>JALPQD010000044.1:8224831-8824831 GCA_023101885.1 Typhlomys cinereus
TTTAAGGCAGGATCTTCCCAACACCAGTATGTGGATTTTTACCACCACCATGGGTCTGAAAGGACCATAGGTTTTCCAGCTATTTTCTAGTCCTGTGCCTGGACTAATTTGAACAGTTTTATGTTTGTTTTGTTTTTTTTCTTTTTCCCTTCCTGTGCTATTCACCTTCCTAATTCTTCCTGCCTTCCAGCACCCTGGATGAATGGATTTTGTAATTCTAACTGTTGTATTCTGTGACTTTGTTATTGTTGTTTTCTGTGAAGCACACACATTGGATGTGGGAGCTAAAGGAGTGTCTCAGCTGCTCCAGTTCTCCTTTATAGCCATCACTGTCTTGTTTCTTGTAACTCAGGTTAGGTTTGGGTCTCTCTTGCTCTGCTGCAAAAACAAACAAACAAAAAAACAAAAACAAAAAAAAAGAAAGAAAGAAAAAAAAAAGAAAAAGCAAGAGCCTGAAGAGATGGGACAGAGGATAGACCTCACAGCCAGACTGGCTGGGCTTTTGAGTAATTTTCTTTCTTCCCCTTGAAGGGGAAAAGTTTTTTTTAATGTTCCCCACTGGGGGAAGGTACCAATTCTGGACAAGTGCCACTGCAATACAGAGTGCTCAGAGAATCTGAGCTTTGCAGCTCTGGAAGATGAAAAGTTACTGTTGGCCACTGCCAGATCGGATTGGTGTTTCAAAGGAATATTGGGTGCTGCAAATAGGAACTGAAGGGGTATATATATCAAACCTGTGATTGGTGATGTTTTCCTGACATTTTAAGAAACAAATATGGGGTGGGAGGGTAAATGTCAAAAACTTGTACAATTTTAAAATATCACAATTAAATGTGAGCTGGTTTCCCATAAAAAAAAAAGAAGATTAAAACTCGACCCATACTTGTCAACATGCACAATAATTAATTCCAAATGGATCGAGGACCTCAGTATTAAGTGAGAGAGTATAAAAAACCCTAGTTGAAAAGGTAGGGAATTACCTCGAGCTGATTGGGCTAAGCCAACATTTCCTAATCAGAAATCCAATAGCACAGTCACTACAACCAACACTCAACAAATGGGATCTTATGAAATTAAAGAGCTTCTGTTCAGATAAAGAGATTGTAACCTGAGCAAAAAGGCAACCCACAGAATGGGAGAAAATCTTCACTAACCACATATCTGATACAGCTCTATTATCCAGAGTGCACGAAGAACTTAAAAAACTAAACACAAAAGAGATAAATGGCCCAATTAAAAAATGGGCCTTGGAACTTAAAAGAAACTTTACCAGGAACGAAATTGAAATGTCCAACAAATATCTTAAAAAATGCTCTGCAACCTTAGCCATCAGGAAAATGCAAATCAAAACTTCCCTGAGATATCATCTCACCCTGGTCAGGATGGCAAAAATCCATAATACAAACACCATCAAATGCTGGACAAGATGTGGAGAGAAGGGAACTCTCTTACATTGCTGGTGGGAATGCAGGCTTATACAACCACTCTGGCAATCAATTTGGCGTTTTTTTTTTTTTTTAATTAAAGATTGAAATACCATATGACTCTGTTATACCACTTTAGGGAATAATCCCCCATAAAGCAGAAATTCACTACAATGACACAAGCACAACCATGTTCATAGCAGCACTATTTACAATAGAAAAGTCATGGAATCAACCCAAATGCCCAACAGTTGATGATTGGATAAGGAGAATGTGGTACATTTATATACTGGAATACTACTTGGCTATCAAAAAAGATGAAATAATGAAATTAGCCGGGAAATGGATGGAATTAGAAACAATTATATTGAGTGAAGTATCCCAGAAACAGAAAACTAAACACCATATGTACTCTCTAATAGGTGGATCTTAGTACCAAACCCACTTAATGACATGTTCAAAGATAAATCTCTGTAATTCCTATAGTAATTGCAAAGATTATAAACAGGAGGGAAGGGGAAGGAGAACTCCCTCAGAAATAAGGGAAGAGGGGATCATGCTTCAGTAGAGAAAATAGGTCACCATCAAGTATTGCAAGTAAGTAGCAAGACATCTGGTGAAGTTCATTCTCACTTTCCTTCCTAGTCACTTGTGACTGAACAGGTTTGTTATATCCAATGAGGGAGGGTATAGGGACTGACAGATAGATGGTAACTACCCTGCAAATGGGACACTGATTCCCCCCTCCCCCCACTGTAGTCTCCTACTCCTATTCTGTGTACCTTTGAATCTCCTCTTATAGTAAGAGCTTCATTTAAACAGCCTTTTATCTTTGGTTAGGAAGTGACCTCCAATATCAAACAGGATGGAGCCAAGGGCAATGCAGGAATAGCAAAACTGAAAACAACAACAAACCATAATTCAGAACACTAAAGACCCTAGTAATCACCTGGAACCAGACCAGCCAAATCTCTCCCCATCCTAAGGCTCAGGGAAACTTGCGGAAGAGGGGACAGCAAAATTGTAAGAGCCTAAAGATGGGGAGGACCAATGATGATTCAAGATACTCCACACAAGTTAGGGCACAGTAGCCATAATTGGACTTTGCATGACCTGCGCAATGATGGACATGTCAACGACCCCCAAAATTTAGCATGGATCACAGACACTAGGATCCTTAGAGGCAAGGGATTAACAGTCATAATAGCGTTCCCATGCTAAAGGGGAGCCCAAGAAAGGGCTCTGGGATATGCCACTGAGTCCTTACATCTCACTAGAGTGGAGGACTCAGAGGGACTCCATCCTTTTGGCATTCTCACAAAAGGATGTTCTAGGGGATGGGAAGGGGGAAGGGAGGCACTGGGAGTAGGGAAGGGAGGGGAGGTTAAAGGAAGGGGAAATGGGGGGAGGGTGCAAGGGGGACTGGGGAGGGGTGGAGGGAGGAGTGAACCAGGGTACCTATTGAGCTTGTATGATTGGGGAAAAATAAATAAATTAAAAAATGCAATAGTGGAAAACCAAAGAACTGTTTTTCATGGAAAGGTGTGGAGCACTGGCATGGTCCTCTAGTAATTTGAGAAAGCAGTTTCAGAACTGCAATAAAGAAAGGAAAGAAGAAGAGAAATAGTCAATATTTCATGGTGACCATGATGCTGTTATGGTTTGAATATGAGCTTACCCTCACAGGCTCATGTTTTTGGGAAGGGTGTGGCACCTTTAAAATGTGCAGTCTTACTGGAAGAAGATGTGTCATTGAGATGGGTTTTGCGACTCAGTAACTTGACCCTACTTTCTTTCCTGCTCTTGCTCTCTCAGACTCATGATGGCTGTGGTGCCCTCAACTAGCCTACTACTTCTGTATCCTGCCATGCCTTCCACTACCTGATTTCTGCCATAATTGACTATATCCCCTCTGGAACTGTAAATCAAATAAATACCCATTTCTCTTAAAAAAAAAAAAGAAAAAAAAGAAAACACTCCAGCACATACATATTTTTCAGAAAATCATAAATGAGAACTTTCCACACTTAAGGAATGAGATCCCTATTCAAATATAAAATGCATAATGCACATCAATCAGATAGAATCAAAATGGAAACACTCCATAGCACATAACAGTCAAAACACTGCAGAAATAGGATAAAGATAACATCTTGAGAGCTGTAAGAGCGAGAAGCCAAGTCACATGTAAAGGCAAGCCTATCAGAATAACAAAGGATTTTTCAATGGCAACAGTAAAAACCAGAAGACCTTGGAGAGACATACTTTAGATTATGAACAATCACAAATGCCAACCCAGGTTGCTATATCCAGCTAAACTATCAGTCATGAATGAAGGTGAAAGAAAAATTTTCCAAGACAAAATTAAACTGAAGGCCAGGTCTGAAAATGATACTATAAATATATCAAGACCAAAGAAAATGATAAATACATCCAAAAGAATAGAAAGAAGGGAAAGTTAATGCCAGCACAACCACTAAGCAAAGAACCACAAATATAAAAAACATAGGCACCTGTCCCTCATGGCCCTCCACGTCTGGAGTCCATGAGTTCTTTTCCAGCTCCTTACCTCTTATGGATTCTATGTCTGGAGTCCATAAGTTCTACAGGGCATCTGCCTCTCATGGCCCTCCACATCTGGAGTCCATGAGCTTGGTTCTTTCCTCTAATAAATTCTGCTTTAATTCTCAAAAAAAAAATCCCCATGACACAGAGGAGAGTTTGGCATGCACATTTAAGGATGTTCTGGGGATGGAAGGGGGAGGCACTGGGCAATGGGGAGGGAGGGGGAGGAGAGGGGGGCACAGGGCGGTGGGAGGTGGGAGGGAGGGAGGGGACGGGTGTACCTGTTAAGTCTGTATGAGTGGAAATAAAAAAAAACCCATAATAATCGTCTTCATAATTAGCTCTCTAGTCCTCTATATTATTCTGCTAATATTAACTATCAAATTACTCACAAATACAATAGATATTTAAGAAGTTGAAATTATCTGAACAACTCTACCAGCAGTCATTCTTATAAGAATCAACAAACATTTCTCAATTATAACCTTAAAATTCCATGATCAAGTCACTGATCAAGACACATATAAGCCTATGGCAAAAATTATCCCAAATGTTGAAAAACTCAAAAAGCATTCCCGCTTAGTTCAGAAACTAGACAAGGCTTTTTTCCCCCACTTCTTTTTAATATTGTACTTGAAATTTTAGCTAGAGGTGTAAGACAAGAGAGGGTGATAAAAAGGATACAAGTTGGAAATAAAGAAAGAAAGTATGTGTATTTATAGATGACGTGTTTCTATACCGAAAGACCCCAAGAGTTCCACCAGGAAACTCCTAAAATGCTCACTCTACATTTTCAGTACAGTGATAGGCTCCAAAATTAATATCCAAAAATCATTGGCTATCCTATTCATAAAAGATGAACGAATCAAGAAAAGTCCTGAGAAAAACAATTCCATTTACCATAGCTCCAAAAAAAGAAAGATGTATCTTGGAATGTATGTATTCAAAAATGTGAAACAGTAACACAAGAGAGAGAAAGAGAGAGAGAGAGAGAGATTATAGAAGACAGCAGAGAGTGGAAAGATCTCCCATGTTCCTCGATCAGTAGAAATAATATTGTAAAAATTATTATCTTAACCAAGGCAATATACCATACCAATCAATGCAATACTGATCAAAATCCAATACAATTCTAACAATTTTAAAATTCATATGGAAGCACAAAAAGCCCAGGATAGCAAAAATAAGCTTGAGTAATAAAAACTCTGCAGGAGATTTCCATACTAGACATTAAACTATACTATAAAATCAAAGTAATAAAAACAGCACAGTATTGAATCCAATATAGAAATACAGATCAATGGATTAGAAATGAAGACGCTGATATAAGTTCATACAACTACAGTCAACTATCTTTGACATAGGTGCAAAAAAAAAAAAAGGAAAAAGAAAAGACAGCACGTCAACAAATATGCTGGCAAAATTGGATTTCTACATGCAAAAGAATGAAGCTGCATCCATATCATCACTCTGCACAAAACTTAACTTCAAACAGACCTAAGACTTTTAATGTTAGACTTAAGAATGTAATACTCCTAGAAGAAAGAATATGGAGTACATTGGAGTTGATAGGCCTGGGTCAACTTTTTTCAGTAGGACCCCAAATGCATAGGATATAAGTCCAACACCAGACAAGCAGGATTTCATGATTTAAAAAGCTTCAGTTCAGCAAAAGACATTGTTAATAAAGCAAAAAGGCAACCCATAGAATGGGAAAAAAATCTTTGCTTACTACATATTTGATAGAGAACTAATATCCAGAGTATACAAAGGACTCAAAAATTAAATATTACAGACACAGAGATCAATGGATAAGGGTTGAAGGCCCAGATATAAGCCCACAAAATTACAGCCATTTGATCTTTGACAAAGGGGCCCAAAGAATCCAATGGAAAAAGAACAGCATCCTCAACAAATGGTGCTGGCAAAACTGGATCTTCATATGCAGAAGATTAAAGCTGGACCCGTACTTGTCACCATGGACAAGACTTAATTCCAAATGGATCAAGGACCTTAATATAAGGCCAGAGACTATAAAAACCATACTTGAAAGGATAGGGAACTCCCTTGAGCTGACTGGGCTAGGCCAACATTTCCTAAAAAGACATCCAATGGCACAGTCACTGCTACCAACTCTCAACAGTTGGGACCTTGTGAAATTAAAGAGCTTCTGTACAGATAAAGAGATTGTAACACGAGCTCAAAGGCAACCCACAGAATGGGAGAAAATCTTCACTAACATATCTGATAGAGCTCTACTGTCCAGAGTGCACAAAGAACTTAGAAAACTAAACTCCAAGGAAAACAATGGCCAAATTAAAAATGGGCCCTGGAACTTAAAAGAAAATTTACCAGGGATGACATTAAAATGTCTAACAAATATCTTAAAAAATGCTCCACTTCCTTAGCCATCAGGGAAATGCAAATCAAAACTTCCCTGAGATATCATCTCACCCCCGTCAGGATGGCAAAAATCCACAATACAAACAACAAATGCTGGAGAGGATGTGGAGAGAGGGGAACTCTCCTACATTGCTGGTGGGAATGCAGGCTCATACAGCCACTCTCGCGAGCCGTCTGGAGATTCTTAAAAAATTAAAGATTGAAATGCCATATGACCCTACTATCCCACTTTTGGGAATAACCCCCCATGCAGCAGAGGTTCAACTCGATAGCACAAGCACGACCATGTTCATAGCAGCACTGTTTACAATAGCAAAGTCATGGAATCAACACAAATGTCCAACAGTTGACGAGTGGATAAAGAAACTGTGGTACATCTATACCATGGAGTACTACTCAGCCATCAAAAATGATAAATTACTGGAATTTTCTGGGAAATGGATGTCATTAGAAACAATTATATTAAGTGAAGTGTCCCAAACCCAGAAAATTAAGCGCCATATGTACTCCCTAATATGTGGCTCCTAGTACCAAACTCACCCAGCCCGCGTTGAGACACTCAAAGGTAAACCTATGTAATACAGTAATTGCAAGGATTATGAACAGGAGGGATGGGGTTGGAGGGCCACACCAGAAACAAGGAGAGGGGGGACCATGTTACAGCAGAGAAAATAGGCCTCCATCAAGGAATGCAAGTGCCCATCAGGATGGAGTGAAGGGCATTGCAGGAGCAGCAAAACTGCAAAAGAAAATCAACAAACCACAATCCAGAACTTCGGAGACTCTATATCAACCACCTAGAACTAGGCCAGCCTAATCTCTCCCCATCCTGAAGCAGAGGGACATTTGCAGAAGAGGGGGCGGTAAGATTATAAGAGCAAAAGGATGGGAGGAGCAATGATTTGCAAGATTCTCCACACTAGTTAGGGCCGAAGCAATCATAATTGGACTTTGCATGCCCTGTGCAATGTCCAACACACTACTGACCTCACAAAGTCTAGCATTTGCTAAAGGCACCAAGATCCTTGGAGGCAAGGGATTGACAGCCACAGTAGTGTTCCTATGCTTAAGGGGAACACGAGAAAGCATTCAGGGAAACGCCACTGGGTCCTTGTACATCATCCACTGGATCCTTGTACATCATCGGAGAGGAGGACCCAGAGGAGAGTCAGGCTTACACAATAAAGGACTCTCTGGGAATTGGGGGGGAGGCACTGGGGGATGGGGAGGGAGAGGAGGGGGAGCAGGGAGTTCTGGGTGAGGAGGAGGGAGGGAGGGAACTGGTCTACCTATTAAGTTTGTATGAGCAGAAATAATAAAAAATGTATTTAAAAACAGAAGCAGAAAAAAATTAAATATTATGCAAGTAAACATCCCATTTATTATGCAAGTAAACAACAGAATTAAAAAATGGGCCTTAGAACTAAAAAAACTTTCCACAGGACAAGATCCAAATGATTAACAAATATCCAAATATTGATTAACAATTAAAAATTGTTCCACTTCCCAGCGGCAAAATTGTAAGAGTCTAAAGATGGGGAGGACCAACGATATGCAACATACTCCACACAAGTTAGGGCTGCAGTAGCCATAATTGCACTTTGCATGAACTGTGCAATGACTGACATGTCAATAAGCCCCTAAAATGGATCACAGGCAGTAGGATCCTTAGAAGCAAGGGATTAACAGTCACAATAGTGTTCCCATGCTAAAGGGGAGCCCAAGAAAGGGCTCTGGGATATGCCACTGAGTCCTTACACCTCACTAGAGTGGAGGACTTAGAGGGAAGTTTGGCATTCACACAAAAGGATGCTTCAGGGAATGGGAGGGTTGGAAGGGAGAGGCCCTGGGGAGAAGGGGAGGGAAGGGGGTGAAAGGAAGGGGAAAAAATGGGGAAGGTGCAAGGGAAACTGGGGAGGAGTGGAGGGAGGGAGGGGACCAGAGTACCTATTAAGTTTGTATGATTGGGGAAAAATAAATAAATATAATAATTAAAAAATTGTTCCACTTCCCTAACCCATTAGGGAAATGCAAATTAAAACCATCCTGGGTTATTTTCTCACCCCAGTCAGACTGGTTAAAATCCAAAACACAAACAACAACAAATGCTGGTAAGATTTGGGGAGAAAGGCTTCCTCATTCATTGTTGGTGGGAATGCAAACTAGTATAGCCTCTTTAGAGATCAATACAGAGATTCCTTAAAAAGTGAAAAATCTAAATACTATAGGAACTCCTGGGAGTTCATATATGAACTATACAACTATCGAACTCCTGGGAATATTTCCAAAGAATGCTATGTCTTATTGCTGAGACATCTGTACATCCATGTTTATTAATGCTCTATTCATAAGAGAAAAATAGAATCAGCCTAAATGTCTGACAGTAGCTAAATGGACAATGAAAATGGAAACACAATGGAATACTATTCAGTTGTCAAGAGAAATTAACTGATGAATTTGCTGGTGAATAGATGGAATTGAAAAAAATTATACTAAGTGAGATACCCCAGATGCAGAAAAACTAATGCTGTATGTACTCCTTTGTAAGTGGATGCAAGTATTGAACCTTTAGATTGTTATACTCATACAGATAATTGTGTATTTCCCACAAAGTACAAAAGAAAACCAGTCTAGGGTGTAGCAGAAGAGCAAAAAGGAGTAAAAATTACTACTACAACAATGACAACAACAACAACAACAACAACAACAACAATAACAACAACAACAACAAACCCACAGGCAATTATGGAAGTAAAGTATTAACGGGGAGTGAATGAAGGGGATATGACATAATAAAGGGTGGGGGAGCAAGAAATAAAACAAAAATGCAAGTGTCTCAGGGAAAATAGTGATTATGGCCTCACCCAGCTATGACTGCTATAAGCTACACTAATTCTGGTAAGAATAATACACTGGGGGAATAATGGTATGTAAGGCCCTCAGACAATTATTCTCTGAACGGGTTCTAACCAACCCTTCCCCTCCTCTGCACACACACACACACACAGATGTCTGGTACTGAAAATTTACCCAAACAACAGTGGAAGGGGAGGAAATAGACTAGAACAAACATCTTAGTGTTAACTATGAATATTTGACTATAGTAAACTATCATCTAAACACTTGTTTTTATATCCTTAGATAAGAAAAGCTATCAGAGCAAAGACAATCCTGAGTTACAAAAACACTGCTGGAGGTATCACCATACCAAACCTTAGTCTATACTCCAAATCCATAGTTATAAAAACAGCCTGGTACTGGCTCCAAAATAGACACACAGATCAATGGATAAGGGTTGAAGACCCAGATATAAGCCCACAAAATTACAGCCATTTGATCTTTGACAAAGAGGCCCAAAGAATCCAATGGAAAAAGAACAGTATCTTCAACAAATGGTGCTGGCAAAACTGGATCTCCACATGCAGAAGATTAAAACTGGACCTGTACTTGTCACCATGTACAAGACTTAATTACAAATGGATCAAGGACCTTGATATCAGGCCAGAGACTATAAAAACCATAGTTGAAAGGATAGGGAACTCCCTTGAGCTGATTGGGCTAGGCCAACAGTTCCTAAACAGACATCCAATGGCACATTCACTGCTACCAACTCTCAACAGTTGGGATCTTGTGAAATTAAAAGAGCTTCTGTTCAGTATCCCAGACCCAGAAAATTAAGCGCCGTATGTACTCCCTAATAGGTGGCTCCTAGTACCAAACCCACCCAGCCCACCTTGAGACACTCATAGGTAAATCTATGTATTACCTACAGTAATTGCAAGGATTATGAACAGGAGGGATGGGATTGGAGGGCCACACCAGAAACAAGGAGAGAAGTGACCATGTTACAGTAGAGAAAATAGGCCTCTATCAAGGACTGCAAGAAAGTAATGTGACACCTGGTTAAGTTCACAGACATTCGTTCCTGATCATTTACAACTAAGGGGGTATGAACTCACCAGAAGGGGAAGGCATATAGTCCGGCAGATTAAAAAGTAACCATTTTGCAAATGGGTGATTGACCCCTCCCATTGCCTACCGCCATATGACCCTGTGATCCCACTTCTGGGTATAAGTATTACATCTACCCTTGAATGTGCTCTTATAATAAGACTCCAGTTTAACAGCTTTTTGTCTCTGGCCAGGGGGTGACATACAGTGCCCATCACCATGGAGTGAAGGGCATTGCAGGAGCAACAAAACTGCAAAAGAAAATCAACAAACCACTATCCAGAACTTCAGAGACTCTATATCAACCACCTAGAACTAGGCCAGCCTAATCTCTCCCCATCCTGAAGCTCAGGGACATTTGCGGAAGAGGGGGCGGTAAGATTGTAAGAGCAGAAGGATGGGAGGAGCAATGATTTGCAAGATACTCCACACAAGTTAGGGCTGAAGCAATCATAATTGGACTTTGCATGCCCTGCGCAATGTCCAACACACTACTGACCTCACAAAGTCTAGCATTTGCTAAAGGCACCAAGATCCTTGGAGGCAAGGGATTGAAGCCACAGTAATGTTCCTGTGCTTAAGGGGAACACAGGAAAGGGTTCAAGGAAATGCAACTGGGTCCTTGTACGTCATCGGAGAGGAGGGCCCAGAGGAGAATCTGGCATGCACATTAAAGGATTCTCCGGGAATTGGGGGGGAGGCACTGGGGGATGAGGAGGAAGGGATGGGGGAGGGGGATCAGGGGGGTCAGGGGGAGGAGGAGGGAGGGAGGGAACCCGTGTACCTATTAAGTTTGTATGAGCGTAAATAAAAATAAAAAAAAGAAAAGCTATCAGCACTCAACTAAGAGTTGAGTTCCATTGTAATGGAAAGACTAATGAGGCAGAAAACTACAACTGGCAGACAGCAGAGAAACAGTGACCTTGGAATGCTCAGACTAAATCATAAATCAGACCATTAAAACCTCTCCCCATCCCATGGGTCAAGGAACCTACAGAAGATGGGGTGATGAGAACTTAAGAGCCTAAAATTGAGGAAGTCTTCTGCCAGCCATGATGGTTCAGTCACAACACAGCTACTGCATCCAGAGTTCACTGCAATGATATCCATATCCACCAGAACTGCACAGTGGCTGACATATCAATGTTCCCTCCTGGATGAGAGAGGATCTCAAGCAAAACAACTACACTTAGAGAACATCTTTGAGGCAGGTGCTAGACAAGAGAAGGGGAGATCCCCCACCTATGCATTTACCCACGAAGAATCACATACACTACTAGAGTCTTGTCTTTTACTAGTACAGGTGCCTCAAATGGAGCCCTAAGATCCACAAATGCAGAGGGACATGAGGGTGGGAGGGATGAAGTTGGGTTGGTGAAGAGAATGTTACGGTTCGATTTGGGTGTCACCTTGACAGTTGCAGACTGTGGAGCACAGCTGTGAAGGATTGACAGTTGGAGCAGGCTCCTGAACAAGCCTACAAGTACTTGTTTAATTGATGTAGAAAATTCATCCCATAGTGAATGGTGCTTTCTAGTGGAGGATGGGATAAAAGGAAGTGTAAGGAGGAGGGACTTGCTCTTCCCTTATCCTGTGTCAACATGCTGTTGAGTCCACTCTTTGAGCAACGTTGCCTTCTTTGCGACTGCTGCCTCTCGCGCTGGTTGACCAGAAGCTCAGCCCTTTCGACCTTGCCATTGTTACTGCTGCCTTTGGAGCCTGGTCTCCTGGGCCTTGCCACTGCTCGTCGCTGACAGTAGAGCTCAGCATCTTCAACCCGCTAGCGAAATAGACACTTTCTAGGGATCCTTCAGCGATCCTTAGCTTTGTAAGACACTCCGGCCAAAAGTGACACAGCTATGGATTGCTACTTTGAATGACACACACACGCCCAGGCACACGCACACACACACAATTGATTCTGTTCTTCCAGAGAACCCGGACTAATACAGAAGGAGAGAGTGGAACAAAAGGGAGAAAGGAGTGGAAAGTGAAGGGGCATGGACGTAAACATAATTTTGTTCACATGTGAAAAAATTCTTAATATAAAATTTAAAAAAATCTTTAATTTAGCATCCTGTTTTTAGAAAACTCTGTCATTCACCCACAAGAGTAATAATACCCCTGGTCACACTTGTTTCTCTACTGGATACCCTGATCCTTGTTACAAAGCAGACTGCATAAAGAAAACACTGAACATAAGTTAACTGGATTTTTTTTTCCTTCCATGATATAAGAGAATGTGTCACTGGTAGCTCTAGAGATGGGAGAGGATTTCCTGCCATGAAGTGATGAAAGCTGAGAGTTTGAATTTAGATCCATTTCTCTGTAAAGAGGATAGAGACTTTAATAAGTATATAATAGAAAACTTACCAAATTGATTGTACTTTCTGATCCCAGCCCAACGAATAATGATGATGCCAAAAGCTGCTTTTCTTTTTCTTCTTTAGACTGTGTAAACATTTGAGATTGAACTTTTCTTGTCACAGTTTGTTCTACGTTTTCCATGACACTCTCTTGAGGAACAGGTGGAACATCCATTTTGTCACCAGTCTTGCTCTCCTTCTTGGGAAGATATCCCTCTTTTCCCCATAATTTCTTAACGCCTTCTAACTTCAAACTATTTGTCCTAAGGGGATTGATGAAGAAAGCAGGATAATTTGAATAACTGCCAAGTAGTTACCTTCTTGAAGCATTCTTTTTTCAAAATACATTACTGTCTGTGACATTTTAAAAACAGTTTTCATGCAATAATTTATATGCCAAAAGTAAACCTAAACCTTCAGATCTTATATTCCTCATAATCAACTTTTCTCTCATCTTTATATAGAGATAAAGATATCTGGAGGTATGGCAGCAATACTCTAGTGTGGTTAAACATCTCAGATTATTTAGTTTTTACCTAAATTGTTGAGTAAGTTGCACAAAAATAAAACTATTGCAAATCAGTTACCTCTTTTCACTAATTTTTCAAAAATAACTTTAATTCTGATGACCTAAAGATCAGCAATTTCTTGTTTCTTAGTCATATAAAGGGACGAATCAAATTGATAAAAGAGTAATTCATCAATATAAATTTATTTTAAATCCTACTGAAAGCAAAAAAATTATTGAAATTCCTGTAAAAAATTTACTTATAATCACAAAGATTTAATAATGTGAACACTATTTATATTTTCAATTATTGTAATGTAATTTTATAAAAATGCAATGATCTGGAAGAGAAAAAGTTTAGGGAAAAGTATGAGGCTTGGAAACTTTTTAATAGCTGAACTGAAAAAGAAAGTATTGATTTTTAAGGCAAGTGATCAGCTAATGAAGTAGGACAAGGCATTTAGGCAAAAAAATCCTAGGTCAAACTGGAATGACTAGTATGATCAATAAGTACTTACTGAAATAAAGATTGTCTCTGTTGTTCATAAATAAAAATAATAGTTCTGTTAATTAGCTCTATTTTGGTAATCATCTCACAATGTAAACCATTAAGAACATCAATCACAATGTACACCTTAGATACATATTTTCATTGCCAATTATATCTCTCAATAAGACAGAGGAAAAGAGCTAACAAAAACAAAACAAAACAACCAATAAACAAAACACACCAAAATTATACCAAACCAAACCAAAGAATGACATGACCCTTTATTTATTTGCCTCATTTGATCATCACTCTTAGGGTTCAAACTAGCACTTAGACTTATAAAACAGAGAAATTAACCTAAAGATCTCATCTAAGTATTCAAAACAGGTGAATTGATCTAAAAGAAAAAAAACAAAACAAAACAAAAATAGGTGAGAAAGCTCAGCAGATTAAGATGCTTACCATCAAACCTTTAGCTATCTAAATTCAAGCCCTGGAGCCCAGTAGGTAGAGGGATAGAATCAACTCCTATAAGTTGTCTTCTGACCTTTTCATGCACGCTGTAGCATACATCACACACACACACACACACACACACACACATACACACACACACACACACACACACACACACCATACACATACACACAAATATCAAAAATTCTAAAGATTAAAAGTACTGATTATTATCCCAGTGTAATCAATCTGATTTTATGTACCAGGCCCCCCTCTCAAATCAGGTAAAATTACATTAAAAAAGTAACACTTTTAAGTAGTAAGTTGCTGAAAGAAAATTTGAATTTAAGTAAAGGATACCCAACAGGGAATAGGTATATTCCTCCTTATGATTTTTAAGACAAAGTATTATTCCTTTATAATAAATATCTTTATTTCCCTCTTCCTTTAAGGGACAAAAATTGCTTTCTAAGAGGTTTTTTAAAGGAAAACAAACAAACAAAATATATTCTCTAGCTTTCTAATAAACCTTTTAGGATGCTCAAAGACAGCACCTCTAAGGCTTCATTGAGGTAGAAATATTTAGTATTTCTATTTCAGCTTACCAGGGACTTCCCTCCAAAACTGATTCACTTTGCCAGTTATAACATAAACCCCTAATCTGAAATAATAAATGAGCTCTTTAAGAAGAAGCTTTTAATCTATCCCCCATGTTCAATTCTCAGTAATAAGCATATATAATATACGTGTAGTACACAATTTACAATGTTCTGTCAAATCTCCCAGTTCTTAATTCAGTTTTAACAGGATCATTTAAGTTTCTCCCTTGTTATGGAGGGTTTCTATTTGTTCTTGCTGCTTTGTTCTGTTTGTAGCACTTAACTGTTATCACCTGCACAATAACATACCCACAAACTATGTTTGGCGTTCCAAAATTAAATGTCTTAGAAAGAAATGAAAGATAAAAAGGGGGAAGGAGGACAAGAAACAGATGTTACTCATGGCAATGTATATATTACATCTATTTTATTTATGTCATTTTCTGGTATTTGTTTTATAGCCATCTCATTGAAAGATTGATAAACTGTAAGAAGGAAAATAAATAACTTGATTGACTTAATAACCATAGGTATCAAATATCATTATCAAAGTTATCATCTTCAAGTGACAGTTTCAGTTGTCAGTTTGACACTTTCAGGGATACCTATGAAGAATTATCCAGCTAAGGCAAACCTGTAGGATATTGTCTTAATTACACAATTGATATGGGAACACAGAACACACAGTGAGTAGGATTCTTTTTTTTTTATTTTTTTTATTATTATTATTATTTATTCAACTGTGCGTATGTGCGTGTGTATGTGCACGCGCCTGTGTGTGTGTGTGTGTCTGTGTATTTGTAGAACCACGGACGAATTCGCGAACCACCATGGACGCCTCCACCTCCTTCTGCCCCGGGATTCACAGGCTCCGCCCTACCAGGACCAGAAGTGCAGGCCGCCCCGATTCTGCCTGGCGTCTATACGTGGGATCTGGGATCTGAACTCAGGACCTCCGCCTGCAAGGCGGAGGCTTAACCCCTGAGCCACCTCTCCAGCCCCGTGAGTAGAATTCTTTAAGTAGACAGATAAGATGAAGAAAACTGGTTAGATTTGGCAAGATGATGAGACTAGTTGGGTTTGCAAATAGTACTAGTCTCTGCCTCTCTGCTCTTGTTGTGAATATAGTGTGTACAGTTCCTTTAGCCCCTGAAAGTAACTCTCCTTCCATAGAAGAGTATAACCTGAAATTTTAAGAATAAGTATGATGTGTTTATAATGGTAATGAATATGAAACTAAGACAATTACATTTATACTTAAACTATTTTAAACTTTTAACTCTTTTTGGTAATATTGGGGATTGAATTTAGGCCCTCATGTATGAATATTAGGGCAAACATTCTTCCACTGAGTTACAAGCTCAGCACCTTGAACTCTGTCAGATAAAGCTCATTGACAAAGAAGACATCCATTTTTTCATTTCAATTTCTTCATCATGTTAATATACTCACTAAAATAATTCAGAATGACTACTAGTTTTACTTGCTGAATTTATACTTCACATATACCATCTCATTTTATTAACTATGCTTCTGAAAGTAATATAATTACATCATAAAAATAAAAATGTATTTTTCTATTCATATTATTTATTTTAAATTATTCTTTGATTGTTTTACACATGAATACAATGAATGAATTTATTATAGTTTTATGCTTTAATCCCCAGTAGCATTTAAAAATTTAAATTAAATTAGGAATTAAAATATACTTTACAAGATTGAAATTTGGCTCTAAATAAGATAAACACAAAAATGTACCAGCAATTTCTAGTGAGGTCAAAGAATCTCTAAAAGCATTTTGAAAAAAGAATCAGAGCTTTCTCAAGTGAAGTCACTTTATGTTTACCTCAATACCTGTCAATCTCCTAATAAGATGGTTATAAGAGATATTAATCAGAAGAATGACACAAACAATAAGGAATGGAGGATAACATGCTTAATACTTATATATATTCTGATGTGCTCCTTAAATTTTTGTATGGGGAAATAACATATATTGTTACTTTTAAATCTTACAAATGATTTATGTTGCCATGTCAGGCACATAAACACTTAAAGTATAAGGACATATGTAATATCAGAACCTTAGGAACAAATAGTAGAAGCAACTGAAACGATAGTTCATATATAACTTTTAGAAACCCTTCAAAGCTATTATGGTAAAACACATTGTTACAATATGCCTCTCCTTTTGAATTATTAAATTATTCTAAGATTCCCGAAAACATCTTGGAAGTCATCAAAAAAACAAACAAACAAACAAACAAACAAACAAACAAACAAATAACAAAAAACCCCAGGAATAATCATCCTGATGATACAAAGGTGAGACAGAAAGCAAATACAGGCTAAGAGGCAGTTAACTCATATTCTCAGTTTTAAAGAGAAGAACTTACTCTTTCTGCCCTGTGTCAGCACTATTCCCAGATATATCTGAGCCAAGAGAAATGCCAGCAGGAGACTGTCGTCCAGTGAAGTCAAATGAAGAAAACGATAGACCATATGGTTCGAAGTTGAGAACTAGAATTTGAAAACAATAAAAGAAGTTCATATTTAAAATAAAGCATAAAGGCAATAATTACGAGGCTTCATTCACAATTAAAAACTGAAATTTCTCTTTCTTGTAAAAAATTCATTTATTTATTATGTATGAGAGACCATTAAAGATATGAATACAATAGGCAATCAGAGACAAACTATATTTCATTTTAATCTTTTAGTCTCATTTACAAGTTAAAAAAAAGATTTTAATTAGAAAAGGCAAATAATAAGCCAGGCCTAGTGAAAAACTGTTGCTATCATGCAAAATGCACCATGTGGTATAGTGAAGTCATGACCATATTTTGCTTAACAAATATATATATATATATATATATATAATATATTATCATAGATACATTCTTTTACTAAATCAACTGATAAATGATTTCAAAATGAAACTCCTTCTTACTGACAAAGCACAAGGCTTACTCAGTCAAGATCTGGTTGAATATTTAATCAAAGTCATGAAAATTAATATAATTATTATGACAGAGCAGGGTCAATATTCGCTGCCAGCTTCTTTAAGTAAAAGAACCCACTACTCTTAGGTAGGTACAAAGGCATCTATATAGGAGGGTCGGGAGGAATGCAGGGTGGGATTAGGTATGGGTGATGAAAACACATAAATTCATTGTTAATACAATTTTAAGATAAAGTTAATATACAGTTAAAACAGAAGAGAAAAGTCTCCCTTTGAAGAAAGTGTGATGGTGAATTCATGGTTTACTCATTGTTGAATAAAATCAATCTTTTGAATCTAATACCAACATTTCTTAAAGAAAATAAGGAGCTTTCAGCTATCAAATTCATTCTACAAAGCTAGTATTACCCTGACACCAAAACAAATTAGAGAAACTACAAAGGAAAAAAAAAACTATAGACCAATTTCATCGATAAACAGATGTAAATAATCTCAACAAAATACTTGCAAAGAAAATTCAATAACACATTAAAACAATCAATTATCACAACCAAGTGGCTATTTTCCCAAGCAAGCAAGGTTGGTTCAATATATGGAAATCCACAAATGTAATATATGCTATAAATAATGGCAGAAATCACATGATCATCTCAACAGATGCAGAAAAGGCAACGAACATATTCAACGTATCTTAATGACAAAAGTCCTGGAGAAATTAGGGGAATGAATGAAACATACTGCAAAATATTAAAGGCCATGTATAACAAAACTATCTCACATTATACTATAGGGCCATTCTAGCAGAAGCAATATACAGATTCAATGAAAGACCAATCAAAATTCCACGGCCATTTTTTAAAGACATAGGAAAAAAAATCTTAAAATCTGAAGTCCAAAAGACCAAAAAACCCTGAATAAAAAGAGCACTACCGGAAGTATCACCATTCCTGATTTCAAATTATACTATAGAGCTAGAGTAATTTAAAAAAAAGCATGTATTTGGCACAAAGATATACATATCAATAGAATAGAATAAAGGACCTAGATATTTAAACAACTACAGCTACCTGTAGCTACAAAGGCACCTAAAGTATCATTGGAGAAAGGACAGTATCTCAGTACCTTCATGGTATTGGGAGAATGGCTATCAATACATAGAAAAATAAACCAGATCCCATCTATCATCCTGCACAAAATTCTACTACAAATAGATTAAAGACCTCAAAAGACAAAGTACTTTGAAATTGTTAGAGAAAAAAGCAGGAAGTACATTTCAACACATAGGTCTGGGCAAGGTGTTTCTGAATAAAATTCTAGTAGTCCAGAAAATAAGTTTAGAAATGGGATCTCATGAAAATAAAAAACTTATGAACAGCAAAGAAAATTGTTAACTGAGTAAACAC
The DNA here is from genome assembly GCA_023101885.1 of Typhlomys cinereus. Taxonomy (NCBI): domain Eukaryota; kingdom Metazoa; phylum Chordata; class Mammalia; order Rodentia; family Platacanthomyidae; genus Typhlomys; species Typhlomys cinereus. Next base: position 8,243,962 of record JALPQD010000044.1, read on the forward strand.
CACACAGAATCGGAGAAAATCTTTGCTAGTTATCTCTGAGAAAGGATTAATGCCTAGAATAACAAAGAAAAAGTAAACACCAATAAAACAAATAAATCTGCCCTTATATGTCACATTTGGTATTTCACATTTGGCTGCTGTACCACATGTGCATCAGTAGGTGGTAGAGATGAGAGTAGCTATGCATATGCTTAGGATTCTGATCTATGAATGTTTGAATGACTAATAGCCAAATACATTACAGTACCTGCCAAACCCCTAAATTTTGGGGTCTTTGCTCGTATACTATGAACTGTCTCCCTTGGGCCAGCTCTATTTGCCTCAAACTGTGAACAGCCTCTATTGGGCCAGGTTCCATGAGTTCAACCCTGGATGGTCTCACATTAAGTCTGTGCACTCACACCATGGAGAGCATCCCTTGGACTGGGTTCCATCAGCTCAACCGTGGATAATCTCCTATGGGCAGACCACGCATGCTGTGGTCGGTCTCCTTCAGTAGGTTTCATGTGCCTCACGTGGGCCAGGCTCCATGCACTCATGCTGTGGATGACCTTCCTTGGGCTGGGCTCCGTGAGTTCACTGGTAGATGGTACCCCATGGGCAGGCTGTATGCCCTCATGCCATGGATACTCTCCCCTTGAGCAGGCTCAGTGTGCTCATCATACATGGACAACCTCCCCGGGGCCAGATTCTTGTGAGCTCAACCATGGACAGTCCCATATGGGTCAGCATCCAAGTGCTCACACCATGGGCTGACTGCAGTGGGTGAGGTTCTGGGTGCCCACGTCACTGATGCATTGCCTTGCTCTTATTCTTTTTGCCTTGATAATACCTGCTGTGACCAGAACCAGCCTCCAGCTTGACCTCTGGAACCATAAACCAAATAAATGTCCTCTTTTTCACTTCAAGTTGGGTGAGGGTTGTCTCACAGAGATTTGTGAAGGATATTGTTGTACTAGTTAGATATAGATGTCCACTTGACAATTCAGAATTGAGCCTTCAGATATACCTATGAATAATTGTTTAGTTAAAAATAAGTCAAAGCAAGTCTATAGGAGATTATCCAATTGATGTGGGAAGACCCAGCCCATATTAGGTAGGACCATTCCCTGAACAGCTGGATAAGATGGAGAAAGCAGTTCAGTGCATTTGGAGAGTGGCAAGTAGGAATATAAGCCCCTCTTTCAGCTTTTCCTATGGATGTGATGTGGCTAGTTCCTTGAGCTCCTGAGGCTGGTATGAACTCTCCTACTATGCTGCTGAACTGTAATTAGAAATGAATTCAAAATTAATCCCTCATTCCCCTAAGTTATTTGAGTCCTGTATTCATTCAGTAATGAGAAAGTAAAATTAACATGTATTAAGTGAGGTAACTCATGCTGTAGAAAGACAAAAAAATATATAAATGTGTGTGTGTGTGTGTGCTGGGGCAATAAAATTAGAAAGAGGACCTTGGGAGAGGGGAAAAAGGGTCATAAGGAATGAAGGAAAGGCAACGGACACATGACAGAAAAGCACTAAAGAGGCTACTGAGGGTGAAAGGGTACAAGAAATGTCAGGGAGATAAACAAAAACTAATTTTATTTGAAAATGCCATTTAATAAATAAATTTACTTAATCTTTTTAATTAAAAGCTTTGGAAGAGCAAATGTTCCTGTAAAAAGTAACATTAGGCTTATTCTTACTGCATATAACTTTTTGACCTGATTTTAGGATTAACTCTTTAGTTATATTAATAACTAACTTTGCCTAGCACACAATATGGGAAATATACACTCAAAATATTAACTGAATGAAAAGAAAATATGAAATAATTTAAGCATGGAACTTTTCAGTGCTGACATTCTGAACACCTAAATAAATAGTACATACTACTTTGCATGTTTTTGCATACATTACACCCCCCACCCCATGCAACACCCAAATAACTCAATGATTTCCTCTTCACCAAAATTATGGCAGAAGACTCTCCCTGAGAAGCTGTTTTTGTTTTTTTTTTAATTACAAAGGTCTTTTCTTTTTTTTTTTTTTTCTTTTTAGCTCTTCTAACCTCATTAATGAGATATGTTGTTGGACAAACATTCTAATACGTTTCTCACAATTGAAACATAACTCACTCACTATCCATAGTAACCAGAATTGATTTTTCAAACTTCTCTGCAGACATGTTCATATAGGAAATGACTACTATAATTTCATCTTCTAGTTCTTTCAAGTGTCAGGATGGTAATTGTGGCAATTTAAATGTGAATGTCCTCCAGAGCTCGTGTATTTAATTTGTCATTCTCCAGGTGGTGGTATGGAATGTTTAGAAGATGGAGTCAGGAAGGAGCCCTGCACTTCCTACTTCCTGTTCTTGCTGTTTCCTGATGACTGATATAATGGAACAGCTTCTGTGTCGTATGTTCTCTGCCTGCCACTATTCATTCCCACCATAATAGACTTTACCCCTCTAGAACTTCAAAAACCAAAAAAAGCCTCATAAGCTTCTGATCCTTAAGTTGCTCAGGTCAGAGTATTTTATCACAGTTACAGAAAAGGAATACATATGTGTATGTAGCCCATACCTTGGGGGAATACTGTAAGGGTAACTTTTTTATAACTTTGTGAAAACCTAGTCAAGATATACAAATCAAATGCAGACTAGTAAAGGGACACAAAAAATCAAGTGTCTTTTTAACATCTATTTATAAGACTATAATAACAATTGTATAAAAAAAATCATGCCCAGAGGCAGGTGGAGAACTCAATTGCAATTCCAGTACTGAGGAGGCTCAGGCTAAAGGATCTTGAGACTAAGGCCAGGCTGGGCAAGTTGAGTCCCTGACTTAGAAAAACGAAAACAAAAACAAAACTTATGTTCTTATTTTCTATCTTACCACAATTTCCATGAAAAAGTACCTTTTTCCTGAGAAAACTTTTCTTCCTGTCGCTGGTGGTGAGATTTGTAAGGTGCTACCCCCTGACTGAGTCCTTCAGCCACAAAACCATCCAAAAAAGATAATGAAGCATCTACCTGTATTAAAAACAAGAAAACTTATGAATTAAAAAAATTACTCTAAAAACTAGATTATACATTCACAATAATTTTAGGCAAGGTATTTTCAAAATCTTATCCTTAGAAGCTTCAGTTTTCAGGATAATACCCAACTGTACCTGTCTGAAATATCTCTGATCAGATCACCAAATTACAAATCCGTAACATAAATCAGTTGCAGTTATTAATTTCACTGCATCAGAGAATATATTTTTAGGTTCTATTATGTCAGAACACATCAGAAGACAATTTTTACCCTCAGGAACTCCATTTATTTTTTGCTAGTGGGGGACAAACATGAAGGTTCTGGCTCAGTGATACCTTCTTGGGGTTCCAATGGAGATCTATTCCTTGTTTGTTTCAACCTACAGAAGAAGCTTGCATTCCCTGGCTTATGGCAATATCACACCAATAATTGTTTCCATTGTTACTTTGCCTTCTACTTGATCCTTGTGATTACACCATGATTACTTAAAACAAACCAAAGCAAATTTCCCTGTCACTAATGTTTAAGTTTACTACATCTACAACACTGTACCACTTAAGTAAACATATACATAGTTTCTAAGGATTAAGACACCTACATCTTTGAGGGTCTTTTTCAGTTTTCCACAGTCCCATTATTCTATAGCCTTCTGTCTGAAAATGATTTTATACAAATCTATGAAAAAATTATCTTGGCATGAGTATGAGAACATTACTAAATAAAAAGATAAACAGTGAAAGGAAAGGAAAAAGAGAAAACCTAGGGCAAGAAAGAAAAATTATATGCTCAAAATGGTTATAAGAGAGAAAATGTTGGTAACTACAAATTTATTACTCCTGACTTATGCAAGTGTATGCAAGCTGTTCAGTTTACTTAATATAATAGTAATTCTCAAATATATAAATGACACCTCATGTTTTTAATTTGGAAAGGTTTGTCTTCAATACTATTCTTAAGGGACTGGACCACTGTATAGTTATCTTTTATTGGGGAGAAAGATGAGTATAGCTATTTCTAGTAAAATATTGTTTTGCATACTTGTCACTTAAACAAACATATCCACAGTGGCTATTTAATGCTGAAGCCAAGGACTGCCCATTGAAGAGCTATTGAAAGAATTAATGAACAAATGTTCAAAATGAATAAAACCAGAGTCGAAATTAGCAGAAATATTGTCATCTTTGTCTCTTTCTCAACTACATGACACAAAACACACAAAAGTCTGGACAAATGTGGCTTCCCTTTATAAATTTTCTATGTATAACAATTTAACAGAATATGAATTGAGAGCAGAGCGTAAAATTTGTGACTTTACATTAAAAGGTGCAGTGGATAAAAATAGGTAGGAAGGAAACAATAATATTTGAAAGCAATAAAGAATTTAGATGGGCAAATAGTAGATGGGCAAAATGAAATTGAACTCTTTTTGGAATCTCAAAGAAAAAAGAATATGAATAAAATGAATCAAAGAATTACAAAGTAGATAAAATAAAGGAAATTCCTGAATTATTTATTAAAAGACTGTAGTTCCCCAAAAAAGATACTCTTCTGTTCCTATTTAGAGTCATTACTAAATTCTTTACAAATTCTTTCTTCTACTCATGTTAAAAAAAAACAAAAAACTAAAAAAACCTAAAAACTTCATCTTATGTGATATAGAAACTGTATTTTGATTTATTCCTTATATATCACAAATGTAAGAATTATTGTTTCGACAACACAATTTATTATTTTTTTTTCTGGCTTATATATTCTTTTCTTTAACATTTTTTATTATCTCCGCTCATACAAACTTAATAGGTACACCGGTTCCCTCCCTCCCTCCTCCTCCCCCTAACCCTTCTGCTCACCCTCCCTTGACCCCTCCCTCCCCACCCCCCAGTGCCTCCCCTCCCCCAATCTCCGGAGAATCCTTTAATGTGCATGGCAAACTCTCCTCTGGGTCCTCCTCTCCAATGACATACAAGGACCCAGCGGCATTTCCCTGAACCCTTTCCTTTGTACCCCTTAAGCATAGGATCAAAAACACAATTTAAAATATGAAAAACAGATGTCTTACCACCATGTCTTCACAGCTCTTATCAAGTTGAAGCAAGCTTTTCATAAGTTCTACATTTTCATGCAAATGTTTTAATTCAAATGCATGCTGTCTCATGCAAGTATCCAAAGATATGGTAAATTCCTGAATTAATTTCTGAACTATATTAGAAGAATGTGTTTGAGCTGATAACTTGGTCACAGCAGCAATTAACCAGGCTTTTGTTTCTGAAGATACAGAGTCATTCACAAGTAACTTGTAAAGCCTGGTTATAACTTCTTCTGGCATCTCTTTATCTAACAGGTAGGAATATTCTCCTAACACCTATGAGTAAAACAGATGATAAATACATTTGTATCAAATTATATAGTACATTATATTTAGAAACCAATTGCTAATCCAATAAAAAGAATTGGAAATCAATACAAAAAGGTTCATTATGAATTTGTCATTAACAATACATAAAGTAAAATGCTTTTATAGAATAGCTTTCTTCTGAATGTCCAGAAGTAGAAGTTGGTTTTATTTTCTAGTAAGGATTTAAACCAGTAAATCTTGCATGTTAGTATGAGTAAGATTTAATAATACAGATTTCTAATATTTCATAAAACACTGATTTCTAATGTTCATTTTTGGATATACTAATTTAGCATGACTAGAGAGAATTAACAGTATACATTTAAGACAAGCATCAGTGATACTGATTTATAATGTTCAAGAGCAAACTTTTATGAATTCTACTAGTCTGAGAATAATTCTTAAATGATAAAATTATCATCTTATAATTCAAGGAATCTAAGGTCTTTCTGTATATCTTCACAACAATGGTACAATAGCAGCACCACCAACAACAACAAAAGAGAAAGCATGAAATACAATAGTAAGCAATGAAAAAGTTACTGGTTCTAAGAAGAATAGCAAGGAAAAAAATAGTTCTAGCAAAGTATGGTGTCTTATACCTATAATCACAACACTTGGGAGGCTTAGACAGAAAGATTGCTAGAAACTCAAGGCAAATCAGTCCTACACAGTGAGTTTCAGGCCAGCATGGGTTAATAGTGTCAGACAAGCCTCAACATCTCCAAAAGAAGAGAAATAGGACTAATAAATTCAAACTTTAAAAGTACAATAACTAGCTCTGTGAATGTTTATAAATGCTTATAGACCCAGCCACCTAGAATCCAGAATTTAAAAAAAAATTAGGGGTGTTGGACATGGTGGCGCAGATGTGTAAATCTCAACATTTGGGAGATTAAGGCTGGAAAAACAAACTAAACACAAGTCTGGATTACAAAGTAAGATCCTTGCATCCATACCTCCTCCCCCAAAAGAGCATGATCATTTTTAAAGGGATTAAAGAAAACATGGGAAAATCTGTAAGAACCAGTAACCTGAATTCCAGGTCAAAAACTAATTGTTGGGTCAGAAAAATGGTTGGATGACTAAAGGTTCTAGCCATGCTATTTAGATACAGGTGTCAACTTGACAATTGAAGGTTTGAGCTCTGGACACATTTGTAAAGAATCAGTAGTTGAGTTCAACCCTGAGCAAGCCTCCAAGAGATTGTTTAATTAATGGGGGAGAGATCCAGCCTATGGGTTTTATCCTCTGGGTAGGTGGATAAATGGAGGAAGCTGGTTAAGAAAATTTGGCATTCGTTGACATACTTGGACAGATATGCTGTCTGGCAAGGGAGATTTGCCTCTCTCTCAACTGTCCTGTAGATGTGGCATGGTTAGTTCCCTTGGCCCCTGGTGTTGGTGTAAACTCTCCTGCCAAATTGGATTAAGAACGCTAACTGCCCATTCAGAACAGCTAAGATCAAGAACACAAACAACGGAGAATGCTGGCAAGGGTATGGAGAAAAGGGAAAACTGATGGGAGTGTAAACTAGTACAGTACAGCTGCTTTGGGGATTAGTGTGGATGTTTCTCAGAAAGTTAAAAATGGTAAGACCATATTACCCAGCTATATCACTTCTAGGAATATTCCCAAAAGATTTTACATCTTGTTACAAAAACACTTGTTTGATTCACAATAGTGAGAAAATGGAATCAGTCAACATACCCATCAACAGAGGAATGGGTAATGAAAATGTGGTACACATTCAAAATGGAGTGCTATTTAGCCATCAGGAAGAATGAGATTATGGGATTTGCTGATAAATGGATGGTACTGGAAAAATATAATAATAAGAGAGGCATCTCAGACACAGAAAGACAAACACTGCATGTCTCTCTGATACAGATGCTAACATTGCTATCCTTATTGAAGTATTTGGCTTGGAATTCCTGGAAGAGTCAGAAAACTCAAGAGGGATCAATGAGTAGGAAAGTGGGAAGGAACAGTTAGGGTGAGATAGAGGGGAGTTATAGGATAGAAACAGATATAGGATACCATGGCAACTAGGATAAGATGAGGAATAATGGGGAAAAAATACCCAGGTAGTCATGAGAGGATGGAATATAGGAGAGGCAAAGGGACTTACAGAAAAACTCTAAGATTGTGGGATGTAACCCTATAGGAATCTCCTATGTTATTAGTATGTCAAAAAACATTTCTTTTAAAAAAGAAATAAGAATGGACAGTCCCTATGCAGAGGAGCACAGACAGAGGAAAACAGAACCAAACAAAACAAACAAAAAATGCCCTGAGCTGTTCCACTAAAACCCAGTTACAATTAAAACTGTACTAGAAATAGCAGGAATGTGACACTTTCTGATAAATTGCTGGTCAGAGAGGTCTCAAAAGCCTTCAAACATTATAAGATTTTCCCTCTGCTCTTGGTTGCCCTCCAAAAAACTGAAAGTAGGACCCTATTACTGAAGAGGGAACACATATGCGTCACAGGACATAGGCAAAATACACCAACTGGAACTTGAGAGCTTTCTCTTTGCTGGATAGCTTACATAGTAGGAAGGAATATTGGAGAAGCTACTGGGGGAGAAAAATAATCAGAGGCCTCATCAAGCAACCTGTGAGATCTGCAAGTTACAATAAAAATCACCATGGCAACAGATGATCACCAGTGTAATAGTGGCATGACTATCAAGGAGACAAACAAAAGCTTTGGTTGTCCAACATAACATATTGGACTTAAAGACTTATTGTCAGATGGAACACATTCCTATTACAGTTTCTTGAAAGACCCAAGCATAGCTCTAGGGGACAAAGGCCACACATCTGAAATCCTCTAAATTCATCCTATCACATGGGAGAGATTCTCCACATCCAGCCTAAAGATAACTAACCTCTCCCCCTTTTACCATCCTGTTCCTTTCAATTATTAGTTACTGTAGAGTAACTTTTCCATGTAGCCACCACCAAAACATATACAACTTCAGGGACTATACCATTCATCCTCACATATCACCAAGTACTAAATCGTAAAAATGCACTACCATACTAATATTCACCCACTGTCCACCTCCTGTACTAACTGTCTAATGGCCTCATCTAGGAAATAACAATAATAACAATCATAACCAACGCCAAGGCAAACACTAGCAATAACTGCCTGAGAGTAGTGATACCAATTCAGTTCAGTCAAAAACATGCAGAAACTGAAAGGTCTTAAGAGATAAAACGACAATGCCCAAGTCAAAGTGCAAATCCATGAGGAACAAAACCCAAGAAAACAAATCTCCCACTGAATTAACCCCATAATAATAGACTCGAACCAGAACAAATCCACAGAAGACAGACAAGAAAGCTTGACCCAAGATAACGACTTTCATAGTATGATTGTTACCATGATTAATACTATGAAAGAGGAAATCCCGGAGGAATTAAATAACCGCATCAACCACCTTGAAGAGGAACACAACAGACACTTGGAGTTGAGTAAAACAGTTCAAGAAACAAAAATAGGCATAGAGCAGTTAAAACAGACTCAAGCAGAGTTTAAAAGTGAACTAAAAGACAAGTTATCCTCAACCCAGAACTCAACAGAGAGTCTTATCAGCAGAACAAACGAAGCAGAAAATAGAATTTCAAACCTTAAAGACAAAGTGGGAATATTAACCAGGTCAATGAAAGAAGTTGTTAAAGCCAAAAAGATAATTGAGAGAAATATTCAAGAGTTATGAGACACCCTGAAGAAGCCTAACATGCGCATTCGTGGGATACCAGAGCAAGAATCCCAAAATACCACACCTGAGGAAATTTTTCAAAATATCATCAAGGAAAACTTTCCTCATCTAAAAAAAGAGAGGCCCATCCATATACAAGAGGCATTCCACACCCCAAACAGATATGACCAAAACAGAAGCTCGCCATGGCAAATAATAGTCAAAACACTCCACATTCAAGATAAAGAACTGGTGCTGAGAGCTTCAAGGGAGAAAAAACAAGTCACTTTTAAAGGCAAACCTATTAAAATAACAAATGACTTCTCAATGGAAACACTAAAAGCAAGAAGAGCTTGGAGAGACATACTTCAAGTATTGAATGAGCAAAAATGTCAACCCAGGCTGATTTACCCTGCAAAACTATCAGTCATGATGGAGGGAGAAAGAAAAACTTTCCAGCACAAAGACAACTTGAAGGGATACATGTCCACTAAACCAGGCCTTCAAAAAATGCTAGAAATGATACTCAGGCGTGTATCCAGGAGGACAGAAGGGAAGTATAATACCACCAAAACCTAAAAGCCACTAAACATAAAAAATGTCCAGAATTAAAAATAACTTCTCCATTATAACATTAAATGTCAATGGAATTAACTCACCAATCAAGAGACACAGATTACAAACTTGGATTAAAAACCACAATCCATCAATCTGCTGCCTTCAGGAAACTCATCTTACTACAAAAGATAAGCACATCCTAAAAATAAAGGGCTGGTCCAAAATTCTGCAAGCTAATGGATCCAAGAAACAGGCAGGGGTAGCCATTATGCTCTCGGACAAAGTGGACTTCAAACCAAAGAAAATCATAAGAGACACAGATGGATACTATATTTTAGTCACAGGTACAATTCACCAGGAAGACTTCACAGTACATATACACACCTAATATGGGCCCCTCCACATTCATTAAGCAAACCCTACAGCGTCTAAAGCGAGAAATCAACCTGCAAATGATAATTCTTGGGGATTTCAACACCACTCTCTCAACATGGGATAGATCAACAGGTCAAAAGCTTAACAGAGACTTTTTGGAACCTAGTCAAGCTCTTACTGAAATGGACCTTACGGATCTTGATCGAACTTTTCATCCACGCACCAAAGAATACACATTTTTCTCAGCTGCACACGGAACTTTCTCCACAAAAGATGACGTATTGGGCCACAAAACGAATCTCCACATATACAGGAAAGTTGAAATTCTAGCCTGTACCCTATCAGACTACCATGGTCTAAAGCTCGACATCCACAACACAACAAACAAGAGAAAATACACTAACTCCTGGAAACTTAATACTATGAGGCTGAATGAGAACTGGATTCAGGAAGAAATTACAAAGGAAATTCAAGCTTTTCTGAAAGTGAATGATAATGAAAATACAACTTAACAAAATCTTTGGGACACAATGAAAGCTGTCCTAAGAGGTAAGTTCATAGCTCTTAATGCCTACATAAAAAAATGGAAACATCACAAATAAATAACAATGCATTTTAAAGCTTTAGAAACACAAGAGCAATCTAATCCCAAAAGCAGTAGAAGAGGGGAGATTAGCAAAATAAGAGGAGAAATATCTGAAATGGAGATAAGGAAAATGATACAGAGAATCAACCAGTCAAAAGGCTGATTCTTTGAAAAAAATCAATAAGATTGATACACCTCTAGCTAAATTAATCAAAAGCAAGAGAAAAAATCCAAATTAACAAAACTAGAAATGAAAATGGAGTTATCACTACTGACACCCAAGAAATTCAGAAAATTATAACGTCATTTTTCAAAAACTTATACTCTGTGAAATTTGACAAAGGAAGAAATATTAACAGATTCTTTCTGTGAAGCTAATATCATCGTAATCCCAAAACCTAATAAATACATACACTTAAAAAAGAAAACTATAGGCCAATTCTTTAATGAACACAGATGCAAAGATTCTCAACAAAGTCTTAGCAAATTGGATTCAAAAACATATCAAAAAGATCATTCACAGGGATCAAGTAGGCTTTATCCCAGGCACACAAGGTTGGTTCAACATATGCAAATCAATAAATGTAATTCACCATATAAATCAGTCCAACGTTCAAGACCACATGATACTCTTGATAGATGCAGAAAAACTTTTGACAAAATCAAACAGCCCTTTATGATCAAAACCCTAGAGACAGTTGGAATGGAAGGAACCTTTATCAATGTAATAAAAGCTGTATACAACAAGCCAACAGCAAAGATTATACTCAATGGGGAAAAACTGGAAGCATTCCTGCTTCGATCAGGAACTAGACAAGGCTGTGCACTGTCACCACTTCTATTCAATATTGTACTTGAAGTCTTAGCTGAATCCATAAGACAACAGAGGGAGATAAAAGGGATTCAAATCGGCAAGGAAGAAGTCAAGCTATCCCTATTTGCAGATGACATAATCTTATACCTGAGTGATATCAAAAACTCCACCAGGAAGCTCTTGGAACTAATACAGAAGTTCAGCAGGGTGGCAGGTTACAAAATAAACGTACAAAAATCAGTGGCCTTCCTATATGCCCAGAATGAAAGAAGTGAAAAAGCCCTGAGAGAAACAATCCCATTTACTATGGCCCCTAAAAAAATGAAATACCTTGGTATAAACCTAAGGAAGCAAGAGACCTTTACAATGAAAACTTTAAAATCTAAAGAAAGAAATTACAGAAGACACCAGAAGGTGTCTCTCCCATGTTCCTGGATTGGCAGAATCAATATCATAAAAATGACCATCCTACCAAAGGCAATATATAGATTCAATGCTATACCAACCAAAATTCCAAAGTAATTCTTTAAAGAAGTTGACCAAACAATTTCAAAATTCATATGGAAGTGGGCTGGAGTGGTGGCTCAGGGGTTAAGCCTCTGCCTTGCAGGCGGAAGGTCCCGAGTTCTGATCCTAGGCCCACGTATAGACGCCAGGTGGAAGCGGGGACTGCCTGCGTTTCTGGTCCTGGTAGGGCGGAGCCTGTGAATCCCGGGGCAGAGTAAACAAGGAGGTGGAGGAGTCCATGGTGGTTCCCGAATTCGTCCGTGGTTCTACACACACACACACACACATACACACGCACACACATGCATACCGCACAATTGAATAAATAATAAATAATAATAAAAAAATTAAAAAAAATCATATGGAGGCACAAAAGACCCAGGATAGCAAAGACAATCCTGAGTAACAAAAACACTGCTGGAGGTATCACCATACCAAACCTTAGTCTATACTACAAATCCATAGTTGTAAAAACAGCCTGGTACTGGCTCCAAAATAGACATACAAATCGATGGATAAGGGTTGAAGACCCAGATATAAGCCCACACAGTTACATCCACTTGATCTTTGACAAAGGGGCCCAAAAAGTCCAATGGAAAAAGAACAGCATCTTCAACAAATGGTGCTGGCAAAACTGATTGTCCACATGCAGAAGATTAAAACTCGACCAGTACTTGTCACCACGTACCAGACTAAATTCCAAATGTATCAAGTACCTCAAAGGGTAAGGAACTCCATTGAGCTGATTGGACTAGGCCAACAGTTCCTAAATAGAAATCTGATAGCACAGTCACTACAACCAACACTCAATAGATGGGATCTTATGAAATTAAATAGCTTCTGTTCAGATAAAGAGATTGTAACTGGAGCACAAAGGCAACCCACAGAATGGTAGAAAATCTTTACTAACCACATATCTGATAGAGCTCTATTATCCAGAGTGCACAAAGAACTTAGAAAACTAAACACCAAGGAAACAAATGGCCCAATTAAAAAATGGGCCTTGGAACTTAAAAGAAACTTTATCAGGGACGAAATTGACATATATCTTAAAAAATGCTCAACATCCTTAGCATTCAGGGAAATGGAAATCAAAACTCCCTGAGATATCATCTCACCCCTGTCAGGATGGTGAAAATCCACAATACAAACAACATCAAATGCTGGAGAGTATGTGGCAAGAAGGGAATTCTCCTACATTGCTGGTGGGAATGCAGGCTTATACCACCATTCTGGTGAGCCGTCTGGCGATTCTTAACGAAGTTAAAGATTAAAATGCCATATGACCCTGCTATTCCACTTTTGGGAATAACCCCCCATACAGCAAAAATTCATCTTGATAGCATAAGTACGACTATGTTCATATCACCACTGTTAACAATAGGAAAGTCATGGAACCAACCCTAATGTCCAACATTTGATGAGTGGATAAGGAAAATGTGGTACATTTATACAATGGAATACTACTCAGCCATCAAAAATGATTAATTAATGAGTTTTGCCAGGAACTGGATGGAATTAGAAAAAAATATATTGACTGAAGTATCCCAGACACAGAAAATTAAGCACCGTATGTACTCCATAGAGTCTGGCAGATAGAAGGTAGCCATCCTGCAAATGGAAGCCTGACCTCCCTCACCATGGTCTCCTACTCTTATTCCATCTACCTTTGAATCTACTCTTATAGTAAAACTCTATTTTAACAGCCTTTTATCTTTGGCTAGGAGATGACAATCAATACCCATCAGAACAGAGCCAAGGGTGGTGCAGGAACAGCAAAACTGGAAGAAGAAAAAAAAGGAATAACAAACCACAATTCAGAACATCAGAGACCCTACATTAATCACCAGGAACCAGGCCATCCTAATCTCAACCCATCCCAAAGCAGAAGAGGGGGCAGTAAGATTGTAAGAGCATACAGGGGTTAAGCCTCTGCCTTACAGGCGGAAGATCCTGAGTTCAGATCCTAGACCGCACGTATAGACGCTGGGTGGAAGCGGGAGCCGCCTGAGTTTCTGGTCCTGGTAGGGTGGAACCTGTGAATCCCGGGACAGAGTAAACAAGGAGGAGGTGGAGGCGTCCATGGTGGTTCCCGAATTCGTCCGTGGTTCTACACACACACACATACACACACACACACACACACAAATGAATGAAAAAAAAATTAAAAAAAATTTAAAAAATTGTAAGAGCCTAAAGATGGGGACGAGCAACGATATGCAAGATACTCCACACACGTTAGGGCCGAAGTAATCATAATAGGACTTTGCATGACCTGCGCAATGACCAACATGTCATTGACCTCCCAACATCTAGCATGGATCACAGGCTCTAAGATCCCTAGAGGCAAGGGATTAACAGCCACAATAGTGTTCCTATACTAAAGGGGAACACAAAAAAGAGCTCTAGGCAGTGCTACTGAGTCCTTACACCTCATCACAGAGAAGGACCCAGAGGGAAGTTAGACATGCACACTAAAGGATGCTCCAGGAATGGGGGGAGGGGCCCACTGGGAGAAAGGGAGGGAGGAGAGGAAAGGAAAGGGAAAAGGAGGGAGGAAGCAAGGGGAGTCCAGGGAGGACTGGAGGGAAGGAGGGGAATGAGGTACTTATCAAATCTGTATGAGTGGAAAAAATAAAAAAAAGATGTTAAAAAAACTGCAAGACAAAAGGAAAAAAAATCACAAATAAAGATAGGCACATTGAATAACAACTATTTGATGGAAATTTTTATACTTATAAGTGCTTGGGAAGACGTATTTCAAATACTGAAAGAACACAAATTCCAATCCAGAATACATTATCCAGCAAAATTATCCATTAAAGTGGGAGGAAAAATAAAAGCAATCCAGGGTAAAAATGAGTTATAGGAATATATGACCACTATGATAGCTCTACAGAGGATACTTGTAGGAAGACTTCAGATGAAGAGAAAAATAAGCACACCTAAGAATATACAAAGGAAAAATACACATTATGAGGACAGATAACAAGAAAAATAAAAAACAAAAAAGTGATAAGAATTGATGCATATATTTCATTAGTAACACTAAATATTAAAAGTCTCAATTCATAAATAAAAAGATGCACACAAACATACTTGATTAGAAAATAGGAAGTAACTACTTGCTGCCTTCAAGAAATACAATTCACCATGAAAGATACATACCACCTCAGGGTAAAAGGATGGAAAATATGTTCTAAGCAAATTGAACTAGGAACCAAACAGGTGTAGCTACTCAAATACATGACAAAATTTACTTTAAACCAAAACAAGCCTGAAAAGATAGAGAAAAATCACTTTATACTCATTAACATAAGGCATTGGTAAAACAAAACAAAACAGCAGACAGGGAAAAACCAAGATCAGAGCAGAAAGCGATGAAATAAAAACAAGAAAGATAAAACTAAAAAGAATTAATAAAACAAGTTCAAACTTTGAAAAGATAAACAGGCCCCTTTCGCCCCACCCCCCCGCTCCGCCGGTCGGGACGCGTACGCGAGATCCAGCCGGGCTCTCACCGCGCGCTCTAGGACCCCAGGTCAGCCCACAGGGACCCGGCTCCGACTTCCGCCATGCAGCCGGAGCCGCGCGGGGCCGAGGGACGAGGAGGACCTCCCCCTGCGCCCGGGCCCCGCCCCAGCTGCCCTCGGGTTAAATAGCTCCACGCCAACGCGCCCATCGTCCCTTTTCACCCCACCCCGCTCTGCCAGTCCGGACATGCACGCGCTCCACCCGGGCCTCACCCCACGCCCTAGGTAAGTCCCCTTTCGGGCCCCGCCCACCAGTATCCCAGGCCAAATAATTCAGTTTAGTGAAATTGAGAGATCTTAAGAGTTAAAATGACAATGCCAAAGTCAAAGTGCAAATCCATGAGAAGCAACACTCAAGTAAACAAATTTCCCACTGAAGAAATTAATCCCATAATGTTAGATTCCAACAAGAACAAACCCGCGGAAAAAGGCCAAGAAAGCCTGACCCAGGATAACGACTTTCAAAATATGATCATTACCATGTTCAATACTATGAAAGAGGAAATCCGGGAGGAATTACATAATCAAATCAATCGCTTTGAAGAGGAACACAACAGACATCTGGAGGAGTTGAGAAAAACAGTGCAAGAAACAAAAAGTGGCATAGAGCAGTTAAAACAAACTCAAGCAGAGTTTAAAACTGAGCTAAAAGACAAGTTATCTTCAACCCAGAACGCCACAGAGAGTCTTATCAACAGAACTAATGAAGCAGAAAACAGAATTTCAGACCTTGAAGATAAAGTGGGAGTACTAACCAGCTCAATGGAAGAGGTTGTTAAAGCCAAAAAGATACTTGAGAGAAATATCCAAGAGATATGGGACACCCTGAAGAAGCCTAACATGCGTATTCATGGAATACCGGAGCAAGAATCTCAAAATACCACCCCTGAGGAAATTTTTCAAACGATCATCAAGGAAAACTTTCCTCATCTAAAGAAAGAGAGGCCCATTCATATACAAGAGGCATTCCGCACCCCAAACAGATACGACCAAAATAGAAGCACACCGCGGCAAATAATAGTTAAAACACTCCACATTCAAGATAAAGAACTGGTGCTGAGAGCTTCAAGGGAGAAAAAACAAGTCACTTTTAAAGGCAAACCTATTAAAATAATAAATGACTTCTCAGTCGAAACAGTAAAAGCAAGAAGAGCTTGGAGAGACATACTTCAAGTATTGAATGAGCAAAAATGTCAACCCAGGCTGATTTACCCTGCAAAACTATCAGTCATGATCGAGGGAGAAAGAAAAATTTTCCAGCACAAAGACAACTTTAAGGGATACATGGCCACCAAACCAGGCCTTCAAAAACTGCTAGAAATGATACTCAAGCGTGAAGAAAAAAACAGGCATATCCAGGAGAACAGAAGGCAAATATAACACCATTAAAAGCGAAGCAATATACTTATAAAAGCTACTAAACATAATAAATGTCTGGAATTAACAATAGTTTCTCCATTATAACACTAAATGTTAATGGACTTAATTCACCGATCAAGAGACACAGATTACAAACTTGGATTAAAAATCACAATCCATCAATCTGTTGCCTGCAGGAAACCCATCTCACCACAAAAGATAGGCACGCTCTAAAAATAAAAGGCTGGTCAACAATTCTACAAGCAAATGGAAGCAGAAAACAGGCAGGGGTAGCCATTATGCTATCAGACAAAGTGGATTTCAAACCAAAAAAAATTATAAGAGACACGGATGGATACTACATTTTAGTCACAGGTACAACTCACCAGGAAGATTTCACAATACTGAACATATATGCACCCAATATGGGCTCCTCCACATTCATTAAGAAAACCCTACAGCGTCTAAAGCATGAAATCAACCCCCAAACGATAATTCTTGGGGACTTCAACACCGCCCTCTCTACATGGGATAGATCAACAGGTCAAAAGCTTAACAGAGACACTTTGGAACTTAATCAAACCCTGAAAGAAATGGACCTCACAGATCTCTATCGAACTTTTCACCCACGCACCAAAGAATACACATTTTTCTCAGCAGCACACGGAACTTTCTCCAAAATAGATCACATACTGGGCCACAAAATGAATCTACACATATACAAGAAAGTTGAAATTCTAACCTGTGCCCTATCAGACCACCACGGCCTAAAGCTGGACATCCACAACACATCAAACAAGAGAAAATACACTAACTCCTGGAAACTTAACACTATGATGATGAATGAGAACTGGATTCAGGAAGAAATTAAAAGGAAATTCAAGATTTCCTGAAAGTGAATGATAACGAAAATACAACTTACCAAAATCTCTGGGACACAATGAAAGCTGTTCTAAGAGGTAAGTTCATAGCTCTTAATGCCCACGTCAAAAAAATGGAAACATCAGAAATAAACAACTTAACAATGCAGCTTAAAGCTTTAGAGAAACTAGAGCAATCTGATCCCAAAAGCAGTAGAAGAGAAGAGATTAGCAAAATAAGGGGAGAAATATCTGAAATCGAGACTAAGAAAACGATAGAAAAAATCAACCAATCAAAAAGCTGGTTCTTTGAAAAATCAACAAGATTGATACACCCCTAGCTAAACTAACCAAAAGCAAGAGAGAGAAAACCCAAATTAACAAAATTAGAAATGAACATGGAGTTATCACTACTGATACCCAAGAAATCCAGAGAATTATAACATCATATTTCAAAAACTTATACTCTGTGAAGTTTGACAACACAAAAGAGATGGATGAATTTCTAAGTAAACACAACTTACCTAAATTGAATCAGGAAGTTGTGAATTATTTAAATAGTCGTATAACATATAAGGAAATTGAGGAAGTAATCTCGAATCTTCCCACCAAAAAATGTCCTGGACCAGATGGATTCAGCACAGAGTTCTACCAGACATTTAAGGAGTTAATAATACCAATACTCCTTAAACTGTTCCATCAAATAGCAAAGGAAGGAACACTACCAAATTCTTTCTATGAAGCTAATATCGTTTTAATCCCAAAACCTAATAAAGATTCACTTAAAAAAGAAAACTATAGGCCGATCTCCCTGATGAACACAGACGCAAAGATTCTCAACAAAGTCTTAGCAAATTGGATTCAAAAACATATTAAAAAGATCATTCACGGGGACCAAGTAGGCTTCATCCCCGGCACACAAGGTTGGTTAAACATACGCAAATCAATAAATGTAATTCATCATGTAAACCAGTCCAAAGTCCAAGACCACATGATACTCTCAATAGATGCAGAAAAAGCTTTTGACAAGATCCAACAGCCTTTTTGATCAAAATGCTAGAGACAGTAGGAATGGAAGGAACCTTTATCAATATAATAAAAGCTGTATACAACAAGCCCACAGCAAGGATTATGCTCAATGGGGAACAATTGGAAGCATTCCCACTTCGATCAGGAACTAGACAAGGCTGTCCACTCTCACCACTTCTATTCAATATTGTACTTGAAGTCTTAGCTGAAGCCATAAGACAAGAAAGGGACATAAGAGGGATTCAAATCGGCAAGGAAGAAGTCAAGCTATCCCTATTTGCAGATGACATGATCTTATACCTGAGTGATCCCAAAAACTCCACCAGGAAGCTCCTGGAACTAATTGAGAAGTTCAGCAGGGTGGCAGGATACAAAATAAATGTGCAAAAATCAGAGGCCTTCCTATATGCCCAGAATGAAAGAAGTGAAAAAGCCTTGAGAGAAACAATACCATTTACTATGGCCCCTAAAAAAATGAAATACCTTGGTATAAACCTAACTAAGGAGGTAAAAGACCTTTACAATGAAAACTTTAAAACCCTAAAGAAAGAAATTGCAGAAGACACCAGAAGGTGGAAAGACCTCCCTTGTTCCTGGATTGGCAGAATCAACATTGTAAAAATGACCATCCTACCAAAGGCAATATACAGATTCAATGCTATACCAATCAAAATCCCAAAGCAATTCTTCAAAGAAGTTGACCAAATAATCTCAAAGTTCATATGGAGACACAAAAGACCCAAGATAGCAAAAACAATCCTGAGTAACAAAAACACAGCTGGAGGTATTACCATACCAAACCTAAGTCTGTACTACAAATCCATAGTTATAAAGACAGCCTGGTACTGGCTCCAAAATAGACACACAGATCAATGGATAAGGATTGAAGACCCAGATATAAGCCCACAAAGTTACAGCCATTTGGTCTTTGACAAAGGGGCCCAAAGAATCCAATGGAAAAAGAACAGCATCTTCAACAAATGGTGCTGGCAAAACTGGATCTCCACATGCAGAAGATTAAAGCTGGACCCGTACTTGTCACCATGTACAAGACTTAATTCCAAATGGATCAAGGACCTTGATATCAGGCCAGAGACTTTAAAAACCATAGTTGAAAGGATAGGGAACTCCCTCGAGCTGATTGGGCTAGGCCAACACTTCCTAAACAGACATCCAATGGCACAATCACTGCTACCGACTCTCAACAGTTGGGATCTTGTGAAATTAAAGAGCTTCTGTTCAGATAAAGAGATTGTCACACGAGCTCAAAGGCAACCCACAGAATGGGAGAAAATCTTCACTAACCACATATCTGACAGAGCTCTACTGTCCAGAGTGCACAAAGAACTTAGAAAACTAAACACCAAGGAAAACACTGGCCCAATTAAAAAATGGGCCCTGGAACTTCAAAGAAACTTTACCAGGGATGAAATTAAAATGTCTAACAATTATCTTAAAAAATGCTCCACTTCCTTCGCCATCAGGGAAATGCAAATCAAAACTTCCCTGAGATATCATCTCACCCCGGTCAGGATGGCAAAAATCCACAATACAAACAACGACAAATGCTGGAGAGGATGTGGAGAGAGGGGAACTCTCCTACATTGTTGGTGGGAATGCAGGCTCATACAGCCACTCTGGCGAGCCGTCTGGAGATTCTTAAAGAAATTAAAGATTGAAATGCCATATGACCCTGCTATCCCACTTTTGGGAATAACCCCCCATGCAGCAGAGGTTCGCCTCGATAGCACAAGCTCGACCATGTTCATAGCAGCACTGTTTACAATAGCAAAGTCATGGAATCAACCTAAATGTCCAACAGTTGACGAGTGGATAAGGAAACTGTGGTACATCTATACAATGGAATACTACTCAGCCATCAAAAATGATGAATTACTGGAATTTGCTGGGAAATGGATGTCATTAGAAACAATTATATTAAGTGAAGTATCCCAAACCCAGAAAATTAAGCGCCGTATGTACTCCCTAATAGGTGGCTCCTAGTACCAAACTCACTCAGCCCACAGTGAGACACTCAAAAGTAAACCTATGAAACACAGTAATTGCAAGGATTATGAACAAGAGAGATGGGTTAGGAGGGCCACACCAGAAACAAGGAGAGAGGAGACCATGTTACAGCAGAGAAAATAGGCCTCCATCAAGGTCTGCAAGTAAGTAATGAGAAACCTGGTTAAGTTCATAGACGTTCTTTCCTGATCTCACCAGAAGGGGAGGGCATATAGTCTAGCAGATAAAAAGTAATCATTTTGCAAATGGGTGATGGACCCCTCCCTCAGTGAGGTTTCCTACTCTTATTACATCTACCCTTGAATGTGCTATTACAACAAGACTCCAGTTTAACAGCTTTTTGTCTCTGGCCAGGGGGTGACATACAGTGCCCAGCAGAATGGAGTGAAGGGAATTGCAGGAGCAGCAAAACTGCAAAAGAAAATCAACAAACCACAATCCAGAACTTCAGAGACTCTATATCAATCACATAGAACTAGGACAGCCTAATTTCTCCCCATCCTGGAGCTCAGGGACATTTGCGGAAGAGGGGGGCGGTAAGATTGTAAGAGCAAAAGGATGGGAGGAGCAACGATTTGCAAGATTCTCAACAATAGTTGGGGCCAAAGCAATCGTAATGGGACTTTGCATGCCCTGCGCAATGTCCAGCGCACTGTTGCCCTCATAAAGTCTAGCATCTGTTAAGGGCACCGAGACCCCTGGAGGCAAGGGATTGACAGCCATAGTAGTGATCTTATGCTTAAGGGGAACAAGAGAAAGGGCTTATGGAAATGCCACTGGGTCCTTATATGTCATCGGAGAGGAGGACCCAATGGAGAGTTAGGCGTACACAATAAAGGACTCTCTGGGAATTGGGGGGGAGGCACTGGGGGAAGGGGAGGGGGAGGAGAGGGGAGGGAGGGAACTGGTAAAAAATTTTAAAATGTATAATTAAATTTTTAATAAAAAAAAAAAGAAAAGATAAACAGGATTGACAAATCCTTAGCCAAATTAATCAAAAGTCCCAAATTAATGAAACTAGTAAAGAAAAGGAAAACAACAGAAACTGAAGAAATCGTGACAATATACTTTAAAAATTTATACTCCAGTAAACTGGAAAATCTTAAAGAAATTCATGAATTTCTAAATAGATATGTCTTGCAAAATAAGGGGAGAAATATCTGAAATCGAGATTAGGAAAACGATAGAGAAAATCAACCAGTCAAAAAGCTGGTTCTTTGAAAAAATCACCAAGACTGATACACCCCTAGCTAAATTAACCAAAAGCAAGAGAGAGAAAACCCAAATTAACAAAATTAGAAATGAAAATGGAGTTATCACTACTGATACCCAGAAATCCAGTCATATTTCAAAAACTTATACTCTGTGAAATTTGACAACACAAAAGAGATGGATGAATTCCTAAGTAAACACAACTTACCTAAATGGAATCAGGAAGTTGTGAAGTACTTAAATAGTCCTATAACATATGAGGAAATTGAGAAAGTAATCTCAAATCTTCCCACCAAAAAATGTCCTGGACCAGATGGATTCAGCACAGAGTTCTACCATACATTTAAGGAGCTAATAACACCAATACTCCTTAAACTGTTCCACCAAATAGCAAAGGAGGGAAAACTACCAAATTCCTTCTATGAAGCTAATATCGTCTTAATCCCAAAACCTAATAAAGATACACTTAAAAAAGAAAACTATAGGCCAATTCTTTAATGAACACAGATGCAAAGATTCTCAATAAAGTCTTAGCAAATCGGATTCAAAAACATATCAAAAAGATCATTCACGGGGATCAAGTAGGCTTTATCCCAGGCACACAAGGTTGGTTCAACATACGCAAATCAATAAATGTAATTCACCATATAAACCAGTCCAACGTTCAAGACCACATGATACTCTCGATAGATGCAGAAAAAGCTTTTGACAAGATCCAACAGCCCTTTATGATCAAAACCCTAGAGAAGGTTGGAATGGAAGGAACCTTTATCAATATAATAAAAGCTGCATACAACAAGCCCACAGCAAGGATTATACTCAATGGGGAAAAACTTGAAGCACTCCTACTTCGATCAGAAACTAGACAAGGCTGTGCACTGTCACCACTTCTTTTCAATATTGTACTTGAAGTCTTAGCTGAAGCCATAAGACAAGAAAGGGACATAAAAGGGATTCGAATCGGCAAGGAAGAAGTCAAGTTATCTCTATTTGCAGATGATACGATCCTATACCTGAGTGATCCCAAAAACTCCACCAGGAAGCTCCTGGAACTAATACAGAAGTTCAGCAAGGTGGCAGGATACAAAGTAAGTGTACAAAAATCAGTGGCCTTCCTATATGCCCAGAATGAAAGAAGTGAAAAAGCCCTGAAAGGCTCAATCCCATTTACAATAGCACCTAAAAAAATGAAATACCTTGGTATAAACCTAACCAGGGAGGTAAAAGACCTTTACAATGAAAACTTTAAAACCCTACAGAAAGAAACTGCAGAAGACACCAGAAGGTGGAAAGACCTTCCTGGATTGGCAGAATCAACATTGTAAAAATGACCATCCTACCAAAAGCAATATACAAATTCAACCAATTAAAATCCCAAAGCAATTCTTCAAAAAAGTTGACCAAACAATCTCAAAGTTCATATGGAGGCATAAAAGACTCAGGATAGCAAAGACAATCCTGAGTAACAAAAACACTGCTGGAGGTATCACCATACCAAACCTTAGTCTATACTACAAATCCATAGTTATAAAAACAGCCTGGTACTGGCTCCAAAACAGACACACAGATCAATGGATAAGGGTTGAAGACCCAGATATAAGCCCACAAAATTACAGCCATTTGATCTTTGACAAAGAGGCCAAAAAAAATCCAATGGAAAAAGAACAGTATCTTCAACAAATGGTGCTGGCAAAACTGGATCTCCACATGCAGAAGATTAAAACTGGACCCATACTTTTCACCATGTACAAGAATTAAGTCCAAATGGATCAAGGACCTTGATATCAGGCCAGAGACTATAAAAACCATAGTTGAAAGGATAGGGAACTTCCTCGAGCTGACTGGGCTAGGCCAACATTTCCTAAACAGACATCCAATGGCACAGTCACTGCTACCAAATCTCAACAGCTGGGATCTTGTGAAATTAAAGAGCTTCTGTACAGATAAAGAGATTGTAACACGAGCTCAAAGGCAACCCACAGAATGGGAGAAAATCTTCATTAACCACATATCTGATAGAGCTCTACTGTCCAGAGTGCACAAAGAACTTAGAAAACTAAACACCAAGGAAACCAATGGCCCAATTAAAAAATGGGGCCTGGAACTTAAAAGAAACTTTACCAGGGATGAAATTAAAATGTCTAACAAATATCTTTAAAAATGCTCCACTTCTTTAGCCATCAGGGAAATGCAAATCAAAACCCCACTGAGATATCATCTTACCCCGGTCAGGATGGCAAAAATCCACAATACAAACAACAACAAGTGCTGGAGAGGATGTGGAGAGAGGGGAACTCTCCTACATTGCTGGTGGGAATGCAGGCTCATACAGCCACTCTGGCGAGCCGTCTGGAGATTCTTAAAGAAACTAAAGATTGAAATGCCATATGACTCTGCTATTCCACTGTTGGGAATAACCCCCCATACAGCAGAGGTTCCCCTCGATAGCACAAGCTCGACCATGTTCATAGCAGCACTGTTTCATAGCAAAGTCATGTAATCAACCCAAATGTTCAACAGTTGACGAGTGGATAAGGAAAAGGTGGTACATCTATACAATGGAGTACTACTCAGCCATCAAAAATGATGAATTACTGGAATTTGCCAGGAAATGGATGTCATTAGAAACAATTATATTAAGTGAAGTATCCCAGACCCAGAAAATTAAGCGCCATATGTGCTCCCTAATATGTGGCTTCTAGTACCAAACCCACCCAGCCCACCTTGAGACACTCAAAGATAAATCTATGTAATACCTACAGTAATTCCAAGGATTATGACCAGTAGGGATAGGGTTGGAGGGCCACAGCAGACACAAGGAGAGAGGGGACCATGTTACAGCAGAGAAAATAGGCCTCCATCAAAGACTGCAAGTAAGTAATGAGACACCTGGTTAAGTTCTCAGACATTCGTTCCTGATCATTTACAACTGAGGGGGTATGATCTCACCAGAAGGGGAGGGCATATAGTCTGGCAAATAAAAAGTAACCATTTTGCAAATGGGTGAGTGACCCCTCCCTCACTGTGGTTTCCTACTTTTATTACATCTACCTTTGAATGTGCTCTTATAACAAGACTCCAGTTTAACAGCTTTTTGTCTCTGGCCAGGGTGTGACATACAGTGCCCATCAGGATGGAGTGAAGGGCATTGCAGGAGCAGCAAAACCGCAAAACAAAATCAACAAACCACAATCCAGAACTTCAGAGACTCTATATCAACCACTTAGAACTAGGCCAGACTAATCTCTCCCCATGCTGAAGCTCAGGGACATTTGCGGAAGAGGGGGTGGTAAGAGTGTAAGAGCAAAAGGACTCCACACAAGTTAGGGCCAAAGCAATCATAATTGGACTTTGCATGCCCTGCACAATGTCCAATACACTGTTGACCTCACAAAGTGTAGCATCTGCTAAAGGCACCAAGATCCTTGGAGACAAGGGATTGACAGCCACAGTAGTGTTCCTATGCTTAAGGGGAGCATAGGAAAGGGTTCAGGGAAATACAACTGGGTCCTTGTACGTCATCGGAGAGGAGGGCCCAGAGGAGAGTCTGGCATGCACATTAAAGGACTCTCCTGGGATTGGGGGGGGCAATGGGTGATGGGGAGGGAGGGGTGAGGGGAGGGGGAGCAGAGGGTTGGGGGGGAGGAGAAGGGAAGGAGGGAAGTGGTGTACCTATTAAGTTTGTATGAGCAGAAATAATAATAAAAATGTTTAAAAAATAGATATGTCCTCCTAAAACCAGCAGAATACTACAAAAGGAAAAAGAAAACTATTGACATCATACTTTATGAACACAGAAGCAAAAATTCTAATATTGCCTTAAGGAATCTTAAAAAAAACAATTCCTAAAATTATTACTGAATTCAATAAGACTGCAGGACACAGAAACAAAATACAGTACATAATATTTATATACACTAGCAATAAAGATATGGAAAACAAACTTTAAATATAGTAATACATTTACAATTGCTCTATAGAAAATGAAACACACATACATAAATCTAAGAAAATATGTATACTTATATAATAGAGAAAGAAATAAAAGGAGCTAAGGATAGCCAAAAGTTGAGGGTATGAAATTGAGGGCTGGAGGGATGGCTCAGGGGTTACAACTGTCTCTCAAGCAGAAGGTCCTGAATTCGGATCCCAGATCCCATGAAAATAAATGCCAGGTAGAAATGGCGATGGTCTGCATTTCCAGCCCTGTGGGCGGACCCTGGAAAATCCCATAGTGAAGCAAGGAGGTTGACGCAATCCAGGATGATTCCCAAAGTCACCATTGGTCCTACACACACACACTTCCTATTTTATAATTTTTTAAAAGTTCTTTATTCTTTATTCAATTGTGTGTGTGTGTATGTATGCGTGTATGTAGAACCACGGACGAATTCGGGAACCACCATGGACCGCCTCCACTTCCTCCTTGTTTACTCTGTCCAGGGATTCACAAGCTCCGCCCTACCAGGACCGGAAACGCAGGCCAACCCCCCCCCCCCCCCCCCCGCTTCCGCTGGCGTCTGTCTATACGTGGGGTCTAGGATCACAATTCCGGACCTTCTGCCTGCAACGCAGAGGCTTAACCCCTGAGCCACTTCTCCAGCCCCCTATTTTATAATTTTAAAAATAAAATTTACAAAAACAGAGCATGAAACTGAAACTTCAGTCATGTGAATTTAGGTACAGGAAACTGAACTTTGTCAAGCTTTAGATGACATGCAAGCAGTCTTAGTGACCACTTAGTATAAGCTTGTCAGATCTAAACAGAGAACTCAAAATAAATCATCTCTGGATTTCTAAGCTATAGAAACTATGAGGTATTAAATTTGTGTTGTTTTAGGCCACTAATTTTGGGGTAACACTATTCTATAACAATAGCATAAATGTATGAGTATTCACTTATCAAAATATGAATTCACTAAAAAACACAACAAATTCTCTTATAAATAAACTGATATATAAGCATTCTTACTAAAAGATCATACAAGCCAGATGACAGAACAAGAGGGTAAGTGATTAATTAAGGGATAAAAATATTAGGGAAAAAATTGATAGGTGAAGGAAGAAATTACCTGAGTAAAACTGAATGACTTTTTGAGGAAATATACTAATTATTATGTAATATACTTTGCTCACCCAACTCATAACTTGAAGAAATCTTTGTGGAAAGAATACATTTTCCATATCTAGTAAAGTGAGATAAGACTGAACTGCATAGAGTCTTAATTGTTGGTCTTCTTCTTCATCATCAAATCCTAAAAACAAATTGAAATAACATTTTAATTTCCCCTAAATTACACAATGACTCTATAGTAAAAAGATAAGCATTTCATTTAAAAATTCTTACCAACCTTCTGCTAGCAGTCTCAGAAAGTTATTGGGAATATCAGGGTGCATTACATCTCCTCCCACAGAAAACACAGCGTTCATTGTCTGAATGAACCATGCATTGTCAGGAGCATATGTATCCACAGTGTTAAGAACAAGTATACTTCCAAGTGGCACTTATTATAAAATTATCCTTTTTACATCATCCTTCTTAAAACTAACTTCAGTTCATCTTAATGTATCACTATTTCCTTTAACCACAAAATGTTCTAAACTCCAATTTTGTGTACAACGCTCAATAAAAACTTAATAAACTAAGTTTATATAACTTCATCTAGAAATAAGCTTACACAAAGAAACAAATAAATAAATACAAACTAATCCAGAAAAATGAGTCAGCTACATTACAGAGAATAATGGGGAATATATATTCACTTCATAGGAAGTTAAATGTTGTGGCATGTCTACTTGAGAATATTATTTAACTTCTGTCATTGTCACATACAGGTGTCATCTTGAGGGTTGAGGATTCCAGCTCTGGGCACATTTGTAGAGAATTAGATGCATTAAGCCCAAAGTAGACCTGCAGGAAATTGTTGAGCTGATAGGGAAGATCCAGCCCATGGTGGGTGGGACTACTCCCAGGACTGGTGAATAAGATAGAGGAAACTGGCTGAGAAAGTTGGCATCCTTCTGCATACTTGGCCAGACATGCTGGCCTGGCAAATAAGGATTATTTCTTAGTGTTAAGTGGATACAGTGTGGCTGGTTCCTTTGGCCACTGGTATTGGTGTGGGCTCTCCTGCCAAGCTGGACAAGGAACTGTATAAGACTATTATAGGCCAGAATAAAAACCCCTTGTTCCCTTAAGCTGCTCGGTCATGATTTTTATCAGTGAACTAATTGCCACAACCTCTTTTTTCTAATATTTTTTCATCTGTTCGAAAGTTCTATCATTCTGCCAGCCAGAGCTATGATAACGTTTAGGCAAAAAAGTCAAAAAAGCTATTTAAAAAAGTTACAAAATAGTTAGATTAACATTTAGTCATGCTTTTTTTTTTTGACTTAGACAACAGATATCTCATTTTTAAAAATTTGTATTTGTTTTGCATGTATGTAAGTGTGTGTGTGTGTGTGTGTGTGTGTGTGTGTGTTAGAGGACACTGTGTGTCTCTATGGAAGACCAAGGGTGACTTCAGGAATCATCCATGGATTACTGCTATCTTTTTGTTTTGCTCTGGGACTTCCCAGACTCTGCCCACCAGGGCCAGATGTGCAGGCCATTGCCATTTCCTCCTATTTTTACATGGGACCTGGGATCAATCTTAGGACTTTATGCTTTCGAGGCAGTCTTAATCCCTGAGCCACCTCTCTAGCCATCTCATTTTTAAATGGCATTCTTATGACTTACAAAGTTTGATGACTTTAAAAAAAGGGTGAAAAAAGTAAATTGCAAATGAAATATTCAACTACTTCCACTGTGATAATTTCTAATTTAACACTGTCACAAAGAGTGTGCTTTATAATCTTGATCCTTTACCCCCCCTTTCCTACTCCAAAATGAGAACTTTTACTCAGAAAA
Organism: Typhlomys cinereus; assembly: GCA_023101885.1. Lineage (NCBI taxonomy): Eukaryota > Metazoa > Chordata > Mammalia > Rodentia > Platacanthomyidae > Typhlomys > Typhlomys cinereus. The sequence goes on from JALPQD010000044.1 coordinate 8,272,864, forward strand.
GAAATTGAAAGGAGAATTGTCAAAGACAAGAAAGGACTGAAAAAGGGACCAGGTGGATACAGTTCAGTGGTAATTATGGGCTTAGTTGTAAAAAGTTCTAGATTAAATCTCTAGCATCCAAAATTTTTTAAAAAGGAAACAAAAGTAGAGGGACTAAGTAAAGGTTACTATACTTTCTTCCTTAAACACTGAGTAAAAGAAACCAGGGAAAAAAGCTATCTCACAAAAAAGTCAACACAGATTGTTCTTCTGGATAAGAGACATAAAAAAAGAAGAATACAAGTTATCAATCCACAAGTGACTATGTGTCATAGTTATGCTTTCTGTCACGCTCACTCAGTTTCAATCAACTTAAGGGGAGAAAGGGAGATTTATTTGGCATAAGGTTCCAAAGGGGAGATAGAGTCTACTATGGAAGAAAGGTCATGGCAGGTAGTAGAAACTGGAGGAAACTGAAGACATCATGAAAGCCCAGAGAAAGCAAGTAGCAGACTGCTAGAGCAGGCTACTAGGGGAAGCAGAGTGGGGGTAACCAACCTCAAGGCCTACTTCCTTCTACATCCCTTCCTCCAACAAGGCTTCACATTCAAAGTTGCCCTAATCTTCACAAATACTATTCTCTTAACAATAGCACAATTCAAATACATGGGTGTGTGGGGGATAACTGATATTTAAACCATAACACTATGTCTATACCAATCATTTGCACAAAGCTATTTTATGACTTATAGTTAAAACAAAGGATATTTCTCAGCCAGCTCAGCAATTTTGCCAACCAAACTGATAATAACATACTCTTCTTTGCTCCGATGTAAATATTCAAGCATTTTTTTAACAATAATCATTACATTCTGTGCATTTGTAATTCTGTAAAGAAGTTCTAGAGTCTATTTAAGGAAGAGAAGTAAAACAATATCATAAAACTACACATGGTAACACCATATATATGATCTATTTGTTACAATATGTTGATCATTTTACTTTTATTTATTTATTTTTCATAATGGATGGCTGTCTCTGATCCCTCCCTCCCTCCCCCTGAACATTTTTAAAATTAATTTTGTTTTTATTTTCACTCTTTTACAATCTCATACATGTAGACAATGCATTTTGATCATAGCTACCCCTATCTCTCTCCCGTTTCCCCTGGACATTTCCCTAGCATGTCCACCTCCTGCCTTTATGTCCTAATTTTTTTAAATTGGATAATATAAAATAATATGTAATAAAATAAAACACATTAAGGATGTACATAGTTATAATTGTATTTCCAGTTCCACATGGTTAAGAACACATGATAAAGTTGAAGAATAGCAATTTTGTCCATTTTCTGTGAGACTAAGTTAATGGTGTGAGCACACGGAGACTGATCCAGAGGAGGCCATCCACATTGTGAGCACATAAGCTCTGGCTAAGAGGAGGCCATCCACTTTGTGGGCACACAGAGACCCAGCCCACAAGAGATCATCCCACTTGTGAGCACACAGGAGGCCATATATCTTATGAGCATATGGGGCTCCAATCCAGGGAGGCCATCCACATTGTGTGCACATGGAGCCTATACAGATACGGAAGTAAACATTTTGGCAGATTATGAATTATTCAGCTGTCCACAAGTCAGAAAACTAAATGTAGAAATAGTTTCGTGTCCTCTCTACCACTGTCTGAGAGACATGGGTCATAGCAGCCACATGTGTAGTGCCTCCAGGGGTAACATTCTACTTTTATATAGATCTACATAACAGATCAATTGATTGAGAAATGGAAATTTTCTTGGAGGTGTAGCTCATATACCTAGCATATGTGAGGCTCTGTGTGCATCCTCAATGATAAAAAAGCAAAACTAAAAAATATTTTTAAAAACATGGAATGACAGAACAAATGAAACCAGACATCAAAAGGATAAATATAGTATCTCTTACATGCACAGTATTTATACATATGGCTGCGTATATGCCTACATATATGTGTGTGATATATGTGCACATAAATTCAGTATTGCAAGTTATTTCCTGTAATATCCAAACAATAGAAAACAACACTTAAGCGAGTTTGGCAGTTGAGGGTTGAAAGACTCTAGTGGACAGGAAAAGCGTAATAGTGCAGGCACTTCAAATTCTAAAAAGTCCTACATTTGGAATCTCAAGAATCAAGGAAGAACTACTTCAAAGATACTTTCCAAGTGCTCAGGAATATATAAGTTGCTGCATCAAGTAAGATGAAGAAAGATTAGAACCAGAGTAAGTCCATTCAGCTGGATTTCCAAAACCTAATAAAGGTTCTATAAATATATTACTTCCCAGAAATTAATATAAATCAAGGGGTAATTTTGAGAAAATATTATCTATATTAGTGCTTTAATATCAAAGAATGTCCATCTAAAGTTAGGTATAGTAGCGTTTGCAGATAATTCCAGCACTCAGAAGGTGAAAGCAAGATCATGTACATGTATAACTATACAGTAAGTTCAAGGTCAGCATGGGTGAAAAGAAATATTGTATTTAAAAAAAAGTTTATTTGATCTATTTAGTTGTCAACTGTACTCAAATTAAAACTTTGATTTTTCAATCCTTCCATCAGGATTTTTTTTTTTTTAATTTTTTTTTTTATTATTATTATTTATTCAACTGTGTGTATGTGCGCGCGCGTGTCTGTGTGTGTGTGTATGTGTGTGTAGAACCACGGACGAATTCGCAAACCACCATGGACGCCTCCACCTCCTTCTGCCCCGGGATTCACAGGCTCCGCCCTACCAGGACCAGAAGCGCAGGCCGCCCCCACTTCCGTCTGGCGTCTATACGTGGGATCTGGGATCCGAACTCGGGACCTTCCGCCTGCAAGGCGGAGGCTTAACCCCTGAGCCACCTCTCCAGCCCTCCATCAGGATTTTAAGTACAAATGATAACATATTTTGAAATACTATAAAGTGTTTCTGTGAATGTTTACCTTCATTTAAAGATATATTTATATATATGTCTCCTCCTTCTGTATTTATGGAGTTATTTCAAACAGGGTGTATGTAGTTTTAGATAATCTATACTAAATTTGTTCCTGAATCTCAATCTATTTGGCACTTATAGAAATGAATGGGATATTCTGTTTGAATTTTACAGCAAGTAGTCTTTTATTTTAAATTATTTATTTATTTATTCAACTGTGCGTGAGTGTGTGTGTGTGTGTGTGTGTGTGTGTGTGTGTGTGTGTAGAACCACGGGAGAATTTGGAAACCACCATGGACCGCCTCCACCTCCTTGTTTACTCTGCCCAGGGATTCACAGGCTCCGCCCTTCCAGGACCAGAAACGCAGGCCGTCCACACTCCTACCAGGACCAGAAACGCAGGCCGTCCACGCTTCTGCCCAGTGTCTATCCATGGGATCTAAGATCCGAACTCAGGACCTTCTGCCTGCAAGGCGGAAGCTTAACCCCTGAGCCACCTCTTCAGTAGTCTTTTTATATTTAGCTTTCCTAATGCCTATTATGGAGAGTCCCACCTCAAGAAGTATGTCAAAGTTCTCGCCATGTCATTACTGAGGTTAAGATTAACAATGACACTTGAGGAGACATGTCTTCTGTGGGTGTCACTGACAGTCAGCATCTTTCCCAAAAAATTCCAACAACTTTTCTCACTTCCAGCAACTGATCAAATAAATCATACTATCTGCTCTTTCTCACTTCCAAATTAGAGTAAAAAAATTATGAATAGTGATAATAAAGTGGTATGTAAATCAACTCTGTTCAACTAATTCAACTAATTCTGTTAACTTTATATTTACACAAAAAATAAGTTGAATTAACTGGTAAAATTAAAGGGCTGTGTAATTATGTTTTATTATTTCTTAGAGATTTCTCATTTTTCTATGATGTCGACACAAAAAGGTTTTATACATGAAAAAGTTTAAAATGCCTTTTAAGGACTGGAGAGATGGCTCAAGGGTTAAAGACTCTGTCTCACAAGCAGAAGGTCCCAGGTTCCACGTAAAAACACCAGGTAGAAATGGCGGTGGTCTGCACAATTGGTCCTGATGGGCAAAGCCTGGGAAATTCCAGAACTAAGCAAAATGGAAGCAGAAACAATCTAAGATGATTCCCAAAGTCACTCTTGGGCTTCTACAGGGGCATAAAGTGCCCTTTGATTGATACACATGCACGCGCGTGCACACACACACATTAAATAAATGAAAAATAAATAAATATCAATAAATAAAATTGTATAGACATCAGCAAATGGCAATTTTAAAAGTTACACTAAGGAAAAATTAAATATAAATAAAAGTTAATAAAAACAAAACAAAAAGACATGAAAGTGGGATGGGGATTTAGTGAGAAAAGAAGGCTAATGGGATAAAAGCAGATAGGGAGATGCATGGCACAATGTTCATGACACTATCAGCCAATGTGTTAATACAAATTGAGTCCAAAGAATGCTAAACATATATATAAACACACAGACTGCTCACTTTTTTAATTTCCCAAATATCGAAAAAAGCAAAAAAAACTTTATCACTTTATATATACCATACAAAATACCACTTTACCTCTCTTTTAATAATGGGATCAGGATGGTCTAAGCATTCAATTATTGTCATCTGGTGTTGAAGAACCAGAGAAGGATTCTGTTGGATAACATAGGTAAGAGCCTTCAGTCCTAGAAGCAACGTTTAAATTATATGAAATGACTGGCAAATTTTGGAAGTTCTTGTGTAATTTCCACCAAAAGAATAAATTATCTTACCTAAATATTTGAGATTTATTTTAGGTGACAGAACAAATTTTCCAATGCACTTGACAGCCTTCTCAAGTAATTCTGACTTAGGATAAATAGAATAGACTGTATGCACACATTCAAAGAGAATGGCTAAAGAAAAATATAAAGATAACATGTATATTAAAATACAATAAAAGAACAAATCTGTGCAAAACTTAAAATGCATATTTACAAAAATTTTATATACAGATAATTTTTAAATAAAAAATCTTACCATTTTCAGGACTATATTGTTATTATAAGTCAACACGGTCCAATTTAAATAAAACTACTAGTAGAAAAGAAGTATTTTTAAAGATGCAACAAGTGTATGTTGAACACCACTGCTATGCATACCATGGTATTATTACAAAGGATATAGCAATGAACAAAACAGACAAAAACCCCTAGTAGCTCACATTCTAATAGACATATGAATAATATGCTGATTGTTCCTGAATCAACAGGATTGATTCCAATAATCCTTGAATACTTCAAAGTAGTTTATTCTCAAGTACTTTCTACTTTAAAGTCATTTATTTTCAAATAATTTCTATCATTTACACACAGATATGATATGTGTAGTTTATTTCATATAATCATTTTAGGATGTGCTAACATTTATTTCAAAGATAAGATAACTATTAAGAAAAGTATTCAGGCTATTTTTTTAAAATTAAATGCTAAGCTTATTGTTTATCTTCATAATGTTCAAACTATATTTTCCGATATAGTCAAAAGTCTGGATAACTATGATGATTGAAGTAGAAACATTTTTCCCCAAATGCTTTCAAACAGCAAGTTCATAAAGAATCATTTGAGGGACTGAGAAACTAACTAAATGTGTAAAGTGTTTGTTGGGTAAGCCTGAGGATCTCAGTTCAGATCTCTGATACCCACGCATGACATAATGCATCTGAAACCCACTGAAATGAGGTTTGGAGATAGATCTCAAAGGCCAACTTTCTGGCCAGTCTAATCAGTCAGTAACTGCAGATTTAGTGAAATTATCTCAAAAAATAAGGTGAAAAGCAATAGAAAAAGATACCCAATATCTAGCTCTGACTGCCGGAAGCACAGGTGAGAGCAACTGTATGTATACAACATACATGCATGCATATACACGATCATACCATACAGGGGGTAGCAAGGAGAGAGAGAGAGAGAGAGAAAGAGAGAGAGAGAGAGAGAGAGAGAGAGAGAGAGAGAAGAGAGAAGAGGAAGGAGGGAGAAAGGAAAATAGGAAGGAAGGGAGGGGAACAGCAGCAGTACCACAACTACTACCACTTAAAGAGCTCAATGCCAATGTGGACTATGTAGGAGTAAGAAACTTATGAGATCCAAAAAGCCTAAAACATTTACTAACCTGCTCCACTATCTAAAAAAAAAAAGGAGTAGGGGCTGGGGAAATGGCTCAGGAGTTAAAGTCTTTGCCTCACAAGTATAAAGAATTCAGATCCCAGACCTCACATGAAACTGCAGAATGGAAATGGGACCGACTTCTAATTCCAGCCCTGGAAGGCAGAGCAATAATAAAGTGAAAGATCACTCCAGGATGATTCCCAGATGTTACCCTTGAACTCTACAAGCACACACATGCAAGCACCCTTTGTATGTATGTACACCCATACATATGCAAACATATGCACATGCAAAAAATAAAAAAAAATTGCTGAACCCTGAACTATCACAAGAATCCTAAATAAGATTAAAATGATAGTATTCTATTTTCCATTATAACTGACATTTGCTTTGCAATATCCTGCTACTCAGAACTCTGCTGGCATCTTATTTTGCATTTTTACTAACAAAAACCTGTCATCATCCATCAAAAGTCTACATTTTCAGGGATGATGAGATGACTCGGGATATACCAAACCTGGGGAACCTCAGTTCTATCCCCACAGCCTGCACATGGTAGGAGAGAACTGACTTCTGAAAATAGCTATCATTTGACCTTCACATATGTACCCATACATCCTATCCTATCCCCTCATTTCTTTATCCCTCCCATTCTTGTTCCCTCTCCTTCTCTCCTCTCGAATAAAGTTGAACATTTAAACTTTCATATTTAAATATTCTTAAGACATATGAACACTAATGTAGAAAATAAATGGTTCAAAACTCATTTATTAGTTTCCCCAGGTGTAATGAAGTTGAAAAGTAATTGGGTGGGTTTTTGTTCTTTGAAACATAATAATGAACATTCATGACCCTAACTTTACTTTTGATATTTTGGGTTATATTACACTCAAACAAATATAGAATTCTTTAAATTGGACTTTACTTTTGTAATAAGTAAGTCTTATCTACAGACACTGTTTGTACAGGGGAAAGGATTGTAAATAGAGACTATGTAGAGAAATTGTATGTCGGTACATAGGGTACTTCCTCCTTTGCCCTGTTGGTGGGGATAGGTGCTGTTCTTGACTGGAATGGGGTTAGGTTACTGTATCAAAGTTTTCTATCTTCCTACTTTGCCTTTTCTTTTTGGTCCTTTGGTTACAAAGAACAAAACACCTTGAGGTGTTTTGCCTATGAATACTGGCATTTCTAGACTGTGTACTCTATAGTATCCAGTCAAGGCATATGGTGCAAAATGAAAACTTGGATTCATCATCATATCATTTCATGGGTACAAGATCTCTAACTAGCCTGACTTTTTTTCTCAACCTTCCTGAACCTTATATTACTTTATATGCTAATATCCATGTTTTTACAATATACTGCATGGGAACGATAGTTATAAACACATTTGATGACATTGTCCCGTACAATCCAACTTTCAAAATTCTCCCAATTTGCTACTTCATTAAAAATGCCATTTTCATTTTTCAGTACACTGCTTAAAAAATCTCTCAAACTTCTGGATTTACATTCAAACTCATGTGGCTACCATCATGGGATCCCTACAATATTACTTGTCCTCTGCCCCTCACATGATGCTCACTCATTCAAACTATCCTTGAGGGGATAGGATAGGAGGACAAGGCATGTTCTCTGAAACTGTTTTAAATGCCCTCACTTCTACCCCTACTTTCATGCCCCCTCCCTCCTGCCAACAAGAAGTCCTTTCAAGTTCTCTCCTGTTTATCTAAATCCTACCCACCTTTTGGCATATTATCTATAGGTGTGCCTTCAGGTACATAGTGATCTCTACCACTTCAGAACTCCTATAATATGCATTGTTTAAGTCACCTTTTCACATTCTGCCTTACTTGAAAGTTATCCTTTCCATTATATTATAAATTCCTGAAGACAAAGATTATAGCTTATAGTTTTCCAATATTTAATAATCCAAATATTCAATAAATATCTTGTTTTCTTTTTTGAAATATTTTACATGTGGAAGTCAGAGGGCAATTTTTGGAAGTCAGTTCTGTCCTTCCACACTATGTGAGCTTCCTGGATAGATATCAGGTCACCAGAGTTGCAAGCAGACACCTTACCAGTTTAAGCTATCTCATCAGCACTCTTTTGATTTTCTTTTTTTTTTTTAGACAGGTTCCTGATACATAGTCCATGCTGGCTTCAAATTTAAGATCCTCTTGACTACCTCCCAAGCACTGAGATTACAAGTATGTACAACCATATTCAGTTCAATATTTTTGATGTACATTATTTCTTGACTTAACACTGGAAGATACGGTAGAACTGATGTGATTTGAAATGTGAAATGTACCCCTTATCCAACCATGTTGTTTGACAAGATCCAACATGGGGAAAAACTGCTTCATGGAAGCGGTTTTCTGGAAACAGGATGTGGCTCATTTGGAATAGAAAAATAAGAAAAATATGGGGGTTGTTAGCCCTAAAGCCTGCTCTCTGGAGAATGACACATTAGCATCTAAATGGCATTTGCTAGGTGCTGGGGCTCCTCCCTTTTTTTAAATTTTGTTTTGCCTCTTGCCTGCATTAGACAATGGCAGGAGAATTCCTTCCTCTGGGAGTTGAGTTTACCTCCTATCTGTTCTTAGATTTCTTTTGTTTTTCTCAGGACTGGCTAGATTATCACCTCCCCCTACAGAACCAAGTGTCCTGCCTGTTTTTTAACTTTGCCTGAGGATGTCATCTGGTCCCACACAAGTAAATGTCACTTCTGCCCTTCCTTTGTTAACTGGAATGAATACATTTTACATAGTCCTGTAAAAAAATTTGGTACTGCTCTTCTTTGATGTTTCCCTATGTACTTAGCGACACATTCTTTGCCCTCTACCCTAGATTTTCTTATAAAAACTCTGCTAGAACTTAAATAAATGAGTTCAGATTCACTCAGCCCTGAGCAGGGGTGTGTTCTTCACCTCCGTCTACTCCTTGTCCACCCAGTGATTTCCTGGATCCAGGCCGCAGTACCCCCTTTGGCTCGTGTTTGAACTCTAGTCCCCAAGAGGTAGTATTGTTTGGGAAGGTGATGGACCCTGAGGAAGTAGGGCCCTGTTTAAAGAAATGCATCACATATATCACTAGGGGTGAGACTTCAGATTTTGTAGCCTGGTCCCACTTTGTATTTATCCTCTCTCTCTCTCAGTCTCTCTCTCTCTCTCTTTCTGTGTACATTCCTTCCCACTGTCATCCCTACTGAGTGTACATGCTTCTGCTTCTATGCCTTCCCTGACAACCTGATTCGATCTCTCTGGAACTATAAGTCAAAATAAACCTTTTCTTCCTAAGTTGATTTGATCAGAGTATTTTATCACAGCAACAGAAAGAAACTTTTCTTTAAAAAATGGCTTAGAAAGTATTGATATTGAAACAGATAATATATGCAAAATAACTTTTTCTCTAATTTAATTAAGACATATTATTCATTGATAGCCTAGTAGCCTGGTCAATAAGCAATCAGATTACATTAGGATTATTAGAGAATACTGAAATAGTGATTATCAGCTATATACTGTATCAACACAAATGCAAGAACATATAAAATAATAAAAAACTAAATGAAAGAAAGGAAGTTTTCTGTGGCAAAATGAAGCACTGGACCAAAAGCCTACAAATTTGGTGTTGGGTCAAGCAATCTTAACAAAATCACAGTATTGTATGACCCAGCTATACCACTCTTGGGAATATTCCTAAATAAAACTACATCGTACTACGGAGACACATGTATATCCATGTTTATTGCAGCTCTATTTACACTAGCAAAGGAATAGACAGCAGGTGAATGGACAATGAAAATGTGGTACATATACACAATGGGATAATTCAGTTGTCAAGAAAAACGAATTAATGAAATTTGCTGATATATGGATGGAGTTGGAATAAATTATGCTGAGCAAAGTGTTCCCGACACAGAAAAAAAGATACCATATGTCATAGTTAAACACAGGTGTCAACTTGACTCTTGAGGGTTTGAGCTCTGGGCACAGGTGTAGAGAGTTGATGGTTGAATTAAGCCCAGAGCAAACCTGAAGGAGATTGTCTGGCTGCTGGGGAAGACCCAGCCCATGGTGGGTGGGATTAGGCCCTGGATAAATCACAGAGAGCTGGTTGAGAGAGTGGGCATCCTTCTGTATACTTGGCCAGACATGCTGGTCTGGCAAGTAAGGATTGTCCATCTCTCAGCCGTTATGGTGGCCAGTTCCCTCAGCCCTGGTGTTGGTGTGTGCTCTCCCATCAAGCTGGACTATGAACTGTAACCGGACTATCGTAAGAAAGTAAACTCCTTGTTCCCTTAAGCTGTGTTCTGGTCATTTATCAGCAACTATGCAGGCAGACTGCAACAGAATTTGGTACCCAGGAAGTGGGGTGTTGCTGATAAATCTGACTGTGGATTTTGTGTCTTTGGAACGGTTTCGCTGGACAAAGTTGAAAATGCTTGAGAATTTTCACTTTGTGGATTTACAAATACCGTTCTTCAGCGTTTAGTGGGCCAATTGCTGAGAGACATTGTTTGGGCCCAATTTGTGATAAGGGAAACAAGGACTTTGGTAAAACTGAATATAAGGACGATGGACTGGTTTGCTTGACAGAGGAGAGCTGTGTTGGCAACCTTGTTTCTTGCCCTTTGCAAGTTTGGTTGCCTAGAAGAGAGGCTTTTCCAGCGTCAGCGCGTTGAAGTTGGTGCAGCTGTGGCTCCAGTGGACTAAGCTGCGTTTCAACCTCGCTTCGGAATCTGGCAGCGTCCCTCAGGTGATACTGGTTTTCGTGTACTACTGAAGGGTTCATGGAGAGCAGCAAAAGCTTGGCACCAAGAGGCAGGCGTAGAGTTCTGCAAGAGATGGTGAAGCTTAAAGCTGCAGAGGAGAACCCAGAGTTGTGTGTGAGATGCCAGAACTGTGGGACTGCTGCTGAGGACAACTGCAAGTGGAGATTCAGCCTGGTTCAGAGGAACCCTGCTCTTACAACTTTGAGCTGCAAACAGGGACTGAGAATGCCTCCAATCTTTGAGCCGCCTTGATTACATAATGAGCAGCAGAAGATGGACATTGAAGTACAGGATGCGGTGATTTGCTGGACTTTGATCTTTTAAATGTTTTCTTATTGTTTTAAGATCCTTCTGTTTTAATGTTTTATCTGCTTTAAACTTTTAAAATATTGGAGCTGAAGTTTTAATGAGAGAACATTTTAAATTTATCCATGGAATGTATATTTTAACATCTGTGGGGACAAGGAAAGGTTACAGTTTAAAAGTGCTATTGTTTTTGTGTCAAGTTGACAAGGGGTGGAATGTCATAGTTAAACACAGGTGTCAACTTGACTCTTGAGGGTTTGAGCTCTGGGCACAGGTGTAGAGAGTTGATGGTTGAGTTAAGCCCAGAGCAAACCTGAAGGAGATTGTCTGGGTGCTGGGGAAGACCCAGCCCATGGTGGGTGGGATTAGGCCCTGGATAAATCACAGAGAGCTGGTTGAGAGAGTGGGCATCCTTCTGTATACTTGGCCAGACATGCTGGTCTGGCAAGTAAGGATTGTCCATCTCTCAGCCGTTATGGTGGCCAGTTCCCTCAGCCCTGGTGTTGGTGTGTGCTCTCCCATCAAGCTGGACTATGAACTGTAACCGGATTATCGTAAGAAAGTAAACTCCTTGTTCCCTTAAGCTGTGTTCTGGTCATTTATCAGCAACTATGCAGGCAGACTGCAACACCATATATTCTTGTAAGTGGATTCTAGCAGTGAACTTTCAGAATGATATAATTAAATGAAAATTTCTATAACACCCACAATCTACATAAGTTGGGGGGAGGGAGGAAGGAAGATCCAGAAGAGCAGTGATAAAAGAAAATAGGTAAGAAAAGCTCTTAACACTCAATCCAAATGCATCCTATTGCAACAGAAGATCAATGAGGCAGTAAACTACAACTGTAGCCAGAGTGTAGGATATCAGCAAAGGGGGTGGTAAGACTGTAAAAGCATAAAAGTGGGAAGATGTATTGCTGGCCAGGACACTCCAGTCAGGACAGGAATGTTGCATCAGAAGATCTTCTACCAGATATATACAATGGTTGACATATCATCATTCCCTCATGGACCTGTGAGGCTCTCAGGAGAAACAACTACATTCAGAGAGAATCTCCACTGCAGGTGCTGGACAAGAGAAGGGGAGCTTCTCCACTTACAGGTTTACCACTGAAATTCTGCTTAAAGAGCCCTTACTGGTACAAGAACCTAAAGGGAGCCTGGTGGACCAGACATGCAGGACATGAGGACAGGAAGGATATACCTGGATTGGGGAAGGGAGTAAAGAGTAGACAGAAGAGGGGGGAGGAAGAGAAGAGAAGGAGAGAAGAAAGAGAGAAAGGTCATGGACATAAACTCATTTTGTTTATACATGAAAAATTCTTAGTAAAATTTTTTTTAAAAAAACATGATCTCAACAAAACAAAGTCCTAATGGAAAATACTAAAAAAAAAAAAAAAAAAAAGACCTCAAGTACATATTAACCAAATCACAAGTAATAACGGTAGTTATCTCCAGGAAAGGAACTGAGAACTGAGTAGTAGGTGATGAATGTGGAAGGGAGATTTAGTATTCACTCTATCATCTATCTATCTATCATCTATCTATCATTTTCTATCTTTCTTCAGTATTGCATACATGAATATAGTAAATTTATATTTCTATCCCTTAATCTTCATTCCCATCCTCTGCTCCTTTTTCTCTTACAGTTCCTCATCTCCCCTGCCAGACTCCCTCCTATTTTCAAATTTTTTCACTTGTGTGGCCCATTGTGTTTCACCTGGTTTGCTTTTGATGATTCATGCTCTGGCAAGTATAGATTCAGGAAAAAAGTAGCTTCCTTGAAAGGCAGATTCTTAATTGATTCTAAACAGAATTCCTTGAGCAACTTTCAAATAATGGATACTGAAATTGAACTCAATTTCACATCAAAAAGATCACATACCAAACTGAGGAGACTGCTCAGGGGTTAAAGTCTTTGCCTTACAAGCAAAATGACCTAAGTTTGAATCCCCAAATTTCAAATAAAAATGCAGTATGGATATGGTAGTGGTCTGAAATTACAGCCCTGGAAGGGAGAACCTGGGAAACCTCAGAGCAAAAGCAACAAGGAGGTAGAACAATCCAGGATGATCCCTAATGTCAGCCTTGAGCCTCTACAGGCAAGCGCGCTTGCGCGCGCGCGCACACACACACACACACACACACACACACACACACGCACACACGCAGGATCAAATACCATGATCAAATTGGCTTCATTCCAAAAAATACAAAGCTGGCTCAACATAAAATCAATGTATTTCACCACATAAATGGCTTTAAAAAATCATAAGATAATCTCAATAGATGCAAAGAAAGCCTTTGGAGAAAATCCAACATTCGTAATAGTAATTAAAAAAAAAACTTAGGGAACATAGGGATGGAAAGAATGTATCTCAACATAATAAAAGCTACATATGACAGATCTAGAGCAAATATTACTCTAAATGGGGAAACAGTTGAGACATTCCAACTAAGATCAGGAATAGGAAGGAGGCTGTCCATTCTCACCACTCCTTCAATATAGTGCTTGAAACTTTATTGCAAGAGCAGTGCAACAAGAAAAAGAGATTAAAGGATACAAACAGGAAGAAGTCAAAGTTATCATCTAAGATGATATATTCCACACATAACAAACCCCATGGGATCTGCCATGAAACTCCTAGAGCTGATAAATACTTTCATTTTTGATAAATACAATAATAGCATACAAAAATCAGTTGTAATGCTAAATACCAAGGATGAGTGTTATAGTTAAATATAGGTGCCAACTTGATGGTTGAGGGTTTGAGCTCTGGGCATATTTGTAAAGAATTAGTAGTTGAGTTAAATCCTAGTGAGTCTGAAGGAGATTGTTCAGTTGATGCGAAAGTCCCAGCCCATAGTAGGTGAGACTAATCTCAGAGCAGGAGAACTGGCTAGGGAACTTGGCCAGACAAGCTGATCTGGCAAGTAAGGACTGCCTCTCTCCCAGCTATCATGTAGATAATATGACCAGTTTCCAGAACCAACATAACTGAAATTGGCACAGCTATAGCTTGAGCAGGCCAAGCTATATCCCAGCTTAATGGAGAGCTTATCACCATTGTCCAGGTGTTATTAATTCTGATACACAACTGAGAGGGTTAAGGACAGCAGCTGAAGATAGTCACCAACTGGCAGGTTTGGAGTTCCAGCAAAGGAATGTGAAGGTTTTATAGCTGGAGATGGTGAACTCAGGATGTTGGTAATGCCAGAACCATGGAATGTGTGCTGAGTATACTGTACATGCAGATGCAACCTGGTTCAGAGAAATGCTGCTTTTATAACTTCAAGCTGTAAAGAAGGAATGGAATTGCTAGGAATCTTTGAGCCACTGTGACTACATGATGAGTAACAAAAGATGGACACTGAACTACAGGATGTGATACTTTCCAGACTTTGGTCTTTCAATTTTGAATTGATATTTTCTTATTGTGTCATGATGATTCCATTTTAATATTTATTTCAAGGTGAAGTATTTAATTTATTTTGATTTAATAGCATTTTACAGTTAAGAGACTTCACGTTAAGAGACTTAACTTTTTTTGAACTTTTAAAATATTGGCAATGGACTTTTAATGATTTTGAGATTTTAAAACTGGATTATGAGAACTTTTAATCTTGGATTTTATAATTAATAAATTAATGTATTTCATATTTTGTGATAAATATAACACCTGTGGACAAGGATTAAAAGGTTACAATTTAAAAGTGATGTGTTATGTCAAGTTGACATAAAATGTCAAGTTGACATAAAAGTGCTATAGTTAGATACAAGTGTCAATTTGAGGATTTGAGCTCTGGCACATTTGTGGAGAATTAGTAGCTGAGTTAAACCATGAGTGAGCCTATGAATCTACAGGAGATTGTCTAGCTGATGGGGAAGGCCCAGCCCATGGTGGGTGGGGCTAGTCCCTTGGCATGTGAATAAGATGGAGGGAACTGGTTGAGAAATTGGCATCCTTTGATATACTTGGCCAGATATGCTGGTCTAGCAGGTAGGGATTATTCCTCCCTCAGCAGTTCTGTGAATATGGATATGGTATGGCCAGTTCCCTTGGCCCCTGGTGTTGGTGTGAACTCTCTTACCAAGTTAGAATAAAAACTGTACCTGGACTATCATATACAAATGTGTATACACACACACACACACACACACACACACACCACTCCTTGAAATATTCCCAAAAGACTCTATATCTTATTACAAAGACACTTGTTCTTCTGTGTTCACTGCAGCTCTATTCACAATAGTGAAAAAATGGAATCAGCCAACATACCCATCAACAGAAGAATGGGTACATATACACAATGGAATATTACTTAGCCCTCAGAAAGGATGAGATTACGGAATTTGCTGGTAAATGGATGTAATTAGAAAATTAAATGTTGAGTGAGGTATCTCAGACACAGAAAGTTAAGTAACACATGTTCTCTCTTATATGTGGATTGAACTGATGTCCTTGTCAATGTATTTGAATTGGAAGCACTGTAAGAGCCAGAAAACTCAAAAAAGACCTGTGAGTGGGAAGGTGGGAAAGGATGGTTAGGATGAAACCTTTTAAAGGAAGAGATTTAGGATCCAGGACAAGGGTGAGAGAGGGAATAGTTAGGAAAAATACATAACTGGGGGGAATGAGAGATAGGACGGACAGGGAAATAGGAGGGACAGAGGGACTTACAGAAAAACCCTAAGATTGTGAGAAGTAACCCCAAAGGAACAGCCTATGCAAAAAAAAAATCTTCTAAAGAAAGAACAAGAATGGGCAGTCCCTATGCAGAGGTGCATAGAGTGAGGAAAACATGGGGGAAAAAAGCCTTGAGCTCATCCACTTAGAACCCTGGGATGAAAATTATACTAGAAGTAATAGGAATGTGGCACTTCCTGATAAAATGTTGGTCAGAGAGGTCTTAAAGGGCCTCAAACATATAGGCTTTTGCCATTGCTCTTGCTTGCTCTCCAAAAACTGTCAATAAGACCCTATTACTGAAAATGTAACACAAATGGATCACAGAACATGGGCAAAATATATCAGTTGAAACTGGTCTGAGGACTTTCTCCTTGTTGGATAACTTACACAGTACCAAGGAATACTGTAGAA
Organism: Typhlomys cinereus; assembly: GCA_023101885.1. Classification (NCBI taxonomy): domain Eukaryota; kingdom Metazoa; phylum Chordata; class Mammalia; order Rodentia; family Platacanthomyidae; genus Typhlomys; species Typhlomys cinereus. Next base: position 8,289,172 of record JALPQD010000044.1, read on the forward strand.
GATGCTGGGGAAGAGAAATAATAACAAGCCCCATCAATGGCATGAGATCTGTAAGTTGCAATATAAATCACTAAGGCAACAGGTCACCACCAGTGTAATAGTGGCATGAGCACCAAGGAGACAACCAACAGCTTTATGACTGGATTCAAGATCCACTTGTCAGAATGGTACCCATCCCTGTTACTGTAAACCAGAACAAGAACCTAAAAAAGGGGAAGGAAATAGATCAATAAGGAATAAACAGCCAATAAACCTATAGGTAGAAAGACAGTACATCAAACTACTCTGTAGGTAGCTGTTATTATACCCATAGAATGGGAAGTTACAGTGGAAATCTTTGGGTCTAAAGCTGGAAGAGTGAAGGGAAATGCACTTATCAGTGGGGTGGCCTAAAGAGAGGTAGCTTGATATACCATGGAGGCCTGAGCCCCCACAGGTGTAGACATGCTAGAGTGAACCCTGGGGCCCATAGAAGTATACCGGCAAAAGCATGAGAAGGAATGGGAGGGAACGGTGAAAGGAGAGAGGGGATGGGAGGGAGGGGGATGAAGGGAAGCTATGATGAATACACAATATGTTTGTAAAAGTAGAAAAAAAAACACTAAAAAATGTAAAAAAAAAAAAAAATGAGTGTACACACCAGAAGGTAGGCACATGGTTCTCCATCACTCTGTACCTTCAGTACACAGGAGGTTGTTTGGTATAAAATAAGTACTTCAAAAACATCATATAAATAAAAGAAAAAAAAAACCACCTTGTTCCCCTATAAGCTGTTTGATAGTGAATTTATCAGCAATCATGCAGGCTAACTGCAACAAGAAAACCAAGAAAGAAATGAAAGATAAATTCCCACTTACTATAACCTTAACAGAGTAAAATACCTTAAGAATAAATCTAACCAAAGAAGGGAAAGACCCATACAAAGGAAACTTTATAGCACTGAAGAAAGAAATTCAAGAAGATACCTGAAGATGGAAAGACTTCCCATGCTCATGGATTAGCAGGATTAACTCTGTAAAACTGAATGTCCTAACAAAAGCAATTTGCAGATCAAATGCAATCCTCATCAAAATCCAAATTTAATTATTTATAGAAAAAACAATCCAAAAATTCATATAGAAGCACAAAAGACCTTTGTGTAACTAAAACAATCCTGAGCAACACTAACAGCACAAAACTGATTTCAGGTTATATTATAAAGTCATAATAATAAAAACAATATGGTATTGGCACCAAAATAGTCACACTGACCAAGAGATCAGTATTGAGGACATAGATATAAGTTCAAGTATCTTCAACCACCTAATTTTTGATAAAGGTGTTTCCCCCCCCCAAAAAAAATACATTTGAACAAAGACAGCATCTTCAACAAATGGTGCTGGGAAAACTGGATATCCACATGTGAAAAAAATGGAAGTAGATACCTAATTCTCACCTTGCACACAAAATCCACTCCAAGATCTAAGACTTCTTCATGTCAAATCTGAAACTCTGAAACTGTTAGAGGATAGAATAGTGATTATACTTCTAGAGATATGATTAGGTAAGGATTTCCTGAGTAGAATGTCAGAAATTAAGGCCAAACAACTGACAACTGGAACCTTATGAAATTAAAACGCTTCTGTTCAAAAAAAGAAAAAAACAAAACAAAAAAACAAAACAAAACAAAAACCCCAAGAAACAAAACCCTGTAAATAAAGCAAAAGGCAGCTTACAAGATGGGAGAAAAATTTTTGCTAGCTATACTCTGACAGAACATTAGTGTCCGGAATATATAAAGAACTCAAAACATTAAAATCAATAAAAAATAATTAAATGGGCTGCGGACCTACAAAGAGAATTCTTAAAAGAAAAAAATAAAAATGTTCACAAAACATTTTTAAAACATTTCATCACCTTTAGCAATCAAGGAAATATAAATCAAAGCTACTATGAGGTTAGATTCCATCTTGCCCCAGTCCAAATGGCTAATATTGAAGAAAAAAAAAACTAAATGCTGGTGAAGATGTGGAGAAAAAGGGAGGCCTTATCACATTCCTGGTGGGGACGTAAATTAGTATAGCTACTCTAGAAGTGTGGACTTCCTCAAAAAACTAAAAATACAACTACCTTATGACCTATAACACTTCTGGGCATATTCCCTAAAGACTCTACATCACACCATAGAGATGCATGTGCATCAATGTTCATTGCAGCCTTATTCACAATAGCCAGGAAATGTATCAGCCTAGATGCCTATCAACTGGTGAACAGATAATGAAAGTGGCACACCTACACAATGGAATGTTATTCAGCTATTAAGAAAAAAGAAATCACGAAACTCACAAATATATGGATGGAACTGGAAAAAATTATATGGAGTGAGATAACTCAGTTCCAGAAAGACAAATACTGCATATAATCACTCACGTGTGGACACTAACTTTAGATCTCCAGATTGTGCAGTTAACAACCTCTAGTCCAGATGGTTTGCTTAGCACCAAAATAGTCACACTGGTCAGCAAAGAACAAACAAATGACAGCTCCAGACAAGACATCCAACCCTCTCCTCTCATGGATCAGAAAATTGAAATTATAAAAAAGAAGATATATAGTAAAAAACACATGAAATAGTGAGTGAAAAAATCCTAAGTCTTTTAGGCAATTTTAAAAATATAAAATAATAATGAGAACTAATTTTAAAAAACTAAATATCAAGAAAATAAGCAACCCAATTTTAAAAAGGGCTATCAAGCGAAACAGAATTCTCGAAAGAACTCAAAGGCTAAAAAAACCTTTAAAAATGTTAAACATCTTTAGCCATCATGGAAATATACATCAGAATTACCTTAACATTATAGCTCACCCTACTCAAAATGGCCATCATCAAGAGTACAAACAGCAGCTCATCTTGTTATGGATGTGAGGAAGGGGAAACCTTGGTACATTATAAATGTGACCATGAACTAGTGTGGTCACTTAGGAAATTAGTCTGGAGATTTCTCAGAAAGCTAGAAATAAAACCTACATATGACCCAGTTACACCAATCCTGAGCATATTCCCAACAGCTTCTATATTCTTAACTATACATGTCCATGGACTAATGAAAAGATAATATATGAGATACACATACACACATACACACAAGGGAACTCTATCCAGCTAGAAAAGAAAACAGATCATGAAACTTGAAGGCAAATTGATGAAACTGGAAAAAAATTATTTTGAATTAGGTAACCCAGACCCACAAAGATAACCACCATAAGTTCTCTCTCATGTGTGGACATTAGCTTCAGCACTTTAATTCTGTACTTAATTTTGAACACTAATGGAAGCCAGGAAATTAGGAAGAGGAAATTGAAGGAGGAGGGCTGTTAGGAGTTATAGCAAAATACAGGTGAAAGGAAAGTAGAGGGGACATATTAGGGAATTGAAAGTTTAAGTAGGGAGGGGTGATGGGATTAGGGAATGGATGGAGCAGGATGGAGGGGGTAAACAAACTGAAAGATGGTGGGAAAAAATACATGGCAACTTACCATTACTTAAAAATATACAGTGAGATACTAATAAAAAATCCCTGTACAAGGCTACCTTTTTAAGTACTGTTGGTCAGAGGTCCCTGAAGCCCCTCCCCCCCAAAAAATAAAGGCTCTTGCCATTCCTCTTATTTACTCACAAGAACTAAACAATAAGATTGTATTACTGAAGATACCACACACCATGATTGAAAGATATAAAGAAATCAAACAGAAACAGATGGAAAGTTCATTGATGGCTAGTTTTCAAAGTGTCAAGTGTTCTGCAGGCTACCAGGAGAGAAACAGCATCAATGGACTTACCCAGCTGTGAATCCTACAAACTATAATACCAACTTCCCAGGAAAAGATGTATCCACCTATGTACAATACTGGTAGACTGTTATTTGGGTAGCTAACTGCTTCTTTTTTTTTAATTTTTTTATTATTATTTATTTAATTGTGCATGTATGCGTGTGTGTGCATGTGTGTGTGTGTGTGTGTGTGTGTGTGTGTGTGTGTGTGTGTGTAGCTAACTGGTTCTTGATTTGGACTTGAGATCTCACTTCAAAGTAGGGAATCTATGCTTGATAAAATAAAACTAAACAAAACCTGTGTCTGGGGAGGTAATAGGTAGAAGTAGAGCTTCAGTACTGTTGTTTAACTTAGCTGACAGAATATCCAACTGCCTGTTAGATATCTATGTTAGACAAACACTATAACAGTCTTAACCAGGGAGGCCTCCTTCTACAGTGAATGACAATGAATCAGAGACTTAACGCTACCCAAAATGCTGAGAACAAATGACAGTTGAGAGTTCAGACCCAAACAAGATATTTGTTTCACCTGTCTGAGGATCAGGGCTAAAGCAGGGCAGGAAGCACATAAGAGTCATAAGTTAGGGAGAAGGACTGTGATAGGCCCTCCTTTTGGTGTTGTATAATCACTGCAATTATGACTCACGTCAGCAGTAGTTTTCTGTTCTGGACCTGCAGAAGACTGACTGTTGGGCTACTGCAGCATGTAGTGACTCCTCTCCTAGACAAAACAGCCCCACTTCATAAAAAGGTGCCTCTAGGCACATTGGTGCTCTTCTCTCCACCTGAGATGGCGCTCCAGGTTTCTCTCTCCTCTTGTATGTGTTCTGGCTGGTAGGCTCTGGCTCCCCTGTACATTCTTCAGATAACTGGACCTCTTCCCTTACAGGGTAAAAACCCAGTGTTTGTTCCCTAGCTCATGCCCCTAATGCCTCGCTGATTGTATAAACTGAGAGAAGACCACACCCCCTCCCCACCCTCGCTGTTCAATCCACTTGTGTTGGGACAGCCACTCTGCTCCTGCAATGAATCTTGTGTGTGCACAGGCTCTGTGATCTTTGCTGGTGCCTGACATTGAAGGGGGGGGGGTTCCTGAACAAACCCCTTAACTGACCATGCCTATAATCAGTTATGGATGAAGGAGTTTCTCAGTTTTACTGCTGAACTACTGAGTACTGAAAAATTCTGGTGAGGGCCAGTTATTGAGTATAGTTGTGTATCCACTGCAAAGCCCATCAGATGACAAAATAGCTCCAGACTTAACACAGAGGACCCTGGTGGAATTCGGTGAACTGCAATCAGGAAAAGAAAATTAAAAGGGCGGAGGGATATAGATGTGAGAGCAGATTTATAGGGAAGTGGGGGGTTAACAACAGTAGTGGTAGGGATAGTGGAGAAGGTGGGAGGTGAAAAGTGGTTAGTGCTCATATATGAACACTATATGAACACATATATGAAATTGTCAAAAATTTTAAAAAAGGTAAAATTAAAAAAACCCCACAATTTCAGGATTGGACTGAGGAGTTCACTCAGTTGGCAAGTACTCTTATGCAACCATGAGGATTCCTATTAGTTTCCTAGCACCTATGTAAAAAGCCAGGTATGACAGCCCACACTTATAATCTCAGCTCTAATCTGAAGTGGCAGAAGTAGTAGAATCATTAGAGTTTGCTGGCTAGCAGTTGCAGTCTCTTCTGTAAGCCCTAGGTCTCAATGTGTAACCCTGTCTCAAAATTAAGATGGACAGCTCCCACCTAATAAATGACACTTAAGGTTGACCCAACCTTCATTGTATCTATACAGGTACATGTGTATGAACACACATATATTCTCATATACACAGAGGGGAAAAAAGAGAAAACATAATATAAAATGTTAGTAAAAACCAGCTTAAAATTAGTGCATAATATTCTATTATAATTTATGGCATTCTACCAGATTTGACTACAATATTTAAAAACAATATTAATCATTTAGGAGTATGTATTCATATTACCTACCATAAGTGACATTGTGATTTAACTCGGCTCTTCGTAAGGATTCATCAAGAACATCATACATTAATTCACTTGTCCTGTTTAAAAGATATTTTATTTGCAGTAACATTATATTATTCTAACCCAATAAAACATAGTTTTTCAAACTTCTCTCTCTAAAACTGAGGCTCTACAGAAGAGAAGTGAAAGAAATTCATTTTATGGTGAAGTTATACAGATTTCACTTTGAAAGATTTCATTTCGCTCTTTTCATGAGAAACTTCCTGTTTTACCAAAGGTGATTAATTGCCAATGAGGAGATACACAGAGGTTAATCAACTCTTTCTCCAACTGGTCCTAGTTTAAAATCCAGGTTGCTATTTGACTGAATATGTCATCTTGCAAAATTTCCTGTACAATATAATATTTATATCAGTTTTAAGTTACTACAGCAGCACTGTATATATCCAGATTATTATAGACAGTATGTTATCTATTTATCAGCTTGTTTGTTGTTTTAAAAATATTCAAATTCTAGTCTTTTCCTGAAGGCAACTAGAATCCTTAGTAAGAAAATTTTAACTTTCAGTTATATTTTCTAATAAAATTTTACTACTCATGCTTGTATATACGTTGATTATAGTAATGTTAATTGGACTGAAGCATAATACAAAATAAAAGTAAATAAATAAATAAATCATGCAGTGCTTATGGAGCCTAGCATTTTGCCTCCAAACTTCCAAGAAAAAAGTCCTATCAAGAGACGAATGTTTCTCAATGGGTATGTTTAAAAATCAAAAAAACAAAAAACAAACAAACAAACAGTAATAGAAAAATTTATCAAGCATTGGGTATAATGATTACACCCAATGGTCCTGCAGAGAAACCACACTATTAAAAAAAATCGAAATAATCTAGGGCTACATAAATTAGTTATCATGGACATTTCTGTCTCTTTCAAAGATAGTCTATTCTTTTTGAAATGATAGTTAGAAAATTCAATTTGACGTACATGACTCAAAAATAAATATTCAATAATGACAATCTTGAAAAATATTCTGAAATATCTTTAACTGCCTAATTATTATTCAACTTGAAAGTAAAGACTATCTTACTCATCTTTGTATATATTGTCCAGACTCATCCATGATGAATTTAGCAAATTCTAAATGTCTCCAAAGTTACTTCCTGACAACATTGGTGGCATTAATTTTTCAGATCAATTAGCAACATATATTAACATGCAATTTGTGGTTTTCAAGAAGAACTTCAACCTAGAACTAGAGCTCCATTGTAGACAAGTTAAATAAAATGTGCTTAGAAGTAATATTTCTAATGTTTGTATTTATTACCTCCAGGGTTTTCACTCCAGGTTTCTATTAGGGGTTGAAATTTATGAACACAGAAAGAAAGGAACAGAGTAAGACCAGAAGTGATATAGCCCACTAATGAGGAACTCGGAGACAGGGGGATGCTGACAGGAAGTTGATGAGGCACTGCTAGGAAGAACAGTCAAAAGGATTTGTAAGACTTTGTAAGGTTATGCTAAAGAATTAGAACACAAATGTATCCATTACATAATATCAGTGCCAAACACTGATTACCAAATATTTTCTTGGAACAGAAAGGTCCTTGGCTCTCAAAAAACTAGAATGTAATTGGATTTTCTCTCAAAGTGTTCAGAAAAAAAAAACTTTTAAAAATAAAAATAGTATTTAAACGGGGCCTCTGGCCTTCAGCACTCAGTAGGTAAATGCAAATTAGAAGTTCAAGGTCCTCTTCAGTCACATAGTGTATTTGAGAGCAGCCTAGTCTGTATTAAGACTATGTCTTAAAAAAGAAAAAGAGTATGTATATGCAATGCATACTGAAGAACAATAAAGCAAATACAAATACTTGATGATGCATCAATAAGGATCTTCTTGTACTATTCTTGGAATTTCCAAAATTTGTAAGCTTAAAGAATATGAAAAAAATTGGTGTGTGTGTGTGTGTGTGTGTCCTTGGTGGAGCAAGAGTTGAGAAACTGCTGCCATAGACTTAAAACGACCAAATATCTGTTTCAGTTTTGCTTTTAGTAACAAAGAAAATAATACTTAATGAAATCTTTAAAAGGAATATAAAATCAGTGCAAGATTATCTATGATGAGCAGTATGTCAAAATTTTAAAAAACACACAGCATCTACACCACATCTCCATTCCCAAATTGTAAGACTTCCTGCTTTCCAATGCCCATTGTTTTTGCTATACCAGAATCATCTAGTGAGGATGAGGAACAAAGTGAAATTATTTCCTTCCTTACTTCCTCCCTTTTTTTCCTTCCATCTATCCATCCATCCTCCTTTTTGTGTATATATTCGAGATAGTACAGGAGTGCACTTGAGTGTATGCGTCTGTGGAAGCCCAAGGGTGAAATCAGTTTTCTTGATGTGTTCTACCTTCTTATTGCTTTACTTTGGGGTTTTCCAGGCTCTGTCTTATATGAACAGAATTGGGAACCACAGAAATGTCTGCCTGGCATTTTAACATGGGATCTGGGAATCTGAACTCAGGTCCTGTTGCTTTTATTAACCACTGAGCCATCTCTCTAGCCCCAAAGTGGATTTTTTTTCTAATTCTTGCTAATACCTGTGTTTCAGTCCTTTTTCAATTGAAAATTAAATTTTCTTTATTGTTTATATTAATTTTATTTTGACTTTGTTACAGAAATTTCAAACACAATGAAAAACACAATAGAGTAAACTCTGTGTACTGATCACCAAGCTCCCATAGTTAAGCCACACAAACTTTATTTTATCTTTATTCTTAACCTGCCTGTCATACTTAGCAATTATTTTTTAAGTAAATTTTACAATAATATCACCTTAGGCATAAATATTTCAAATCAAGGACATATTCACATGATAAGAATTACATGTATGTTCACAGTTCTTTAAAATATATAATAAATATACATATAGAGTTTACAATTTCTTAAGAGTTTATATCCAACTTTTTAAATTCCCAGTTGTCTCATAGATTTTTAATACTTTGCTTGTGGGGCTGGAGAGATGGCTCAGGGGTTAAGATGATGCTTCACAAGCAGAAGGTCCTAAGTTTGGATCCCAAGTCCCATATAAAAAATGCCAGGTAGAAACGGTGGTAGCTGGCATTTCTGGAGCCTGGGAAATCCCAAAGCAAAGCAAAAAGAAGGCAGAAGCAATCCAGGAAGATTCCCAAAATCACCCTTGGCCCCCCAAAAGGACACTCAGTGCCCTCTCTTTCTCTCTCTCTCTCTCTCTCTCTCTCTCACACACACACACACACACACACACACACACACACACACACTAAATGAATAAATAAATTTTTTTTCTTTAAGAAACAAGACTTTGAATCAGGATTTAAATAAAATGCATTTTGACTGGCTGCTGTATCTTCTAAAATTCTTTCAATGTATACATTGCCATTCTTCAATTTAATTGCTGGCAAAACAGTCACTTGTCTGGTATTTCTCTACAGCTTTCATCTTGGTGTTATTAATATACACTGCTTCCTATCAAATGGTAGTTAATTCTAGAAAAGATTGCTTGAATATTGGTTGAATTTGGGTTCATTTTTAACTCAGGCTCTTCCAAGAGATAATTTTTGTTTCTTGATTTGTTCTTTTCTAAAACAGATAACAAATATCTATTTTTATGACTTTCGATGTTTTAAGCATATATTAGTGTACATGATGAGTTTCATTGTGACATTTTCATACATGTATATAATGTATTTTAATCACCTTCACCCCCATTATCTTCTGTTTCATATCTTCTGCTGCAAACTATTAATAGTTTTTACACATACAAAAATTTCAAAAAAAATAATTATTTCATGAAATGTGGAGATTATATGGAATTCAGGTTCTAATGTTCATAGCTTCTTTTTGGAACACAGACACAGTCATTCATTCACATACTTTCTGTGTTGCTTTCAATCTACCACACTAGAGCTAAATAATAGCAACAGACAACATATAGCCTACAAAACCTGGAATATTTATGTGGTCCTTTGTACAAAATGCCTTTTAGTCTGTGTTTCAATGATTAAAAAAGTTTCATCAAGGAATCTGTACTTCAAAGGTATCTTTCTCATGGGGAATATACACATTAGCAGAGAACCTGGAGTACTCCAGCAACCTGAAGAAATTTATGTTCTTTTTACACTGGTTCTTTATCAATATCAAGCCAACTAAGCATTGGCAGAATCTGTTTATTTGTGAAAATTTTAAATGACTTACGATATAGGGTCATTAAGTAACTTACTTAGAAAAGTTTACCTTTGATCGTCTTTTCCTAGAAGTCCTAATATTCTCAGGAGCTGAATTTGTAACCATGGTGCTGGCACACTGTGATAATTGAAATCTACTGGAAGCTTTCCTCCAACTATTTGCTTTAAAATTGTTACGAAACTCCCAGTCAAGTCTTTATATCCAGATGAATTCTCCTACATTTTTGGAAAAGAAATTTTTATTAATAATTTTTCTTTCTTTTGTCTACTTTTATCATTTATTGGTTTATTTAGTTTTGAAGACAGCATCTCATATAAAGCAGGCTGCTCTTGAACACACTATGTAGCTGAGGCTGTTCTTTGGCTCCTCACTCTCCTGCCTCCATCTCCCAAGCACTGAGGTTATAGATATGCACCACTGTTAAGCTAATAATATCTTATCAAATATAAAGCATATCTGGTTGAAACACTATAAAAAAACATGCCTACTAACATAAAGCATGCCTACTTAGGTCACGTACAATGAAGCAATTCTCTAATATATATATATATATATATTGTCTTTCATGATGACATTTTCTGACTACATGAGTCAAAGCTGAATCATATCCAGAAAAGCTTCTAACTCCTACTTATTCTTACACAGAGTTTAACCACATTTATAAAATTCTTAATAGATACAACTTAAGAGTCTTTAATGTCAATACTAACAAGTAAAAAAAAATATATAAAAAAGTCTGCCATGTTGAAAAGGAACAGCAATATCACTATTTTTGGATGAAAATCAAGGCCTGTTTGCAATCAATCTCTCCTTATGTAGATGAATTAATTCACTCCCAGTAGTAGAGCAGTCAAGACCCACCAAATCAATAAGCCACTGATTTAAAATTAATCTGCCATATACTATATAAATATATTTCTATTTCAGAATGAGACTGCCTTCGCTATCTATCTGACTACTCTCTCAGAGTGGGAAAATGAACATTATACTCAAAATAATGTTTTTTAAAAAAGAAATAACAGCTCTCAGGGGCTAGGGAAATGGCGTAGAGGTTAAGTGTGCTTTCACACAACCACAAGGATCTAAACTCAGACCCGAGCATCCATGTAACAGCCAGACAAGGTCACACACAACTGTAATCTCAATACTATTGTGAGGCAGAAACAAGAGGATCGTTGAGGCTTTGCTACCAATCTAGCCAAAAATACCCAAGTTCCTAGATTCAAGGATAGACCCTGTCTTAAAGGAATAAGGGGGAGAGTGGTAGAACAGAACACAGAATGCTTTCTTGGCCTCCATGCATGCATGAACATACATCACATACACAAAAAGAAATGAAAAAAGAAAAGAGAGGAGAGGGGAAAGGAGGAGAACAAAAGAAAAGGGAAGGAAAGAAATAGAGCTTTCAAGTTTTAGTAAATGTAAGAGGGATAAGATTGATTATTAAGTATCTATTTATACCACACTATTTGTTACATAATATATAAAAGAGAAAACAAGTTTTAGCTTTGCAATTTTAAATGAGTTTAATAATATATTCATTTTATTATAGTAAGGTACTTATAAAATCTCTAATAAAGATATATTTTGACATTTCATTTTTTGTTTGTTTTTATGCAATGCTAGGAATCAAAAACATTTTTGAACACAAGTTTCAGAAGTGGAGACAGAGTCAAAGATCAGTCCTAGCTAATAGTGAGTATGAGACCAACCCAAGCTACATGATACCATGGTCCAAAAACAAAACAAAACAAAAAACAGTATTTCAGGCAAGTCACTGAATCTGAATTACTATAAACTCATTATCATCATTAGAAAGATTATTTTATTCTTTTCAACTTTCTTTCTTCATCTGACACATTACCAAACTGAAATCAACACTATCATCTATACCTGGTACATTTCTAAAATCTCATAAAGTTGTATAAATTGTTTCATGTCACTGTTTAAAAAAATACAAATCTTCAAATTATCTTAATTACCATTTTTCCATATTTCTTTAGAAATATGAAAAAGTTTCACACATTTAAAATTAGTAATATGCCTACATACTGCCCATACTGACAACAGCTTGCAAATTATCTTCAGTGTCTGTAAGTGTAGTGTGTGTGTGTGTGTGTGTGTGTGTGTGTGTGTGTGTGTGTGTGTGGTATACATGTGTGTGGTATATATGTGTATCGTGAATGTGTGGGTTTGCATGTCTGTGCTCACAGAAGAGGATATCAGATATCCTACTTTGTTACTACTCTCTGCCTTAGTACCCTGAGACTAAGACAGTGCCTCTGAATGAATGTGGAACTAGTCTGGCAGCCAGTAAGTCCCAGCAAAGTTCCTATCTCAGCACCTCATAACACTAGGATTAAAGGCAAATACAGCCATACCTGACTTTTTTATGTGGATGCTGGGATCTGAACTCATCAAATGCTACGATCCACTCAGCCATCTCTCCAACTTTAATAGCACAAAATATTAATTAAACATTTTAATAAAATATCTAAGTTTTTAAACTCCATATTTATATTTTGATAATGCTAACTACTGAGCACTTGCTACATTGAACAACTTACCTTAATCATCCTAAGGTATATGTGCAAAGAAGCAGCCATGACCCCAACATCTCTGTCACAAAGTGCTTTCCGAAATTTAATATGGATATGTTGCACTTGATTAGGAGCAATGACATAAAATTTGTATAATGCCAGCACAGCTTTTCTTCGTATGATCTCTCTAAGGATTAAAAAATGGAATTTAAACAAGACAGCGGTATCATCAAGCATTTATTATTAATATTTTTATTCTAATACATCAAACTATAGAAAGTGTCTCTAGGAAGCTAAGATCTCAAGTGATCTCTTCTTTTATTAGGGAGGTATGTATATGTTCATGTATGTGCACATTTGTGTGGAGGCCAAAAGTTGACAACTGTTGTTTTCCCTTATTACTTTCCACCTTAGTTTTTGAGAAAGAACAACTCATTAAGGATATGGTGTCTGGCCAGCAAGCCCCAAGAATCCTGTCTCTACTTCCCCTAAACTGGGAACACAGATACATACTAGCCACAGCAGGCTTTCACAAAAGTGCTAGGGATTCACACTTAGGCCTTCATGCTTACATAGCAGCACTTCACTGACTAAGCTGTCTCCTTATTCCCCCCTCCTATTTTTTTAGTTTTTTGTTTTGCTCATAAGACAGGGTCTCAATAGTTAGCCTAGGTTCATCTCCAACACATGCCTCACATGCTAGAATTACACGTGTGTACTACTATGACCAACTCAAGAAATTTTACCTGCTTTTGTTACATATTTCCCAGTTACAGAACTTTTAATAACATGTACACCTTACCGTTTTGCCATAAATTTTAACAAGATAAACAAATTTTATAATTCCTCGACTATTTTTAAAAACACATGTGTAGGAACTAGGAAAACCACAATAATAGTTTAAATCGGTAATAGTTATTTTTGGCTAGAAATACTGAACAGTCTTCCCCCCCACCCCTCTCCATCCTTAGCAATTCTAAGGTTTTTAACCCTTCATGTACCCTACTACTAAGCTACAGCCAAAAATCTTTTTTTTGCTTACATTTTTTTATTACACATTTTTTTTTGCTTAACCATACAAGCTCAATAAGTACCCCCTTCCTTTCTCTCACCCTTCTCCTCCCCTAGTGAGGGTTCAGGACTTAGTGGCATAGTCCGGGTCCCCTTCTTGGGTTGCCTACTAACATGGGAACTCTATTATGACTGTTTAACCCCCTGCCTCTAAGGTTCTTAGTGCCTGAAAACTTCTCCCCTGGGATCTCTGGGGTGTCGTTGACATGTCAGCCATTGTGCAGGTCAGGCAAAGTCCAAATCTTAAACAGTCTTTTTATTAAGTTAAAAAATCCATTTTCACATATATAATGGGCAAGTTTATTACAAATAATTGAATGTGAGGAAGCACAAAGAAAACATATGGCACGTAGAAAATGCTACTCATCTCCTTGTTTGATCACTTGTCTTAAAAACCTTATGACAAAGAGAAAAAAAATATATGCTAAGTCTCACTCTTCATTTGTAGCAGGACATGTCCAGAAAACTGCAGCAAAACGGATGGTATTTTCATTCTATTTTTTTAGTTTCTTTGATCAGTTTTGGTTTTTTAGTTGTCTGTTTTGTCTTTTTTTTTTTTTTATTGGTGAATCATACGTACTAGTATCTCTGCTGCTGAGATACATCCTCAATCCTATATATTTATTTACTTACTGTGTTACCTAGGCCAACCTCAAACTGACATATTCTCCTGCCTCAAACTACCAAGTAGCTGCGGACAGGATTATAGATATGAGCCACTATGCCCAGCTTCCTGTCTTGTGTTCTTAATGTCATTTCCAAAGAACTGTATTTCTTTTTTTTTTTTAATTTCTACTCATACAACTTTAACAGATACACTGGTCCCCTCCCTCCCTCCAACCTCCCACTGCCCTATGCCCCCCTTCTCTCCCCCCTCCCTCCCTATCCCCCAGTGCTTCCCCCTCCCATCCCCGGAGCATCCTTTAATGTGCATGCCAGACTCTCCTCTGGGTCCTCCTCTCCGATGAGGTGCAAGGACCCAGTGGCATTTCCCTGAACCCTTTCCTGTGTTCCCCTTAAGCATAGGAACACTACTGTGGCTGTCAATCCCTTGTCTCCAAGGATCTTAGTGCCTTTAGCAAATGCTAGATTTTGAGGGGTCAATAGTGTGTTGGACATTACGCAGGGCGTGCAAAGTAGAACTGTATTTCTCATTATAATCTCTTGCTGTATCTCTACATATCTCACATCAGCAGAGTATGCTGCCAATAACAAAGTAAAGACTCTACTTTTGTTTCCTTGATATGTATTTCTATTAACTAAAATATATGATTTCAAAATTATGATTATTCAACATGCTTAAGAGTGATGGCACGTGTCTATTATCCCAGCATTTGAAAAGCAGAGGTAAGAGGATCAAGAATGTGAGACCAGGCTCAGATACAAAAAGAATCTATCTTAAAAAAGGAAAAAAAAAAGGGGGGAGTGGGGAACCTGGAGAAATGGCTCAGGAGTTAAGACTCTGCCTCCAAAGCAGAAGGAACTGAATTTGGATTTCAGAGCCCAGTTAAAACCACTCAACAGAAATGGCATCGGCCTGCACTTCCAATTCTGGAAGGTACCTGGGAAAATCTAAAGCAAAGCAAAAAAGAAGGCAGGAAGAAACTCCAATAAATCTTTTAGAAAATATATTTTACCGATCAGTAGATACATTGCATAAGATTTAATAAAAGAAGTTGGAAGAATGAGTAAGTTTATAGTGGAAAAAATCTTTGAAGGAATTATGAAAGTGATATTATCAGATCTTTGGTAAAAAAATAGTATTATCTTTTGTGAAGTTTTATGAAAACTAAGATCAAACAAGATAGACTATTTAAGTCAGTAAGTACTTAGTCCTTTAAAAAAATAAGCACACAATAAAAATGAAAAAATTAAAATTGAAGTGGTCACAAATGTGTTGTTTTGAACTGCAAAAGAAAATCAACAAACCATAATCCAGAACTTCAGAGACTCTATATCAATCACATAGAACTAGGACAGCCTAATCTCTCCCCATCCTGGAGCTCAGGGACATTTGCGGAAGAGGGGGCGGTAAGATTGTAAGAGCAAAAGGATGGGAGGAGCAACGATTTGCAAGATTCTCAACAATAGTTGGGGCCAAAGAATCATAATGGAACTTTGCATGCCCTGCACAATGTCCAGCGCACTGTTGCCCTCATAAAGTCTAGCATCTGTTAAGGGCACCGAGACCCCTGGAGGCAAGGGATTGACAGCCATAGTAGTGATCTTATGCTTAAGGGGAACAAGAGAAAGGGCTTATGGAAATGCCACTGGGTCCTTATATGTCATCGGAGAGGAGGACCCAGTGGAGAGTTAGGCGCACACAATAAAGGACTCTCTGGGAATTGGGGGGGAGGCACTGGGGGAAGGGGAGGGGGAAGAGGGGAGAGGGAGGGAACTGGTAAAAAATTTTAAAATGTATAATTAAATTTTTAATAAAAAAAAAACAAAAAAAACCAAAAAAAAACAAATGTGTTGTTTTGAAATATAAAAAAATATATACTTGTCAGACAGACATATAGGAGCCAAACAAGTCAAAACACTTTAAAAAACACATTAAGCAGAAGTCAAAATAATTATAAAGTAGTCAAAATAAATCCTATAGACAAAGGTTAATTTATGATACAGTGGAGTGAGACTCTATATGGATTGATGTTAGAAATAAACATTGGAGAAATAATTAAAAGCAGATCAATCGTTAGGAAAATCAGACATTATAGAAGAGACAAATTGGACAAAGACAGAGCTGGCCACCACAAGGGATAGGACACATAAAAGAACACTGATGTAGAACAAAGTTGGCACAAAGTATCTTATTTTAGTTAATTGTCTTATGTTAAGAAAATATGGCAGATTAAAATTTTTAAGGAATTATGGGTCTGTTGACTGGAGAGATACCCTAGTGGTTAAGATTTTTTGTCTTGGAAGTAGAAGGACCCGGGTTTTGATTCCAGGTCCTATCTAGAAAGATCAGGCTGAAATGGCAGCATCCTGTATAGAGTCTGGCTTTAGACGGACTGTATTTTGGGCTGTGAAAAGTTAGTATTAATTAGAATTCTGAAAGTTTTGGAGTCTAATGTGAATTTAGAAGCCTGTTTGGTTTTGTATTATCAGTTTAAGGCATAATGGCTATAATGGAGCAGCTTAGCAAGTATAAAATAGGAGGAAGAGGAGGGGTGGCCAGAGGAATGGCTGTGTTAACTCTTAGGTGTCAGGTTGAGCCTGGGACTTGTGGGCAGAAGTGGTTTGGAGGGCTTGGGTGGGTGGAGTGGGGCTCTTGAAATATTAAGAGTTGGCAGACAGGTGTGTAGCTTCAGAAGATGGCAGCTTGAGACTAAGTCGTGGAAACAGGATTTGGTTAATGGAATTGTGGAGGGGGGGTCTGATTTGCCAGGGAGAAGTTAATGTTTGGAAGTTTATTTTATGAGCTGTCTGAGGGGGACAGGTAGGAGATTATGAAGAAAGAGCAGGAGACTGGGAATCAACAGGTGGGTATTACTGTTTTAATTGGCTGAAGACTGAGGGGAAGAAAGTAGTGGGTGGAGGAGCTAGGAGAGAGGAGGGGAGAAGCGGGCTTAGGGAAAAAAATCTGGAGGAGGGAGGAAAGGAGCAAAGGAGAAAAACAGAAAGAGGACTTTGAAGGAATGTCTGTGGAGGCACACCGGAGGAGGGAGAGTGTGGAGTGGGAGTTGGCATTGGGACGGATTCATCAGGGCTGCAGTGTGGGGACTGATAGTTACAAAGATGCCCTTGAAATTGTGGGTGTCTGGTTGGGGGGGGGTGTAGTGTTGGAGGGAGGAGAGGAACCAGGCTTTTGTAGTAGTGGAGAATACTGGCAGATGAAGGGTTTGGTCATTTACAGTGTGGAGAGTGTGTAGCAGGGCTGTACCGGTGGAGACTGTGGAAGATACAGAATTTTATAAATACCTATGAAAAGTTGAGTTAACAGCTGGTCAGGAGATGGCAGAGGAGACAGATAAGCAGCTGGGATTTTTTATAGTGATGTTAGTTTTGAGTCAATTTATGGAGTTTTAGGTTAGGGGTCAGAGTTTTTTTAGGTTAGGATTAAGAGACATCCCAGAGGGGAGTCCATGGGAACAGAGTTAGCACCCATAATCACTGAGTCTCAAGGCTGTTCATGCAAAATATAGGATGTCTCCTGTATTTTTGATGAATAGCTAATGAATGAATGAGCCTGTTGTCTATAAGATCATCATCCTCCTAGACACTCAGGTGGGACAGATTGCCTGGAAGATCTTGGTGCCTACCCTCAAGAATGAAGCCATGATCCAGAAAAGACTCAGTAAATCAGAAGAGATGGCACATGTTCCCACGATCAGGCAGAATGGATGTCTCAAACCCAAGAGGGGGGAGATCTGTCTCAGGGAGATCACAGTGACCTTAAAGGTCGTGGTGGGGGGTTGTGATAGTTAACACTCCCCATCCCAAAGGGAACCAGAGGGGTTCACTGTCAATGGTGTCTCCCTCTGACCCAGGGGGGTGTTTAGGATAGATGAAGGGGAAATACCAATTAGCCAGTCTGTTTCAGTGGTTATTCTCTCAGACCCGGGGGAGGTTGGATAGCCTGGGAAGTGTATGGCTTGTATTGAGGAGTTTGTTGTCACCTGATCTGAGTCACAGCACCAGTGTGGGGGCTTTGGGAGGGCCCTCTACCTTGGAATGATTGGGGATACAAAGTCACACCAAAACCAGCACATAATATATAAAGGAGATTTATTGTCAAGCAAGCAGGAGGACAAAATAGGTAAGCAGCATGGCTGTAAACAGACGGAAAAGCAGAGAGACAGGCAGAGAAAGAGGAAGAGAGAGAGACAGAGTTTAGTTCTGAGGTCTCTTATTGGACATGGTCATGTGATTGGGATGAGAAGGGGGTAAGAGTGTGACTATAGGCCAATTGGGATGGGAAAGGGGGCTCACTCCAGGGTGGGTGAAAGTCCTTGGGACTTGCAGACAAGTTGTCCTTGGGAGAACTGGAGCTGCTTTATCTAAGTAAACTGGGAACTGTGAAGGACTCTTTGCCTGAATACGTACATAGGAGTGGGGACAGCTTGAGTCATTTTGTGTTTAACATGCCTAACATCTAACAGAAGTCATATAAAAATATGCTTTTGTAATAATCAGATAAAGCTATAAAGGTTGGTATTTTATTTATATCAACTGAATGGTTATAATTATCCTCTACCATATAAAATAGTATAAGTCTAAAAATCTTTGTGATAGTTAAGACTCAGATATCAACATGAAAACTGAAAGCTGAGCTCTGGTCACAATTGTGAAGGACTAGTAGTTGAGATAAGCCCTGAGCAAGCCTGTAGGAGATTGTTTCATTGATGGGAAGGGCCAGTCTATTGAGGGTGTGACTGTTCCCTGGGCAGGTGGATAAGACTGAGTAAGCTGATTCAGGGAACTGGCATTCTTTGGATATTTGAAGGCAAGTGCGGTTTGCCTTCTCTCAGCATCCTGTGGACATGGTATGGCCTGTTTCCTTAGACACAGGTGTGAGTATAAGCTCTCGTGCCAACTTAGATTAAGAGCTGTGGTTGGACAATCGTAAGAAAGAATACATCCCCATGTTCTTCTGGCAGCACGCAGAGTAACTGCAACAGTCTTATCAAGTTAATCTATAGTTCTCAGTAATGCAGTTATATAAGTCAGAAAATCCCTCTGCCATTTCTTTATAAAAATACAAGCTACAATGCAACATTTTATAATCTTAGAACATTGAAAATACTCATTTAGGTAATTTCTCATGGTATGAGAAAAAATAAAAACCTCCATAAAAATTTATAGGAATCTGGGCTGAGGAAAAGGCTTAGCTGGTAAGTGACTGCCATGTAAGCATGAGGACCCACACATACACAAAAAAAACCAGCACAACAGCATGGATATCTGATTCCTATGCTAAAAGGCAGCAGCAAGCTTGCTGGAGTTTGCTGGTCGGCCAACCTAGTCAAGTCCGTGAGTTCCTGGTTCAATGAGAGATCAAAAAATAAGACAGAAAATGATTGCAGAAGACACTCCAGGATTGACCTCTAGCCTCCACATTCAAACAAACATGCACAAATATTTGTTCGGAAATACATGTAGAGACATTTATGTCAAAACGATTTACTTACTTAGAATGTTGAAGTTTATCTTCTATTAAGGGAAGAACAGCTGGAATCATTTCTCGAGGAAAAATCTGGCTGACAATAGTAAGTGCCATACATACTTCTACCAAGTTAGTGCTCTGCAAGTCCTGCCATAAGTATTAAGCAAAGAAAACAGTCTATATAAATTTTGGAACAAGAAATGACACACTTAATACTGTTCTACACAGTAATTTTCTTCTACCTTCATCATTAATTTGTGCATTCATACTTAGGAATGCCTGAAGAAAGTCAAAACACAACTTATAAAAAAGGAAACTATTTCTTCTCTGATACCATCAAAATAGTGATATGAAATCTTGGGTGTCAGCTTGATCACACCTGGCATTAACTAAGATCAGCTGTCAGACTACGTGAATAGATGTCTGTGATAGTTAATCTTGGATGTCAACTTGGGTGACCACACCTTGGCATTAACTAAAATCAGCTATCAGACCATCTGAAGAGATTATCTAGATCAATACATTTATAATACAAAGATTAGACTTAGATCTAATTGGAACCTCCCAGTAGCAAACCAAATAAAAGGATCCAAAGAACAGAAGACTTAGAAGAGAGAATCTATAGGAATCCTCCAGCCTTCAGCTCCCACCCATTGGCCTATTGGACTGAGCAGCTCTGAGCTTCCAGGATGTTTGCAGTGACTTAGTCTGCCTCTAGCTTCAGCCACCAGCCATATTGCCTCTGCCATGAAAGACTGTTCCTCCCCTCTGGAACCGTAAACTGAATAAATCTCTCTTTCTCCCTTAAGTTGCTCGACTTTGAATACTCTCTCACAGAAACAGTTACGAATAACTATTACAGCCATCATTACTACAGTCCTTAAAACTTTTCAAAACCGATAACAAAATAATTTTATGAATTTTTCCAGCTAATCATGAGTGGGAATTTAAGAGGAAGTAATTCTAGAATCTATATAACAAAATAAATGTACATATATATCTATATGTGCATATGGTTTATAAACCAACCCACTATAATTTCAAAATATATTTTATATATTTTAAAAATATATTTTTTCTTAAAGTTTGAAAGAGGGAGCAGGGAGATAAATCATTGAGTAAATTGCTTGTTGTACAATCATGAGGACCTGAATTTGGATCTCAGGAATACATGTACAGTGGCATAGACCTGTAACTCCATCATTGGAGGTAATGGTAGACACAAGTAGATCTTGAGGTTCACTGGATCAGCCTAGCCAATTAGTGAGTTCCAGATTCACTGAAAGGACCTATCTCAAAAATAAGGTGTAGTATAACAGATGAAGCCATGTGACATTAGTCTCCACACACAGACAAGCACACTCCTACACACATGTAGACATAAATGCAACACATGCAAACATAAATGAATAAGCTACATAATGCAGTTTGAAAGAAGTCAAGTTACTAGTAACTTTAATATAATACATGACTGGGCCTCAGGAGATGGCTCAGTCATGTGAGTCATGTAAGTGTGAGGATGCTAAGCATTCATGTAA
This sequence comes from Typhlomys cinereus, assembly GCA_023101885.1. Taxonomy (NCBI): domain Eukaryota; kingdom Metazoa; phylum Chordata; class Mammalia; order Rodentia; family Platacanthomyidae; genus Typhlomys; species Typhlomys cinereus. Next base: position 8,310,477 of record JALPQD010000044.1, read on the forward strand.
AAACTAGGCATTATATCATGTATCTATACTCCCAACACATGGAAAATGGAGAGGGAAGGATCCCTGGAGCTCACTGGTCTAACAGCATAGCTGAACCAATAACCTCCACGTTCAGTGAGAGACCCTGACTCAAAATCAATGTTAAAAGCAACTGAGGACGAGACACCTAATATTAACCTCTGGTGAACACATACATGCACATACACACGAATACCCACGATGCATATATACACACATCCACACAAGTATATATGCAGCATGTTACTTAAAATTCATAAAATATGACACATACATTCTCATGTATCAAAAATCTGAAACATCATTCTTAGTACTACTTAGTACTCGAAAGCCCAGGGCTGGGAAGGTCATGCATTCTAATGGAGAACTTCTTACTACCGTTCTGTTAAATGGACATGTTGTCAAATTGCCTTCTAAATATATGTGTTTATATCCATAGATTGGTGCTGTTCTCAACCTAAATCAGGGAAGTTTCTTTTTGTAGCAAGCAATAGTTAATGAAGACTTATTAATGGGTCAAAATATTGTGACTGTTGAGTGCTCAGCCCTGTGGTAAATATACTGGTGTCACTTGGCAATTGAAGACTTCTGCCTTGTGTACATTTATAAAGAATTAGTACTTAAGACCTAAGCAAGCCTGCAGGAGATTGTCTAATTGATGGGAGAAGGCTCAGCCCCGGGTGGGTGGGACCATTCCCGGGGCAAGTGGATAAGATGGAGGGAGCATTCTTCAGCAGGTTTCAACAGATTTACTGTCTAACAAGTGAAGTCTGCTTCTCTTTCAGTAGTCCTGTGGATATGGTGTGACCAGTTCCCTAGATACTAGTGTTGGTGTTGACTCTTCTACCAAACTGGATTAAGAACTGTAACTGGACAATTGTTTTTCCCCCCTTATTCTCGCTATGAGCTGTTTTGAATTTATCAGCAACCATGCAGAATAACCAAGACAAGTCCTAAATGGGTATCTATACCAACAACCCCCACACCCCTAGGCTCAGGAAAAGTGTGAGCAAAGGATGAAAGAGCCAAAAGATGGAGAGGAGTGCAGGGAAGTACTATCTTCTCAATATGTACGGCTGTGATTATTGGTGTAGGCCCATACAATATCATACCAGTCAATATCCCAGTATGGACAGAGGAAGGACTCAAGAGGTTCCACCCACTGTTGAGGAACTTTTGACAGTGAACGGCTATTGGGAGAGGAGGAGCCATCTTTTGGGGACAGAATAACCACTGGTAGGTTATCCATGCTACAACAGATGACCCATGGATAGACCTGGCCAGCAGAACACCTCTCGACTGAAAGGAAGAAACTTTGAATTGTACAGTATTCAGTAAGACACATACCTCGTTGGAGCCAGAGTCTGAAGAGGAAGCTTAGATGCCATTTCTAAGTATTGCACTGTACATAGGGAGGGGATGTCCAGAGCCATAGCCAACTATCCCAACCAGAGTCCTAAAGATCTTGTCCAGGGGTGTGAAAGGCAACTGGGAGCCTAGGAAGGAACACTTAAGAGAATTTAGACTTGAACCAGTACACTACACTCCCATCTACCACTCTCTCCTTCACATTTATTCCTCCTTTACTTAATACCCAATGTCAACTTAGTAAACCAAGTCTGTCCTCTGTTTTCATCTTTTTTCTCATCAATCTTTATTATCTTTTGATCTTTTATCTATTTATCTTTATTATCTTCATTTTCTCTTAACTTACTCTATCATTTTCTTTTTCATTTTTCTTTCCCATAGGCTTTCACAAAGAATATGGGCTAACACGATGGAGAAAGTCTCCGTGTCTCAGTCTCCAAACAGTTCAGTGTATTTTAGACTATCTGATTACATTTTTTTCAGCTGTCTCTTTTCATCCAATATTTGTCCAAAATTGCCTCATTACCCTCCTGACTTTGTCCTTACTGTTCTCCACTTCTACTTATCTCTCTGCTTTTTTTTCATCAACCTATTAATCAACAGTCTTCCGGCTTTTTTTCTTTCCACTCATCCCACAGTAATTAACATATTAGTGCACAGAGTACTATCAGTGTTCTCTTACTTCCTAAAGTGATTGATACTTAAGGGGTGACTTCTTAACTATTACTGTCATAGAAAGTCTACCCTTTAATAGTGATTGCTTTTGCCAATATAATTCTACTTTTAGGTGAGTAATGAAAATTGAGTCTGATACCACTAGTGCTACTGTAGCAGAGGAAAACAACATCTGAACTCTCTTATAATCTAGTCTCTCTTGATACTCTGAATGAATAAGGATAATTTAATACTCAGAGACAGATAGATAGATATCTAACAATAACCTAGATTCACAAATTGCAATGCAAAAACTCAAGAAAATAACTAATGCCACAGTATGGGCCTCAAATGAGAATTAATCAGATGACAAAAGAATGATTACAAGATGTTCAAAGATATCAAAGATAACAAATACAAACTTCTACATTAATTCCAAGAGAATTCAGAAAGTTGAGAGAAATTAAGATGTAAATAGAGGATATGGAAGTAGATTTGAATAAACAGAAGGAAATTAAAAAAAAAACCAACTACTACAAATGAAAATTTTCAGTAAGTCCAAAAAAAAAAGTTCCATGGAAAATCTTACCAATAGAATGAATCACAGAGAGGACAGAGTATCAGGGCTTGAAGACAAGGTAGAAGAATTGATTAGGATAGTCAGACCATAACACGGATAAATAAGAAAGTACATATACAACAGTAAAAATCTGTAGGACCCAAGCACATGCTTATGCAGGCAACTCTTATCAAACTCAGTGAGTCACACATATAAACAAGATACAAATGTAGGAAGGAAAGATGTTGAAAAAGGACTTTCAGTAGGAGAAGGGCAGGGGAATGGCATACAGTGCTATGGGATGAAAATGACAAAAATTCATTGCACCCATGTTCAAAACTGTCCAAAAATTTTTTTAAATCTAGTTCAAATATAGAAAAATAAATGTATTTCCTTACAAAATAAAAAAATATTTAGGACTATAAAAAAACCAAATTGCAAATCATGCGCACAGAGTGGGAAGAACTTCATGCTAGAGGTATAGAAAGCTTATTCAATGAAATCACAGCAGAAAAATTTCCAAATCTAGGGAAAATGGTATACATCACAATACAGAAGGTTCTTGGAATACAATCAGACAAAACCAGAAAAGAAACTCCCCACATCATGTTATAGTTAAAATACCAAAAAATGAAGAATTAAGAAAGTGTACTGAATGCTGTAAGAGAGAAACACTGAGTGACATATAAAGGCAGGCTCATCAGAATAACAACAAAATTTTCAAGAAAAAGTTTATAAGCCAATTCAAGCTCTGAAAAACAGTAACTACCAATCTAGACTACTATATAGAACAAGGAAAGTTCCAAAGCAGAGATCTAGATTAATGTAGAATTGAAGACCCAGATATAAGCTCAAACACCTACAGTTAACTGATTTTTGACATAGGTGCAAAAAAAAAAAAAAAAAAAAAAAAGGAAAAAGGACAGCATCTTCCAAAAATGGTGCTGACAATATTGGATGTCTATATTGAAAAGAATGGAACTGAACACTTAATCTGTCACCCTGCATGAAAATTAACTCCAAATGGATCCAAGACTTAAATGTTAGACTAGAAAGTATGCAACTGCTAGATGAAAGAATAGGTAGTACACTTGAACTGATTGGCCTAAGTAGGCATTTTGTGAAAAGAACCCAAATGCACAGGAAATAAGGCCAATATTCAATAATGGGATTTCATGGACTTAAAAAACCTTCTGTTTGGCAAAAGATATTGTTAATCAAGCAAAAAGGCAACTCACTGAATGGGAGAAAATCTTCACTAACCACATATCTAATAGAGAACTAATAACCAGAATATACAAAGAACTCAAACATTTAATTATCAAGTAAAAAAAAAACAATTAAAAATGGGCCTTAGTACAAGAGTGTTCCTATACTAAAGTGGAACACAAAAAAGAGCTCTAGGCAATGCTACTGAGTCCTTACACCTCATCAGAAGAGGAGGACCCAGAGGAAAGTTTGACATGCACAGTAAAGGATGCTCCAGGAATGGGGGGGGAGGGGCACTGAGAGAAAGGAAGGGAAGGAGGGAAAGGAAGGGGAAAAATGGGAAGGGAGCAATCCAGGGAGGGGTGGAGGGAGGGAGGGGAATGAGGTACCTATCAAGTTTGTATGAGTGGAAAAAATAAATTTAAAAAAAAATGGGCCTTAGAACTAAAAAGAAACTTTTTGCAGGCAAAAACTCAAATGTTTAACAAATATCTTAAAATGTTCTACCTCTAGGCATTAAGGAAATACAAATTAAAACCACCCTGAGATATTATCTTCACCCCATTCACAATGGCAAAAGTCCAAAACACAAATAACAACAAATGCTAGTGAGAATGGAGGAAAAGGGATTATTTATTCATTGGTGGTGATAATGCAAACTTACACAATCCTTTTGGAGATTAGTATGGAGGTTTCTAAAAAAGCTAAAAATCGAAATACTATACGACCCTGTTATACCACTCCTGGGAATATTCCCAAAGAATACTATATCTTACTATAGAGACATGTATATATATGTCCATGAAGCTCTTTCAGCAACAGCAAAGAAACTGAATCAGTTTAGATGTCCAACAATAGACCAATGAATAATGAAAATGTGGTACATATAAATAATGGACTACTATTCAGCTGTCAAGAAAAATGAAATAATGGAATAAATGGAGTTGGAAGAAATTATACAGAGTAAAGTGTTCCAGATACAGAAATACAGATGCTGCAAATTCTCCCTTGTAAGTGGATCCTAAACTTTCAAAGGATATAATCAAATGGAAACTTCTATAATACCCACAAACTACAAAGGAACATAAGTTGGCGAGGGATCCCAAAAGAGCAGAGACAGAACACAGACAAATAGATAAATAAAGCAATTAAGGAAGAAACCTTTTAAACAGGAAGGAGAAAAAGGATAGGATATAGTAATGATGAGGAGGGGAAGAAAAGGCAAGTGGTTCAGAGGAAAAAAGTAGTTAATGGCCTCACCCAGCTGGAGTGCTGCAAGCTACAATAATTTGGATAAGAAGAATCCAGTGGAGCGAGCAATGGTGTTTTGTAAGTCCTTTGAGTAACCAATTAGTCTCTGAATGGGCTCTGAGTTCCTCTCTCTCCCCCTCACTTATTGTCAGGGAACACATGTCTGGTACTTTAAACCTGTTCAAGTAACAGTAGAAGGAGAAAATAGACACTTGACAGGGACACATGTCTTAGTATTAAGTATAAATACATGACAATAATTACCATCTAAACACTTCTTATACCCTTAGAGAAGACTTCTCAGCACTCAATCAAGATTGCACAACTGGCCAGAGTGCAGAGTATCTGTGACCCTGGAATGCTCAGCACTAATCAGGCCATCAAGGCTCAGGGCTCCTTGGAGGGAAGAATGGATGGTAAGATTGTAAGAGCCTAAAGGTGGGGAGGTGTATTGCCAATCAGGACACCCTACCTAGTCATAACAGGGCTGCTGCATTCTAGGAGTTCACTGCAATGAGGTCTACTACTACCATATCTACACAATGGCTGACAGTGAGGATCTCAGGAGAAACAACCATACTCAGAGAGAATCTTTGGGGCAGGAGCTAGACAAGAGAAGGGAGCTTCCCCACCTATGGGTTTACCTAGTGAAAGGGCACTTATTCTATCACAGAGACCTGGTCCCTTAGTACACATGCCCTGAAGGGAGCCCTACAGTTCACACAAGCAGAGAGACATGAGAGCAAGAAGGTGAGAGGAGGGAGGGAGGGGAAAGGGGTAAGGACATAAACTAATTCTGTCTGCATATGAAAAATTCTTAATAGAAAAAATGTTTATTAAAAATAATAAATGCTATAACAATAGAAACAAAAAGAAATAGGAAAATACCAAACACTACAAAAATCAACAAAATGACAAGAATTAATACACAGTTTATAATAACAACTCTGAATATTCCTTAATCAAAAGACACAGAATATCAGACTGAATTAACCACACACCTCTATCTGAAGCATGCACTTCACAATCAAAGGCAGATACAACTTTTAAGGTGAAAGCATAGAAAAAGTTATTCCTGGCAAATTCAAGTAGGAAACAAGTAGGTTTTGCTGTTCTAATATCTGACAAAATAGATTTCAAGTCAAAAGTAATAAGAAGAGATTAAAAAGATTACTTCATACTGATTAATGAAATAATCCATCAGGAAGACATTATAATTTTAAATACAAAAGCATCAAACATGGGTATACCAAATTTCATAGAACAAGTACTCATAGATATAAAAAAATACAGATTAACTCCAACACAATAGTAGTGACTGACTTCAATAACCCACTCTCAATAACAGACACATATTTTTATAAAAAAAATTAACAGAGGAACATCTGAATTCAACATTACTAATAAACTGGGTGTAAGAAACTTGTATAGAACATTCTATCCAAAAGCTACTAACTACACATTCTTCTCATTAGCCCTTGGGACTTTCTCTACAATAGATTCAACCCATAAAAGGACACAAAACAAATCTTAACAAATATGTATAAACTGAATGGCATGAGTATCAAGGAGACAACCAACAGCTTTCTGACTGAACTCAAGACCCACTATTCAGAATAGAAAACATTCCTGTTACTGTTAACTAGAACAAGAACCTAAAAAAAAAAGGGAAGGAAATAAATCAATAGGGAAAACAGCCAATGAACCTACATGTAGGAAGACCGTACTCTATAAATAGCTGTTATTATACTCATTGTTTGGAAGAACACACAACCCTCGCCTAGAAGTCTTCTTCTGTAAGAGAGATAGAGGGTCCAACATCCTGACAAGATGCAGCCTAGGGCAGTAAAAGAGCAGTGAAGTGGACAGCAACAGCCAACCATAACGCAGAGTACAGGGGACCCAGCAAGGCTCATCGAGATTCAGGCCAACCTAATCTTTCCCCATCCTAAGGCTCAGGGAACCTTGCGGAAGAGGGGTTGGTGCGATTGTAAGAAATTAAATATAGGAAGGTCCACCATTGGACAAGACATTCCACTCAAGGCGGGATTTCTGCATCCAGGAACTCACTAAAGTGAGACTTGTCCTTACCAGACTTGCACAATGATGGACATACGAACATCCCATAATATACAGAGGAACTCAAGAGAGATAAGAACATACTGTGAAAACTCCAGGGGACTAAAATTGGATGAGTGAAAGGAAATGCCCTTATCAGTGGGGTGGCCTGAAGAGAGGCAACTTGGTATCACACAAGAGTAGACAAGCTAGAGAGAATGCTTGGGTCCATAGAAGTGGAAAGGCAGGAGGGTGGGAGGGAGTAAGAGCGATTGAGAAAGGGAAGGCAGGGGATAGAGGGAAGCAGGGATGAGTACTCAATATGTTTGTAAAAGTACAAAAATTTTAAAAAAGGTTGTAATTACAAATATCTACACTAAAAAATTAGGAGATAAAATAAGAACTTAAAGATACACCTTAAGACTTGTATAAATTAAAACAAGCCAAATCCAAAATAAATAGATGGAAAAAATAATATTGGAGAGGAAATGAAGGAAATGGAAATGAAAAAATAAAATGAAATGGTTAACAGCTTGTAAAGATAAATAAGATCTATAGACATGAAACTAACCAAAAAAAAGAGGAAAAAGAACAAAATTAACAAAATTAGGTATGAAAGGGGAGACATTAGAACAGATATAATGTAATTTGGAAAATAATTAGAATGTAACTTAAAAACTTATGCTAAATTAAAATGGATGAATATCTAGACCCATATGACTTGACAAAATTAAGCCAAAATGAGATAAACAGTTTAAATAGACCTATAACAAACAATAAGATTGAAGTATTAACTAACTTTAAAAAAAAAAACAAAAAACACCAAGAATCTTGCAACTAAAAATGTCCAGGCTCAGACAGTCATTCTCACTAGCAGTGTGTAAGGGTCCCCTTTTGTTCATATCTTTGCCAGCATTCATTGGTATCTTCCTTCTTCCTTCTGTCTCTCCCTTCCTCTTCTTCATTTCCTTCCTTTCTTCCTTCCTTCCTTCCTTCCTTCCTTCCTTCCTTCCTTCCTTCCTTCCTTCCTTCCTTCCTCTCTCCCTTTCCTTCACTTCCTTCCTTCCTCTATTCTTCCCTCCCTCCTTTCTTCTTTCCTTTCTTCCTTGCTTTTTAAAGCAGGCTGCTGTATCCTACCAAAAGCAATCTACACATGAAACACAATCCCCATTAAAATTCTAATAACATTTATTACAGAAACAAATTTTGCTTTTTTATATTAACTTTATTTTTAATTTATATTAACAATGAGTTTATGTGTTTCCACCACCCCAACCCCACATCTGTCCTATCCCACTCAGTCTCTCCTCATGTCTATCCCACTCAGTATGTTTCCCATGTCTCCCTATATGTGCAAGCCATCTAGGACATCTAGGACCCATGTAGGACACCTGTACTAGTTAGTTCCTGGGCACAGGACAGGATGCGAATGGCCCACTAGCAGGTAAATTTCAGAGTACAGAGGCTCCCATCTCTTTTATTCAGAACCAGTCCCATAGGGTCTCTCAGGGTAGTATCATGTTTCATTGGATCTTCCCTGAGAAACAATTTTTTTAAACTCACATGGAAGCACAAAATTAAAAAAAAAAAAAGCTAAGGTATTGCCATATCTGACTTCAAGTTATACTACATAGCCACAGTAACAAAAACAGCATGACACTGACACAAAATCAGATATCTAGCTCAATGGGATAGAAGACTTAGATATAATTAAGCGTAACTAAAACCACAAGATTTTTAACAAAGAACAGAAAAAAATACACATGGAGTTGCTTTATGTACAGAGTAAGAAATAAGGGTATATTTTCATCCTTCTACATGGGAATATCCAGTTTTTCCAATACTACTTATTAAAGAGGCTGTCTTTTCTCCAATGTCTTATTTTTGTACATGATTTAATATATGTATGCAAAATTCAGGAACCACAAATGAGAAAATAGAATATTTGTCTTTTGAGAATTCTCTTAATTATCTCCAGCTGTATCCATTTCCTACAAATGATACTTCATTTTTCCTTTTGGCGGAAAACAATTTCATAAATACATGAAATCATGTATGTACATATGTCATGAAAGCAAAACCATCTATAGGAACATATGAACTATGGAGAAGGTGGAGAGTTAAGAAAGGGGAGGTTACAGGAAATGGGAAAGAATATGCAACATACAGTATATATGTTCCAAAAATGTCCTTATGAACTGGGCATTGTGGCATATGCCTGTAATTTTAGAATTTGGGAGGTATAAGAAGAATCAGGAATTCAAGACTATTTTTGGATACACAGTAAATTTGAGACCCTCAGGTATAAGAGACCCTGCTTCTAAGAAAAAGAAAAAAGAAAATGTCCTTATATCATGCCAAAAATAAAAATACAATCGACCTAGGGATATAACATCCTTGGTAGAGTAGGAAACCCTAGGTCGCTAGCATGGCATAAACTGGATGTAGTGGTGCACCCTGCAATTCCAGGGTTATGTTACTAATAAACCAGGTTACTTTACACTATATAGTGAATTTAAGGCTGCTCTGGTATATACGAGGACCTAGCCCAATACATACATGGTTTTTACTGATTGTCAACTTGACACAATTTAGAATTATCCATGATACCTGTTGAGGGGTTTTCCTAATTGTATTCATTGAAGTGGAAAGATCACCCTGAATGTAAGAAGCATATTTCCAGGAAAGGCTTAGATATGAAAGGGTTCCAGAGAAACACCTTTTGCTTTCTACCACTTGGCATTGCTTCTGCTGGAAAGCTTTTCTATCCAATTGCTGGTCTGCCACTGCTGTTACTAATGCTGCCACCATTTTTGCTAATGTAAGAACCCAGCGTCTTCATTCAGCCTTTCACCGTGGATGGAGGAACAGTGGGTCTCTAGGACTCTTTCAGGACTTCACATCCTGGAGGAAGGCCCAGAGAGTTAAAAGCTCTTTAGGACTAGTTCTTGAAGTTCCTGAAACAAACTTGGGGGAAACAGGGGAGTCCCCTCTAGAAAGTGTAAAGGTAGTAAATAACAACCACAACTGGGAAGGAGACTTTCCTGACAGGCAAACCAGACAGTTCAGTCTGAAGGAGATCCCTGAGCAGTGAAGAAGCCTAGGAGAGACTGCTGAACAGCCGGACAGTATGGAGGAAGTCAGCCAAGCACTGCTGTTGGAAAAAAGTCCTGGAACAGTTCAAGACAGAATGAAGAAAACCCTGGAGCAGCAATCTAGAGAGACTATTAGAGCAGGGCAGCCAAGAACTTGGGGAGACAGAGAGGCCACAGAATAGTCCAGCAGTTGGAGAGTAACCCAGAAACTGGGAGAAGACTCTCCTAGTAAGTCCTACAGCAGAGAGCTCCAGAGGTGAAGCGCTCTTGTGTTTCACCTATATACAGGGAAGGCTTTCTAGTGATGAAGCTACCTTTGAATTGTCCCTGCTCCTGTACATACCCTTGCCCTCACACTAGTAATTAACCCCAATAAACTCATTGATTCATCAAGTTAGACCTTTGTGTAATCGTTTCTTTGGTCTATCATTGAACTCCTTCCTATCTGAGGTAGATAGACAGATGTGTGATGTCTCCCCAGGAAAAGTATTCACAACACTAGCCTCAAGGGCTGAGCAGCTACTAGGCCAACCCAGATTGCATAGTATAAGCCAACTATACTGATTACTCTTCCCTCAGAGTCAAGCAACTTAAAGGGAGAGTTATTCACCTTACAGGTCTAGAGGGGAAATACAGTCCTCTATGATGGAAAAAGCATGGATGGGTGACTGAAGCTGGAGGTGGTTGGTCTAAGTCACCACTATCAAAGAGACTGAGAGCCACAAAACTGCCAGCCAAGAGAAGACCTCTCCAGGAAGTAGGGTGGAGCTAATCAACCTCAAGGCCACCCTGTGACTGTCTTCCTCCAGCAAGGCTCCACCTCTTAAAAGTGCCATGACCTTCTCAAACAACTAAAGGTTCAAACACATGAGCCTGTGGGGAACGACTAATAAATCTTCTTTCAATATATATTCATTTTATTAGTTCTGTTCCTTTAGAGAATCCTATCTAAAAGTGCAGAGTGAGGGAGGGAATAATAGTAGATTACATAGGGGAATGAAGAGATAGGGTATAGGAGGGGTTGAGGGATAATAGAAAAACCCCTAGGAATGTGGAATTCAACCAGATAGGGGCCTCCTATAATTAATATGTCAAAAACATTTTAGTTTAAAAAATAAGAAACAAGAATGTACAATCTCTGTACAGAGGAGCAAGGAGGGAAGAAAATAGGGTAAAACAAAAAATGCCCTGGGATGCTCCACTTAGAACCTAGAAGCAATTAAACAATGCTAGAAGTAACAGGTGTGTGACACTTTTTGATAAGTTGTTGGTGAGAGAGGCTCAAAGCCTCTCTTTCTTCCCTTTACCCCCTCTCTCCCCCTCCACTGCTAAGCAGTGTAAGCTTTGGCCATTATTCTTGATTGCCCTCAGAAGCTAAGAATAAGACCCTATTATTAAAGATGCAATACACATGGATCACAGGACGCAGACAAACTAAACAGAACAAAAAATACCAGCTGAAATTGGTGGAAGCTTCCTCTTTGCTGGATAGCATATATAGTACTACAGAGTGCCATAGAAGCTACCAGGGAAGAAAAGCAATTAAGGATCTTCATCAATCGTGAAATCTGCAAATTGTAATAACATCACCATGGTGAGAGTATTAGTGGCAAGAATATCAAGGAGGCAAACAGTTTTCTGATCAGATGTAAGGCCCATGTTGCCGTCTGCCTGCATGGTTGCTGACAAATGACCATCACACAGCTTAAGGGAACAAGGAGTTTACTTTCTTACGACAATCTGGTTACAGTTCTCAGTCCAGCTTGACGGGAGAGCACACACCAACACCAGGGCTGAGGGAACTGACCACACCATCACTGCATAACAGCTGAGAGATTGACAATCCTTACTTGCCAGACCAGCATGTCTGGCCAAGTGAACAGAAGGATGTCAACTCTCTCAACCAGCTCTCTGTGATTTATCCAGGGCCTAATCCCACCCACCATGGGCTGAGTCTTCCCTAGCAGCTAGACAATCTCCTTCAGGTTTGCTCTGGGCTTAACTCAACCATCAACTCTCTACAACTGTGCCCAGAGCTCAAACTCTCAACAGTCAAGTTGACACCTGTGCTAAACCCAACCCAGAATGGAATACTGTTGCAATTCACCTGCATAGTTGCTAATAAAATCATGACAAAACTGCTTAAGGGAACAAGGGGTTTAATTCTTTTATGATAGTCTGGTTACAGTTCTTAGTCCAGCTTGACAGGAGAGCTCATACAACACCAGGACCAAGGAAACTGGCTACACCATATCTACGTAACTGTTGAGAGAGGAATGACGTTGCCAGACCAGCATGACTGGCCAAGTGTACATAAGGATGCCTCCTTTCTCAAACAGCTCCCTGGAACTAGTCCCACCCACTATGGGCTGGGCCTTCCCCATCCACTAGACAATCTCCTGCAGGTTTGTTCTGCACTTACTACTAATTCTCTACAAATGTGTCCAGAGTTCAAATCCTCAACCATCAAGTTGACACTCGTACCTAACTATGATAAATACATTCCTGCTACTGCAAACTAGAACAAGAACCTATGGAAGGGAAGGTCCCAGGGGAAGAGTAGGCTATGAATGTTTAGCTATGAAATATTACATTTAAACAACTGTTATACCCATATATTGGAAGAGCACTCAGCTCTCAACCTAGAAGCCTCCTTCTGCAAAAGAAGATGCTTACTATTGAAAATCACAACTTAACAAAATGTAGAAAATATATGACTGCAGATTGATTGTCCCTAAACAGGACATATATACTTCACTTACCCCCTACCCCAAGGCTCAGGGTGCATCGTGAAAGAGGGGGTGTAAGATTGTAACAGCTTGAAGTGGGACAGGGGCAAGCCAGACATTATCTCCTGGACATGACAGGGCTGTGGCACACAAGCTTTCATGATAAATATGTATACTTTCATAAGAATTGCATGGGAACTGTCTTATCAACACCTCATTGTGAAGGCAGAAAGATCTCAAAAAGCTCCACACTTTCCTGAGACAGATGAGGCTCATGTTGATAAAGAAGAAAAGTAAGATCTTTCCTCAATGGAAGACCCACTGATTTATGATACTTGCTGGAATATGAATCATGAATCATGGAGTATGAGTCATCAAAGACAAGCTAGATGAAACGCAGTGGGCCATACAATGAAGAGATTTAAAAATAGGGAGTCTGGCAGGGGAGATGAAGATTTCTAAGGGGGAAAAGAGGGAGGAATGGGATTAGGGACTAAAAGGTGGAAATATTCCAAATTTACTATATTCATGTATGCAACATTTAAAAAAAAAAGAATATAAAATAAAAATAAAGGTGAAAACTCCAAAGACAGAGAATCTGTCTAATATACAAATATATATACATACACATACATATATCTACATATATACATATATAAATACACATACATACATACATACATATGTATATAAAATACTAGAAAATAGCAAGAAAAAAGACAAACAGGAAAATATTCAAGAATCAATTACACTTCATTATTAATTTTGATTAGAACTTTGACAGGACAAAATTTTGTGAGTGTGGATTCAGTTTGTCTTTATAATCTATACAGTTAGATTACTCTTGTTATATTCCGTACATGTTTAACATGACTTTTTAGATTTTACAAACTTCAGTTACTTAGTCTATACCTATATTCAGTAGATCCTAGAGGAAAAAACAACAGCATGGAAAGTGCATCTGTCTATGACCCTAGCAAACTGCAGTATAAATTCAACTGTGTGTTTTAAAGATAATGGCAATGTCTTCGAGTTTTTTCCTGTTGCTGTGATGAAATACTATCACAAAGCAACTTAAGGGTGAAGGGGATTATTTTGGATCACTGTTCAAGACTACAGATCATTATGGCAGGGAGGTCAAGGTGTTAGAAGCCTGAGGTAACTGATCATACCACATTCACATGTTACAATCAGAAAGCAGTGCTTAGCCTGTGTGATATTTAATTTTGGTTGTCAACTTGACATCTCCTGGAAGTAACTAAAAGATTAGCTTTCAGACCACCTGGAGAGATGATCTAGATTAAGATATTTGCAACATAAATCTGGATGGAACCAGACCAAATAAAAGGAATCACAAGATAGAAGAGCTGACTCACTTGCCCTATGCAGCCACACTCATCTTCCCTCCTGTTGTCATCAGAACCCAGCTTCTTCAACCCTCCAAAGTAACTGAAGTCCAGAGATTTTCTAGGAATCCTCCAGCCTTCAGCAACAGACTGGACCTGCTAAAATATTCAGCTTCTAGACAGCAGCTACTTGCAACCACTGATCTAGGCCTTATCTTGTAAGCCAATCCAATAAATTCTTTTTTTTTTTTTTTTTTTGTATATTCATTTTGTTGATTCTCTTACTCTAGAGAACCCTGGCTAATATAGCCTGCTTCCTTTTTTTATACAAAGACCCAACCAATGGAATGGTACCACCCACAGGTATAGACAGACAGGTCTTTCTACCTTAATTAACTTAATCATGATAATATTTCACAGGTATGTCCAGAAGTTAACTTGACTTTAGGTAATTCTTCAGAGGTGTGCCCCGAAGTTTGCCTCCAAGTGATTCTACAGCTTGTCAAGTTGACCATTAATATTAAACTAACCATCATGAACAAACATTAACAGTTAAATCTAAATTTCAAATACTGTTTCATGTAACATACAAAACCTGGTAAATTTTATTATTAATCTTCATTTTATAGATGGAGAAACTGATCTAAAATATCTTTCCAAGACCATTCTGTAAGTCCTACTACTTTAAAAATTATTTTAAATATAATTAACATCAGAAGCCAGAAGAAACAATTTAAGACTTGATAATACAGTACCTTTACCACTGTATTCACAAGGAGAAGCAGAAGTTCATGACTTTCATGCAGAAATAAAGAAACTGCCAAATAACCTATAAAAATGGAAAGTTTTCATTACAACTTACCCAAAAAAATCCTCTTTCCTTTAAAGAAAGCAATAGCATATTCCATATTTTAAGTACCAAATATTTTAGTTACAGATAAACATAAAAACAAATTATAAAACACAAGATTAGAAAGCTTCAGTAAAGGAGATTTCAGGTATTCTTCATCATGAAATATTGTAGAATTATGTACTTTACAAGATGACCTGAAAAAAACACATCTGTTTCTTGTACAAATCTTCATATTGTCAGTCAAACCATTCTTTATTTTATAGCTAATTATCTAAAAACATAGTTATTACAGTTAATGGTGCTTTAATGGTTATTTTCACTATTACATGAACCAGCCAAAAAATTGCATCCATGATGTAAACAATATATTAAGCCATATTTAGCATGTTGTGCTGGGTTTGATTTCCAGTACCATGAAAAGAAAAAGAACAGAAATAAAATCTAAAATGAAAATGAAAATATTCAAATATTCAAAATAACTATAGCACCAACTATTCAATATCCAACTATTATTTTCAAAAAACTCATCTATGCTAGCCAAGAAACAAGAGAGAACTGAATGCAAAAGGAAGCCAGGACAAAAATGGCTGGTCCAAGCAAAGTCTACATAAATTCTAGCCTTGAATTATTTAAGATGATTCAAGGTGGTTCTATTTCAGAATTCTAATACACATATTCTCTTCAATTACAAAGATCAGGGAAAAAAAGGATTTCTATGGTTGTTGTTATGCCTGACTAAATAAAAGCAACACATGGTACATGGTCATTTAAGCATTATGATATAACTATCAATTTGTGCTTGTTTTTATCCTCTCCCTTGTCAATGAAAGGATTCTCGAAATGGGAGTTATGTAAGTAATCTATCCATACATGTGACCATAGTGCCTGGCATACAGTGGACACCCATTATACATATTCAATTAATGGTGAATAAACTTCAAAAACAGACAATCCTTAAGAAAGCTTTCAGTTTGGGGGACAAAAAACATAATAAAAAAAAAAGAAAGCTTTCAGCTCATAAACATCTTTCACGTTAAAGCCAAATTTCACTATTGAGGCTTAATTTATTTTGATCTATCTTCTAAGTTAGTGGTTAGCTTTAAGAAGTACAATAGGGGATGATGAGGGGAAGAAGAGGACAGGGTACCTATTGAGCATGTATGATTAGGAAAAAAAATATGGGAGAAAAAAAGAGAGAAGGATATCATTATTTCTCAACTGTAAGATAATACACAATGAGACTAAAGAAAAATATAAAATAAATATTAGAAGAGAAAGACATAGTTAAGTAGAGAAAAGTAAATGAGAAGAAGAGATATGGTAGGATGAAAACAAAGGAATACCAGACTTTTGCCTGAAATCTTGAATCTGTCATTATCGTTTCCTCTTACGACTAAATTCTGTACATTTTAAATATATTCACATCTAACATGACTCTCTTTACAAATAAAAAAGTTGATTTTCACTTTTCACATACACTCAAGTGCCCTCTTTTATATACAAAAAAACTCCAAAATCAGGAAAACTGATTCCATTTATAGATTTTGAGTTTCTAAAATATTATCTTTTAAAATTTTGGAAATCTGAGTTGCAGATACAGCACAGTGATAGAGCACTTGCCTCACATGTTTGTAAGGCTTTAGATTCAATCCCCAATACTACAAAAAAAAAGAGAAATTATATAATAGTCAAAACCTTAAAAAAGCAATGTTATATATAAAAGTCTGACACACATACATACCTACTCTTTTTTCTAAGAGGTTTCCTTGTTGGGCCAATTTGATGGCATGTATATAGCCAAAAGAAGCATCATAGCCAAGCATTTCGCAATATATAAGTCTCACCATACATTCCTTCATCATTTTCTGAAAAGTAAAATATCCAGTCATATGTAAACAAATGGATGGTTCAATTTTTTTGAGTCCGTCATACTCATTTAACAGAAGAGACCTTTAACCCTGGCACTGAAATGTTAATGTACATAGAGAGTATAAATTAATTACCTAATATTAATACATAAATAAAAGTTGCTTCTAATTTTAATTATCAACGCTGTCAATTTTAGTAAAACTCATTCAAAATACTTCATTGGTAATAATACTATAAACTATCTGTAGCTACTTCTAATTCTATGTCTACCGTGTAAAATTTGGTTATAATGGGATGTTTATTCGTCAGACGAATTTCATCAGTGGTAATTTTATTTGACATATGAAATCAATTTGAATACGAAAATATCCACAGTATTTCTACAAGTTGATAATAACTTCTCTAATGAGGATATTATTCAGTTTTAAATATCAAATTGTGCTCCTGTAAATTTAGCATTTAGGAGTCTGAGGTAGTAGAATGAAGTACATAGATTCTGAGCCCAGAAGTTACGAACCAGTATAGGTAATATACAGAGAACACATCTTAAGAACACACACACATAAGGAACCAAGTGTAAAAATTGCTGAATTTCTTGATTTAACTTTTGTACAGCATATTCAGTTTCATACTGAGAAAAAAAATTATTGTCTTATCAGCCAATCTATTTCTAAAAGATATAGTACTAAAATTAAAGACCAATAAATACAGGGGATATAAATCAGCAGCACGATATGGGTTTACAATGTATAACGCCCTAAGTTTTATCCTCAGATCACAAAAAAAACCAAACAAAAATAATTTATCAATCCAGGCTTAAAATATTTTGTAAAATGGCACACCCTAACCTTTTCAACATAGCTTCAAGGGTATTGAATACAGTAATACAGTAATCATCAGTAATTACCATCATATTGGTCCCTTGATATATAGTAAGATAACTCTTGCTCTAGTACAGACAGTAATAAAAACATGTGTCTGACTAAGTACCATCTATTAACTGATTTTGACTCTAATACGTTAAAATTCAGAAACGATCAGTGAGATGACATAATCAAGTCCATAACTGACCAGATTTCAAATTTGTTGGACTGACTATGCAAACTTACCAGGGATGTAGTAGGAGCTGAAACAGTTGCTTTCAAACTACTCAGTTCCTGTTGGATTAATTTCTCTTCTTCCTGAAAAAGTTAAGGTATTTAAATTCTATAATAACTGCCTCTTTAAAGTGTGGTAGTATTTTTAAAGGGAAAAGTACAGTTCAATACTTTTGACTAAAATAAAACATTACTATTTTTAAAATATTTATAAAAATTACATAGTTGAGATCTGCCTGATGACATTCATTTTCCCAACCTCAACAGTGTTTCAGGAAAGAACAGACATTTCCAAGTCACTAGTCTCTTGACTCAATTGTTAGTTTCTTGAAAGACTAGCATAAAATTGTTTTTAAAAATTCAAAACTGAGAGAAAACAGAAAACAATTCTACATATATGGGGTCAGAGATGAGTGTCATTAAATTCCCCTTGTAAGTAAAAAGTCTTTATGGAATAAATAAGACAGAAACAGCCCTTTTTCCCCTAAACTCTGTTCTTCTTCCCTACCCTTTCCTCATTTTTGTATTTTCTCATATTTCCTATTACTTGCAGCTCACTCAGTTAAATCCAACTACTGTCTTTATATGGGATTTCTTTAAGCATTTAAAAATTGGTTCAACTACAGGATAATACAGTGCTATCATATGAGCTATACAATTAATTATCTGATCTTTATTAGGTGACTGATTGAGAACTACTAATGAAGTACTTACCATAATTGGCTGCCTATGTACAGTTTCAAACGGCAATTTAAGCCCAAAAAACAAATTTTGAAAAATTTTCATTTGTCAGCTCATACAAATTAAACAACAAGGTAAAGATAATTACATCTACAAAAGACTACGGGATGTTCAGCAGACCCTATCCAATACAGCATCACTATCTATCAATTTACAATTAAAAAATCACACGCATTTTAATGCTTTAGGGCATCTTGCTTTATTCTTGTCTGCTACTACGTTGCTTTTTGGTCAACACTTACATTTATGTTAATGGATGGCCAATTTCTTGAAAGATATTTATCTGTTGAAGAAACTATGGGGCAATACACATTTTTTAGGATTAAAAACTCCTTGAGATTTTGAATCAGTACTTTACATAATCCGTGCAACCACTGAAAATCTGGAAGCCTAATAACTTTTACCCTAACTACTTGTTTCTAAAGCTCACTTGGGGCAGAGACTTGGCAAATGTTACACTTTGGAAGAAGTGTGTTTCTTGGTCTAGCCTAAGAGCCTCGAGTTCACCAAAGGAAACAGCAAACAACAATGTCTGTTCAGGGACGTGATACCTCGCAATTGAAGAAACTAAAGAAATTGCCTAGCAAAAGGAACTTGTATGTGACTAACGATTGGCACTCCCATCGCAGTGGGCATTTTCACACGTTTGGTATCTAAAGCTAATCCTCCAAAAATCCTATGACACATGCATCGGTTCAGCCTTGGGGGGGCGCGGGTTAAGGAAAGGGGCTCCAGGTCGGAACGGGGCAAAGGTCCAGACTTCCTACTCTATTTGCACCCGCCCTGCCCCACCCGAGTCGCCGCCCCACCGAGTCGGGCCGCGCGGGGCCTCCCCGCCCAGTGGGCACCTACGTGCTTGGACGTGAGCGCGGTGATGCCGCGAATGAGGCCCCCCAGCCTGGAGGAGCAGGGCGCCTTGGCGGCCGCGGGTCCCCCGGGCAGCTGGTTCTGCAGGAAGAGTCCCGGCAGGGCCGTCAGCGTCTTCTCCACTATGTCGCTCATCGCGGACACCGGCGGCGCTGCGGACAACGCTCGCTTTCACCGCCGCGCCGGCTTCCGTAGCACTTCCTGCGTTTTGAACAGGAAAAGCTTTATTCGCGCCCGGCTGGTGAGCACAGTGTCGCTCTGCATGGCGCCTGCGGGGGGCGCTCGCCGCAGAGCCGCGCTGCCGGCTGGCGTCCGGAGCGCCTCCAATGCCCCAGGCCCACAGGACCGGGAGTTCTGCGCGTGTTGGGGGTGGGAGTGGGCGCGGGGGAAACTCCCGTGGGGCTCCGGCAGATCAAACACGAGACGGGAGACGGACCCGCACGGAGCCTCCCGGTGGCTGAGAGCTAAGATCACGTCCTTGACCTGAGGTCCCGGCGTGCTGGCAGGAGAATTTACCCTTTCGTGCCTCTCACTACTCCAGCCCTTCCCTTTAGAAGTGATCGCGGTTGTCAAGGCTCTTTCCTCTCCTCTTACAGACAATATTCTTGTCACAACTATTACCCAGCTGCTGAGTGGAACAGAATCCAGTGCGGTATGTGGTCTGGTTGCTTTTCAGGGTCTCTGACACCTGAAAAGTCCAGTAAAGGGTTATAGCATTATTTGGATAAGACCCCTTTTACTTCCACTGATGTGGGCGTGTATGTTACACGCCTGGAGGTCAGAGTAAAGAAAAGTTAGGGTAGCTATGCTGGGCTGGGTCTCTAAGGTCTCTAAGGGTCTTTGGAATTCCATCTCCCCCCAACATCCCAGCTGAAATCACCCTGAAGGAACTGACTTCTGTCCTCCCGGAGATAAACGATAATTCTTGGGGACTTCAACCCCTCCCTTTCAACATGGGATAGATCAACAGGTCAAAAGCTTAACAGAGACACTTTGGATCTTAATCAAACCCTGAAAGAAATGGACCTTACAGATCTCTATCGAACTTTTCACCCACGCACCAAAGAATACACATTTTTCTCAGCAGCACATGGAACTTTCTCCAAAATAGATCACATATTGGGCCACAAAACAAATCTACACATATACAAGAAAGTTGAAATTCTAACCTGTGCCCTATCAGACCACCACGGCCTAAAGCTGGACATCCACAACACTTCAAACAAAATACACTAACTCCTGGAAACATAACAATATGATGCTGAATGAGAACTGGATTCAGGAAGAAATTAAAAAGGAAATTCAAGATTTCCTGAAAGTGAATGATAACGAAAATACAACTTACCAAAATCTCTGGGACACAATGAAAGCTGTTCTAAGAGGTAAGTTCATAGCTCTTAATGCCTACATCAAAAAAATGGAAACATCAGAAATAAACAACTTAACAATGGAGCTTAAAGCTTTAGAGAAACTAGAGCAATCTGATCCCAAAAGTAGTAGAAGAGAGGAGATTAGCAAAATAAGGGGAGAAATAGCTGAAATCGAGATTAAGAAAACGATAGAAAAAAATCAACCAGTTAAAAAGTTGGTTCTTTGAAAAAATCAATAAGATTGATACACCCCTAGCTAAATTAAGCAAAAGCAGGAGAGAGAAAACCCAAATTAACAAAATCAGAAATGAACATGGAGTTATCACTACTGATACCCAAGAAATCCAGAGAATTATAACATCATATTTCAAAAACTTATACTCTGTGAAGTTTGACAACACAAAAGAGATGGATGAATTTCTTTTTTTATTATTAATACATTTTTATTATTATTTCAGCTCATACAAACTTAATAGGTACACCAGTTCCCTCCCTCCCTCCTCCTCCCCCCGTACCCCCTGCTCCCCCTCCCCACACCCCTCCCTCCCCATTCCCCAGTGCCTCCAGCCCCAATTCCCAGAGAGTCCTTTCTTGTGCATGCCTGACTCTCCTCTGGGCCCTCCTCTCCAATGACGTACAAGGACCCAGTGACCTTTCCCTAAACCCTTTCCTGTGTTCCCCTTAGGTATAGGAACACTGTTGTGGCTGCCAATCCTTTGCCTCCAAGGATCTTGGTGCCTTTAGCAGATGCTAGACTTTGTGAGGTCAACAGTGTGTTGGACAATGCGCAGGGCATGCAAAGTCCAATTATGATTGCTTCAGCCCTAACTAGTATGGAGTATCTTACATATCATTGCTCCTCCCAAGGAGATGGATGAATTTCTAAGTAAACACAACTTACCTAAATTGAATCAGGAAGTTGTGAATTATTTAAATAGTCCTATAATATATAAGGAAATTGAGGAAGTAATTTTGAATCTTCCTACCAAAAAATGTCCTGGACCAGATGGATTCAGCATAGAGTTCTACCAGACATTTAAGGAGTTAATAATACCAATACTCCTTAAAGTGTTCCATCAAATAGCAAAGGAAGGAACACTACCAAATTTCTTTTTTTTATTATTAATACATTTTTATTATTATTTCAGCTCATACAAACTTAATAGGTACACCAGTTCCCTCCCTCCCTCCTCCTCCCCCCGTACCCCCTGCTCCCCCTCCCCACGCCCCTCCCTCCCCATCCCCCAGTGCCTCCTGCCCCAATTCCCAGAGAGTCCTTTCTCGGGCATGCCTGATTTTTCTCTGGGCCCTCCTCTCCGATGACGTACAAGGACCCAGTGACCTTTCCCTAAATCCTTTCCCTTGTTCCCCTTACGAATAGGAACACTATATGAAGCTAATATCATTTTAATCCCAAAACCTAATAAAGATTCACTTAAAAAAGAAAACTATAGACCAATCTCTCTGATGAACACAGATGCAAAGATTCTCAACAAAGTCTTAGCAAATCAGATTCAAAAACATATTGAAAAGATCATTCACGGGGACCAAGGAGGCTTCATCCCCGGCACACCAGGTTGGTTCAACATACGCAAATCAATAAATGTAATTCATCATGTAAACCAGTCCAAAGTCCAAGACCACATGATACTCTCGATAGATGCAGAAAAAGCTTTTGACAAGATCCAACAGCCTTTTATGATCAAAACGCTAGAGACAGTAGGAATGGAAGGAGCCTTTATCAATATAATAAAAGCTGTATACAACAAGCCCACAGCAAGGATTATGCTCAATGGGGAACAATTGGAAGCATTCCCACTTCGATCAGGAACTAGACAAGGATGTCCACTCTCACCACTTCTATTCAATATTGTACTTGAAGTCTTAGCTGAAGCCATAAGACAAGAAAGGGACATAAGAGGGATTCAAATCGGCAAGGAAGAAGTCAAACTATCCATATTTGCAGATGACATGATCTTATACCTGAGTGATCCCAAAAACTCCACCAGGAAGCTCCTGGAACTAATTGAGAAGTTCAGCAGGGTGGCAGGATACAAAACAACTGTGCAAAAATCAGAGGCCTTCCTATATGCCCAGAATGAAAGAAGTGAAAAAGCCTTGAGAGAAACAATCCCATTTACGATAGCCCCTAAAAAAATGAAATACCTTGGTATAAATCTAACTAAGGAGGTAAAAGACCTTTACAATGAAAACTTTAAAACCCTAAAGAAAGAAATAGCAGAAGACACCAGAAGGTGGAAAGACCTCCCTTGTTCCTGGATTGGCAGAATCAACATCGTAAAAATGACCATCCTACCAAAGGCAATATACAGATTCAATACTATACCAATCAAAATCCCAAAGCAATTCTTCAAAGAAGTTGACCAAACAATCTCCAAGTTCATATGGAGGCACAAAAGATCCAGGATAGCAAAAACAATCCTGAGTAACAAAAACACTGCTGGAGGTATTGCCATACCAAACCTAAGTATACTACAAATCCATAGTTATAAAAACAGCCTGGTACTGGCTCCAAAATAGACACACAGATCAATGGATAAGGATTGAAGACCCAGATATAAGCCCACAAAGTTACAGCCATTTGGTCTTTGACAAGGGGCCCAAAGAATCCAATGGAAAAAGAACAGCATCTTCAACAGATGGTGCTGGCAAAACTGGATCTCCACATGCAGAAGATTAAAGCTGGACCCATACTTGTCACCATGTACAAGACTTAATTCCAAATGGATCAAGGACCTTGATATCAGGCCAGAGACTATAAAAACCATAGTTGAAAGGATAGGGAACTCCCTCGAGCTGATTGGGCTAGGCCAACATTTCCTAAACAGACAACCAATGGCACAGTCACTGCTACCAACTCTCAACAGTTGGGATCTTGTGAAATTAAAGAGCTTCTGTTCAGATAAAGAGATTGTAACACAAGCTCAAAGGCAACCCACAGAATGGGAGAAAATCTTCACTAACTACACATCTGATAGAACTCTGCTGTCCAGAGTGCACAAAGAACTTAGAAAACTAAACACCAAGGAAACCAATGGCCCAATTAAAAAATGGGCCCTGGAACTTAAAAGAAACTTTACCAGGGATGAAATTAAAGTGTCTAACAAATATCTTAAAAAATGCTCCACTTCCTTAGCCATCAGGGAAATGCAAATCAAAACTTCCCTGAGATATCATCTCACCCCAGTCAGGATGGCAAAAATCCACAATACAAACAACAACAAATGCTGGAGAGGATGTGGAGAGAGGGGAACTCTCCTACATTGCTGGTGGGAATGCAGGCTCATACAGCCACTCTGGCAAGCCGTCTGGAGATTCTTAAATAAATTAAAGATTGAAATGCCATATGACCCTGCTATTCCACTTTTGAGAATAACCTCCCATACAGCAGAGGTTCACCTCGATAGCACAAGCACGACCATGTTCATAGCAGCACTGTTTACAATAGCAAAGTCATGGAATCAGCCCAAATGTCCAACAGTTGTCGAGTGGATAAGGAAACTGTGGTACATCTATACAATGGAGTGCTACTCAGCCATCAAAAATGATGAATTACTGGAATTTGCCGGGAAATGGATGTCATTAGAAACAATTATATTAAGTGAAGTATCCCAGACCCAGAAAATTAAGCGCTGTATGTACTCCCTAATAGGTGGCTCCTAGTACCAAACCCACCCAGCCCACCTAGAGACAGTAATTGCAAGGATTATGAACAGGAGGGATGGGGTAGGAGGGCCACAGCAGAAACAAGGAGAGCAGGGACCATGATACAGCAGAGAAAATAGGCCTCCATCAAGGACTCAAATAAGTAATGAGACATCTGATTAAGTTCACAGACTTTTGTTCCTGATCATTTACTACTGAGGGGGTATGATCTCACCAGAAGAGGAGGGCATATAATCTGGCAGATAAAAAGTAACCATTTTGCAAATGGGTGATAGACCCCTCCCTCACTGTGGTTTCCCACTTTTATTACATCTACCTTTGAATGTGCTTTTATCACAAGACTCTAGTTTAACAGCTTTTTGTCTCTGGCCAGGGGGTAACATACAATGCCCACCAGGATGGAGTGAAGGGCATTGCAGGAGCAGCAAAACTGCAAAAGAAAATCAACAAACCACAATCCAGAACTTCAGAGACTCTATATCAACCACCTAGTACTAGGCCAGCTTAATCTCTCCCCATCTTGAAGCTCAGAGAAATTTGCGGAAGAGGGGGCGGTAAGAGTGTAAGAGCAAAAGGATGGGAGGAGCAATGATATGTAAGATACTCCATAGTAGTTAGGGCTGAAGCAATCATAATTGGACTTTGCATGCCCTGTGCATTGTCCAACACACTGTTGACCTCACAAAGTCTAGCATCTGCTAAAGGCACCAAGATCATTGGAGGCAAAGGATTTGCAGCCACAGCAGTGTTCCTATACCTAAGGGGAACATGGGAAAGAGTTCAGGGAAAGGCCACTGGGTCCTTGTACGTCATTGGAGAGGAGGGCCCAGAGGAGAGTCAGGCATGCACAAGAAAGGACTCTCTGGGAATTGGGGCGGGAGGCACTGGGGGATGGGGAGGGAGGGGTGTGGGGAGGGGGAGCAGGGGGTACAGGGGAAGGAGGAGGGAGGGAGGGAACTGGTGTACCTATTAAGTTTGCATGAGCTGAAATAATAATAAAAATGTATTAATAAAAATTATTAAATTTTATTTAAAATTGAATTTCTTTTTATTTTAATATTTTATCTCAAAATAAATTTTTGTTTATTTTGTTTGTTTATTTGTTTATTTTTGTTTATTTTATTAGCTTTATCTAGGCAATGCCACTGAGTACCTTACACCTCATCAGAGAAGAGAACCTAGAGGGAAATTTGACATGCACACTAAAGGATGCCCCATGAATGCGGGGGGTGGAGGATGTGGGGGGGTGGAAGATGGGGTAGGGGTGGGGGAAGTACTGGGAGAAAGGGAGGGGGGAGGGGGAAAGGAAAGGGAAAAGGGGAAGAAAACTAAGGGATCCAGGGAGGGCTGGAGGGAAGGAGGGGAATGGGGTACTTATCAACTTTGTTTGAGTGGAATAAATAAATAAATAAATAAATAAATAAATAAATAAATAAACAATTAGAAAAAAGCTATTTTATTAGCTTTAAAAAGGAAATTAGAGGGCTGGAGAGGTGACTCAGGGGTTAAGCCTCCGCCTTGCAGGCAGAAGGTCCTGAGTTCGGATCCCAGATCCCACGTATAGAGGCCAGGCGGAAGCGGGGGGTGGCCTGCGCTTCTGGTTCTGGTAGGGCGGAGCCTGTGAATCCCGGGGCAGAAGGAGGTGGAGGCGTCCATGGTGGTTCGCGAATTCGTCCGTGGTTCTACACACATACATACATACATACACACACACACACAGACACACACGCGCGCGCGCACACAGTTGAAGAAATAATAATTAAAAAAAAAAAAAGGAAATTAGAAAATTTGCTCTCTAGCCATGTAAAGGGTTGTTTGCCTGTAATCCCAAGACTTGGGAAATGGTGGAAGGAAAATAGGAGCTTAAAGTCATCATCAACTACATAGTAGATTGAAGGTCAGGCTACATCTTAATTCCATCCTCTCAGCCCCCCCTTCCAAAAAAATGATTTGTTTTCCAACCTCACATTTGAAAGTGCTGAAGAAGGTGATGCCAATACGATATCAGAAAATTCTCTGACCCAAGGAAAGAAAGGTCTAGGTCAAATTATCAGAAAGAAAAGAAAAATGAAAGCTTCTTTTCTTTGCCCTGATCTTGGAAATATTAATTGTTTGAATTACTGTATCTTATTCAACAGAGTATTTCATAATAGCATTATGGTGCCAGTTGACTTGTGCTCATTTTGAGGCCAAAGTTTAAAGGAAACTTAATTAACTGTTTGAAGTATAAACATAAGTTTTATGAAAAACAAAGTTCTGTTGTTATTTTTCAAAGTACAAATGAAAGCCCCAGTAAAGCTTCTTATATAGTGGAAAAAATTATTGCATAGCATTTGCTAGAAAAGTATATGCAATAACCAAAAGGCCAATAAAGTCTTAAACAGAACCAGAAAAATATCTACAAATTAATAAAAAAAAAAACATGATGGTGATACTTTCCCACAATGCAGTTGCCCAAGCTACTGTTAAACTTGCAGTAATGAAGAATCACAATGCAGTATTCTTGTAAAGGTGCATATATTAAAGAAAAAATATTAAAGTCCGGAGATTAAACTCTTACATTTGTAGTCAACTGATATTTTTAATGAAGGTTACCAAGACACTTCAGTGGAGAAAGGAGAGTCTTTTCAAAAAATACTTCTTGGACAAATAGACATTCATATGTAAAAAAGTAAATTTAGAATTTTACTTGACAAGAAAAATCAGAGAAGTATTTCTAGCACTAGCCAGAAACTGGGAACAACTCAAATGTCAATCAACAGATGAATGGATAAGCAAAATGTGGTTATCCATATCAACCAGAAAAATGAATGATGTACTGATGCACACTACAACTTAGTAGACCTTGATCTAAAAGAGCTAATCACAATAAACTAAATATTGTGTGAGTCACATGTAAGAAATAGTCAGAATGATATGCAAGATACTCCACACAAGTTAGGGCCAAAGCAATCATAATAGGACTTTGCATGACCTGTGCTATATTCAACACATTATTGACCCCACAAAGTCTAGCATGGACTAAAGTCTAGGATCCTTGGAGGCTAGGGATTGACAGTCACAGTAGTGTTCCTAAGCTTAAGGGGAAAACAGGGGAGGGTTCTGGGAAATGCCCTTGGATCCTTGCACCTCATCGGGGAGGAGGACCCAGAGGAGAGTTTGGCATGCACATTAAAGAATGCTCTGGGGATTGGGGAGGGGGAGGCACTGGGGGATGGGGAGGGAAAAGGGGAGGGGAGAGCAGAGGGATCAGGGGGAGGTGGAGGGAGGGAGGGGACCGGTGTACCTGTTAAGTTTGTATGAGTGGAAATAATAATAATAATAAAAATGTTAAAAAAATAGAAAAGACAAACCATAGGGCTGTCATTGTCTGAGATAAAGTAAAAGTGAGAATTGACTTCAAATAAAAAATGCAACTTCCTTGAGTAGTAAAAATGTTCTAAAATTAGGTTGTGACTGGCTTTGGGATTCTATAAGTTTACTGAACACGGACCATATTGAAGAGAGATCAAGGTCTGGCTTGAAGCAGTAGCCACTGAAGTCTCTCTGGCCAGTATCTCTTCCAACTGTCTACAAGCACAGGGAATAGTTTTGCAAATTTCTTCAAGAGTCTTTCTGGCAAGAAAAAAATGTGCATGAATGCTTCAGGGAAACAATTCTGCACAAATTCAAGCTGGATGAGACTGTGACCACCATTCCCACCACAGGTTTCGATGTGGAAGCTACCGAGTGCAACAACATCAACCTGTGGGCAACCAGAACAAGATCCAGCCACCGTGGCACCATATTGCCAAAACATCCAAAGAGTGGACATTCATAGTGGACAATAAGGTCAGTGAATCTGTGACAAGGCTCATGAGTAGCTCATGAAAATGCTGGCTGAGAATGATGCTGTTTTTTCATATTTCCAAGAAGCAGGACTTTCCCAATGACATGAATGCAGCTGAAATCACAGGCAAGCCTGGGATGCTCTCCCCCCCCACGGCAACTGGTACATTCAAGCCACCTGTGCAACTGGTGGGGATGGGTTCTGTGAAAGACTGAACTGGCTGTCCAATCAGCTCTGAAACAAAAGTGAACCAGGCCCCTCAACCTCTCTTTTTCCCTCCTTTCTACCTTCTGCTTTCCTCTCTTGTAGCAAACATGTGACCCTGTGCTCCTGAGTGTGAAAGTTGCCTCCTAGTTGGTCACAGTATGTATCATACTGTATCATACTTGTGCAGACACAGCCTACGACCAGATTTTTAATTTAATATAAATCGTTTCTATTTCTACTGAGGCAATTTCTGGTACTCCTGTACAATATTACAGCTTTTTATTATGAAAAGAGAACCAGCTCACTGTCAATATTGAGAGGAGATTTGACTGTCTGGGCATCTGGCCTCTGAGATCCACTGGGCTATAGACTGGTGGGGATCCATTTGGTATTTGGTTTTTAACCCAACCTTATTGGATTTTTAAAAGTTAAAAATGCAAGATAAGAATACTTGAGCACACAGAAGGGAGACTGATTGTGGTAAGAATTTCTTTGAAATAAAGAAAATGCTTTATCAGCATCTAGGCTCAGTGAAGGAGTACTGCATTAGTACATAAGTTAAATGTCATAAGGTACATGTGTAACGTTATTAGGGCTTATGGAATACATATTGACCACATATGAAATACAAGGAAACTCAATTGTATGTATGTATGGGTGCTGTAAGCTCAACTAGTGAATTGGAATCCACTGAGCTATGCAGGCACGGTAAACTGCTTCCTGGAAGAAAACTTTTGTTTTTCATTGCTCTGTAGGCATACTGAAACATTTTTTGGTTCTGCCTTGGAAATGGAAATTATGTTTTGATCTCCCTTGTCAGTGACTTCTCGTCATCTGGGTGACAGGCATGAAGGTTTTGGCACCAGCAAACTGATTGTCCATAGAAGACGAACCTTCTCATGCAAAAGCATATGCCTCAGAAGCACAATAGAACCTGGAGAAGCTCAGGAACCAGTTAAGGAAGGGAAACATCGCCAAGGTTCACTCATTCTGAAAGCCCCACCCCCACTCCACAAGTGCAGAAGGGGAAGCGGGCGTCTGATCAGCCCTAAACTTCCCTGAGTATCCCTCACAAGAGGAGAAACTTCAATTCAGAAGTGCTGGGCAGCAGCTTGGAGACACTGGATGGAAGCATGTTAATGTAGAGGAAGAATTCCAACATGGTCAAAGGTCAAAGTAACTGTAGGATCCTCACTCACATGACAAATGTCATATGATAGCATTCTCTGAATCTGTGAAAGGAAGTCACTCTAAGGATCTGAGTGAGAGGTTTATAGGAACTCACCAATTTTCAAGCATCTGAAATACCTCCATGAGGAGTGGCCAGAGACAGACTGAGAAATTACCCCTTTCCTTTCCCTTCTCATGTGTGTAATTGTCATCTCTTATATGGAAGAAGTAGGCGACAAGCAGATCGAATTTAGTCCCCTAAAGTATAGGCTAAAGATGTTTTTAAAATGATATTCATGAGAACATGGTACTAGGTTAATTCCCTGAAACCTCCAGACCTTCTGTGAAATAAATTGACCTGTGCTAGAGTGGGTTGGCCCCCTGAGGGAGTCCTTGGATAAAGAAGTAGTCGATAGAATGTTCTGAGTCATTACAGGAGACCCAGGCTACCCTGAACAATTCTTTTACATTGCTTGCTGGAAAAACATAGTCTTCATTTTCAGTAAGAAGCCTGCCTGAAAGAAAACTATAGAATCATGGTGGCTCAGATGGCAGCTCTCTCAAAATGCCAAGAACCTGAAAAGCTCATTTTATTTGGGAAATCTGGGAAAATTCGCATGCCTGCATTGTTGTCTGCACCTCCCACATCCACCAAGTCACGGTTTAAAAGTGAGTTGTCTTCCACAGGCTCATGCGTTTGCATCTGAAAGGGGCCATGTCCAAAAGGTTAGAGAATTTACTCCCGTTGAATTAGGCCTTGTAGAGGTCCTTTCATTATTGGATGCTGGTTGATGGTTTGTTGTTGTTTGGTACCCTCTTGTGGTCAGGGTTGGGTGTTGCCGCTGTTGGAGTTAAAAGGCTTTCCATCTTTATCAAATTTTGTTGATAAATGTTTCTTTCCTTTTTTTCTCCAGGGTTTTCATTATAAAGGGATGGTAGATTTTATCAAAAGCTTTTTCAGTATCAATTGAGAAAATCATATGCCTTTGCGCTTGTTTATATGATGAATTTTATTTATACATTTACATATATTGAACCAACCTTGTGCCTCTGGAATAAACCCAACTTGGTCATAGTGGAGGATCTTTTTTATATGTTTTTTGAATCTGGTTTATGAGAATTTTCTTTAGGATCTTTGAATACGTGATAATCAATAAGATTGGCCTATAATTTTCTTTTTTTTGTTGCATCTTTATTTGGTTTTGGGATCAGTGTAATATTGGCTTTGTAGAAAGAATTTGGAAGTATTTCTTCCCTTTCTATCCTGTGAAATAATTTAAAGAGTATTGGTCTTAATTGTTCTTTAAATATCTGGTATAATTCTGCACTAAATACATCTGGTCCCAGCCTTTTTTTTGGTAAGATATTACTCATAACTACTGCTTCAACTTCATTGGTTGTTATAGGACTGATTAAATAATTCAATTCATCATAGTTTAACTTGGTGTGTTGTACATGTTCGGATATTCATCCATCTATTTGTGATTGTTGAATTTGGTAATGTATAAATTTCTGAAGTATGACCTTATGATTCTCTGAATTTCTTTGACATCTGTTGTGATAGCTCCATTTCCTTCTCTAATTTTATTAATTAGTGTTTTCTCTCTTTTAGTTTTGGTTAATTTGGCTACGGTTTGTTAGCCTTGTTAAGTTTGTCAAATAACCCTTTCTTTGATTGATTCTTTTTTTATTTTTTATTCAATTGTGTGGGTATGCATGTGTGCGCGTGTGTGTATGTATGTGTGGGTATGTATGTATGTGTGTGTAGAACCACGGACAAATTCGGGAACCACCATGGACGCCTCCACTTCCTCCTTGTTTACTCTGCCCCGGGATTCACAGGCTCCGCCCTACCAGGACCGGAAACGCAGGCCGCCCCCGCTTCTGCCCTGCGTCTATACATGGGGTCTAGGATCCGAACTCAGGACCTTCTGCCTGCAAGGCAGCGGCTTAACCCCTGAGCCACTTCTCCAGCCCCTCTTTGATTGATTCTTTATGTTGTTCTCTTTGTCTCAATTTCAGTTATTTCTCCTCTGATCCTACTAATCTATGAACATCTACTTTTGGGGGGATTGATGTGCTCTTGTGTCTCTAAAGCTTTAGCCTACATTGTCAGATTGTTTTATTTGCGATGTTTCCAATTTTTAATGTAGATGCGAAGTGCTATGAATTTCCTCTTAGGGCCACCTTCATTGTATCCTAAAGGTTTTGATATGATTTATTTTCATTATCATTGAGTTCCAGAAATTTTTGAATTTCTGCATTCATTTCTGTACAGATCCATTCCTTATTTAGAAACATGTCGTTAAGTCTTTAAGAGTACTTCCTGTTGTTTGCCTTGTTATGGTCAGATAGAATACAGGATGTGATTTCTCTTAATTTTCTTGCATTTGTTGAGACTTTCTTTTGGCCTAGTATGTGGTCTATTTTCTAGAAAGTTCCATGGGCTGCTGAGGTGTTAGGATGGAATATTTGGTGTGTCAGGCCGAATTGATTTATGATCTGATTATTACTAGTGTCTCTTTCAGATTTTGGCCTGTTGACTTGTCTATTGGTGAGAGTGGGGTGCTGAAATCTCTTGCTATTATTGTATTTGGTTTGATTTGCTATTTTATGTGTTGTAGTATTTAATGAATGTGGGTGAGCCTATTTTTAGAACATATATGTTTTAAATTGTGAGTTCATTTTGATGTACTGTTCCTTCCGCAAGTATGTAGTATCCTGTGTCTCTTATGATTTGTTGTGTTTTGAAATCTATTTTGTTGGATATTAGGAAAGATACTGCTGCTTGTATTCTAGTTGTATTTGCTTGGAGTTATCGTCCACTATCTTTTTAGCCTGAGATAGTGCCTATCTTTCAATGTGATGTGTGTTTCTTGGAGGCAGCAAACTGATGGGTTGTGGCTTTTAATCCATGTTGTTAGTTTGGGCCTCTTGATTTGGGAGTTGATCTCATTGATGTTTAAGGTTATAATTGAGAAGTTTTGTTGATTCTTATCATTTTGTGTGTGTGTGTGTGTGTGTGTGTGTGTGTGTGTGTGTGTGTGTATGCACTATATGACTCTATGGAGGACTGAGGGTGACTTTTGGAATCATCCTGGATTGCTTCTACCTCCTACTTGCTTCACTCTGGGATTTCCCAGGCTCTGCTCACTAGAGCTGGAAGTACAGTCTACTGCCCTTTCTGCTTGGTGTTTTCATGTGGGACCTGGGTTCCAAACTCAGGACTTCTGCTTGGGAGACAGAGTCTTAACCCTTGACCAACTCTCCAACTCTCCTATCATTTTTTGAGTTTCTTGGTTTCTATCTTGGCAGTTCACTGCATGTTAATTGTTTTGGCGTTATACTTCCTTTTATTCTCTTGGGCGTGTTAATCAATTTTGTCTTCTTGAGAATTTTTTCTGGTATTTTCCCGTTTTTTGCAACTGTAAAATAGGATTTTATTATGTTTAATATAATGTAACAATTCATAATGTGTATAATGCTTAAATGTTGATGTTCTTAGATGAGTATTACCTTTCCCTTCCCTTACTTTCCAGTCAGGACTTAGAGAAACACTATCTTTGGAGCCATATTACAATGGCTCCTAACATATTTTATAAACAGTAGTGCTATGAACTAAAGAAAATAGATTTAACAATTGTATTTTACAGCATTACAAATTAGCAATGAGTAAATTGCTGCATTTAGAACACCAAGAAAATCCACTAAGATTTTACATTTATTTTCCATAATGCTCTTTTTAAAATTTTTTCCACTCATACAAACTTTTTTTTATTTTTAATACATTTTTTATTATTATTTCAGCTCATACAAACTTAATAGGTACACCAGTTCCCTCCCTCCCTCCCCCCCAACCCCTGCTCCCCCTCCCCTCACCCCTCCTTCCCCATCCCCCCGTGCCTCCTGCCCCGATTCCCAGAGTCCTTTCTTGTGCATGCCTGACTCTCCTCTGGGCCCTCCCCTCCGATGATGTCCAAGGACCCAGTGGCATTTCCCTGAACCCTTTCCTGTGTTCCCCTTAAGCATAGGAACACTACTGTGGCTGTCAATCCCTTGCCTCCAAGGATCTTGGTGCCTTTAGCAGATGTTAGACTTTGTGGGGTCAGTAGTGTGTTGGACATTGCGCCGGGCATGCAATGTCCAATTATGGTTGCTTCGGCCCTAACTTGTGTGGAGTATCTTGCAAATCATTGCTCCTCCCATCCTTTTGCTCTTACATTCTTACCGCCCCCTATTCCGCAAATGTCCCTGAGCTTCAGGATGGGGAGAGATTAGTCTGGCCTAGTTCTAGGTGGTTGATATAGAGTCTCTGAAGTTCTGGATAGTGGTTTGTTGATTTTCTTTTGCAGTTTTGTTGCTCCTGCAATGCCCTTCACTCCATGGTGATGGGCACTGTATGTCACCCCCTGGCCAAAGACAGAAACTGGAGTCTTATTATAAGAGCACATCAAGGGTAGATGTAATACTTATACCCAAAAGTGGAATCGCAGGGTCATAACCACTCATACAAACTTAATAGGTACCCTGGTCCCCTCCCTCCCTCCCGGGACCTCTTTGTTCCCTTCCCCTTTCCTCCCCTCTCATCCCCTTCTCCCAGTGCCCCCTCCCCCCTTCCCTGGAATATCCTTTAGTGTGAATGTCAAACTTCCCTCTGGGTCCTTCTCTCTGATGAGGTGTAAGGATCTATGGAGAGTATCATGTGGTCTTGGATTTTGGACTGGTTTATATGGTGAAATACATTTATTGATTTGCGTATGCTGAACCAACCTTGTATGCCTGGGATAAAGCCTACTTGATCCCCATAAATGATCAAAAATATGTTTTTGAATCCGATTTGCTAAGACTTTGTTGAGAATCTTTGCATCTGTGTTCATCAAAGAGATTGGCCTATAGTTTTCTTTTTTAAGTGTATCTTTATTAGGTTTTGGGATTAAGACGATATTAGCTTCATAGAAAGAATCTAGTAGTGTTCCTTTCTTTGATATTTGATGGAACAGTTTAAGGAGTATTGGCGTTATTTGTTCCTTAAATGTCTGTTAGAACTCTGTACTGAATCCATCTGGTCCAGGACATTTTTTGGTGGGGAGATTACTTCATCAATTTCCTCGTATGTTATAGGACTATTTAAATAATTCACAACTTCCTGATTCAATTTAGGTAAGTTGGGCTTACTCAGGAATTCATCCATTTCTTTTGTTATCAAACTTCACAGAGTATAATTTTTTGAAATATGTTATAATTCTCTGAATTTCTTGGTTATCAGTAGTGATAACTCCATGTTCATTTCTAATTTTGTTAATTTTGGTTTTCTTTCTCTTGCTTTTGGTTAATTTAGCTGGGGGTGTATCAATTTTATTGATTTTTTTTTTCAAAGAACCAGCTTTTTGATTGGTTCATTCTCTGTATGGTTTTCCTTATCTCAATTTCGGATATTTCTACCCTGATTTTGCTTCTACTTCTTTTGGGATCGGATTGCTTTTGTGTCTCTAAAGTTTTAAGCTGAATTGTTAAGTTATTTATTTGTGATGTTTCTATTTTTTTTTTGATGTAGGCATTAACAGTTATGAACTTTTCTTTTAGGACAACTTTCATTGTGTCCCAAAGATTTTGATAAGTTGTATTTTCATTATCATTCACTTCTAGGAAAGCTTGAATTTCCTTTGTAATTTCTTCCTGAATTCAATTCTCATTCAGCATCATAATGTTTAGTTTCCAGGAGCTGTGTATTTTCTGTTGTTTGTTGTGTTGTGGATTTCAAGCTTTAGACCATGGTGGTCTGATAGGGTATAGGCTAGAATTTCAACTTTCCTGTCTATGTGGAGGTGCGTTTCGTAGCCCAATATGTAGTCTATATTGAAGAAAGTTCCGTGTGCTGCTGAGAAAAATGTGTATTCTTTGGTGCGTGGATGAAAATTTCGGTAGATATCTGTAAGGTCCATTTCAGTAAGAGTTTGATTAACTTAATGTGTCTCTGTTAAGTTTTGGACCTGTTGATCTATCCCATGTTGAGAGGGCGGTATTGAAATCCCCAAGAATTATCGTTTTGGGGTTGATTTCTTGTTTTAGATACTGTAGCATTTGCTTAATGAATGTGGAGGAACTCGTATTCGATGCATATATGTTCAGTATTGTGAAGTCTTCCTGGTGAATTGTGCCTGTGACTAAAATGTAGTATCCATCTGTGTTGTCTCTCTTATGATTTTTTTTTGGTTTGAAGTCCACTTTGTCTGACAGCATAATGGCAACCCCTGCCTGTTTCCTGGATCCATTAGCTTGCAGAATTTTGGACCAGCCTTTTATTTTTAGGATGTGCCTATCTTTTGTGGTGAGATGAGTTTTCTGAAGGCAGCAGATTGATGGGTTGTGATTTTTAATATAATTTTGTAATCTGTGTCTTTTGATTGGTGAGTTAACTCAATTGACATTTAATGTTATAATGGAGAAATTACTTTTAATTCTGGACGTTTTTTATGTTTAGTGGCTTTCGTAAGGGTATTACTTGGCTTTTAGGTTTTGGTGGTATTATACGTCCCTTCTGTCCTTCTGGATATGTTGCTCTTTTCTTCAAGCTTGAGTATCTTTTCTAGCATTTTTTGAAGGCCTGGTTTGGTAGACATGTAAGCCTTCAAGTTGTCTTTGTGCTGGAAAACTCTTCTTTCCTCCTCGATCATGTCAGATAGTTTTGCCGGGTATTTCAGTCTGGGTTGACATTTTTACTCATTCAATATTTGAAGTATGTCTCTCCAATCTCTTCTTGCTTTTAATGTTTCCACTGAGAAGTCATTTGTTATTTTAATAGGTGTATCTTTAAAAGTGACTTGTTTTTTTTCCCCTTGAAGCTCTCAGCACCTTTTCTTTGTCTTGAATGTGGAGTGTTTTGACTATTTTTTGCCATGGCGAGTTTCTATTTTGGTCATATCTGTTTGGGGTACAGAATGCCTCTTGTATTTGGATGGGACTCTCTTTCATTATGTGAGGAAAGTTTTCTTTCATGATAATTCTTGTTCTGGTATTCCATGAATGCGCATGTTAGGCTTCTTCAGGATGTCCCATAACTCTTTTTTTTTTGTTGTTTTATCTTTTATTTTTATTTTTTTAATGTAATACATTTATTATTATTGTTTCAGCTCACACAAACTTAATAAGTACACCAGTTCCCTCCGTCCCTCCTCCTCCCCCTCGAACCCCCTGCTCCCCCTCCCCTCACCCCTCCTGCCCCATCCCCCCGTGCCTCCTGCCCCGATTCCCAGAGTCCTTTCTTGTGCATGCCTGACTCTCCTCTGGGCCCTCCTCTCCGATGACGTACAAGGACCCAGTGGCCTTTCCCTGAACCCCTTCCTGTGTTCCCCTTAAGCATAGGAACACTACTGTGGCTGTCAATCCCTTGCCTCCAAGGATCTTGGTGCCTTTAGCAGATGTTAGACTTTGTGGGGTCAGTAGTGTGTTGGACATTGCGCCGGGCATACAATGTCCAATTATGATTGCTTCGGCCCTAACTTGTGTGGAGTATCTTGCAAATCATTGCTCCTCCCATCCTTTTGCTTTTACACTCTTACCGCCCCCTCTTCCGCAAATGTCCCTGAGCTTCAGGATGGTGAGAGATTAGTCTGGCCTAGTTCTAGGTGGTTGATATAGAGTCTCTGAAGTTCTGGATAGTGGTTCATTGATTTTCTTTTGCAGTTTTGTTGCTCCTGTAATGCCCTTCATTCCATCGTGATGGGCACTGTATGTCACCCCCTGGCCAGAGACAGAAAGCTGTTAAACTGGAGTCTTATTATAAGAGCACATTCAAGGGTAGATGTAATACTTATACCCAAAATTGGAATCGCAGGTTCATATGGCGTTAGGCAATGGGAGGGGTCAATCACCCATTTGCAAAATGGTTACTTTTTAATCTGCCGGACTATATGCCCTCCCCTTCTGGTGAGTTCATACCCCCTTAGTTGTAAATGATCAGGAACGAATTGTGAACTTAACTAGGTGTCACATT
The DNA here is from genome assembly GCA_023101885.1 of Typhlomys cinereus. Lineage (NCBI taxonomy): Eukaryota > Metazoa > Chordata > Mammalia > Rodentia > Platacanthomyidae > Typhlomys > Typhlomys cinereus. Next base: position 8,348,447 of record JALPQD010000044.1, read on the forward strand.
ACTTTCTTGCAGTCCTTGATGGAGGCCTATTTTCTCTACTGTAACATGGTCACTTCTCTCCTTGTTTCTGGTGTGGCCCTCCAACCCCATCCCTCCTGTTCATAATCCTTGCAATTACTGTAGGTAATACATAGATTTACCTATGAGTGTCTCAAGATGGACTGGGTGGGTTTGGTATTAGGAGCCGCCTATTAGGGAGTACATACGGCTCTTAATTTTCTGGGTCTGGGATACTTCACTTAATATAATTGTTTCTAATGACATCCATTTCCCGGCAAATTCCAGTAATTCATCATTTTTGATGGCTGAGTAGTACTCCATTGTATAGATGTACCACAGTTTCCTTATCCACTTGTCAACTGTTGGACATTTGGGTTGATTCCATGTCTTTGCTATTGTAAACAGTGCTGCTATGAACATGGTCGTGCTTGTGCTATAGAGGTGAACCTCTGCTGTATGGGGGGTTATACCCAAAAGTGGAATCGCAGGGTCATATGGCATTTCAATCTTTAATTTCTTTAAGAATCTCCAGATGGCTCGCCAGAGTGGCTGTATGAGCCTGCACTCCCACCAGCAATGTAGGAGAGTTCCCCTCTCTCCACATCCTCTCCAGCATTTGTTGTTGTTTGTGTTGTGGATTTTTGCCATCCTGACTGGGGTGAGATGATATCTCAGGGAAGTTTTGATTTGCATTTCCCTGATGGCTAAAGAAGTGGAGCATTTTTTAAGATATTTGTTAGACATTTTAATTTCATCCCTGGTAAAATTTCTTTTAAGTTCCAGGGCCCATTTTTTAATTGGGCCATTGGTTTCCTTGATGTTTAGTTTTCTAAGTTCTTTGTGCACTCTGGACAGTAGAGCTTTATCAGATGTGTGGTTAGTGAAGATTTTCTCCCATTCTGTGGGTTGCCTTTGAGCTCCTGTTACAATCTCTTTATCTGAACAGAAGCTCTTTAATGTCACAAGATCCCAATTGTTGAGAGTTGGTAGCAGTGACTGTGCCATTGGATGTCTGTTTAGGAACTGTTGGCCTAGCTCAATCAGCTCGAGGGAGTTCCCTATCATTTCAACTATGGTTTTTATAGTCTCTGGCCTGATATCAAGGTCCTTGATCCATTTGGAATTAAGTCTTGTACATGGTGACAAGTATGGGTCCAGCTTTAATCTTCTGCATGTGGAGATCCAGTTTTGCCAACACCATTTGTTGAAGATGCTGTTCTTTTTTCATTGGATTCTTTGGGCCCCTTTGTCAAAGACCAAATGGCTGTAATTTTGTGGGCTTATATCTGGGTCTTCAATCCTTATCCATTGAACTGTGTGTCTATTTTGGAGCCAGTACCAGGCTGTTTTTATAACTATGGATTTGTAATATAGACTAAGGTTCGGTATGGTAATACCTCTAGCAGTGTTTTTGTTACTCAGGATTGACTTTGCTATTCTAGGTCTTTTGTGCCTCCATATGAACGTTGAGATTGTTTGGTCAACTTCTTTGAAGAATTGCTTTGGGATTTTAATTGGTATAGCATTGAATTTGTATATTGCCTTTGGTAGGATGGTCATTTTTACAATGTTGATTCTGCCAATCCAGGAACATGGGAGGTCTTCCCACCTTCTGGTGTCTTCTGCAATTTCTTTCTTTAGGGTTTTAAAGTTTTCATTGTAAAGGTCTTTTACCTCCTTGGTTAGGTTTATACCAAGGTATTTCATTTTTTTAGGGCTATAGTGAATGGGATGGTTTCTCTCAAGGCTTTTTCACTTCTTTCATTCTGGGCATATAGGAAGGCCTCTGATTTTTGCACAGTTATTTTGTATCCTGCCACCCTGCTGAACTTCTCAATTAGTTCCAGGAGCTTCCTGGTGGAGTTTTTGGGATCACTCAGGTATAAGATCATGGCATCTGCAAATTCGGATAGTTTGACTTCTTCCTTGCTGATTTGAATCCCTCTTATGTCCCTTTCTTGTCTTATGGCTTCAGCTAAGACTTCAAGTACAATATTGAATAGAAGTGGTGAGAGTGGACATCCTTGTCTAGTTCCTGATCGAAGTGGGAATGCTTCCAATTGTTCCCCATTGAGCATAGTCCTTGCTGTGGGCTTGTTGTATACAGCTTTTATTATATTGATAAAGGCTCCTTCCATTCCTACTGTCTCTAGCATTTTGATCATAAAAGGCTGTTGAATCTTGTCAAAAGCTTTTTCTGCATCTATCGAGAGTATCATGTGGTCTTGGACTTTGGACTGGTTTACATGATGAATTACATTTATTGATTTGCGTATGTTGAACCAACCTGGTGTGCCGGGGATGAAGCCTACTTGGTCCCCGTAAATGATCTTTTTAATGTGTTTTTGAATCCGATTCGCTAAGACTTTGTTGAGAATCTTTGTGTCTGTGTTCATCAGAGAGATTGGTCTATAGTTTTCTTTTTTAAGTGAGTCTTTATTAGGTTTTGGGATTAAGACGATATTATCTTCATAGAAGGAATTTGGTAGTGTTCCTTCCTTTGCTATTTGATGGAACAGTTTAAGGAGTATTGATATTATTAACTCCTTAAATGTCTGGTAGAACTCTGTGCTGAATCCATCTGGTCCAGGACATTTTTTGGTGGGAAGATTCAAGATTACTTCCTCAACTTTCTTATATGTTTTAGGACTATTTAAATAATTCACAACTTCCCCATTCAATTTAGGTAAGTTGTGTTTACTTAGAAATTCATCCATCTCTTTTGTGTTGTCAAACTTCACAGAGTACAAGTTTTTGAAATATGATGTTGTAATTCTCTGGATTTCTTGGGTATCAGTAGTGATAACTCCATGTTCATTTCTGATTTTGTTAATTTGGGTTTTCTCTCTCCTGCTTTTGCTCAATTTAGCTAGGGGTGTATCAATCTTATTGATTTTTTTCAAAGAACCAGCTTTTTGACTGGTTGATTTTTTTCTATCGTTTTCTTAATCTCGATTTCAGCTATTTCTCCCCTTATTTTGCTAATCTCCTCTCTTCTACTACTTTTGGGATCAGATTGCTCTAGTTTCTCTAAAGCTTTAAGCTCCATTGTTAAGTTGTTTATTTCTGATGTTTCCATTTTTTTGATGTAGGCATTAAGAGCTATGAACTTACCTCTTAGAACAGCTTTCATTGTGTCCCAGAGATTTTGGTAAGTTGTACTTTCGTTAACATTCACTTTCAGGAAATCTTGAATTTCCTTTTTAATTTCTTCCTGAATCCAGTTCTCATTCAGCATCATAGTGTTAAGTTTCCAGGAGTTAGTGTATTTTCTCTTGTTTGATGTGTTGTGGATGTCCAGCTTTAGGCCGTGATGGTCTGATAGGGCACAGGTTAGAATTTGAACTTTCTTGTATATGTGTAGATTCATTTTGTGGCCCAGTATGTGATCTATTTTGGAGAAAGTTCCGTGTGCTGCTGAGAAAAATGTGTATTCTTTGGTGCTTGGGTGAAAAGTTCAATAGAGATCTGTAAGGTCCATTTCTTTCAGGGTTTGATTAAGTTCCAAAGTGTCTCTGTTAAGCTTTTGACCTGTTGATCTATCCCATGTAGAGAGGGCGGTGTTGATGTCCCCAAGAATTATCGTTTGGGGGTTGATTTCTTGCTTTAGACGCTGTAGGGTTTTCTTAATGAATGTGGAGGGGCCCGTATTGGGTGCATATATGTTCAGTATTGTGAGGTCTTCCTGGTGAATTGTACCTGTGACTAAAATGTAGTATCCATCCGTGTCTCTTATAATTTTCTTTGGTTTGAAGTCCACTTTGTCTGATAGCATAATGGCTACCCCTGCCTGTTTTCTGCTTCCATTTGCTTGTAGAATTGTTGACCAGCCTTTTATTTTTAGAGGGTGCCTATCTTTTGTGGTGAGATGGGTTTCTTGTAGGCAGCAGATTGATGGATTGTGATTTTTAATCCAAGTTTGTAATCTGTGTCTCTTGATCGGTGAATTAATTCCATTATCATTTAGTGTTATAATGGGGAAACTATTTTTAATTCCAGATATTTATTATGTTTAGTAGTTTTTATAAGTATATTGCTTCGCTTTTAATGGTGTTATATTTGCCTTCTGTTCTCCTGGATATGCCTGTTTTTTTCTTCACGCTTGAGTATCATTTCTAGCATTTTTTGAAGGCCTGGTTTGGTGGACATGTATCCCTTCAAGTTGTCTTTGTGCTGGAAAGTTTTTCTTTCTCCCTCGATCATGACTGATAGTTTTGCAGGGTAAATCAGCCTAGGTTGACATTTTTGCTCATTCAATACTTGAAGTATGTCTCTCCAAGCTCTTCTTGCTTTTACTGTTTCGACTGAGAAGTCATTTGTTATTTTAATAGGTTTACCTTTAAAAGTGACTTGTTTTTTCTCCCTTGAAGCTCTCAGCACCAGTTCTTTATCTTGAATTTGGAGTGTTTTAACTATTATTTGCTGTGGGGTGCTTCTGTTTTGGTCGTATCTGTTTGGGGGTGTGGAATGCCTCTTGTATATGGATGGGCCTTTCTTTTTTTATATGGGGAAAGTTTTCCTTGATGATCATTTGAAAAATTTCCTCAGGGGTGGTATTTTGAGATTCTTGCTCTGGTATTCCATGAATACGCATGTTAGGCTTTTTCAGGGTGTCCCATATCTCTTGGATATTTCTCTCAAGTATCTTTTTGGCTTTAACAACCTCTTCCATTGAGCTGGTTAGTACTCTCACTTTATCTTCAAGGTCTGAAATTCTGTTTTCTGCTTCGTTAGTTCTGTTGATAAGACTCTCTGTAGAGTTCTGGGTTGAAGATAACTTGTCTTGTAGCTCAGTTTTAAACTCTGCTTGAGTCTGCTTTAACTGCTCTATGCCAGTTTTTGTTTCTTGCACTGTTTTTCTCAACTCCTCCAAATGTCTGTTGTGTTCCTCTTCAAAGCGATTGATTCGATTATGTAATTCCTCCCAGATTTCCTCTTTCATAGTATTGAACATGGTAATGATCATATTTTGAAAGTCGTTATCCTGGGTGAGGCTTTCTTGGCCTTTTTCCGCGGGTTTGTTCTGGTTGGAGTCTAACATTATGGGATTAATTTCTTCAGTGGGAGATTTGTTTACTTGAGTGTTGCTTCTCATGGATTTGCACTTTGACTTTGGCATTGTCGTTTTAACTCTTAAGATCTTTCAATTTCACTAAACTGAATTATTTGGCCTGGGGTTCTTGGGGTGGGCAGGGACAGAGCTTACCTAGGTCATGGGTGAGTCCCTGCTGGACCGCGGGCGTCATGGCCAGCGGAGCGGGGTGGGGAATGGGAGGATGGGGGCGTCGGCGTGGAGCTATTTAACCCGAGGGCAGCTGGGGCAGGGCCGGGCGCAGGGGAAGGTCCTCCTCTTCCCTCGGCCCTGTGCACAGCTCTGGCTGGATGGTGGGGTCGGATCCAGGTCCCTTTTGGCTGACCTGGCGTTCTGGTGGGCGGGCGCGGGCGGAGCTTACCTAGGTCGCGGGGTGAGGCCCGCCTGGACCGAGGGAGCGCACGCGTCCTGAGCGGCGGAGCGGGGTGGGGTGAAAGGGAGCGATGTCCCATAGCTCTTGAATATTTCTCTCAAGTTTCTTTTTGGCTTTAACAACCTCTTTCATTGAGCTGGTTGATTCTTCCACTTTGTCATTAAGATCTGAAGTGCTATTTTCTGCTGAATTTGTTCTCGTTGGAAGCTATCATTATGGAGTTAATTCTTTCGGTGGGAGATTTGTTTTCTTGGGTTTTGTTTCTCATGGATTTGGACTTTGACTTGGGCATTGTCGTTTTATCTCTTAACCTTCTTTCAATTTCTGCATGTTTTTGACTGAATTGAATTAGTTGGTATCACTACTCTGGGGCAGTTATTACTAGTGTTTGCCTTCATATTGGTTATGCCTGTTATTATTGTTATTTCCTAGATGAGGCTATTAGACAGTTGGTACAGGGGTGGACAGGGGATGAATATTAGTGTGGTAGTATACTTTTACGATTTAGTACCTTGGTGATATGTGAGGATGAGTGGTATAGTCCCTGAACTTGTATATGTTTTAGGGGTGGCTATATGGAAAAGTTAATCTACAGTGACTAATAATTGAAGGGAACAGGATGGTAAGAAGGGGGTTTACTTAATTTTGAACTGGATGTGAAGAATCTCATGTGACAGAATGATTTTAGAGGACTTCAGATGTATGGCCTTTGTCCCCTAGAGCTTTGCTTGTGTTTTCTTTGGACTCTGTTGAATTCTGAGGAGCAGTGTGTTCTCCCTGGACAGAGGATGTCCCAGGCAGGCGGAAAGGGCAGAGGTGCTGGTGAAGGCGCAGTTTACCTGGGACCTGGGATGTGGACTAGTGGTCCTCCCTAGCAGAGAACAGACTGGGTGCTGCTCTGGCTGGCTGGTGGGAGGAGCTGGGGCAAGCAGGTCACCTGGGGCCTGGGGATGAACTGGGGGGATTTACCTGATGAGCAGTGTGTTCTCCCTGGACCGAGAGTGTCCCGGGAAGGCGGAAAGGTCCATAACACTCTTTTATAAGAGATGGAACCATAAAAAATTAATGTTTCCCTTAGTTCTTCACCCAGTAACTCAACTGTCACCTGCAAACAGGTTTTTTTTTTTTATAATTAATTCAACTGTGTGCATATGCGTGTGTATATGTGCGCGTGCGTGTGTGTGTGTGTGTGTGTGTGTGTGTGTGTGTGTGTAGAACCACGGACGAATTCGCGAACCATCATGGATGCTTCCACCTCATTCTGCCCCGGGATTCACAGGCTCCGCCCTACCAGGACCAGAAGCGCAGGCCGCCCCCGCTTCCGCCTGGCGTCTATACGTGGGATCTGGGATCCGAACTCAGGACCTTCCGCCTGCAAGGCGGAGGCTTAACCCCTGAGCCACCTCTCCAGCCCCATTGCACACAGGTTTTACAGTATTGAATGATAGGCTCTGTGCCAGCAAATTTCATTCCTTCTTGCTTTTTAAATGCCTTGTTCTAGTGCTACCAGTAAAATAACAAAGACACTACAAATTAAGGTTACTAAAAATTAATTTAGAATAAACTTTCATATTAAAACTTACATTGAAAACAAATAAGAACCCAAACCAGTGAGTCAAGTATTCATGAAACAAGTAAGCATGATTTCATAGATTAGCCAGCAGATACTCAAGTTCAACTAAACACTAAATAAAGTGAAATGGCTTCTTTCAAGTATTCTCTTGGTTCATCAATACTGCATGCGTTCCCTTTTAAAACACATTTTATATGGCACAGTTTCCCTCATATGTAAATAACATAAGTCCTTAGAAAAAGCAAGTTAAAGAATTTAGCTTTTTTGCAAAGGACAGTAAAAGAGGATGAAACATATTTTGGATAATTTTAAATGGCACACATACAGTATTTTTTATTCTTGAACCAATAAAATCACTATCATATCCAGAGTAAAATAAGTGCCCTTTATATTCCAGTCTAATCAAACTAATTATGCTAGAAATAGGTCTAGGAATTGGAATTCAAATGCTTAAGGTATGAAAATGTTCTATACTTGGAGACATACCATCGTCTCTCTGGCAAATCTGAACCTTGTCTTATGTCATTTCTGTATGTCTGCATGTGCATGTAAACATGGATATATATATATGTGTGTGTGTGTGTGTGTGTGTGTGTGTGTGTACACACACATATACATTTGGAAGATTAGCCTTAGAGTGTTATTATAGTGATTATGGGATCCTCAAAGGCAGGCATAATATGGATTAAAGTTTTTTGTTGTTATTTTTTATTTATTCAGTTGAGCGAGTGTGCGTGCGTAGATCCACAGGTGAATTCGGGAACCACCATGGATAGCCTCCACCTCCTCCTTGTTTACTCTGCCCTGGGATTCACAGGCTCCGCCCTACCAGGACCAGAAGCGCAGGCCGCCCCTGCTTCTGCCCAGCGTCTATATGTGGGGTCTAGGATCCGAACTCAGGACCTTCCGCCTGCAAGGCAGAGGCTTAACCCCTGAGCTAACTCTCCAGCCCCCCACAATATGAATTAAACTGCATTATCAAGTTCAATATTAGAAACAGTAGACTTCCCTGCCATCTGATACTTAGGAACCACTGGCACCATAAACTGTTTATCTGATAAATTCGCCAAAAGTTTGGTAATTATTACTACCCTGTTTTTGAATGTATACAATACAAAAGGAAAAGATACTCAGCTATGTAACTTCTATCACAATAAACTGCTGAACAGTATAAAAGGATTGGCATTATGAACACAATTTAAAACTGGTTTTTGCAATAGTAGATTTTAAACGTCTTACCAAAAAACTTAATTTCATGACATATAATTTACAAACTGTCACTATTTAAAAGTCATCCTATATTCATTTTCTTTTTGTAACATTCCTCTATTTCCAGACATATTACAAATATTATAAAGGAAATCTTTCTGCACAGAATAGACTGCAAACCTTATCAAAACTGTTTTAGTTCCCATCTTAGTTGTAAATTGGGTTTTACATAAGTATTATGTGTATATGTAAATAGCCTGCATACAATGATAAATTAAAAGACTGAGTCCAACAATGTTGTTGGGCTATTGCATCATTCAGAGTACCCTTCCTTCCCTGTTCTTCCCCAACCTAAGATGGCGCCCCAGGCTCCTCCCACCTTGTTGTAGTTCCTACGGGGGAGGAGGGGTGTTGGTGGCCGATTTCACGTGAATTCTTTGGTAGCTGAGTTTTTCTTTATAAGGTAGTTTAAATCATTCATTGTGTTTGCTGCCCCCTAGTGTTCCTCAGCGGTACAGGCTATATAAACTGGAAGAAAGCGAAAGTTGGCTGCTGCTCAGTGCATTTGGGCTAAGACACCCACTCTGTTCAGTTTGCTGTAGATTAAATCTCTAATGGTCTGTGGTTTTTGCTCCAGCTGGACACCGAGGGGACTGCCTTCCCATTCAAATACATCTGCTTAGAAAATTTTAAACACAGTACTGTGAGAGTAACACACACGTGCAAATAAATATTTATAAAATTTCTATTGAAATCCTTCAGATTTTCATAGTTTTTTTGCTTTAACTCATAAAACACTGTTTAGATTGATCTATTGAATAACAAATGACATCTAATACATGATTCAGAGAAAGCAGGAGTATGACATTCTGTACACTATCACAGGAACATATTCCTAATATAGATTTCTAACATTAAAGAATGCTTAAGCAACTTTCATTAGTACCACTTATTTAACCCAAACATTAAATGTACTTAATAAAGTTTAATATATAACAAGGAGATTTCTTCAGGATACTTTCATCATTCAAGCACTGCAGCTCATTATCACACAGAGGGTATAATGTTTCTATGACTGCTCGGATCACACAGAGAATACAATGTTTCTATGACTACTCTGAGAAACCAGAAAACAAGATTACAATGCAGGTGTGCAGCACTCCTGTTCATAGCTGTCTGATCTTCTTTAAAATGCAGAATAAAAATAAACACCATTTCAAAAAGGAAAGCATATAAAATATACTCACAGCATTTATGTGAAAAACATGAATATATAAGTGTTTTCTAGTCTTGTCAATGTGTTCAACATGAAGAACCTCTCCCTCCATAATTGCCACATTTCAACTGTTGAAACAATACTTCTATGTTTTATAAATAAATTTTACAAGGTTTCTGCTGGAGCTTCTTTTTTGTAAACAGTGGCTTACAACTTAAAGTAATAAGTATTTTCACATTCTAATCCAACTTTTACATGACTTAATATTTCTGAAGCTTTTTATTTTTATTTCTGCTTCAAGATAGAGGTAGATTTAGTAGAGATTGGGTAAGTCAGACTTACTGACTAAATGCGATTACCAATGTTTTTATTTCTATTGTGCAGTTTCCAAGAATATTTGAAAAAAAATCAGAACCATTGAGATACTTCAAACTTCTCTTTTTCAAGCTTCAGTGAAACAATTGCATATTTTCAATTATTCACAAATAGATACAAAAATCCAAATAGAAAACAAATGCAGCTATAATAAAACAACAAAAACAAACCTATGAGAAAAGTTGCATCTGAATGGAAACTTTTATTTTATTTTTGCTTTTTAAAAGTGCATCTGGGGGCTGGAGAGGTGGCTCAGGGGTTAAGCCTCCGCCTTGCAGGCGGAAGGTCCTGAGTTCGGATCCTAGACCCCACGTATAGAGGCCGGGCGGAGGCGGGGGCGGCCTGTGCTTCTGGTCCTGGTAGGGCGGAGCCTGTGAATCCCGAAGCAGAAGGAGCTGGAGGTGTCCATGGTGGTTCGCGAATTCGTCCGTGGTTCTACACATACACAGACACACACACACACACACACAGTTGAATTAATAATAATAAAAAAAAATTAAAAAAAAAAAAAGTGCATCTGGCCCTTCCCCTCCACTCCGCCACCATGCGCGGTCCAGCCGGGCCTCACCATCCCATCGACCCAAGTAAGCTCGGTCCCCGCCCACCCCTAGAGCCCCGGGCCGCTCAAGTGGACCCAGCTCCTCCCACCATCCAGCCGGAGCCACGCGCGCAGGGCCTGGGAGGAGGAGAGGGCACCCCCTCTGCGCCCGGGCCCCGCCCTCAGGTCCCCCAGGTTTAAATAGCGCCCCGCCGATGCCCCATCCTTCCTTCCCCCACTCCGCCGCCCGGGACATCACCTCCACCTAGGTAAGCTCTGTCTCCGCCCACCCCCAAAACCCCAGGCCAAATAATTCAGTTTAGTGAAAAACGCACAGAAATTAAAAGAAGATCTTAAGAGTTAAAATGACAATGCCAAAGTCTAAGTGCAAATCCATGAGAAGCAACACTCAAGTAAACAAATTTCCCACTGAAGGAATTAATCCCATAATGTTAGACTCCAACCAGAACAAACCCATGGAAAATGGCCAAGAAAGTCTGACCCAGGATAACGACTTTCAAAATATGATCATTACCATGTTCAATACTATGAAAGAGGAAATCCGGGAGGAATTAAATAATCGAATCAATCCCTTTGAGGAGGAACACAACAGACACATGGAGGAGTTGAGAAAAACAGTGCAAGAAACAAAAACTGGCATAGAGCAGTTAAAGCAGACTCAAGCAGAGTTTAAAACTGAGCTAAAAGACAAGTTATTTCAACCCAGAACTCTACAGAGAGTCTTATCAGCAGAACTAAGGAAGCAGAAAACAGAATTTCAGATCTTGAAGATAAAGTGGGAGTATTAACCACCTCAATGGAAGAGATTGTTAAAGCCAAAAAGATGCTTGAGAGATATATCCAAGAGATATGGGATACCCTGAAGAAGCCCAACATGCGTATTCATGGAATACCAGAGCAAGAATCTCAAAATACCACCCCTGAGGAAAATTTTCAAACGATCATCAAGGAAAACTTTCCCCATATAAAAAAAGAGAGGCCCATCCATATACAAGAGGCATTCCGCACCCCAGGCGGATATGACCAAACAGATATGACCAAAACAGAACTATTATTGCCATGGCAAATAATAGTCAAAACACTCCACATTCAAGATAAAGAACTGGTACTGAGAGCTTCAAGGGAGAAAAAACAAGTCACTTTTAAAGGTAAACCTATTAAAATAACAAATGACTTCTCAATGGAAACACTAAAAGCAGGAAGAGCTTGGAGAGACATACTTCAAGTATTGAATGAGCAAAAATGTCAACCTAGGCTGATTTACCCTCCAAAACTATCAGTCATGATCGAGGGAGAAAGAAAAACTTTCCAGCACAAAGACAACTTGAAGGGATACATGTCCACCAAACCAGGCCTTCAAAAAATGCTAGAAATGATACTCAAGCATGAAGAAAAAAACAGGCATATCCAGGAGAGCAGAAGGCAAGTATAACACCATTAAAAGCGAAGCAATATACTTGTAAAAACTACTAAACATAATAAATGTCTGGAATTAAAAATAGTTTCCCCATTATAACACTAAATGTTAATGGAATTAACTCACCGATCAAGAGACACAGATTACAAATTTGGATTAAAAATCACAATCCATCAATCTGCTGCCTGCAGGAAACCCATCTCACCACAAAAGATAGGCACGCTCTAAAAATGAAAGGCTGGTCAATAATTCTACAAGCTAATGGAAGCAGAAAACAGGCAGGGGTAGCCATTATGCTATCAGACAAAGTGGACTTCAAACCAAAGAAAATTATAAGAGACACGGATGGATACTACATTTTAGTCACAGGTACAATTCATCAGGAAGACTTCACAATACTGAACATATATGCACCCAATACGGGCCCCTCCACATTCATTAAGAAAATCCTGCAGCGTCTAACGCAAGAAATCAACCCCCAAACGATAATTCTTGGGGACTTCAACACCGCCCTCTCAACATGGGATAGATCAACAGGTCAAAAGCTTAACAGAGACGCTTTGGACCTTAATCAACCCTTAAAGAAATGGACCTTACAGATCTCTATTGAAGTTTTCACCCACGCACCAAAGAATACACATTTTTCTCAGCAGCACATGGAACCTTCTCCAAAATAGATCACATATTGGGCCACAAAACGAATCTACACATGTACAAAAAAGTTGAAATTCTAACCTGTGCCCTGTCAGACCACCATGGCCTAAAGCTGGACATCCACAACACAACAAACAAGAGAAAATACACTAACTCCTGGAAATTTAACAATATGATGCTGAATGAGGACTGGATTCAGGAAGAAATTAAAAAGGAAATTCAAGATTTCCTGAAAGTGAATGATAATGAAAATACAACTTACGTTCGTTCCTGATCATGTACAAATGGGGGGATATGATCTCACCAGAAGGGGAGGGCACATAGTCTGGCAGATGAAAGGTGATCATTTTCCAAATGGGTGACTGACCCCTCCCTCACCGAGGTTTCCTGCTTTTATTACATCTACCCTTGAATGTGCTATTATAACATGACTCCAGTTTAACAGTTTTTTGTCTCTGACCAGGGGGGTGACATACAGTGCCCATCAGGATGGAGTGAAGGGCATTGCAGGAGCAGCAAAACTGCAAAAGAAAATCAACAAACCACAATCCAGAACTTCAGAGACTCTATATCAACCACATAGAACTAAGCCAGCCTAATCTCCTCCCATCGTGAAGCTCAGGGACATTTGCGGAAGAGGGGGCGGAAAGACTGTAAGAGCAAAAGGATGGGAGGAGCAATGATCTGAAGATTCTCTACACTAGTTAGGGCTGAAGCAATCATAATAGGACTTTGCATGCCCTGTGCAATGTCCAACACACTATTGACCTCACAAAGTCTAGCATCAGCTAAAGGCACCAAGATCCTTGGAGGCAAGGGATTGACAGCCACAGTAGTGTTCCTATGCTTAAGGGGAACACGAGAAAGGGTTCAGGGAAATGCCACTGGGCCCTTGTATGTCATCGGAGAGGAGGACCAAGAGGAGAGTTAGGCATACAGAATAAAGGACTCTCTGGGAATTGGGGGGGGAGGCACTGGGAGACGGGGAGGGAGAGAAGGGGAGCAGGGGGTTCAGCGGGAGGAGGAGGGGGAGGGAACTGCTCTACCTATTAAGTTTGTATGAGTGGAAATAATAATAAAAATGTTAAAAAAAAAGAAAATACAACTTACCTAAATCTCTGGGACACAATGAAAGCTGTTCTAAGAGGTAATTTCATAGTTCTTAATGCCTACATCAAAAAAATGGAAACATCAGAAATAAACAACTTAACAATGCAGCTTAAAGCTTTAGAGAAACTAGAGCAATCTGATCCCAAAAGTAGTAGAAGAGAGGAGATTAGCAAAATAAGGGGAGAAATATCTGAAATCGAGATTAAGAAAACAATAGAAAAAATCAACCAGTCAAAAAGCTGGTTCTTTGAAAAAATCAATAACATTGATACACCCCTAGCTAAATTAACCAAAAGCAAGAAAGAGAAAACCCAAATTAACAAAATTAGAAATGAACATGGAGTTATCACTACTGATACCCAAGAAATCCAGAGAATTATAACATCATATTTCAAAAACTTATACTCTGTGAAGTTTGACAACACAAAAGAGATGGATGAATTTCTAAGTAAACACAACTTACCTAAATTGAAACAGGAAGTTGTGAATTATTTAAATAGTCCTAAAACATATAAGGAAATTGAAGTAATCTCAAATCTTCCCACCAAAAAATGTCCTGGACCAGATGGATTCAGCACAGAGTTCTACCAGACATTTAAGGAGTTAGTAACACCAATACTCCTTAAACTGTTCCATCAATAGCAAAGGAAGGAACACTACCAAATTCCTTCTATGAACATAATATCGTCTTAATCCCAAAACCTAATAAAGATTCACTTAAAAAAGAAAACTATAGGCCGATCTCTCTGATGAACACAGATGCAAAGATTCTCAACAAAGTCTTAGCAAATCGGATTCAAAAACACATTAAAAAGATCATTTATGGGGACCAAGTAGGCTTCATCCCCAGCACACAAGGTTGGTTCAACATACGCAAATCAATAAATGTAATTCATCATGTAAACCAGTCCAAAGTCCAAGACCACATGATACTCTCAATAGATGCAGAAAAAGCTTTTGACAAGATCCAACAGCCTTTTATGATCAAAACTCTAGAGACAGTAGGAATGAAAGGAACCTTTATCAATATAATAAAAGCTGTATACAACAAGCCCACAGCAAGGATTATGCTCAATGGGGAACAATTGGAAGCATTCCCACTTCGATCAGGAACTAGACAAGGCTGTCCACGCTCACCACTTCTACTCAATATTGTACTTGAAGTCTTAGCTGAAGCCATAAGACAAGAAAGGGACATAAGAGGGATTCAAATCGGCAAGGAAGAAGTCAAGCTATCTGTTGCAGTCCGCCTGCATGGTTGCTGATAAATGACCAGAACACAGCTTAAGGGAACAAGGAGTTTACTTTCTTACGATAGTCCGGTTACAGTTCATAGTCCAGCTTGACGGGAGAGCACACATCAACACCAGGGCTGAGGGAACTGGCCACCATAACGGCTGAGAGATGGACAATCCTTACTTGCCAGACCAGCAGCATGCCAAGTGAACAGAAGGATGCCAACTCTCTCAACCAGCTCTCTGTGATTTATCCAGGGCCTAATCCCACCCACCATGGGCTGGGTCTTCCCCAGCAGCCAGACAATCTCCTTCAGGTTTGCTCTGGGCTTAACTCAACCATCAACTCTCTACACCTGTGCCCAGAGCTCAAACCCTCAAGAGTCAAGTTGACACCTGCACTTAACTATGACACTATCCCTATTTGCAGATGACATGATCTTATACATGAGTGATCCCAAAAACTCCACCAGGAAGCTCCTGGAACTAATTGAGAAGCTCAGCAGGATGGCAGGATACAAAATAAATGTGCAAAAATCAGAGGCCTTCCTATATGCCCAAAATGAAAGAAGTGAAAAAGCCCTGAGAGAAACAATCCCATTTACTATAGCCCCTAAAAAAATGAAATACCTTGGTATAAACCTAACCAAGGAGGTAAAAGACCTTTACAATGAAAACTTTAAAACCCTAAAGAAAGAAATAACAGAAGACACCAGAAGGTGGAAAGACCTCCCTTGTTCCTGGATTGGCAGAATCAACATCGTAAAAATGACCATCCTACCAAAGACAATATACAGATTCAATGCTATACCAATCAAAATCCCAAAGCAATTCTTCAAAGAAATTGACCAAACAATCTCAAAGTTCATATGGAGGCACAAAACACCCAGGATAGCAAAGACAATCCTGAGTAACAAAAACACTGCTAGAGGTATTACCATACCAAACCTAAGTCTATACTACAAATCCATAGTTATAAAGACTGCCTGGTACTGGCTCCAAAATAGACACACAGATCAATGGATAAGGATTGAAGACCCAGATATAAGCCCACAAAATTACAGCCATTTGGTCTTTGACAAAGGAGCCCAAAAATCCAATGGATAAAGAACAGCATCTTCAACAAATGGTGCTGGCAAAACTGGATCTCCACATGCAGAAGATTAAAGCTGGACCCGTACTTGTCACCACGTAAACACTAAATTCCAAATGGATCAAGGACCTTGATATCAGGCCAGAGACTATAAAAACCATAGTTGAAAGGATAGGGAACTCCCTCGAGCTGATTGGGCTAGGCCAACATTTCCTAAACAGACATCCAATGGCACAGTCACTGCTACCAACTCTCAACATTGGGATCTTGTGACATTAAAGAGCTTCTGTTCAGATAAAGAGATTGTCACACGAGCTCAAAGGCAACCCACAGAATGGGAGAAAATCTTCACTAACCACACATCTGATAGAACTCTGCTATCCAGAGTGCACAAAGAACTTAGAAAACTAAACACCAAGGAAACCAATGGCCCCATTAAAAAATGGGCCCTGGAACTTAAAAGAAATTTTACCAGGGATGAAATTAAACTGTCTAACAAATATCTTAAAAAATGCTCCACTTCCTTAGCCATCAGGGAAATGCAAATCAAAACTTCCCTGAGATATCATCTCACCCCGGTCAGGATGGCAAAAATCCACAACACAAACAACAACAAATGCTGGAGAGGATGTGGAGAGAGGGGAACTCTCCTACATTGCTGGTGGGAAGGCAGGCTCATACAACCACTCTGGCGAGCCATCTGGAGATTCTTAAATAAATTAAAGATTGAAATGCCATATGACCCTGCTATTTTACTTTTGGGTATAACCCCCCATACAGCAGAGGTTCACCTCGATAGCACAAGCACGACCATGTTCATAGCAGCACTGTTTACAATAGCAAAGTCATAGAATCAATCCAAATGTCCAACAGTTGACGAGTGGATAAGGAAACTGTGGTACATCTATACAATGGAGTATTACTCAGCCATCAAAAATGATGAATTACTATAATTTGCCGTGAAATGGATGTCATTAGAAACAATTATATTAAGTGAAGTATCCCAGACCCAGAAAATTAAGCGCCGTATGTACTCCCTAATAGGTGGCTCCTAGTACCAAACCCACCCAGCCCACCTAGAGACAGTAATTGCAAGGATTATGAACAGGAGGGATGGGGTAGGAGGGCCACACCAGAAACAAGGAGAGCAGGGACCATGATACAGCAGAGAAAATAGGCCTCCATCAAGTACCCAAATAAGTAATGAGACATCTGATTAAGTTCACAGACTTTTGTTCCTGATCATTTACTATTGAGGGAGTATGATCTCACCAGAAGAGGAGGGCATATAGTCTGGCAGATAAAAAGTAACCATTTTGCAAATGGGTGATAGACCCCTCCCTCACTGTGGTTTCCCACTTTTATTACATCTACCTCTGAATGTGCTTTTATCACAAGACTCTAGTTTAACAGCTTTTTGTCTCTGGCCAGGGGGTGACATACAATGCCCACCAGTATGGAGTAAAGGGCATTGCAGGAGCAGCAAAACTGCAAAAGAAAATCAACAAACCACAATCCAGAACTTCAGAGACTCTA
Organism: Typhlomys cinereus; assembly: GCA_023101885.1. Lineage (NCBI taxonomy): Eukaryota > Metazoa > Chordata > Mammalia > Rodentia > Platacanthomyidae > Typhlomys > Typhlomys cinereus. Next base: position 8,365,889 of record JALPQD010000044.1, read on the forward strand.
TATCAACCACCTAGAACTAGGCCAGCTTAATCTCTCCTCATCCTGAAGCTCAGGGAAATTTGCAGAAGAGGGGGCGGTAAGAGTGTAAGAGCAAAAGGATGGGAGGAGCAATGATATGTAAGATACTCCATACAAGTTAGGGCTGAAGCAATCATAATTGGACTTTATGTGCCCTGCGCATTGTCCAACACACTATTGACCTCACAATGTCTAGCATCTGCTAAAGGCACCAAGATCCTTGGAGGCAAGGGATTGGGCAGCCACAGTAGTGTTCCTATACCTAAGGGGACCACGGGAAAGGGTTCAGGGAAAAGCCACTGGGTCCTTGTATGTCATCGGAGAGGAGGGCCCAGAGGAAAATCAGGCATGCACAAGAAAGGACTCTCTGGAAATTGGGCCGGGAGGCACTGGAGGATGGGGAGGAAGGAGGGTGGGGAGGGGAAGCAGGGAGTACGGGGGGGGGGGACATAAAGCATTTTCGACTGCATTCAAAGCCACTTGGACTATTTTGGAGTCCCTAACAGTCAGAGGTCACAATGTGATATAGCCTAAAGTTACCAAATGCTGTATTTGCTGTGGAATGCCTCTGGAAGCCCAAAGCTGTTTCTTTCCTGGTGCAAAATCCAGCTTTCTGAAGAATTTCAGTCAAAACAGGAAAAATACTTGCATCTATAACAGCCTGAATCTGTGCTCTGTTTCAGTAGTGATGTTTGAAATAGTCCATCAGGCTTCCTTTCTAATTGATTTCTTTGGGCTACCCAACAAGTGTAAGAGGCAAGATAATGCAGAACAATTCAAAATGACCTGAGTTTGAACATTATCACCAGTCACAATATCACTAACTGCTCATAATGCAGGTGATACAACTTTATAGTCATTGTGTATCAAAAGTTCCACCAATCTTCAGCAGACTCCAAAACCAATGATTGCTTGAATTTTATGATTGGGTCCATCAGAAAGAGAAGAAAAAGCCCCAGCACACATCTGCTAACACATCTGAATCACTGCTAAACAATAATCTTGATAAGACATTTGGGCAAGATGAAATCTTACTAAAGTTTGGAAGAGAATTTTTTTTTCCTCTACATAAATTTGAGAGGGCCCAACACAGCATTTCTGGTGGTTGTTAGTCTGTTTGAATTTGTTAATAACTCTTAAAGTGGTGGCAGTATTTCACAATTCAAAATAAAATCTGCATTCTGCATTGACACCAGCAATATTACCAAATGCCCAAACAGCCTGTTCCTGAATGTCTTCATATTCTGAATAAAGAATTTTGATGAAAACTGGCACAGCCCTAGCTTCAATCACTACTTTGGTGTGAAGAAAAGTTGCAGATGCTATATCAGTTAAAGTCTGTAAAGCCTCAAATTGTAAAGTAAAATTCTCATTTCTTTCAAGAAATTTCATAAATCTCTGTACATCTTCTGTATAACTTGATCTATTGGAGGATTAGGTTCTTTCTAAAACAGCTTTCTAAACTTCTGTGTTGCTGTTAACTGTTGTTCAGTATTATTAGAAAAATAAAATCATCTGAATCATATCTGTGGTAACCACTTATCCTTTGGGATGGGTACAATTGAACTGACGGCTGGATCCTGGACTTTCAAGCATAAAGTCATCATTTCTGGGAAGACAGTTCTAAGCTTGAAAAGCTGTTCTTCCCCCCCCCTTTTTTTTTCTAAATTGTATTCCTTCTTCTTCTTATCTCTTGTACATCTCCAGAAGATTTAGGGCTTTGTTCTATTAACTTTTCATTCTGTAATTGTCTTTCCCTGAACTCGACATGGAATGAGGTAAGATCTGTGAAGTTCAATAATGGCTGTCTATAGCTTAGTGCTGAAGATGGAGGATTCCTGAGACTCTCCAAACATCGGAAGGTTGTCGAGGCTGAGTTCTAATATCAATAAAGAATGACAGCAGCTGGGAAAATGAGCTTGCCAGCACAGGGCAGGGAAAGGGATAGTATCTTCTGTAGGCCTGGTTTGGTAAAAAAGGATTTTAGTTTATTTTTGTTGGGGAATATCTTTCTTTCACTTTCAAATGTGACTGATAGTTTGACTTGATATAGCAGCCTGAGTTGCCATTTGTGATCCTTTATGGCTTGAAGAATGCCTTTCTAGGCTCTTTTGGCTTTTACTGTTCCCACTGAAAAGTGAGCTGTTATTCTAATAAGCTTGCCTTTCGATGGCACTTTTTTTCTCTTGCAGCTGTCAGAATGCTCTTTGTCCTGGATCTGTGATGCTGTTACTATTATTTGCTTTATTGGGCTCCTGTTTGGTCATATCTGGTTGTATTTGGATGAGGGTCTCTCTCCTTAGGTGTGGAAAGTTCCCATTTATGATTGACTGAAAGATCCGAGCCAGAGTTTTTTCTTGAATTTCTTTTTCTGGGATTCCATAAATGCTCAGGTTTGGCTTCTTCATGGTGTCCCAGAGCTCTTGAATATTCTTTCTTTCTTTCCTAGTTTTTTCAGTTTTTTTAATTGAACAATCCTGTTCTGTCAACCTATCTTCCAAATCTGATATTGTATCTTCTGCCTGATCTTTTCTCTGTGTAATATACTCTGCTGGGTTTTCAATTTCAGTTAGCTCAGCTTTGAATTCCAGTTTGATTTCAGTTTGGAATTTTTTCACCTGCTCTAAGCTTGTTCTTGTTTCCTCTATTTCCTTTTTCATCTCAGATAATTTTTTTTTTATTTTCCTGTTTTCATCTCCTCTGAATTCATCATGTTCCTTTTGTAGTTCTTCTCCCAGTTTGCTAATCATATTGATAATATTCCTTTGGAAGACATTATCTTGAATGTCACTTACCTAACTGGTATCTGGAAGGTTATTCTTATTAGAATCTATTCTAAGGAGGTTGGTGTTTTCTGTAGAAGACATGTTTTCCTGTTTTTTTTTTTTTATTGTATGATGTGACTTGGGCATCTTGTGTTAAGTCTTTGTCTGCTTTCTTTGATATTTGTTTTTGGTTCTGAGTCAGATGAAGCTGTCTGATTTTGATTGTTGGGAAGGTGTCTATGGATTTGGATGGGATCTTATGGTTGCGTGATATGGTTGCCCCTGTTGAGTAGTGTAGTTCTTGCAGTCTTCTGTTGATTGAGATGGTCTGCCACTCCCTTTAGTGTTTCCTATGGTGTCTTGTCTGTTCCTCAGTTTATTGTAGTGATTTGGGCATGTGATATATGAGGCTTGATTTATCATCTCCAGTGTGTTGTCTTTGGGGCTTGGGTGGGACTGGAGAGTTTTTGTTAAATTTTAATTGGTAACCTCCAGCCCAGTGTTTTCCTTTTTCCCTTTTAGGCCATAGATGAGGTGTCTGAAGTGAATTAATGTTACTAAATTTGTTTTTTGGCAATCTTTTTATTTTCATGTCCCTTATTAGCACATTGGAGGTATTGTCATTTTCAGAAAGCTTGTTGCATGGCAGCAGTAGTTATATCAACTATGTCAGAAGTGCTGCCAGTATCCTGGGTGGCTGTGACCCAAAAGGAGAAAATCTCCATTCTTTTTACTGAAGCAATTGCAGCTCTACATTCTTTAGTAGCTCCATCATAGGCCAATTTTCTGATTGAAATATTAGCTGCTTTCATATGGTAATCTTGTGTTGTACTGCACATTTTACTCTGGCTAGGAACATTGGCCAGGGCTCACTTGATTTTTGTTTTAGAGAAGCTAAAGTTTCTAGGCATTGCAACCTGTCTAGAGTAGTTTTTCAAATGTGTAGAATACATAGTCTTACTTGATTGAAGTATTGAGCTGACCCATCCATTTGAATAGTGGTATCACCAAATTGTCCCATGCTTTGTAACATTTCTGCAGAAATCGTGACATCTGAATTATGACTTTTATCTGCTTGTTCATCACATTCATAATAGTATTTAGCTTTCAAGGAGGCTTGAAAAATTTGTATATGTTTAAGGGCTTATGTTGTCTTACACTACTATTTTGTGGGTCAGTAGTAACTGATATAGATAAAGTTTCACTTGGCTCAAAATCATGGAATTCTTTATCACAAAACCACTTGGACCGGGCTCCATTTTGCTAGACCCCTAGGAGCCCACAGTGTGTGTGTGTGTGTGTGTGTGTTAGGGAGGTGCTCATTGACTCATTGACTCCATAGTAGACACAGGAGTGGAGCATTATTGAATGACTCAGCCCATGGGTCCCTTCTCTTAAAGACAAGTCACTTGTGAGGATCACAAGGAATCTGAGTCCATCACCTTTTCTTACTCCACAATGATATAGTATAGGCAACCATGAAGTAACTAATGAATTCCTTTAACTTCCTTACTGTCCTGTGATCTTAATAAGCTGGGACCTATTGGGAGAGCTGTAGATCTAGATAACTTTTAACTCCCATAGCCAAGTAGCCCTGACCCTAAAGAAGCTGAAAGCAAAAAACATGACTGAAAGGAAGAGAAGAGTGGTGTCTTTGCAGTTTCTTTATTTTTGTTTTTGTTTGAGAGGGAAAGAGCATATATGTGAATAAGAGGAGAGGAACAGGGACAGGGGAGGGACAGGGAGAGAGATAGGGAGAAAGTGAAGGATATGAAAAGGGAGATGGAAAGGGAAAGAGAACACATTGAAAATGCCATGACATATTGGTGGAGATCAGAGGACAAGTTTTGGAAATTAATCAGGTCATCAGGTTTGACTTACCGTGCTGAGTTACCTTGCCAGCCTGCTTTTACAGTTTCTTAGAGAGGCTACAACAGGGGTTTGAGTTTCCCTTCATGGTGTCCTTGTGGGCTGAAGACAATCCTCCCAGACATGTTTAAATATACCTTCTGCTATATTAGAATTTAAGCTAGGCTGGGCTGAGAGGTGGCTCATAGGTTAAGACTCTACTTCTCAAGCAGAACGTCCTGAGTTTGGATCCCAGGTCCCAGGTAAAAACACCAGATGGAAACGATGACCTGCACTTCTTACCCTGGTGGGCAGGAGCCTGGGAAATATCAAAGCAAAGCAGAAAAGAGGTAGAAGTAATCCAGGATGATTCCCAGAGTCACCCTTGGTCCTCCACAAAGACATGCAGTGACCTCTGACAGACAGACAAACAGACAGACAGACACACACACACACACACACACACACACACACACACACACACACACACACAAATAAATAAATTTTTAAAAAATAATTTTCCTTATAAGCCAAGATAGCATGTGCCTGTAATGAGTACTCTGGAGGTTGAGAAAAGTTCCAGGCCAGCTAGGCTACTTGATAAATGTCTCAACAACAACAACAAAAAATAATTAAGCTAGGGGTTGAGACCACCCACCAGGGACAATATTGAACCCCTCACAAGGCATAAATTGGGATCCAGAGGCTCCTGGAGAGAATCGTAAAATATAGAATCCTCCAATCCTGACAGTCATCCTGGAACAGCTCCTTCTTTCAGGTCCAAAAACCAAGAACAAATGTCAATAACTAGTTCAGGACCTACATGACGTAAACCAGGCTACTGTTATCCTGTACCTATCATTTCTAACCCCTACTCACACCTAAGTCTCATCCTCACTGAAGCTTCCTTTTTTACATACCTAGCTCTCAAACATGCATTTATTTTTTTTTAATGAATCTGACTGGCTCCCTTAAGTCAACCAGTCTTCTCCTTTCAGTGGGTAAATCTTGAAAATGGAAACAAAGGCTTACTGACCTAAACTAGACTACCTTAAAGATTTAAAAATTATTCTCCAAAAAATTTTGGTAAGCTGTTAATCTTTGATTTAAGGACTCTGCATGGACTAACATGTCAGCATACTTCTCCAACATATTGATTATTTGCTATTGTTTGAGTGGATATAGAATTGTATAAAAGGAACACAGCTGCTCCTTACACTCATGTGAAAAGATCACTACAAGATTTCAAAGGAAAAGGTCCAGATCTGAAAAAAAAAAAAAACATAAAAAAACCAAAAAGTTATACAGAGACTTCAGTTTTCACCTAGCCCAGTACCAATTTGGTCCAGAAAGAAAGATAGCCATCTGTTCAACCTTACTTCCATTAACTTGGCATCAAATCTACAAATTTCTTGGCTATCAGTTTCTGTAAAATATGAATACCTAAGTTCTCTATCCTGGCAAAATCCCTTCTTTTTTTTTTCATTTCTTTTTTTTTATTTCCACTCATATAGACTTAACAGGTACACCCGTCCCCTCCCTCTCCCCTCCCATCTCCCAGTGCCTCCCCCTTCCATCCCCGGATCATCCTTAAATGTGCATGCCTAGCTCTCCTCTGGGTCCTACTCTCTGATGAGTGCTGAGGACCCAGTGGCATTTCCCAGAACCCTTTCCTGTGTCCCACTTAAGCATAGGAACACTACTGTGGCTGTCAATCCCTTGCCTCCAAGGATCCTAATGCCTTTAGTCCATGCTAGACTTTGTAGGGTCAATAGTGTGTTGGACATTGCGCAAGGCATGCAAAGTCCAATTATGATTGCTTCGGCCCTAACTTGTGTGGAGTATCTTGCATATCATTGCTCCTCCCATCCTTGTACTCTTACAATCTTACCGCCCCCTCTTCGGCAAATTTCCCTGAGCTTCAGGATGGGAGAGATTAGGCTGGCCTAGTTCCAGGTGGTTGATATAGAGTCTCTGACGTTCTGGATTATGGTTTGTTGATTTTTTTTTCAGTTTTGCTGCTCCTGCAATGCCCTTCACTCCATCCTGATGGGTATTGGATGTTACCCCCTGGCCAGAGATAAAAAGCTGTTAAACTAGAGTCTTGTTATCACAGTATCTTCAAAGGTAGATGTAATAAAAGTAGGAAACTGCAGTGAGGAAGGGGTCAGCCACCCATTTACAAAATGGTTACTTTTTATCTGACAGATTATATGCCCTCCCCTTCTGGTGAGATCATATCCCCATCAGTTGCAGATGATCAGGAAGGAAAGTCTGTGAACTTAACCAGATGTCTCATTACTTACTTGCAGTCCTTGATGGTGGCCTATTTTCTCTTCGGTAACATGGTCCCCTCTCTCCTTGTTTCTAGTGTGGCCCTCCTACCCCATCCCTCCTGTTCATATTCCTTGCAATTACTGTAGGTATTACAGAGATTGTGTCGCTAAGTGGGTTTGGTACTAGGAGCCACCTATTAGGGAGTACATAAGGCGCTTAATTTTCTGGGTCTGAGATACTTCATTCAACATAATTGTTTCCAATCCCATCCATTTCTTGGCAAATTCATCATTTTTGATGGCTGAGTAATACTCCATTGTATAAATGTACCACATTTTCCTTATCCACTCATCAACTGTTGGACATTTGGGTTGATTCCATGACTTTGCTATTATAAACAGTGCTGGTATGAACATGGTTGTGCTTGTGCCATGGAGGTGAATTTTTGCTGTATGGGGGATTACTCCCAAAAGTGGAATCGCAGGGTCATAAGGCATTTCAATCTTTAACTTCTTTAAGAATCGCCAGACGGCTCGCCAGAGTGGCTGTATGAGCCTGCATTCCCACCAGCAATGTAGGAGAGTTCCCCTCTCTCCACATCCTCTCCAGCAGTTGGTGTTTGTATTGTGGATTTTTGCCATCCTGACCGGGGTGAGATGATATCTCAGGGAAGTTTTGATTTGCATTTCCCTGATGGCTAAAGAAGTGGAGCATTTTTTAAGATATTTGTTAGACATTTTAATTTCATTCCTGGTAAAGTTTCTTTTAAGTTCCAGGGCCCATTTTTTAATTGGGCCATTGGTTTCCTTGATGTTTAGTTTTTTCTAAGTACTTTGTGCACTCTGGATAGTAGAGCTCTATCAGATATGTGGTTAGTGAAGATTTTCTCCCATTCTGTGGGTTGCCTTTGTGCTCAAGTTACAATCTCTTTATCTGAACAGAAGCTCTTTAATTTCACAAGATCCCAACTGTTGAGAGTTGGTAGCAGTGACTGTGCCATTGGATGTCTGTTTAGGAACTGTTGGCCTAGCCCAATCAGCTCGAGGGAGTTCCCTACCCTTTCAACTATGGTTTTTATACTCTGGCTTATATCGAGGTCCTTGATCCATTTGGAATTAATTCTTGTACATGGTGACAAGTATGGATCCAGGTTTAATCTTCTGCATGTGGCTATCCAGTTTTGCCAGCACCATTTGTTGAAGATGCTGTTCTTTTTCCATTGGATTTTGTGGGCCCCTTTGTCAAAGACCAAATGGCTGTATTTTTGTGGGCTTATATATGGGTCTTCAATCCTTATCCATTGATCTGTGTGTCTATTTTGGAGCCAGTACCAGGCTGTTTTATAACTATGGATTCGTAGTATAGACTAAGGTTTGGCAGTGTTTTTGTTACTCAGGATTTCTTTTCCTATCCTGGGTCTTTTGTGCCTCCATATAATTTTGAGATTGTTTGGTCAACTTCTTTAAAGAATTGCTTTGGGATTTTAATTAGTATAGCGTTGAATATTTATATTGCCTTTGTTAGGATGGTCATTTTTATAATATTGACTCTACCAATCCAGGAACATAGGAGGTCTTTTCACCTTCTGGTGTCTTCTGCAATTTCTTTCTTTAGGGTATCAAAGTTTTCATTGTAAAGGTCTCTTACTTCCATGGTTAGGTTTATGCCAAGGTATTTCATTTTTTTAGGGGCTATAGTAAATGGGATTGTTTCTCTCAGGACTTTTTTACTTCTTTCATATAGGAAGGCCACTGATTTTTGTACATTTTTTTTGTATCCTGTCCACCCTGCTGAACTTCTGTATTAGTTCCAGGAGTTTCCTGGTGGAGTTTTTGGGAGCACTCAGGTATAAGATTATGTCATCTGCACATAGAGATAACTTGACTTCTTCCTTGCTGATTTGAATCCCTTTTATCTCTATTTCTTGTCCTATGGCTTCAGCTAAGACTTCAAGTACAATATTGAGTAGAAGTGGTGAGAGTGGACAGCCTTGTCTAGTTCCTGATCGAAGCAGGAATGCTTCAAATTTTTCCCCATTGAGTATAATCCTTGCTGTAGGCTTGTATACCACTTTTATTATATTGATAAAGGTTCCTTCCATTCTAACTGTCTTTGTGGTTTTGATCATAAAGGGCTATTGGATCTTGTCAAAAGCTTTTTCTGCATCTATCGAGAGTATCATGTGGTCTTGGACTTTGGACTGGTTTACATGATGAATTACATTTATTGATTTGTGTATGTTGAACCAACCTTGTGTGCCTGGTATAAACCTTACTTGATCTCCGTGAATGATCTTTTTGATATGTTTTTGAATCCAATTTGCTAAGACTTTATAGAGAATTTTTGCATCTGTGTTCATCAAAGAGATTGGCCTATTGTTTTCTTTTTTAAGTGTATCTTCATTAAGTTTTGGGATTAAGACGATATTAGCTTCATAGAAAGAATTTGGTAGTATTCCTTCCCTTGCTATTTGATGGAACAGTTTAAGGAATATTGGTGTTATTAGCTCATTAAATGTCTGGTAGAACTCTGTGCTGAATCCATCTGGTCCAGGACATTTTTTGGTGGGAAGATTCCAGATTACTTCATCAATTTCCTCATATGTTATAGGACTATTTAAATAATTCAGAACTTCCTGATTCAATTTAGGTAAGTTGTGTTTACTTAGGAATTCATCCATTTCTTTTGTGTAGTCAAATTTCACAGAGTATAAGTTTTTGAAATAAGATGTTATAATACTCTGAATTTATCGGGTATCAGTAGTGATAACTCCATTTTCTACTTCTAATTTTGTTAATTTGTGTTTTCTCTCTCTTGCTTTTTGTTACTTTAGCTAGGGGTATATCAGTCTTGGTGATTTTTTCAAAGAACCAGCTTTTTGACTGGTTGATTCTCTGTATTGTTTTCCTTACCTCAAGTTCGGATATTTCTCCCCTGATTTTGCTGATCTCCTCTCTTCTACTGCTTTTGGGAATGGATTGCTCTAGTGTCTCTAAAGCTTTAAGCTGTATTGTTAGGTTATTTAGTTATGATGTTTCCATTTTTTGATATAGTCATTAAGAGCTATGACTTACCTCTTAGGACAGCTTTCATTGTGTCCCAAAGATTTTGATAAGTTGTATTTTCATTATTGTTCACCAGGAAATCTTGAATTTCCTTTGTAATTTCTTCCTGAATCCAATTCTCATTCAGCATCATAGTATTTAGTTTCCAGGACTTATTGTATTTTCTATTGTTTGTTGTGTTGTGGATGTCAAGCTTTATACCATGGTGGTCTGATAGGGTACAGGCTAGAATTTCAACTTTCCTGTATATTTGGAGATTCGTTTTGTGGCCCAATATGTGATGTATTTTGGAGAAAGTTCTGTGTGCTGCTGAGAAAAATGTGTATTCTTTGGTGCGTGGATGAAAAGTTCGATAGAGAACCTGTAAGATCCATTTCAGCAAGGGTTTGATTAAATTTTGAAGTGTCTCTGTTCAGCTTTTGACATGTTGATCTATCCGATGTTGAGAGGGTGGTGTTGAAATCCCAGAGAATTATCATTTTGGGGTTGATTTCTTGCTTTAGGTGTTGTAGTGTGTGCTTAATGAATGTGGAGGGTCTCATATTAGGTGCATATATGTTCAGTATTGTGAAGTCTTCCTGGTGAATTGTACCTGTGACTAAAATGTAGTATCCATCTGTGTCTCTTATGATTTTTTTTGTTTTGAAGTCCACTTTGTCTGACAGCATAATGGCTACCCCTGCCTGTTTCTTGGATCCATTAGCTTGCAGAATTTTGGACCAGCCTTTTATTTTTAGGATGTGCCTATCTTTTGTGGTGAGATGAGTTTTCTGAAGGCAGCAGATTGATTGGTTGTGATTTTTAATCCAAGTTTGTAATCTATGTCTCTTGATTGGTGAGTTAATTCCATTGACATTTAATGTTATAATGGAGAAATTATTTTTAATTCTGGACATTTTTTATGTTTAGTGGCTTTTGTAAGTGTATTATTTGGCTTTTAGGTTTTGGTGGTATTATACTTCCGTTCTGTCCTCCTGGATACACTTGGTTTTTTTTTCTTCAAACTTTAGTATCATTTATAGCATTTTTTGAAGGTCTGGTTTGGTAGACATGTAAGCTTTCAAGTTGTCGTTGTGCTGGAAAACTTTTCTTTCTCCCTCGATCATTATGGATTGTTTTGCTGGGTGTATTAGCCTGGGTTCAAATTTTACTCATTTAATAGTTGAAGTACGTCTCTCCAAGCTCTTCTTGCTTTTACTGTTTCCATTAAGAAGTCATTTGTTATTTTAATAAGTTTACCTTTAAAAGTGACTTACTTTTTTTCTCTCAAAGCTCTCAGCACCTTTTCTTTGTCTTGAATGTGGAGTGTTTTGACTATTACTTGCTGTGACAAGTTTCTATTTCAGTCATATCTTTGGACTGCAGAATGCCTCTTGTATTTGGATGGGCCTCTATCCTTTAGATGAGGGAAGTTTTCCTTGATGATCATTTGAAAAATTTCCTCAAGCTGTGGTATTTTGGGATTCTTGTTCTGGTATTCCATGAATGCGAATGTTAAGCTTCTTCAGGGTGTCCCATAACTCTTGAATATTTCTCTCAAGTATCTTTTTGGCTTTATCAACCTCTTCCATTGAGCTGGTTAATATTCCCACCTATCTTCAAGATCTGAAATTCTATTTTCTGCTTCGTTAGTTCTGCTGATAAGACTCAGTTGAGTTCTGGGTTGAAGATAACTTGTCTTTTAGTTCAATTTTAAACTCTATTCTATGCCTATTTTTGTTTCTTCCACTGCTTTTCTCAACTCCTCCAAGTGTCTGTTGTGTTCCTGTTCAAAGTAGTTGATGTGGTTATTTAACTCCTCCCAGATTTCCTCTTTCATAGTGTTGATCATGGTAATGATCATGCTTTGAAATTCGTTGTCCTGGGGCTGGCTTTCTTGGCTATTTTCTGTGAATTTGTTTTGGTTTGATTCTATGATTATGGGGTTAATTTTTTCAGTGGGAGATTTATCTTCTTGGGTTTTGTTTCTCATGGATCTGTGTTTTGACTTGGGCATTGTTGTTTTATCTCTTAAGACCTTTCAGATTCGGTGTGTTTTTGAATAAACTGATCTAGTTGGTATTAATATTCTCTGGCAGTTATTGCTAGTGGTTGCCTTGGAGGTGGGTACATTTGTCTGTTGTTATTATTTCCTGGGTGGAGGTATTCGGCTGTTAGTACATCAATTAAGAAAGGTCTAGTAGACAGGAGGTGAATATTAATGTGGTAGTTACTTTTACAATTTAGTACCTTGATGATATGTGAGGGTGAGTGCTATAGTCCCTGGAGTTTTATATGGTTTGGGGGTGGCTATATGGAAAAGTTAATCTACAGTGATTAATAATTGAAAGAGGCAGGATGGTAAAAAGGAGTTTACTTGTCTTTGGGCTGGCTGTGAAGAATCTCTCCCCTGTGATAGGATGATTTTAGAGGACTTCAGATGTATGGCGTTCATTCTCTGGAGTTTTGCTTGGGTTCTCTTTGGATTCTGTTGGTTTCTGAGATGCTAGGGTGACCAGGAGCATCTGGAGCAGTTGAGCGGGTGGACCAGCAAAAAGGTATTTTTTTTTTAGTTTTATAAACATATTGTCACTTGATTTTTTGACAAAAGTGCCAAACATACACAATTGAAAAAAAGGCATATTCAACAAGTGGTACTGAAAAAATTGTATATCTACATGTAGATGAATGAAAGTTGACTGATGCATCTCGACTTACACCAAAATTAACTCCAAATAGATTAAAGATCTCAATATTAAATTTGAAAATCTGAAACTACTAAAAGAAAGAACAGGGAGCACTTGAATTGATAGACCTAGGTGAAGATTTTCTGAACAGAATCCCAACCACACAGGAAACAATAAGTGGTACTTTCATGAAATTAAAAAGTTTTTGTCCTTCAAGAGAAACTGTTAATTGTGCAAAAAGACATTCCCCAAAAGGGAAAATCTTTACTAGTTATGAGTCTGACAGAAGACTAACCTCTAGACTATACAAAGAACTAAAAAAAAAAATACCAAGACAACAAACAGTCAAATTTAAAAAATTGGTCCTAGAACTGAAAATAGACTTTTTTTAAAAAGAAATTCAAATGGCAAAGAAATCACATAAAAAGTGCTCAAGAATCCTGGTCATCGGGGAAATGCAAATTAAACTACCTTGCAATGCCATCTTACCCCAGTCAGAGTAGCTAAAATCAAGAACATAAACAACTAATGCTCGTGAAGATATGGAGAAAAAGTAACACTTCTCCACTACTGGTGGGAATGTGAACTTGTATAGCCAGTTTTGAAATAAGTATCCCTTAGAAAGCTAAAAATAGAGTGTCATAGTTAGGCATAGGTGTCAATTTGAAGGCTGTGGGTTTGAGCTCTGGGCACATTTGTGGAGAATTAGTGGTTGGATTAAGCCCAGAGCAAACCTGCAGGAGATTGTCTAGCTGATGGGGAAGGCCCAGCCTATGGTGGGTGGGACTAGGCCCTGAACGAGCATTCATTGTTTATGTTCTTGATTTTAGCTTCTCTGACTGGGATAAGATGGCATTGCAAGGTAGTTTAATTTGCATTTCTCCGATGACCAGGATTCTTGGGCACTTTTTATGCGATTTCTTTGCCATTTGAATTTCTTTTTAAAAAAAGTCTATTTTCAGAGCTGGTTGAGGAAGTCAGCATCCTTTTGTACACTTGGCCAGACATGCTGGTCTGGCAAGCAAGGATCGTCCCTCTCTCAGCCATTACGTACAGATGGTGTGGCCAGTTCCCTTGGCCTTGATGTTGGTGTGAGCTCTCCTGTCAAGCTGGACTGAAAACTGTAACAAGGAATTGTAAGAGAGAATAAATTCCTTGTTCCCTTAAGCTATTTGATGATCATTTATCAGCAACCATGCAGGTGAACTGCAACATAGAGCAACTATATGACCCAGCTATACCACTTCTGGGACTATTCCAAAACTACTCTACATCTTGCTACAAAGACACTTGTACATCCTTGTTCGTTGTAGCTCTATTTACAATAACAAGGAAATGGTATCAGCCTACATGGTCTTCAACAGAGGAATTGGTAATGAAAATATGGTACATACATACTATGGATTACTGCTCACCCATCAAGAAGGATGAAATTATGGAATTGCTGATAGATGGATAGAAGTGGAAAATATAAAACTAAACAATATTTCTCAGACACAGAAAAGTAAAACCTACGAATATTGGATGCAACTATATAGAAACCTCCTATATTATCAATATGTCAGTGGAATTGTTAATCCTGAGTGTCAACTTGACCACACCTGGCATTAACTAAGATCAGTTGAGACCACCTGAAAAGATTATCTAGATCAATATATTTAAATACAAAGACCAGCCCTAGATCGGATTGGAACTTCCCAGTAGGGGACCAGATAAAAGGACCACAGAACAGAAGACTGGGAAGAAGAGAAACTCTCCAGGAATCCTCCAGCCTTCAGCCATCACCCACTAGCCTACTGGATGTTTTCAGTGATATAGCCTACCTCCAGCTTCAACCAACAGCCATGTCACCTCCATCATGAAAGACTGTTTCTCCTCTCTGGAACCATAAGTTAAATAAATCTCCCTTTCTCCCTTAAATTGATTGACTTTGAATGTTCTCTCACAGCAATAGTTAAGAGTAACCATTACAGTCAGGAACAAAAGGGGAATAAGAATAGACATTCCCTGTATAGAGAAAAGGAAGATAGAGCAAAATTAAAAACATACCTTGGGAAGCAGTCTTGCAGCTCTCAGCTTCCAAGATGTCTGCAGTGACTTAGCCTCCTCCAGCTTTGATCAACCAGCCATGCAGCCTCTGCTTTGAGAGACTGCACCTTTTCTCTGGAATCATAAGCTGAATAAACCTCTCTTTCTCCCTTAAGTTGATTGACTTTGGGTGTTCTCTCACAGCAATAGTTAAGAGTAACCGTTACAGAAATTGGTATCAGGTAGTGGGGTATTGCTGTGAGATTAAGAACAGCTGGTACCACAATGTGAAGCTGTTTGTGAAGCTGAGAGAAATTGGTACCCAGCAGTATGGCCAATGCTGTGATGTGACTAGTGTGCCTTTGGAACTGTTTGTTGGAGAAATATGGAGAACTTTGGGACTTTGTGCTGGGAAAGTCTTTTGCTTCTTGGTGGTTGGGCCAAAGGGGCCTTTCTCGTGAGAGCTAAGAGGAGAGCAATGCTGTGAGAGACGCAGACAGTGGAAGCCCAGCTTGTGATGGTCCAGAGGGGAACAGAGACTGTGTTTGCAACTGGATGAGTGACACATGGAGCCATGTGTTGGCCGAGAGTTTAGTCAAGTTTTGCTCTCATACTGAAAGTTTGCCTGAAATTAAGCTGGAGTGCTTGGCGGAGGAAATTTCAAAGCAATGTAGTCTTGACAATGTGATATGGCTACTTTTTAGTTGTCTTCAGAGTTATGAAAAAGAGTAAAGAATCAGGCAGGAAGAAGTAAAAATTGTAAGATCCAATGATGAAAATACAATGGCAAACTTAAAGAGTTGAACCAGAAAGAAGCAGAGAACAAAGAGATAGCTCCATTTATAAATCAAAACCTGCTCTTAATTTGAATAATAGGAAAGGCCCTAGCTTGAGGGCAAGATCCTCAAGGAAGGCTCCCACTCATAAGAATGCAAATCCTTTCAGAAGACTGGAGCTAAAGGGTGGAGTTCCAAAGCAAGAGTTGGTTTCTCTTACCAAGCAACTGCCCACGAGTGAGAGATGGTCAATATAGAGAAGCAGAATCAGCTGTGATTCAAGGGGGCCAGTCTTTGCAAAGTCGTCCATGTGGTTCTGGTTTTAGAGGCATCAGTGATGCAAGAGGGAGATCACGGAGTCCTCCTCCAAGATTTCAAAAATTGGCAGAATCCAGGCATCATGAGGCAAAAAGCCTGCAGTTTAGAAGCCCAAGAAGAGCAATTTGTGCTGTGGAGTTAAAGCCTGGTTTGCCATTGAGAAGTAAAGATGTTAGAGATTCCAGACACAATGTGGGACACCTGCCAAAGAGAGCTGTATACCCTGGGAGGAGTCACTCAAGAGACCAACGTATTCTATGGGCAGCTGCATTGGAGGAGTGGAACCAAAGCCCTTTGGAACTGAGATGATTTCAACAAGACGCTCACCTGTTGGACTTGTTGCTGCAAGATTTGGAGTTTGTCCTGCTGGTTTTTGGTCTTGTTATGGACCGATCTTTCCTGGATATGCCCCCCATTCCTTCCTTTTGGAATGGGAATGTTTATTCTGTGCCATTGTATGTTAAAAGTATGTAACTTGTATTTTGATTTTCTAGGAGGCTTTGGACTTTGGACTTTTGGACTGTTGGCACTACCATTGTAGTCTATGAAGACTTTTAAAGTTGGAGTAAGTATGGTTTGCATAATGAGATGGCAATGAGCCTGTGGGGGCCAGAGGTGGAATGTCATGGTTTGAAATGTGTCCCCCACAGTCTCATGTGTTTGGCAAGGTCATGGCACCTTGAGAGGTGGAGCCTTGCTGGAGGAAGGCAGTCACAAGGGGTGGGCCTTGAGGTGGATTAGTCCCACCCTACCTCCAGAAGTCGGCCTTTGCTGCAAGCAGTCTTGCAGCTCTCAGCTTCCAAGATGTCTGCGGTGACTTAGCCTCCTCCAGCTTTGGTCAGCCAGCCATGCCACCTCTGCTTTGAGAGACTGTACCTTTCCTCTGGAACTGTAAGCTGAATAAACCTCCCTTTTTCCTTAAAAAAAATACCTTGGGATGCTCCAACTAGAACCCAGAGGCATTTAAACAATTAATGCTAGAAGCAATGGGTATGTGATATTTTGCCACTGCCCTTGACTGTTCCCCCCTCCAAGGAATGGATAGGAGAGTAAAACCTTATTACTGAAGATGCAACACATGAGGATCAACAGGACATGGACAAAAATGTCAACTAAAATTGTTCTGGAAGCTTATTCCTTCCTTGACAGCTTTTTACAACACCAGAAGTGAATAGGGGAGAAAAACAATCAGCAGTCGCATCAACCTGTGAAAATTATAAGCTACAATGACAATTGCCCTGGAAAGAGGAAATCACCAGCGTGGTAGTGGAATGAATGGCAAGGGAGAAACCAACAGCTTTCTGAGTAGATTTAAGTCCTTCTTTTCAGCAGGGATCACAGTTTTGGAACTGTAAACTAGAACACCAGCCTATGAAAGAAAGGAACCTAGGCCTTAGGTGAAATGCAGGCTATGAAGATTTAGCTATAAAGACATTATATCAAACTGCCTTTTAGATAACTATTATACTCATAGATTGGAGGAGCACTCAGTACTCAATATAGAAGCTTCCTGCTGCAAAAGAAGGTGGTCATGACAGAAAATAGAAACCTAGATTCTACGGAAGGGGATAACTTAACCAGAGCAAGTTTTATACCGAAATATACTGGGTCTGGATGTGGGTGGTCATTGCACTTTATGTATTATTTTTTAAGACCCCATTATAAGACAACAATTAAAACAACCTTCATAATGAGTTCATGTCTTTCTCTAAATGCATCCAACCATCACTTTTACATTCTACTCTTTAGGTATAGTCAGCAAAATCTACATCTTCCACGCCTTCAAACATTTGAAGACTCTATCAACTTCAACCATCTGAAACTCTTCTTTCTTTCTTTTTTTTTTGTTTTTGTTTTTTTTTTGTTTTTTCCCACTTAAACTTCCAGCTCCAGATATTTTATTTTTTCTGTTTTTGAAGCGCCCAATACTTCTTTTTTTTTTTTTATTTAAGCTCATACAAACTTATTAGGTACACCAGTTCCCTCCCTCCCTCCTCCTCTCCCCGTACCCCCTGCTCCCCCTCCCCACCCCTCTCCCTCCCCATCCCCCAGTGCCTCCCACCCCAATTCCCAGAGAGTCCTTTCTTGTGCATGTCTGATTTTCCTCTGGGCCCTCCTCTCCGATGACGTACAAGGACCCAGTGGCCTTTCCCGAACCCTTTCCCGTGTTCCCCTTAGGTATAGGAACACTGCTGTGGCTGCCAATCCTTTGCCTCCAAGGATCTTGGTGCCTTTAGCAGATGCTAGACTTTGTGAGGTCAACAGTGTGTTGGACAATGCGCAGGGCATGCAAAGTCCAATTATGATTGCTTCAGCCCTAACTAGTATAGAGTATCTTACATATCATTGCTCCTCCCATCCTTATGCTCTTACACTCTTACCGCCCCCTCTTCCGCAAATTTCCCTGAGCTTCAAGATGGGGAGAGACTAAGCTGGCCTAGTTCTAGGTGGTTGATATAGAGTCTCTGAAGTTCTGGATTGTGGTTTGTTGATTTTCTTTTGCAGTTTTGCTGCTCCTGCAATGCCCTTCACTCCATCCTGGTGGGCATTGTATGTTACCCCCTGGCCAGAGACAAAAAGCTGTTAGAGTCTTGTGATAAAAGCACATTCAAAGGTAGATGTAATAAAAGTGGGAAACCACAGTGAGGGGGAGGGGTCTATCACCCATTTGCAAAATTGTTACTTTTTATCTGCCAGACTATATGCCCTCCTCTTCTGGTGAGATCACTCCCCCTCAGTAGTAAATGATCAGGAACAAAAGTCTGTGAACTTAATCAGATGTCTCATTACTTATTTGGGTCCTTGATGGAGGCCTATTTTCCCTGCTGTAACATGATCCCTTCTCTCCTTGTTTCTGGTGTGGCCCTCCTACCCCATCCCTCCTGTTCATAATCCTTGGAATTCCTGTCTCTAGGTGGGCTGGGTGGGTTTGGTACTAGGAGCCACCTATTAGGGAGTACATACGGCGCTTAAATTTCTGGGTCTGGGATACTTCACACAATATAATTGTTTCTAATGACATCCATTTCCCGGCAAATTCCAGTAATTCATCATTTTTGATGGCTGAGTAGTACTCCATTGTATAGATGTACCACATTTTCCTTATCCACTCGTCAACTGTTGGACATTTGGGCTGATTCCATGACTTTGCTACTGTAAACAGTGCTGCTATGAACATGGTCGTGCTTGTGCTATCGAGGTAAACCTCTGCTGTATGGGGGGTTATTCCCAAAAGTGGAATAGCAGGGTCATATGGCATTTCAATCTTTAATTTATTTAAGAATCTCTAGACGGCTCGCCAGAATGGCTGTATGAGCCTGCATTCCCACCAGCAATGTAGGAGAGTTCCCCTCTCTCCACATCCTCTCCAGCATTTGTCGTTGTTAGTATTGTGGATTTTTGCCATCCTGACCGGGGTGAGATGATATCTCAGGGAAGTTTTGATTTGCATTTCCATGATGGCTAAAGAAGTGGAGCATTTTTTAAGATATTTGTTAGACATTTTAATTTCATCCCTGGTAAAGTTTCTTTTAAGTTCCACGGCCCATTTTTTAATTCGGCCATTGTTTTCCTTGGTGTTTAGTTTTCTAAGTTCTTTGTGCACTCTGGACAATAGAGCTCTATCAGATATGTGGTTAGTGAAGATTTTCTCCCATTCTGTGGGTTGCCTTTGAGCTCGTGTTACAATCTCTTTATCTGAACAGAAGCTCTTTAATTTCACAAGATCCCAACTGTTGAGAGTTGGTAGCAGGGACTGTGCCATTGGATGTCTGTTTAGGAACTGTTGGCCTAGCCCAATCAGCTCGAGGGAGTTCCCTATCCTTTCAACTATGGTTTTTATAGTCTCTGGCCTGATATCAAGGTCCTTGATCCATTTGGAATTAAGTCTTGTACATGGTGACAAGTATGGGTCCAGCTTTAATCTTCTGCATGTGGAGATCCAGTTTTGCCAGCACCATTTGTTGAAGATGCTGTTCTTTTTCCATTGGATTCTTTGGGCCCCTTTGTCAAAGACCAAATGGCTGTAACTTTGTGAGCTTATATCTGGGTCTTCAATCCTTATCCATTGATCTGTGTGTCTATTTTGGAGCCAGTACCAGGCTGTCTTTACAACTATGGATTTGTAGTATAGACTGAGGTTTGGTATGGTTATACCTCCAGCTGTGTTTTTGTTACTCAGGATTGTCTTTGCTATCCTGGGTCTTTTGTGCCTCCATATGAACTTTGAGATTGTTTGGTCAACTTCTTTGAAGAATTGCTTTGGAATTTTGATTGGTATAGCATTGAATCTGTATATTGCCTTTGGTAGGATGGTCATTTTCACGATGTTGATTCTGCCAATCCAGGAACAAGGGAGGTCTTTCCACCTTCTGGTGTCTTCTGCTATTTCTTTCTTTAGGGTTTTAAAGTTTTCATTGTAAAGGTCTTTTACCTCCTTAGTTAGGTTTATACCAAGGTATTTCATTTTTTTAGGGCTATAGTGAATGGGATGGTTTCTCTCAGGGCTTTTTCACTTCTTTCATTCTGGGCATATAGGAAGGCCTCTGATTTTTGCACATTTATTTTGTATCCTGCCACCCTGCTGAACTTCTCAATTAGTTCCAGGAGTTTCCTGGTGGAGTTTTTGGGATCACTCAGGTATAAGATCATGTCATCTGCAAATAGGGATAGCTTGACTTCTTCCTTGCCGATTTGAATCCCTCTTATGTCCCTTTCTTGTCTTATGGCTTCAGCTAAGACTTCAAGTACAATATTGAGTAGAAGTGGTGAGAGTGGACAGCCTTGTCTAGTTCCTGATCGAAGTGGGAATGCTTCCAATTGTTCCCCATTGAGCATAGTCCTTGCTGTCGGCTTGTTGTATACAGCTTTTATTATATTGATAAAGGCTCCTTCCATTCCTACTGCCTCTAGCGTTTTGATCATAAAAGGCTGTTGGATCTTGTCAAAAGCTTTTTCTGCATCTATCGAGAGTATCATGTGGTCTTGGACTTTGGACTGGTTTACATGATGAATTACATTTATTGATTTGCGTATGTTGAACCAACCTTGTGTGCTGGGGAATGAAGCCTACTTGGTCCCCATAAATGATCTTTTTAATGTGTTTTTGAATCCGATTTGCTAAGATTTTGTTGAGAATCTTTGCGTCTGTGTTCATCAGGGAGATCGGCCTATAGTTTTCTTTTTTAAGTGAATCTTTATTAGGTTTTGGGATTAACACGATATTAGCTTCATAGAAGGAATTTGGTAGTGTTCCTTCCTTTGCTATTTGATGGAACAGTTTAAGGAGTATTGGTGTTATTAACTCCTTAAATGTCTGGTAGAACTCTGTGCTGAATCCATCTGGTCCAGGACATTTTTTGGTGGGAAGATTCGAGATTACTTCCTCAATTTCCTTATATGTTATAGGACTATTTAAATAATTCACAACTTTCTGATTCAATTTAGGTAAGTTGTGTTTACTTAGAAATTCATCCATCTCTTTTGTGTTGTCAAACTTCACAGAGTATAAGTTTTTGAAATATGATGTTATAATTCTCTGGATTTCTTGGGTATCAGTAGTGATAACTCCATGTTCATTTCTAATTTTGTTAATTTGGGTTTTCTCTCTCTTGCTTTTGGTTAGTTTAGCTAGGGGTGTATCAATCTTATTGATTTTTTCAAAGAACCAGCTTTTTGACTGGTTGATTTTTTCTATCGTTTTCTTAATCTCGATTTCAGATATTTCTCCCCTTATTTTGCTAATCTCCTCTCTTCTACTACTTTTGGGATCAGATTGCTCTAGTTTCTCTAAAGCTTTAAGCTGCATTGTTAAGTTGTTTATTTCTGATGTTTCCATTTTTTTGACGTAGGCATTAAGGGCTATGAACTTACCTCTTAGAACAGCTTTCATTGTGTCCCAGAGATTTTGGTAAGTTGTAGTTTCATTATCATTCACTTTCAGGAAATCTTGAATTTCCTTTTTCCTGAATCCAGTTCTCATTCAGCATCATAGTGTTAAGTTTCCAGGAGTTAGTGTATTTTCTCTTGTTTGATGTGTTGTGGATGTCCAGCTTTAGGCCGTGATGGTCTGATAGGGCACAGGTTAGAATTTCAACTTTCTTGTATATGTGTAGATTCATTTTGTGGCCCAGTATGTGATCTATTTTGGAGAAAGTTCCGTGTGCTGCTGAGAAAAATGTGTATTCTTTGGTGCTTGGGTGAAAAGTTCGATAGAGATCTGTAAGGTCCATTTCTTTCAGGGTTTGATTAAGTTCCAAAGTGTCTCTGTTAAGCTTTTGACCTGTTGATCTATCCCATGTTGAGAGGGCGGTGTTGAAGTCCCCAAGAATTATCGTTTGGGGATTGATTTCTTGCTTTAGATGCTGTAGGGTTTTCTTAATGAATGTGGAGGGGCCCGTATTGGGTGCATATATGTTCAGTATTGTGAAGTCTTCCTGGTGAATTGTACCTGTGACTAAAATGTAGTATCCATCCGTGTCTCTTATAATTTTCTTTGGTTTGAAATCCACTTTGTCTGATAGCATAATGGCTACCCCTGCCTGTTTTCTGCTTCCATTTGCTTGTAGAATTGTTGACCAGCCTTTTATTTTTAGAGTGTGCCTATCTTTTGTGGTGAGATGGGTTTCCTGCAGGCAGCAGATTGATGGGTTGTGATTTTTAATCCAAGTTTGTAATCTGTGTCTCTTGATCGGTGAATTAAGTCCATTAACATTTAGTGTTATAATGGAGAAACTATTGTTAATTCCAGACTTTTATTATGTTTAGTAGCTTTTATAAGTATATTGCTTCGCTTTTAATGATGTTATACTTGCCTTCTGTTCTCCTGGATATGCCTGTTTTTTTCTTCACGCTTGAGTATCATTTCTAGCATTTTTTTATTAAAAATTTAATTATACATTTTAAATTCTTTTTACCAGTTCCCTCCCTCCCCCCTCCTCCCCCCGAACCCCTCCTCCCCTCCCCATCTCCCAGTGCCTCCCCCCCAATTCCCAGATAGTCCTTTATTGTGTACGCCTAACTCTCCACTGGGTCCTCCTCTCCGATGACATATAAGGACCCAGTGGCATTTCCATAAGCCCTTTCTCTTGTTCCCCTTAAGCATAAGATCACTAATATGGCTGTCAATCCCTTGCCTCCAGGGGTCTCGGTGCCCTTAACAGATGCTAGACTTTATGAGGGCAACAGTGCGCTGGACATTGCGCAGGGCATGCAAAGTCCCATTATAATTGCTTTGGCCCCAACTATTGTTGAGAATCTTGCAAATCGTTGCTCCTCCCATCCTTTTGCTCTTACAATCTTACCGCCCCCTCTTCCGCAAATGTCCCTGAGCTCCAGGATGGGGAGAGATTAGGCTGGCCTAGTTCTATGTGATTGATATAGTCTCTGAAGTTCTGGATTGTGGTTTGTTGATTTTCTTTTGCAGTTTTGCTGCTCCTGCAATGCCCTTCACTCCATTCTGCTGGGCACTGTATGTCACCCCCTTGCCAGAGACAAAAAGCTGTTAAACTGGAGTCTTGTTATAATAGCATATTCAAGGGTAGATGTAATAAGAGTAGGAAACCTCAGTGAGGGAGGGGTCCATCACCCATTTGCAAAATGATTACTTTTTATCTGCTAGACTATATGCCCTCCCCTTCTGGTGAGATCAGGAAAGAACGTCTGTGAACTTAACATTTCTAGCATTTTTTGAAGGCCTGGTTTGGTGGACATGTATCCCTTAAAGTTGTCTTTATGCTGGAAAATTTTTCTTTCTCCCTCGATCATGACTGATAGTTTTGTAGGGTAAATCAGCCTGGGTTGACATTTTTGCTCATTCAATACTTGAAGTATGTCTCTGCAAGCTCTTCTTGCTTTTACTGTTTCGACTGACAAGTCATTTGTTATTTTAATAGGTTTACCTTTAAAAGTGACTTGTTTTTTCTCCCTTGAAGCTCTCAGCACCAGTTCTTTATCTTGAATGTGGAGTGTTTTAACTATTATTTGCCACGGGCATGCTTCTATTTTGGTCGTATCTGTTTGGGGTGCGGAATGTCTCTTGTATATGGATGGGCCTCTCTTTTTTTAGATGAGGAAAGTTTTCCTTGATGATCGTTTGAAAAATTTCCTCAGGGGTGGTATTTTGAGATTCTTGCTCTAGTATTCCATGAATACGCATGTTAGGCTTTTTCAGGGTGTCCCATATCTCTTGGATATTTCTCTCAAGTATCTTTTTGGCTTTAACAACCTCTTCCATTGAGCTGGTTAGTACTCCCACTTTATCTTCAAGGTCTGAAATTCTGTTTTCTGCTTCGTTAGTTCTGCTGATAAGACTCTGTGGCGTTCTGGGTTGAAGATAACTTGTCTTTTAGCTCAGTTTTAAACTCTGCTTGAGTTTGTTTTAACTGCTCTATGCCACTTTTTGTTTCTTGCACTGTTTTTCTCAACTCCTCCAGATGTCTGTTGTGTTCCTCTTCAAAGCGATTGATTCGATTATGTAATTCCTCCCTGATTTCCTCTTTCATAGTATTGAACATGGTAATGATCATATTTTGAAGGTCGTTATCCTGGGTCAGGCTTTCTTGGCCATTTTCCATGGGTTTGTTCTGGTTGGAGTCGAACATTATCGGATTAATTTCTTCAGTGGGAAATTTGTTTACTTGATTGTTGCTTCTCATGGATTTGCACTTTGACTTTGGCATTGTCATTTTAACTCTTAAGATCTCTCAATTTCACTAAACTGAATTATTTGGCCTGGGGTCCTGGTGGGCGGGGCGGGCGGAGACTTATCTAGGTCGTGGGGTGAGGCCCGGCTGGACTGCGCGCATCCCGACCGGTGGAGCGGGGTGGGGTGCAAAGGGGGGATGGGGGCGACGGCCTGGAGCTATTTAACCCGAGGGCAGCTGGGGCGGGGACCGGGCGCAGGGGGAGTTCCTCCTCGTCCCTCGGCCCCGCGCGCCCGCGGCTCCGGCTGGATGGTGGGAGTCCGGGCAAGGTCCCTGTGGGCGGACCTGGGGTCCTGGTGGGCGGTGCACGGGGCGGGTACTCACCAGCTAGGGCGCGGGGTTGAGGCCCGGCTGGACCCCGCGCGTGCGCGTCCCCACCGGCGGAGCGGGGTGGGGTGCAAAGGGGGGGATGGGGGCGACGGCGTGGAGCTATTTAACCCGAGGGCAGCTGGGGCGGGGCCCGGGCGCAGGGGGAGGTCCTCCTCGTCTCTCGGCCCCGTGCGCGCGGCTCCGGCTGGATGGTGGGAGTCGGAGCCGGGTCCCTGTGGGCCGACCTGGGGTCCTGGTGGGTGGTGCGCGGGGCGGGTACTCACCAGCTAGGGCGCGGGGTTGAGGCCCGGCTGGACCGCGCGCGCGCGGGTCCCGACCGGCGGAGCGGGGTGGGGTGCAAAAGGGGGCTCTTCTTTCTTCTTATGAAGATTTTATCCATCTCTAGAAAGGGTAGTGATGCCTATAATCATTCCTCACTAATATCTCCCTCATCTGCATGTTTAATTACTACTTTTTTCTTTCTACAAATTCGGCTTTTCTAGGCATTGCATGTAAGTGGAATCATGCAAAATGATTTGGTGTTCTGTGAGTTATTTTAAATGTTTAAAAAAAGTCTCTAAGGTCCCTATAGGTCAAAATACCAAAATTTCTTTTTGATGACTGAATAATATACCATATTTCCATTTCTTTGTACTTTTTAGAATATGTTGCCTAAAACAGAATTCAGTTTCCTCAAGTGAGGCTATTTACACAATCCATTACTGCTTTCATACATGCTTTCTTGGTCATTCTGAATTTGTTCCTTGGCTCTATTTTTGCCTTCTCAGCAACTATATAGAACAACATTTGATGGTAAATTGATGACAGCATAATGAAGCCCTTTCCACTTAATCTCTCTGAGTCTCAGTTTCTTTTCTTTTTAGCCACTTCATGTGTTATTGTCATGAACAACTATGCCATGCTAGTTTTCTTGGTCTTATAATAGTGGTTTCTCACATCTTGCTTATCTTAATAGACTTGCACTTTACCATACTCTTCAAAGACCTATTTCAAGGATTTCACTTGGAAAGCCAATAATAATGCTAAAAAATACACCGATTTGTTTCAGCTTATAAAATTTTATCTCTTCAGTAACCCTGTAAGTAAATGTGAGCCCATAAGGTTCTGTATGAGGAATGTCTGCACAAAAAAAAAAAAAAAAAAAAAAAGCAGTTTTTCAAAGTGGACTGTTAAGGAATTTTTTTTTAAAAGGGAGGTTTGCCAACTAATTCATCTTATTGCAGATCTTAATCTACAGGTGAACTGACAGGCCTTCCCAGGGCCTATAAGGAAACTGCAATTTCTAACTCAGTCACTAGATGACTGTGTAACTGCATCCAGTAGAGAAATGAGGGAAAGAACTAGGTCTCAGAGCCAGGGTCATTCCAGAGAGAGTATCGGATTAAACTCTTCCAAAGAGCTTTTGCTAGTATAAAATGGTAAGGAGGCCCTGAATATTCCAAAGTGTACCAGAACTGGTTTTAGACTTAGGATGCAATCTGCTCTATTCCTGGATAAGTTAAAATAATGACCATAATATTTTATCCTCTATTTTATGACTTCTATTTTCCTTTTTCCTACCCAACCCCTTTCTGTCATTTGTTTTGTTTTGTTTTGTTTGCATCATAGTTTCACTTCATAGCCCTGAATGACCTAGAAATGTAATCAAACTTGCCTCAAACTTGTGGCTATCGTCTTGCTTTCACCTTCTTGCATGCTGGGATTACAGGCATGTATCATCTTGTCAGGCTGTGAGCTCTTGATTGTATTGTCTCTTGTCTTCCTTCTCCCTTGTTGACTGGAATTCATAGAGTGGCATAAATCAAATTTTTGGTATATCTATGCTTAAGAACTCTAACATAAAATACATCAAGGGACAACAATTTATGCAAACAGGCAGCACTCCAACTGAATGTCTAACACTTTCATATACATACTTCAAGAACATTTGGACATTTCTGTATTAGATCAACTTAAGATCATAAAAACATGAACTTCTCTTTTTTCTTTTCTCTTTTCTCTCTTCTCTTTTCTTCTTTTCTTTAGGATTAAGGTAGAATTTATTAGAGGAGAGAAAGAACAGAACTCCAGGCATGGAATCCATGAGGGGCATGGAACTAGAAACACACTCACAGATTCCACATGTGGAGTGCTGTGAGGGGCAGGTGCCCAAACATGAACTTTCTTGGTAGCATGCTATTTCAAGTAGTATTGGTATACATACCTTTATATTTTTGTCTAATTTTATACTAAAATTTAAAAATAAAATTTAAAAAACTTTATTATTGAAAAGGATTGTTGAGGGCTGGAGAGATTGCTGCAAAGAAAAGGACAAATCCCACACAAAAATGCTGAGTGAATATGGAGTTGGCCCATAATTCCAGCCCTGAAAGTAGAGCCCGGGAAACCCCAGAGCAAGGCAATAAGGAGGTAGAGCAATCCAGGATGATTCCCAATGCCACTGTTGGGCTTCCACAGGCATACACATTCAAGTGCCCTCTTACACACACACACACATACACACACACACACACACACACACACACACACGAATGGATATTGATTAAACAGTGACAACTTATTTTTTTTCTTCAATTGTGTGTGCGTGTGTGTGTGTGTGTGTGTGTGTGTGTGTGTGTGTGTGTGTAGAACCACGGGCGAATTTGGGAACCACTATGGACCGCCTCCACCTCCTCATTTACTCTGCCCCAGATTCACAGGCTCCGCCCTACCAGGACCAGAAATGCAGGCCGCCCCCACTTCTGCCCAGCGTCTATATGTGGGGTCTAGGCTCCAAACTCAGGACCTTCTGCCTGCAAGGCAGAGGCTTAAACCCTGAGCTACCTCTCCAGCCCCAGTGACAACTTAATATTCGCCTTATTCTACATCTTTTACTTTGAATGTCCATGAGTTTTGGTAAAGTTTATTTAGGCCTCT
Source organism: Typhlomys cinereus (assembly GCA_023101885.1). Classification (NCBI taxonomy): domain Eukaryota; kingdom Metazoa; phylum Chordata; class Mammalia; order Rodentia; family Platacanthomyidae; genus Typhlomys; species Typhlomys cinereus. The sequence goes on from JALPQD010000044.1 coordinate 8,393,598, forward strand.
TTCTAAATCCTTACTGTCATTGATTTGCAATGAGGATATTCTCATCATTTCTTACCAAGTTTTTCTTCTGGAATCATACATTTCATGACTGAACATAGATTAAATTTTTAAATTTATTAAATACTTCATTTTGTTATTGCCTTCCTGGGTTTAAGCTATGTTTGACTTCAGGTAAATCAATATACTTTGACATTTTTCATTCTATTATCTTCATGAAATTTCTATGATACTCCTATAACATTCTTTAAGTAAACAAATGGGCAGCACTCCATAAAAAATAATTGTTATGGAGACCAATTTCAATTACATTTTAGCATTATATATAGTTAAAAATGAATTATTAAATGTGAAAACACTTTGAAAACTATGGATGTATTTGAAAAATACTCATGAAAACAAAAGTGAATTCAAAGTTTACTTTGACTTCAACAGAAATCAAGAGCTACTGAAATAGATTTTTGCAATTACCAAATACCTGGAGCTAAATATCTGAGGAATGAGTATTGGACACAAATATAACACTAAACATTCTTTCCATCATTTATGTGCAAGTGTTCTTGCTACCATTGTGACTCTTAATAACACTTTAGTAACAGAGTAATAGAGGAATGCATGTTTACAGTAGCCCAGAGATTCCAAAGACTGTCAAGGAGCATAAATCAGCATAAATGTTTAAAAGTGGCTGGTTTGACAAAAATGGAGTCCATGCAATATGACTTTTTTATTGACTTAGTTACAAAGTTTGGTTCTTAACTGAGTATTTAATTGGATCCTCCTATAGAAGAACATTCAGTCCTACAGGCTAAAGAACATTCTGTACCTGTTGATAAGTACTGATGGTACTTTAACAGTCTGGCTGTAATTGAATAATGACTAAACTCAACTTTATTATGCCTGACTTTTAAAGGTAGGAATGGTGTCCATTTACACAGAATTGCCTACAAATGACCAAATCTAAATTCCAGCTCTACCATTTACAATTCACATAACCCTGATCAATGTATTCAGCCTTTGTGATAATAATGGTAACAATATCTGCCCTTCTTACTTGTAGAATTACAATCACTAAGTTAGATCATATGCAGAAAAGAGCATTGAAGACATACCACAATGCAATTATTAAAGTTACCAAATCCAGCAATCATATTTTACAGATGAGGAAATTGAGACCCCAAAAAGTCTCATTTTGGTTGAGTACCTATTGCTAGTGAGTAAGGTTGAGGATAAAGATCTCCAAGTCTCCTTTTCTTTTTAGTATGTCATTCAGTACTTTTCTGACATTTTATATAAACTAATGTATCTATCTATGACTCATTTGCATACAATTTTTACTTATCTATAAAAATGCAATTAAAAATTAGTTAACTTTGTTGAAGGCTAAACTTAATTACCATGTATGTGTACATACATTATCAAACTTCAAACTACCCCTGAAGCAAGTCAATGCTTGGACTGAAACTTTCATTTTTATTAAGAGAGTCATATTGAAATAATCTGACTTTAAATCTAAGTACTGGGAAGAATCTACAAATTAAATTCAAACCTTGCATGGAAGTCAAAACTTTTTGCTGTACTTTCAGGATTCTTAAAATAACTTTTTGCCTCAATTTCATTATATATTTCAAATCTTTAATTTCATAATACTAGAGTGTATGATAAAAAATTTCAAAAGATATGCTCAGGAGATTATGGTATCAGTTGATTCCTGAAAAAATTCCACACCTTCTGTGAAATAAATTTGTCTGTGTTCAGACATTTTAAAGGTCACTAAATAAGGAATTAGTCACAGAATATTTAGAGAATCATTATAGGAGATTCAGGGCATTCTGACTATCCCCTCATATTGACTCCTGAAAAAACATTGTTATCTGTTGACCACACTATCTATTTATTTATTTATTTTTAATTTTTTAATATTTATTTATTTTTTTATTTCTACTCATACAAACTTAACAGGTACACAGGTTCCTTCCCTCCCGTCATCCCCCACCCCCGTGCCCCCCTCCCCTCTCCCTCCCCTCCCCATTCCCCAGTGCCTCCCCCTCCCATCCCCCTCCCATTCCCCGAGCATCCTTTAATGTGCATGCCAAACTCTCCTCTGGATCCTCCTCTCTGATGAGGTGCAAGGACCCAGTGGCATTGCCCAGAACCCTTTCCTGTGTTCTCTTTAAGCATAGGAACACTACTATGGCTGTCAATCCCTTGCGGCCAAGAATCCTAGTGCTTTTAGCAAACGCTAGACTTTGTGGGATCAATAGTGTGTTGGACATTGCGCAGGGCATGCAAAGTCCAAATATGATTGCTTTGGCCCTAACTTGTGTAGAGTATCTTGCATATCATTACTCCTCCCATTCTTGTGCTCTTAAAATCTTATCGCCCCCTCTTCAGCAAATTTCCCTGAGCTTCAGGATGGGGAGAGATTAGGCTGGCCTAGTTCCAGGTGATTGATATAGAGTCTCTGATGTTCTGGATTATGGTTTGTTGATTTATTTTTTTTCAGTTTTGCTGCTCCTGCAATGCCCTTTACTCCATCCTGATGGGTATTGGATAACGCCTCCTGGCTAGAGATAAAAACCTGTTAAATAAGAGTCTTGTTATAAGAGTATATTCAAAGGTAGAGAGGGATCAATCACCCATTTGTGAAATGGTTACTTTCTATCTGCCAGACTATATGCCCTCCCCTTCTGGTAAGATCATACCCCATCAGTTGTAAATGTAAAGGAAAGTCTGTGAACTTAACCAGATGTCTCATTACTTACTTGCAGTCCTTGATGGTGGCCTATTTGCTCTGCTGTAACACGGTCCCTTCTCTCCTTGTTACTGGTGTGTCCCTCCTTCCCCATCCCTCCTGTTCATAATCTTTGCAATTACTGTAGGTATTACAGAGATTTATCTTTGAGTGTCTCTAAGTGGGTTTGGTACTAAGAGCCACCTATTAGGGAGTACATATGGTGCTTAATTTTCTGTGTCTGGGATACTTCACTCAGTATAATTGTTTCTAATTTCATCCACTTCCCAGCAACTTCCATTAGTTCATCATTTTTGATGGCTGAGTAGTACGCCATTGTATAGATGTACCACATTTTCCTTATCCACTCATCAACTGTTGGACATTTGGGTTGATTCCATGACTTTGCTATTGTAAACAGTGCTGCTATGAACACTATTTAAAGGCCGGTCGAGAGGAAACATCTAAGGTTATAATGCCTTGAGATGTAGCCTCTACCAAGTGTCAGCTTTTCCCTGAAAAGCCCATCTATCTGGGGCATCAGAGGTGATTTACCCTCTTTACAAGCTGCTGTACCCTCTGCTGCTGCTACCTCCACAAATTGCTGTACCCACAGTAGCAATATGAAGAAACCCAAGGTTTCTCACACTCCTCCATTGAGACTGAGTAAGAAGCTCTTGAATACAGCCACTCCAGAACTATGAGTCATAATCCTCTATACCTCGGCAGAAAGATATCAGAAAGACCTTATGATTTGTTCTCCCCTAATGGGTCCAAAAGATTGCCTTTAAGAGAAATCTAGGGACCTATTTACTACACCTCAGAGGACCAGGTGTAATGGGGGCAACACATTTTCATTTGTCAGCCTTCAATACCACTGACTTGTTGAATTAGAAGGCTTTGTAAAGATGAATACTAGCTAGTTGTTAAAGGCTGCAAAAAAGTGTTTGTCAACAGTGGTTAGGATGCTTGATGAGAAGCAGACTGAAGAACAAAAAAGAAAGTATACCTACTTGCCACTACCTTAATGGCAGAGTCAGAGCCTTCAAAGGAAGGGAGCACGTTGGATTAGCAATGAGGCCAGAAATAAGGCCAACAGGGCTACTCCACTTAGAGGATGATACCACAGAACAACAACTATATGAAGTCCTCAAGGAAGGATTTGTTCATCTGGCTGCTGTGGAAGATTATGAAAAAGACTAGAAGATCAAGCTCCATATTTCAAGTCTCCCAGGAGGCTATGTGCCAAATTACTATAGAGACAATGACTTCATGGTAAATGCTGGTACAGAGCATTCGTGACATAAGCAAGGGTCTCCTCTTGCAAAGACAAGCCACTATTGTGGGTGCGTGAGGCAAGCTCACCACCCTTATTGCCTCAGCAATGCAGTTTAGTCTCCCATATAGTCATTCATAAATTCCTTTGCTTGACTGATTTGACTTTAATAGGTCAAGACCTACTAAGAAAACTACAAGGTCAGGTAATTTTCAACTCTTGTGACCAAGTGACATTACAGATGCCAGTAGCAACACAGCACACAAGAGCAGCACATAAAGTACAGGACTAATTGCCACCCTGCTGAGGATAGGGTTAAGCCTCTGTAGTCAAAGGTAGCATATGATTTTCAGGGAAACACAACAGTGGGTGTAAGGGAGCTGGCACGGCAATCATAGCCACAAAGAAGGAAAAGTAAAACCTGTACTAGAGTGAACACAACAAAAATTTTCTGCCAAGAGGAATGTCGGTACAGAAGACAGAACTCATCGCACTAACCTGAATCCTGTTGGCAGCAGGAATCCATGTCAATATATACAGGGATTCAAAGCATGCCTTCACTACCTTCCATGTACATGAGCCTTATATCAGAAAAAGGGCCTCATTGACTCAGGAGGAAAAGACATAAAGTTTGGAAGATAAATCCTCAAACTTAGATGTTGGATAGGCCATAATTTTAGGTTTCACTGAACTTTCCTGATTTCAAGGCAAATAAGTATTTTCTGAGTTTTGTGTGTACTTTCTCTGGCTAGATAACAAGTTTTCCTGCTCACACAGAAAAAGATTCGGGAAATGGTCCCATTGCTCTTAAGGCAAATTATCTCAGAGTTTGGAATTCTAATTACCATAGGGTCAGACTGTGCCAGAATTTGTGGCAGAAGTGGTGCAGTTTGTTGTTAAAAGAGTTTAAAACTCTTTTTTTTAGGTGCATACTGCACCTAAATCTCTGGAAAGATAAATGGATTAAATGGACAAGTAAGCAAACTGTGCCATGAAACCCACCCATACTAGGACTAGCTTTGTTAAGAATCAGATCTAAAAATAAAAAGAATTAGTTCTAGTCCTACTAATCAGACAAGTTTTTCCCTTATGGAGTCTTTTATAGATGTCTTCCTCCTATCATTAGGGATATGCAAGGGGATTTAAAGGAGCAGGATTGTATCACTCTGAGGCAGCAGATACAAGCACTAGGCTTAACCATGGCTACTATACCCTTATGAATCAAGGAAAGGTTGCCTGTTGAGCTTAACCACCAGTGCCATTTCTTTAAACCAGGAGATACTATATGGTTAAAGAGTAAAATGCTCAGCACTAAAGCCCTTCTGGAGAGATCTGTACTGTCATTTTATTCACCCTTATCTACATTGAGTGCAACTCAGATAACCCCCTAGATTCTTCAGAGCGTAATAAAGCCAGTTGGAAATGCATTTCTGATCCATTGATTCCATACAATCTGACTATATGGACAAAACAGACGATAGACCTGGAGGCACAAATAGACTACAAAAGTGCTTTAGTCACTCTGAAGACAATGAATTTGCATGACAATAGTATGAGGACTCCATCACCTGGCAAAATAAATACACTGTTCAAAAATTTACAGTAGTTCTTTGATTTGTCATCTCTTTTGCTTGTCTATACCTGTAGCTATGGCTTTCACCCCAGGAGTTGCCATAGGTTTGACAGAAACTATTCCCGCCAACTAGAACCAGGGTGAGAGGTTTCTATTGGTGCTCCTTTATCTCCCTATGGTATGATGTGTTGTTTTTATTGACTGCCTCTAATCTGGCTGCCATTTGTGAACCTGGGCTCCTTATCATCTTGCATTCACACAATTTGGGCCAGAGAGCTATTAATACTCTACTTTACCAAGCATACTTCTCCTGCCAGTGAACAATCTCAGGGATGTGCAGATATAATAAGACCATCTATTCAATTTGCTAACGAGAGGGCCAGTATATTTGTTTTGATCCAAATATTCCCTCAGTGAGGAATGATTTACAGTTTGGCACTTCCAAGATGAAGGACATTTATTTATTTTTCATTTTAAAGAATAGTGCTTTAAGATGAAGGACATTTAATTGATCCTAGATTATTAATCCCCATCTGGCAGTGTAGTACTTTTCAGTGTGTGGCTATAAATAATAATCCTTTGCTGGCCATCAAATGTGGGAGTCTGTCATGGGACAGGAATACAGACTCAATGATAAATACATGTGCATACAGGCCCCACCCCAATCCAGATGGCATGGTGGTTGCTGGGCTTTCTGTCCCTCCTAGAGCTGTGTTATGAGCTGCCTGGCAGGGTAATGACAAAACAGCATTGCTCCAAAAGTGTGCTGCCCCATTCAGCTATAAATCAAAAGCCTGTAACCCATTAATTTTACCATAATCCTAAAGATTTAAGGTAGAAAAATGGCCACAACATTTCTGTGTGTGTGACTGATCCAGGAACTATATTATATTTCATAAGGTTCATAAGGGCTCTAAGCCTGTTCTCATGAGGTCTTTCATTATTTCTATAGGAAAAAAAGTGACCCTTCTCCCTCCATTTTCACTATGACGACAAACCTGTTTCTGGTCATAGCAGAGACTATAGCCCAGTCTTTGAAGGTCTTTTTTTGTTATGTATGTGAGGGAACCAATAAGGGGATCAATGGCATTGGGAAGCAAGAGAACTGAATCCCTATGAGACATATAATGAAAAAAAATATCCACCAGATTTTGATTCCTTAAAACTTAAATTATTGGATAAAACTTTCTTGCCTGATGGGGAGAATGATTTAATACTTCTGTTTGAAGTGCCTGACATGCCTGGGCCAGACAGTCTATAATTCAACTGGTTTTCCAGAAAACTCAATAGCAAGGATCCCCAAATCACAAAGAACCAAATCTCCACCTCCAATTTCAGCAAAGTGTACAATCAGCACTGCACTCTTTTTCAGAAAGGTTTTCATTATATTGCTCAAGCTGGCCTTGAACTCTCAACACTCCTACCTTGGCTATCTAATAACTGAGGTTACAGGTGTGTGCCATTATGTCCAATAATTGCATATTTATATATAAACAAAAAACTGACTAAAATCCTATTTGTGGAATGGTACCTGTGATAGACTCAGGTATCAACTGGACAGTTGCAGGCTGAGTTAGGTGTATAGCCTAACTTAGGAGTTGATAGTTAGATCAATCCCTTGAAAAAGCCTACAGATGATTGTTTAGTTGATATAGAAGACTGAGCCCATAGTGGGTTGAATTTTCCAGGGGTTGACTGGATAAAAGGAATTACAAAGGGTGGGACTTGCCTTCTCTTGTCTGTGGGACTTGCTGTACTGTGTCCCCTACTGGTTTGTTGATGCCTCCTTCCACCAATGCTGCTGATGTTCTTGGCTCCATCAGAGCTCAGACTCTTCGGCCCTCCAGTGTGATTGAGGTTTGAGAGTTTTCAGGAATCCCTCAGTCTTCTGAGATAGTCAGCTCAAGAACTGTCAGACCACACTGATTTTATTTTTGAGTTAATTTAATAAATTTATATATATATATATATATACATACATACACATTCTATTAATTCTGCTCCTTTAGAATAAAATGACTAATACAGTGCCACTCACATTCAAGGAAGGACTCTTATAGTTAATTCTACAACCATACCAGGAGGTATGCTTCACTAAACTCTTAAAAGCTTATCAGTCTAACCAAACTGACAAACATAAAAAAGAAGAGGGTCTGTACTAGATTGGTATTCAAAATGGGATGACTTTGTCTTTCTGGGGACATTTAACAGTATCTACAGATATTTTTTATTGTTAAAACATGGGAGATGCTCCTGAAATCTGGAGAGGAGAGTCCCAGGGTGTCTCAAATGTATAATGTATATGTGAAAAATTGCAAACAAAATATCTATTTCACATATATCCTTAGTTTGATTTATTTATTTGATAATTTTATTTGGAGAAAAAGTTTTAATGTAGATTTAAACAAAGAAGAGAGAGTGGAGGAAAGTAAAAAGGGAGGGAAGGCAGAGAAAGAGAGAAGAAAGAAAGGAAAAAATATATATACAGATTATGGGTTCTGTGTTGCATGACTGGGTGGCGCTCCCAACATTGGGAGATCAGTCTGAGGCCAGCATGAGCTATATAGTTCCTGGGATACAGAGTGAGATTATGTCTGAAAAAAATAAAAGGAAAGAAACAAAAGAAGAGACAGGACAAAGAGAAAGAGAGAGTTAAGAATTGTGCCCTCCCCTTCTCATCCCCTCCTCATCCCCCAGTGCCTCCCCCTCCCATCCCTGGAGCATCCTTGAATGTGCATGCCAAACTCTCCCCTGGGTCCTCCTCTCCGATGAGATGCAAGGACCCAGTGGCATTTCCCAGAACCCTTTCCTGTGTTCCCCTTAAGCATAGGAACACTACTGTGGCTGCCAATCCCTTGCCTCCAAGGATCCTAGTGCCTTTAGTAGACACTAGACTTTGTGAGGTCAATAGTGTGTTGGACATTGTGCAGGGCATCTAAAGTCCAAATATGATTGCTTTGGCCTTAACTTGTGTGGAGTATCTTGCATATCATTACTCCTTGCATTCTTGTGCTCTTACAATCTTACCGCCCCCTCTTCGGCAAATTTCCCTGAGCTTCAGGATGGGGAGAGATTAGGCTGGCCTAGTTCCAGGTGATTGATATAGAGTCTCTGATGTTCTGGATTATGGTTTGTTGATTTATTTTTTTCAGTTTTGCTGCTCCTGCAATGCCCTTCACTCCACCCTGATGGGTATTGGATGTCACCCCCTGGCCAGAAATAAAAACCTGTTAAATTAGAGTCTTATTATAAGAGTATATTCAAAGGTAGATGTAATAAAAGTAGGAAACCGCAGTGAGGGTGGGGTCAATCACCCATCTGCGAAATAGTTACTTTCTACCTGCCAGACTATACGCCCTCCCCTTCCGGTAAGATCATACCCCATTAGTTGTAAATGATCAGGAAGGAAAGTCTGTGAACTTAACCAGATGTCTCATTATTTACTTGCAGTCCTTGATGGTGGCCTATTTTCTCTGCTGTAACATGGTCCCCTCTCTTGTTACTGGTGTGGCCCTCCTTCCCCATCCCTCCTGTTCATAATCTTAGCAAATTACTGTAGTTATTACAGAGATTTATCTTTGAGTGTCTCTAAGTAGGTTTTGTACTAAGAGCCACCTATTAGGGAGTACATACAGCGCTTAATTCTCTGTGTCTGGGATACTTCACTCAATATAATTGTTTCTAATAACATCCATTTCCTGGCAAATTCCAGTAATTCATCATTTTTGATGGCTGAGTAGTACTCCATTGTATAGATGTACCACTGTTTCCTTATCCACTCGTCAACTGTTGGACATTTGGGTTGATTCCATGACTTTTCTATTGTAAACAGTGCTGCTATGAACATGGTCGTGCTTGTGCTATCGAGGTGAATTTTTGCTGTATGGGGGGTTATTCCCAAAAGTGGAATCGCAGGGTCATATGGCATTTCAATCTTTAATTTCTTTAAGAATCTCCAGATGGCTTGCCAGAGTGGCTGTATGAGGGAACAGGCTTTTCAAGACAAGTCATATTTAAGTGTCACACACACACACACACACACACACACACACACACACACACACACACAGTTTTAGTGGATTTGTGATTTTATTGTGTAAAGAATTTAAAAGAATAAAAGTTTCAATATGGTTATTTTTATTTAAAGGAGTTTTAGAAAATGAGATTATAAAATTGTTTTCATGGTTTTATAGGCTGATAAAACAAAACATAAGTAAAAAAGGGTCAAAGGAATTATATGTAGATATGGAATTTGTGTTGTTTAAGGTGACAACTTGACAATTGAGGCCTGAGTCTTTGGGAATATATGTGAATAGTTATTACTTAGGGGGGAAATTTGTACAAGACTGCGTAATTGATATGGGAAAACCCAGGTCATTTTTGGTGGGACAATTCCTTAGATAGATGGATAAGATAAAGAGAAATGGTTCAGTAATTTGGAGGACTGACAAACTGGAAAAAGAAAAAGCATGTCACTCTCTCAGTACTTTCTAAGATTATGGTTTAGACAATTCCCTCAGCTCCTGATGTTGGTATAAATTTTCCTACCATGGTGATGAACTGTAAATATAGACAATCATAAACTGGAATAAAACTCTTTATTTACTTAAACTGTTTGTCCATGTATCCTTATCCTTACCAGAAAAGTAACTTAAATACTAGGTCACAAAGAGTCCAAAATATATATTTTGAATATAAACATGACTCATAATTATGCTTGGGAGATTGTCTCAAGAAACTGGTTATAGGCCTTTGTGTGGTTTGAAGATTCATGAGGAGAGACTTAAACCAGATCCTAGAGCAATTCCCTTCCTATATATTGCTTAAGTTTCAATATCTTTCCATCTTGCCATAATCCTTCCTCTTAAGACTTCAATACCTCAGTGTGAAGGGTTGATTATGCTATCTTGACTTTAACAACAACAACAGCAACAAAACACTAAAATGCATTTTTGAAACAATCAAAGGAATTTGAATATAGTTGAGATATCAATGTTTCTGAAGAATTGTCAGGTATGCTATTAAGTACTTATATGTATGTAAGAAAATGTCCTTTAGTTTTAGACATTCATATACTAAAGGACATAGGGATTAAATGATATGATATTCATATGAAATTAAATTAAAGCTTATTTTGTAGTATCTCTGAAAACTAGAAAAAGTAAATTGTAGAGAAAAGGCCATAAGAGGGAAACAGCAGAACATAAGTTAGAAGAAAATAGAAAGGCTTAAGCAGATACATAATGAGTGGTGAGATGGTGGAATTGAGGGGTTATGGAGGTTAGGGCTTCATAAAATGAAAAGTGGAGGAAAAAATATGAAAACTTACTCAATTAAAAACATAAAGGAGAGTTTCTAGGGAGATACCATGTATATCTAGACAACACTCCTAGAAGCTGTGGAATACTAAACACAAGAGCAGAAGTGGGAGACCTCTGTATTCTGTAGGTGTTGTTCAGGGAGGCCCCAAAAGCCCTCAAAACAAAAGTCTTTTGCCATTCCTCTTGGTTTCCTATCAGAACCAGATGACAAGATACTATTACTGAAGGCAATGCATGCATGATTGCAACATATAGAAAAATCAAACTGAAATTTTGCTGTAAATTTCCACATTGCTGGCTATGTTTCAAAGTGCCAGAGGGGGCTGGAAAGATGGCTCAAGGGTTCAGGCTTTGCCTTGCAAGCAGAAGGACCTGAGTTCAGATCTCAAAATCCACATTAAAAATGCAGAAATGGCAGGCCTGCACTGGAATGTGGAGCCTGGTAAATCCCTGTGCAAAGCAAAAAGGAGGTAGAAACAATTCAGGATGATTTCTGAAGTTACCCTTGGATCTCCATAGACACATACAGTGCCTTCTGATACGCACACACACACACACACACACACACACACACACACACACACACACACACGTACACAAAATCCAAGTGTCAGAAGGTGCTATTCAGAATGCTGGAAGAGAAAAAGCATCGGTAGTTACACACGGATATGAAGCCTATGAACCACAAGACAAGAAAAATACTGCCCATCATAGAGGAACCACCAGCAGTTAGTCAGCTTTCTAGGATTTAGGAACTCAGAAAGGAATGTGAGAAACCATATAGAATCCTACAATCAAGAGATCTACCACTGGACAGGGATTATTGTCTTAGTCAGTATTCTACTTTCAGGGAAAGAATGGGGAAAGGGCTTGATACCTTAACATCAGTCTAACAGAGTGTTTTGTGAATTACTTTTCCTGGGGAGATGCCATACGATCTACCCAAGATAGGAGTTTCACAGCAGACCAATGTGAAAACAAACCAGTAAGTTAGTTTATTGGGGTTACTTACAGGAGTAGAGACAATTCAAGGGCAGCTACATCACCAGAAAGCCTTCCTCCAGAATGAGAGAGACTCACAGAAGCTGCATCCCTAGAGATTTGTGTTGTAGAACTTGATATGAGAATTTCCTCTAGGCTCTGGGATGCTAGGAGGTCTCTTTCTCCAGTTGCTTGACTTTTGCTGCTCCCTCTCTCTCCCTCTCCCTCTCCCCTCCCTCCCTCCCCTCTCCCTCTCCCTCTCCCTCTACCTCCCTCTCCTCTCCCTCTCCCTCTCCTCTCTCTCTCTCTCTCTCTCTCTCCTAGACTGCTGACTGGACTTAGCAGTCTTTCTCAGACTGCTGCACCAGGGTACCAGGGTCTTCAAACTGCTCCGAGGCTTCCTTCCAACTGGTCTTGTACACACTCTTGGCTATCAGGAGTCTCTTCAGGCTTATTCTTTACTCTGGGATCTCCTGTAGACTGTTATGGCTTGGCTAGCAGGAGAGTCTCCTCCTTCTCCAGCTGTTGTTTGTTCTTTTCCCACATTCTTGGGGAAGCCCAGTCCCTTAGCTTCTTATTTTCTGGAACTTCTTGAGAGGAACAAGTTATCAACTTACTGAGACTTGAGCAAGGGTCAGATGGCTACGATGGAAAAAAGTGCCACACAACACAGAGGAATGACACCAAACTGTACTTAATGCCTCCAGAACATTGAGGATACTCTATCACTGGTAAAAGAAATTTACTTTATAAAGAAAAATAGCATTGATCAACAATTTAACTCTTGATTTGCAAGCCCAACACTAAAAAACCCACAAGTAATTTGAAAAACAAGTTGTTTTCTCCAAAAACTACAAATCTCAGAGTAATGTCTCTAAATGAGAGTGATCTAGATTAAATTAAATTCTGGAAAAAAAAAAAAAAAGCTTTCTGTCCTAGTCACAGCTCAGAACTGCTCCATGCCATAAGGTTGGCCTGCAGTCTCTAGACCATCCCCTCACCCCTCTGGCCCAAGCACATCTTCATGTCACTCCACCTTGGAATTCCTTTCCATTCTGGTGGCAGTTCCATGCCCCACTGTACGGAAGGCCTGTGGTCTCTAGACCATACCTGCAGGCCAGGGAGCCTCCACCAAACCACTTACCCATGCTCAGATCCTATTCTTCTTCTTCATCCTTTCTCTTTCTCTTTCTCCCCCTCCATAATCATTAAAGAACTTTAAAGCTTTTCAAGAATTTGACAGAGTCCAGAGAAAAACCAAGCAATGGACTAGCAGAACAACATGATACAACTGAGGGCTTTAAAAATCACCCAATAACTTAAGAGAGAATCTTTGTTTCCAAATTAAGATAAGTAAACCCTTTTTACTTTCCTGTTACACTCAATTGATAGTCACCATAGTTTAAGATTTCCATATATCCTACCTAAAACCCATACAACTTTAGGGACTTAACCATTCACTAAGGAAGTAAAAGCTAAAAATTGTACTACCATTCTAATCTTCAATCGCTGGCTAGTAAACCCACCCTAATTGATGTACTAACAGTCTAATAGCCTCATCTAGGAAACAGCACCAACAAACACCAGACAGAGACACATCCAACACCAAGGCAAAAATAAGCAATAACTGCTCTAGTATAGTAAAACTGTCTAGCACAGATCAGTCAAAAGCACACATCAAGAAAGAGATAAAACAAAAACATCCAAGTCACAGCACAAATCCATGAGAAACAAGAAAAACCAAAACAAACCTCTTACAAAAAGCATCAGCCCCATAATGATGAATCCAACCAGAACAAACTCGTGGAAAACAGCTGAGAAAGTCATGCCAAAGACAATGATTTTCAAAACCTGATTTTTATTATTATAAAAACAATGAAAGAGGAAATCGAAGAGGATTTAAGTATCTGCATCAACCAATATGAACATTAGCACAATAGGACACTTGGATAAAATGAGAAAAGCGTTGAAGATACAAAACGAGGCATAGAGTAGTTGAAAAAAATAACAAGCAAAGATTAAACTCGATCAAAAAGAAAAGCTATCTTCACCCAGAACTCAACAGAAATAATGAAGCAGAAAATAAAATATCAGATTTCAAAGACAAAAATGGAAGAACAAACTAGTTCAAACAAAGAGGCTGTAAAAGTCAAAAAAATACTTGAGAGGAATATCCAAGAGATGCGGGACACCCTGAAGAAGCCTAACATGCACATTCATGGAACACCAGAACAAGAATCCCAAAATACCACACTTGAGGAAATTTTTCAAATTAGAACAAAGGAAAACTTTCCACATCTAAAGAAAGAGAGGCCCATCCAAATACAATACCACACCTCAAACAGATATGACCAAAATAGAAATTCGCCACTGAAAATAATAGTCAAAACACTACACATACAAGACAAAGAGAATGTGCTGAAAGGCTCAAGAGAAAAAAACCAAGTCACTTTTAAAGGTAAACGTATTAAAATAACAAATGATTTTTCAATGGAAACAGTAAAAGCCAGAAGAGCTTGGAAAGACATACTTCAAGTATTGGATGAGCACAAACGTAAGCCCAGGCTGACATATCCAGCAAAACTACCAGTCATGATTAGGTTGAAAGAAAAATTTTCCACCATAAAGATAAGTTGAAGGTTTACATGACCACTAAACGAGGCCTCCAAAAAATGCAAAAAATGCTAGAAAAGATACTCAGTCTTGAAGACAAGAACAACCAAATCCAGGTTGTTCCAAGGGAAGTATAATACCACTACAACCTACAAGCTAAATAATACACTTTTGACAGCCACTAAGTACAAAAAAATGTCAGGAATCAAAAGTAATTTCTCTATTATAACCCTAAATGTCACCAATCAAAAGACAGGTTACAAACATGGATTAAAAGTCAAAACCCATCCATCTGTTGCCTTCAGGAAACACATTTCACAATAAAACATAAGGCACATTCAAAAAGTAAAAGGCTGGTCAAAAATTCCTCAAGCTAATGGAACAAGGAAACAAGCAGCTGGAGAAATTATGATATCTGACAAAATGGAGTTCAAACCAAAGAAAATCATAACAGACACAGAAGTACACTAGATTTAAGCCATAGGAACAATTCACCAGGAAGACTTCACAATATTGAACATATACACACCTAATATGGGCTTCTCCACATTCATTAAAGAAACACTACAATGTCTAAAACAAATCAATCCCAAAATGATAATACTTGGGGATTTCAACAAAGGCATGCTGAAACTGAATCAAACCATTACTGAAATGGACCTAATAGATCTCTACCAAACCTTCCATTCAAACACCAAGGAATACACTTTCTTTTCAGGTGCCCATGGAACTTTCTCCAAAATAGACCACATATTGAGCCACAATATGAATCGCCACACACACAGGAAAGTTGAAATTATAGCATGTACCCTGTCAGATCATCTAGTCTAAAGCTTGACATCCACAACAAAACAACTAGCAGAAAATACACTAATTCTTGAAAATTAAATTCCATATGCTAAATGAAAAATGCATTCAGAAAGAAATCAAAAAGGAAATTAATAAATTCTTAGAAGTGAACAATAATGAAAATACAGTGTATCAAAATCTCTCGGACATGATGAAATCCATCCTAAGTAGTAAATTTATAGCTCTCAATGCATATATCTAAAAATCAGAAATTTCACAAGTGAATAACTTAACAATGCAGCTTAAAGCTTTAGAGACAAAAGAGCAATCTGATCCTAAAAGCAGTAGAAGACTGGAGACTAGCAAAGTCAGGGAGAAATATCCAAAATTGAGATAAGGAAAACCATACAGAGAATCAACCAGTCAAAAAGCTGGTTCTTTGAAAAAATCAATAAGAATGATACACCCCCAGCTAAATTAACCAAAATTAAGAGAAAGAAAATCCAAATTAACAAAATTAGAGATGAAAATGGAGTTATCACACCTGATACCCAAGAAATAAGGTCATATTTTGAAAACTTATACACCATAAAATTTGACAATCAGAAAGAAATGGATGAATTTCTGAGTAAGCACAACTTACCTAAATTGAATCAGGATGAATTGAATATTTAAAAAGTCCTAAAACAAATTAGGAAGTTAAAGAAGTTATCTTTGATCTTCCCACCAAAAAATGTCTTGGACCAGATGGATTCAGTGCAGAATGCTACCAGACATTTAAAGGACAATTAACACCCCAATACTCCTTAAACCATTCCACAAAAATAGCAAAGGAAGGAACACTTCCAAACTCTTTCTATGAAGCTAACATTACACTAATCCCCAAACTTAATAAAGATACAATTTAAAAAAAAAAACTATAGGGCAACGTCTTTGAGTCCAGATGCAAAGATTCTCAACAAAATCAGATTCAAAAACATATCAAAAAAGATTATTTACTATGATCAAATAGGGTTTAATCCCAGGCACACAAAATGCAAGATACTCCACACAAGTTAGGGAATCCAGGATTGGACTTTGCCTGACCTGCACAATGGCTGACATGTCAACGACCCCCCATGGATCACAGGAGAAAAGGCTTCAGGCAGTGGGATCCTTAGAGGCAAGGAATTAAGCAGTCAGAATAGAGTTCCCATACTAATGGGGTGCCCAAGAAGGGATACCGGGCTATGTCATTGAGTCCTGAACTCTTACTAGGATGGCTTTCACATAAAAGGATGCTCCAGGGAGGGGAGGGAGGAAGGAGGAGGTACTGGGAGAGGGAGAGGAAGGAAAAGAGGGTGAAAGGAAGGGGCAAAGTGGGGATTACTGGGGAGGAGAGGAGAGAGGGAGATGATGGGATACCTATTGAGCTTGTATAATTAGGAAAAAAAATAAAATGTGGGAGAAAAATTTATAAAAAAACCGAAAAATTTAAAACCCTAAAGAAAGAAATTACAGAAAACACCAGAAGGTGAAAAAACCTCACATGCTCCTGGACAGGTAGAATTAACATCATAAAAATGACCATTCTACAAAAATCAACATACGGATTCAACACTATTGCAATCAAAATTCCATAGCAATTCTTTATAGAAATTGATCAAACAATCTCAAAATTCATATAGAAGCACAAAAGGCCTGGGATAGCAAAAATAATCATGAGTAGCAAAGACACTGCTGGAGATATCAGCATTACCAAACCTTAGTCTATACTACAAGTCTATAGTAATAGAAACAGAATCATACTGGCTCTAAAATAGACACATAGATCAATGGATAAGGGTGGTAGACCCAGATATAAGCCTACACAATTACAGCCATTTGATCTTTGACAAAGGGGCCCAAAAACTCAATGGAAAAAGCAAAGTGCGATTGAAGCTGCACCTGTACTTGTCACCATGCACAAAAATCAACTCCTGATGGATCAAGGACCTTAACATTAGTCCAGAAACTATAAAAATACTAGTCAAAAGAGTAGGGGATTCCCTCGAGTGGACTGGGCTAGGCCAACAGTTTCTAAACAGAACCCCAATAACATGGGCACTAGAAGCAACATTCAACCAATGGGATTTTATGAAATTAAAGAGCTTCTGTTCAGCTAAAGAAAGATGGCAGACTAAGCAAAAAGACAACCCAAAGATTGGAAAAAAAAAAAAAAAACAACAACAACAACCTGTCACTAACCACATATCTGATAGAGGTCTAATTTCCAGAGTACACTAAGAATTTAAAAAATTAAACAACAACGAGATAAATAGCCCAATTAGAAAATGGGCCTGGGAACTTAAAAGAGACTTATCCAGGGACAAAAATGAAGTGCCTAAGAAATATCTTAAAAAATGCTCCACATCTCTAGCAATCAGGGAAATGCAAATCAAAACTACCCTAAGATATCATCTCACCCTGGTCAGGTTGGTGAAAATCCACAATATAAACAACACCAAATGCTGGAGAAGAAGTGGGGTGAAGGGATCTTTCATGCATTGCTGGTGGGAATGCAGGTTTGTACCACTCTGGAGATCAGTACGGTGGTTTCTAAAAAAGCTAAAGATTGAAATCCACATGACCCTGCTATATCACTAGTGGGAGCAATCTCCCAAAATGCATCAATTCACTACAGTGACATAAGTACATCCATATTCATTGCAGCACCATTTATGATAGCAAAGTCATGGAGTCAACCCATGTGTCCAACAGCTGATGAAAGGATAGTGAAATTGTGGTTACATTTATACAATGGAATACTACTCAGCTATAAAAAAAGACAATGAAATTTGTTAGTACATGGATGCAATAAGAAGAAATTATACTAAGTGAAATATATCAGGCACAGAAAGTTAGATGCCATATGTTCACCTTTGTAAGTGGATCCTAGTTCCAAACTGACTTAATGACATATTCAAAGGAAAATCTTGGTAACACCTACTATAACTGCAAAGGATTAAAACTTGGAGGGAAGGGGAAAGAAGGCCTCAAAAGAATGGAGACAAAAGAATACACTTCAATAGAGAAATCAAGCCACAGTCTTGAACTGCACATAAATAGTGAGACATCTGACACAGCTCACTCTCCCTTCCTGTTCACTTGGGACTGGACAGGTCTGGTTTCCTTAGTCAGGGAGGGGATAGGGGTTGCAGAGGGTTACCAACTGGCAACTTGGTGCTACTAAATACTAATCCTAGTGACAAAGCCGCTCTGGACAGGTGAGCTCACTTCCGTCCTGCACAAGTCCTGAGGTTCACCCTCAAAGTTTAGCACAGACTCAGGGACATGGTCAGCGGTAGGTCCTAGGCAAGGGAGGAGGTATGGGCAGGGCACAAGGTATGCTAGAGGTACAGTGACTCAGATAGAAATTCAGCACTCACATAAAATATTTTGGAGGATGGGAGGGAGCAAGCAGGAAACACCAAGAGATGAGGAGGTAGGAAAGAGGGAAGAGGAGTGGGAAAGGGGGGTGGGGGAGGAAGAGAAATGGGGGATAACAGGAAGGAAGGGAAGGGGGAAGAGGAAGGAGGGGGTATCTACTAAGCTTGTATAACTAGGTAAAAATAATAATATAGTTTTGGGGGAAAAAGAATGATTATAAAAATGTTCAAAAAGTGAATTAGAGCATAAAACAGCTGGATGAAATAAAAAAGTAAACCAAATTGAAATGCTAGAGAAGAAAAACTGAATAACTCATATAAAAAAGCTCAGTGGAAAGCCTTACCAATAGCATAAAAAATGGTGCAGGAGAAAATATCATGAATTGAAAACAAACTAGAGGAATTGGTAAGTTCAGTTAAGAAACCCTTCTTCACTGTTGATGGGAATGTGAAATGGTAACTGTGGAAATCAGTGTAGAGGTTTCTTAAAAAGCTAAAAAGAGAATACCATTTGTCCTAGCTATAGCACTCCTGGGCATAGTCCCAATGGACCCTATATCCTACCACAAAGGTATGTTCACATTCATGTTTCTTGCTGCTCTAATCACAATAACCTAGAAAATGGAATAATCTTAGATGTCCATCAACTGATAACTGATAACAAAATTTATTCAGCTATAAAAAAGAATTAGAAAAATTTTAGGAAAAATATGGAACTGAAATGAGGATACCTAGGCTCAGAAAGACAAAAAAATACCTGTTCTCTCTCATATGTAGATCCTAGTTTAGAATTGTTAATTTGTGAGTTTATGTTGGAGTGAATGTCTGTAGAGGCAATGAAGCTCGAAGGGAGTTATAAGTAGAAAAAAAAGAAAAAAGAGGTGTCAAGAGGAGGAGACAAACTCTAACATACATACTATTAAAAGCACTATGGGATTAGAGCAGGGGGATGGAGATGGAGGGAGTTAACTAAAACTAAACATGAATGAAAAAGTCATGTGGAAACTTACTGTTTTATATTAAAAAATGTTAGAATGAAGGGATTGTGTATGAGTGGATAATACTGATTTCAGAAATCAAATGTCATTAAATAAAAATTTTAGTTCCATTAGTGGAATACCTTCCTAGGAGTTACTAGTCAGGGAGTCCCATAAGGCCCCAAAACAATATGATCTTGCCAATGCTTTTGGTTAGTTGCCCATTAGGACTAGATGGCATGTCTCTATTCCTGACGGTATTTAATACAATTTGCAGGACACAAAAAAATCAAACTGGAACTTAGTCGAAAGTTTTTTCCTTGCTAGCAGCTTTCATAGTGTTAGAAGGTGCTAATTAGGCTGCTGGAGAGAAAAGATACCAACAGTCTTACCTAGCTGTTGATCTTTCATGCTACACTACAAAATTACCAGGCAAGGTGTGCCCACTGGTACAATAAAGGTAGGACCGTTATGGGGTAACCAATCACTTTCCTTTAAGGCCAATTCCACAACAAGGAATTCTTACCTAGTTCTGTAAAGTTAGTCAAAAGTCTGAAGTCAGGGAGGTCATATACCCTAGTGGGGGAACTCCTTTTTTTTTTCTGAATATGTATTGTGTCCATCAAACTGCTTTCTTTTTTAATTTTTTATTTATATATTTTTTAGTTTTACAAGCATATTGAGTACTAATCCCTGCTTCCCTCCCTCCCACTTTCTCCCATTTATTTCCTTTCCCCTCATCAATTCATTTCACTCCCTTTTATCTTCATTCCTGGCCACTTCTATGGACCCCAGGGTTCCCTCTGGCTTGTCTACTCTTGTGGTGGTTCAGGTCTCTGTGGCATACCAACTTGTCCCTCCTCAGGCCACCCCACTGATAGGGGCATTTCCTTAAACTTATCCAGCTTTAGTCCCCAAGATTTCCACTATGTGTTCTTATCTTTCTTGAGTTCTTTTATATGCGTATGTCAGTCATTGTGCAGGTCTGGTAAGGAATTCCTACATGCAAAAGTCCTGCCTGAGTGGAATGTCTTGTCAATGGTGGACCTTCCCATCTTTAGGTTCTTACAGTCTTTCATAGTTAAGCACAGGTATCAACTTAACAGTTGATGTCAAGCAGATGTCTAGCTGATGGGGAAGGTCCAGTCCATAGTGGGTGGGATTGGGTTCCAGAATAAGAAACTCTTCTTCACTGTTGATTGGAATGTGAAATGGTAACTGTGGAAATCAGTGTAGCGGTTTTTTAAAAAGTTAAAAAGAATACCACTTGTCCTAACTATAGCACTCCTGGGCATAGTCCCAATGGACCCTATATCCTACAGAAAGGTGGTTGAGAAAGTTGGCGTCCTTGTGTACATTTGGCCAGACATGCTGGTCTGGCAAGTAAGGATTGTCCCTCTCTCAGTCATTATTTAGAGATCATGTGGCCAATTCCTTCAGCTCTCCTGTCAAGCTGGACTATGAACTGAAACCAGACTACTGTAAGAAAATAAACCCTCTGTTCCCTTCAGCAATTTGATGGTGACTTATCAGTAACCATGCAGGGTAAATGCAACATAATCTCACAGCCCCCTCTTCTGTGATGGGGAGAGATTAGGATGGACTGATTCTGGGTGAGCATTGCGAGCTATCAGTACACTGCATTATGGCTGGCCATTACTGTCTATCTCATTGCTCTTCTACTGGCCTAGGTTCTACCCTGTCAGGGTGTTGAGATTCCCTACCTCTCTTGTAGATTAAGACTTCTAGATTGAATGTTAAGTGCTCTTCAAATCTATGAATATAATAGTAGCTATTTACAGACAGTTTGGTGTACTGTCTTCCTATCTATAGGTTCATGGTTTTTTCCCCTGTTGATCTATTTCCTTCTCCTTTTAAGGTTCTTGCTCTAGTTAACACTAACAGGAATGTGTTTTATTCTGTCAAGCAGGTCTTGAGTTCAATCAGAAAGTTGTTGGTTATCTCCTTGATACTCATGACACTACTACACTGGTGTTCATCTGTTGCCATTGTGATTTTTATTGCAACTTGTAGATCTCATGAGTTGATGAGGGCTGTGATTATTTCTCTTCTCCAGTAGCTTCTACAATATGTTTTGGTGCTGTGTAAGCTGTCCAGCAAGGAGGATTTTCTTAGACCAGTTTCATTTGATGATATTTTGTCCATGTTCTGTGATCCATTTGTGTTGCATCTTCAATAATAAGGTATTATTGATTTCTTTTTTTTTTTGGAGAGCAATCAAGAGCAATGGAAAAAGCCTACATTGCTTGGGGACCTTTGAGACCTCTCTGACCAATATTTTTCAGGAAGTGCTACATTTCTGTTGCTTCTAGTATATCTTTAATTATCACTGGGTATTAAGTGGATCAGCGCTGGGTCTTTTTTGTTTTGCCCTGTTTTCCTCACTCTGTGCTCCTCTGCATAGGGTTTGCCCATTCTTGTTCCTTTCTTTTTTGACATACTATTAACATATGAAGTTCCTATGAGGTTACCTCCCACACTCTTAGGAGTTTTCTATAAATCCTTCTGTCCCACCTATATCCTATCCCCTCATTCTGTCCCCCCCCCCTCATTTTACTCGCTGTGGTATCTTAAATCTCCTTTTTAAAAGATTTCACCCTAAACACTCCTTCCCACATTTCCATTAATTGGTCACTTTCAAATTTTCTGGCTCTTACAATAACTCTAAACCAAATACATTGACAAAGATATCAATACTAACATCCACATATAAGAGAGAACATGTGGTGCTTATTTTTCTGGGTCTGAATTACTTCACTCATTATTAAATATTCCAGTTCTCTCCATTTACCAGAAAGTTCCATAATTTCATCCTTTCTGGTGGCTGAATAGTATTACATTGTGTATATGTACCACATTTTCATTACTCATTCCTCTGTTTATGGGCATGTTAGTTGATTCCATTTTCTTGCTATTGTGACCTCTGGATATATGTACAAGAACATTTTCAGAATGGTTTGAACAAATGAAGACCCTCCTCCCCCCAAGTATGGATAGTACCAGTCCATGGAATCTCAGACTGAAATAGAAGGAGAAATGATGAAACAGCATTCATTGCTTTCTGCATCTTACCTGTAGATGCTATGATCAACTGCGTCACATTCCTACTGCCATGACTTCTCAACCATATTGATCACTCAAACTCAGAACCAACCTTTATTTCTTTAAGTTATGTGACAGTTGTTTTGTCACCTGAAGTCTAGGAGGCAAATCTCTGGCATACCCAGGAAAGATTCTCTAGATTAAGGCTGGCCACTGAACCCAACTGTGAGGGATTGTGTTTATTGTATAATTGATGGGAAAGGGCCAAGTTCACAATGGGAAGCACTATTCCCTGTGCTTGGTGTCTGAGATGGTGTAAAGATGGAGAGAACTCGCTGAACATTGGCAAGCAGGGAAGCAAACATGCATGCATTCATCTGTTGTTTCTTGACTATGAAGGTGCCACTACCAACTTTTTTAAACTTCTCCTGCTGTAACTTCTCCACAATGGTGAATTGTAACCTAGAATTGTGAGCCAATTACACCTCCTAAGTTGCTTGGGTCAGGTTTTTTGTCACAGCAAAAGAAAACAAAACAAAACAGAAGTAGCCAACACATTATTGTATAAATGAAACAGCTGTCTTGTAACTAGAAAAGATTTGGCTCAGGGAAGGACAAAGCTGACATAAAGACTATAGAAAACAAGTATGGAAAAGAGCCTGGACCTAGATGATGTAACTGAACAACAGTATTAGCTGACATCTCAACTGTGGCCTTCTTAAAGCATGAAATAATTTCCTTATTTTTAAAATTCTCTTTGAAGTGAATGTTCAATTACTTGAAGGCAAAAATAACCTCACATGATGAGAAACTGCACCTAATGGGCCAAGTAAGGAAGAGCAGCTACAAAAGAAGAGAAAGAACAGAGAAATAGGCTGATAAACAGAGAAGTATAGTACCTCAAAAGCTGATGCTAACAACATTTTTTTTTCTCTAAAAGAAGCAGCATGAAGCATGTCAGAGCAATTAAAACAGGGTGCTCTGTGAAATTCAGCACATTGTGATTTCTATCTAGATGCCTTGGTGCATTGGCATAGATGATTCTTAGATTCAGAACCAGAACTAAACTAAACACCCCAATTGATAGATCTTTTTTGTTCTGAGGCTTACAGTAAAAGGTGTACACTCATCGTGTACTCTGCAGGATGTTGGCTCCCAGTAAAAAGATAAATATCCTCTGAGATACCACATGTCCTAGGAGCTCTTCTAAGGTTGAGTGTATGACTTGGGTACCAGAGCACAAACCCAAAACTGTAAACTGGAACTAAGCTGAGATGCATCAGTGCTTCAGCCCTGAAGGGAAGCCTGGGGCTAAAAGGAGTTACCAAGGTCCTGGGATGACAAGTGTTCTCTTCCCTAACACTGCACATCAATTTCTCATATTCTTCTGGATAACATGCATGGTGTTTATTAAAGAGATCATCACTCTTCTTCGAGGAATTTTTAGTTTGTACTCTACAAAACTTCTGAAGTACTTTTCCTATCCTCAAATAGAGGGTTTTTGTTTCCTGTCTGTTCCTTATTTGGTGATTGCTGAATTTCTTTTTTTTTATATAATACATTTTTTATTATTATTTCAGCTCATACAAACGTAATAGGTACAACAGTTCCCTCCCTCCCTCCTCCCCCCCAACCCCCTGCTCCCCCTCCCCTCACCCCTCCCGCCCCATCCCCCCGTGCCTCCCGCCCCGATTCCCAGAGTCCTTTCTGACTCTCCTCTGGGCCCTCCTCTCTGATGATGTACAAGGACCCAGTGGCATTTCCCTGAACCCCTTCCTGTGTTCCCCTTAAGCATAGGAACACTACTGTGGCTGTCAATCCCTTGCCTCCAAGGATCTTGGTGCCTTTAGCTAGACTTTGTGAGGTCAATAGTGTGTTGGACATTGAGCCGTGCATACAATGTCCAATTATGATTGCTTCAGCCCTAACTTGTGTGGAGTATCTTGCATATCATTGCTCCTCCCATCCTTTTGCTCTTACACTCTTACCGCCCCCTCTTCCGCAAATGTCCCTGAGCTTCAGGATGGGGAGAGATTAGTCTGGCCTAGTTCTAGGTGGTTGATATAGAGTCTCTGAAGTGGTGATTGCTGAATTTCTTGCTCCCAATAAGGACAGTTAATGAAAAAATATTTGCTTATGGTGTTATTCAAGGTAGGCATATATCTAAATATTCAAGGAACTAGGGATTTTAGTAATGGGTCACTACCAAGGTTTGAATGTAATTTGTCCCCCATAGGTTCATGTGTTTGAATCCTTAGCTGATTGTTGGTGTTGAGATGGTCATGGTGTCTTTGGGAGGTATAGAACCTTGCTGGTGAGCCCTGAAGCTATTTAGCTCTGCCTATTTCTGATATTAGCCTGTTGGAGTCTGCAGCTAGCTCTCCTGGGCTCCATGATATCTGCAGTGATCTAAGCCTTCTCTAGCTTCTGCGCCCTGCCATGCTTTTTCTGCTATAATGGATTGCATCTCTCTTCTGAAACTGTAAGCCAAATAAATCTCCCTTTCTCCCTTTAAGTTGTTTTAGCTTGAGTGTTGCGTCACAGCAACACAAAGAGTAATTGCTACAGCCACTCATGCAGGTAAATGGAGAAATGTTTCTTCCTGGAAACGTGGTAAAGCTTAGCATCACTCACAACTCAGATCACATTCTCACTCCAGTTTTCTTAACCCTGACTGCTTATTAGAATCATCTGAGAACTTTCCACTCCCAGACAATTAAGTCAGACTACCTGGGATTTGAGGCTTCCAAGGTGCTTATTTTTAAAGCTCTCCAAGTGATTCTAATGTGCAGATAGGATTAAGAAAACCAGCCTTGCTTACACTTAAGAATAAAGTACATCTGTATATTATGACTGTCTGTACTGTGTAAGCAAAAATCACTTATGAACATAGGGAATACTTTCTCTTTGTTTCACACTGTGTGTGAATGGTGGTGGGGGGGAGAGGAAGGGGAATAGAAGGGGAAACCTACCCAAGCCAGCATGTTCCGTGTGACACCAGTTGACTGACAGCATATTGTGAACTATCATTATTCCTTGTTTCCTGTACAATGGTATATATTTTTAAAAAAATATATCGTCCTAATTTTCCTTCTACATGTGCATGCAGGAAGCTGCTGTCTGTGGTACAATAAACATTGAGCTAGGACATACAAGACACAAAATTTTAGCTTTAATCTTCCTCTATCTACTTATGAGGTATGAGGTAGTTTACTTTTGTTGTCTGGCCCATCTGTGTCATATAGCTGTATGAAGATCAAATGCAATATGAAGCTATCATGAACCACAAATGGTCATGCAAGATAAACAACATGACCATGAACTTATGAACCTCTGGGACAGATCTGAGACTTGTCTATTTTCCTGAAATTGCTATCCATATGCTGGCTTCCCTTTAGTCTCATGGGAAGGAGTGTGCCATATAGAAGAATGAATGAAAGCAAATAGATGTGAGTGTTCATTTTTTCTTTGTTTTTATTGCCATATGTTAATTATACAAAATAATGGATTTCATTGTGACATTTTCATACATACATATAATATGCTTTTATCATATGGATCCTTATTATCCTTATTTCCTCCACTCCTCCTTTCCCCAACTCATTTTCCCTTCCTTATTAGTGTACTGTTTTTTTTTTCTTTTTTCTTTTTTGGAGCTACGAAGGAAGTGTACAGCTTCCAAGGTCTATTACCAGCAAAAGAAAAAAAAAAAAAGGCATGCAGTGGAAGAAGAGTAGAAAAAGGTTTTCTTTTTTTTTTTTATTATTTATTCAACTGTGTGCATGTGTGTGTGTATGTGTGTGTGCGCGCGTGTGTGTGTGTGTGTGTGTGTGTGTGTGTAGAACCACGGACGAATTCGCGAACCACCATGGACGCCTCCACCTCCTCTGCCCCGGGATTCACAAGCTCCGCCCTACCAGGACCAGAAGCGCAGGCCGCCCCCGCTTCTGCCTGGCGTCTATACGTGGGATCTGGGATCCGAACTCAGGACCTTCCGCCTGCAAGGCAGAGGCTTAACCCCTGAGCCACCTCTCCAGCCCGAAAAAGGTTTTCAAAAAGGAGGAAAATATAATTTTGGGATACTATAAACCACAAATTTGAGACGTATTACCTGGAAAAGTCTAGAATAAGTTATTAAAAATTGGGTTTTGAACATTCGAAAAGATATGTGGTAACCATCAGTCACAGATGTGGATTCCTTAAATACAATCCATGAAAAACATAACTATTTTCTTTTAATAGGATTATTAGATCTGTAGTTGATGATATTATAGATTTAATAAATGTTAATTTTGAAAAACTTTTCACTAAGTTTTCTAAAACATCATGTTTTAGAAAAACATCTCTACAATGTCAAAAAATTATTGAGTGATTTATAGTTAGTTATAAAAGCTCAACTATATTTGAATGTATGTGTGAAATACACTGTTTATTTTTGGTCTTGTTTGCTTTCACATTTTGCCAAAAGCTTGGATGGAGTCATTGAAGGTAGCCTAACTCATTTCTCAGATAATTTAAGTAACCATTAACTAAAGACAGAGCCTGAAGTCAATATTTTTGTTTTGTGTGCTATGCTAGCACTGAGAATATATATACCATAGAGCTACAGATTTAGGAGGACTTGGGCCAGTAAAGACAGACCCTCCTCTACAATATGGAAAACGATGAGCAGAAATGACTGAAAATTCCCCTTCAAACTGTAAGAATAAAAATGAAAGGAAGGCTCACCCCTGAAGAGAAACTTTTAGAGATGATTTGGAAATTTAAGGACGAAATTTCTGTGAGCTTCTATCCAAAATAAAATGACAGTTTTTCCATTTTTATTCCTGATCCCATTTTATTCTTCTACTCCAGACACCGTGTGAGTTTGTAGCATTTGTGTGTTTCTTTTTTTTTTTTTTTTAAGGGGAACAACAACTTGATTTATTTGGCTTACAGTTCCAGAAAAGATAGAGTCCATTAAGGAGGGAATGTCATAGCAGAAGGTATGCTGGAAGCAGAAGCAGGAAAGGCTGGTTCAGATCACAGCCATCATTAAGGAGGCAGAGAAAACGAAAGCAAACTGGAAGTAGGGCCCAACTGTAAAACTTCCAGTCATGCCCCCTATGACATACCTTTCCAAATTTTTTTATCTTTCCCCTCCCTTTCTATCCATTATCTTTCCTCCTGCTTCCCTCCTTTTTCCCCTCCCTTCATCAATCCATCCTACTCCCTCCTACCATACTGATTGCATCTATGATTTCTAGGGTCCCTCTGGATAATCTGCTCTGGCGGAGGTTCAGATCTCTGTGGCAGACCAAGTTGCCCTTCCTTGGGCAGATCCACTGATAAGGACACTCCCCTTCGCATAAGGGGACACTCCCCTTAGCTCCTAAGGTTCCTGCTGCTTGAAATTATTCCTCCTGAGATTCTCATTAGTATTTGTGGACATGTTGATTTGTCAGCCACTGTGCAGTGCAGGTTGGGTAAGGACAAGTCTCATTGCAGTGAGTTCCCGGATGTAGCCGGTCTGCCTTGAGTGGAATGTCATGTTCAGTGGTGAGCCTTCCCATCTTTAGGCTCTTACAATCTAACCATTGTGTGTTTCATTTTAAATAAATGGCATTGCGCTGCAAGCCTCATGGAGTCTTCTTTTCTTTCTTTCTTTCTTTCTTTCTTTCTTTCTTTCTTTCTTTCTTTCTTTCTTTCTTTCTTTCTTTCTTTCTTTCTTTCTTTCTTTCTTTCTTCCTTCTTCCTTCCTTCCTTCCTTCCTTCCTTCCTTCCTTCCTTCCTTCCTTCCTTCCTTCCTTCCTTCCTTCCTTCCTTCCTTCCTTCCTTCCTTCTTTCTTCTTCTCTTCTTTCTTTCTTTCTTTCTTTCTTTCTTTCTTTCTTTCTTTCTTTCTTTCTTTCTCATTTACCAGCATTTCTCATGCTGCTGTAAAGACCAAATTACTCTTAAGAAGTATCTGAAATCCCGCCAGTTTTGAGGATACACCACTGAGTCCAAGCTACACAGAAGGCCAAGACAGGACAACAACTTGTGGCCAGGAGTTTGAGATCAGGAAGGGCAATGTAGCAAGAAGAGAGAAGAGTGAAAGGTGGAGGAATAGGGAGAAGATGGTAGTATTGTTCACATCCTACCAGCAGATCATGAGGATTCCCATTCCAAACACTCTCACCAACCCTCAGGAATATTAAGCTTGGGCCAATTAGCACATCAAAAATTCTGTCTAGTTGAAAACGTCCCTAAATTTTTCTCCCTAGTAAGCTAGCTACTGTATATTCTGGAGGAGTGTCTCTTAAAATTTCAGGTTTAAAAATTATTTTTATAAAAAGATTTCAAGCTGGGGCTGGAGAGGTGGCTCAGGGGTTAGGCCTCTGCCTTGCAGGCAGAAGGTCCTGAGTTTGGATCCTGGACCCCACGTATAGACGCCGGACTGAAGCAGGAGCAGTCTGCCTTTCTGGTCCTGGTAGGGCGGAGCCTGTGAATTCCCGGGCAGAGTAAACAGGGAGGAGGTGGAGGCGGTCCATGGTGGTTCCGGAATTCACCCGAGGTTCTACACACACACACATACATACACACACATACACACGCACATACATACACACACACGCACAATTGAATAAATAATAATAAAAAAGAATTTTAAAAAGATTTCAAGCTTAGCTTTCATTTTTCATATTTTTTAACTTTTTAAAAATTTTGCATGCATGTGTATGTGTGTGTGTGTGTGTGTGTGTGTGTGTGTGTGTGCATCAGAGGGCATTGTGTGTCCCTGTGGAGGACCAAGCATGACTTCAGGAATCATCCTGGATTGCTACTAACTATTTTTTTTTTTTTTTTTTGGCTTTACTCAGAGATTTCCCAGGCTCTGGCCACCATGGCCAGAAATGCAGACTACTGTCATTTCTGCCTAGCATTTTTTCCATGGGACCTGGGATCCACAATCAGGACCTTCTGCTTGGGAGACAGAATCTTAACTTCTGAACAATCTCTCTAGCTTCATTATATTTTTATTTTAATTTCCTATACTTTGATTTGCATGAGTACCATTTATGTTATGGAGCTGTTCTGCCCAACACACCAACCCCTTTCCGTTGACTATTCAGTCTTGAGTTCTTAAATACTTGAAATATAGCTAGACCAAATCAAGATGAACAATAAATATAAAATTTACACCAGATTCTGAAGACTCAATACAAAAACAGAAAGTACAAAATACCTCATTAATAGTTTTCCATGTAATTTGACATGTCAATTATATTAAAATATTTTTAAATTTAATTTACTTTTGCCTTTATAGTATAGCTTATGTGATCTGATTTGTGGTTCTGTACTATATTTTTCCTGGATGCACTATTGTAGATACAATTTTTTTTGAGACAACAGCTAACTACCATGGTTGGTCTTGAACTGGTGATATTCCTGCCTTAATACCACAAATACTAGGATTTCAGGCATGAATAGCCACATTTGACTAGCAATTAAAAATTCTGAGTTGGGTTCAAACATCGAGAATATCTTCTCTCTGTCCTCCATATGGAAGTTTGCAGATGAAGTTGCAACAACATGGAAGTTGTTGCCTCATCAACACCAAGATCCAAGTAAACATCCCCAATGAAGTTGGGCAGTGAATAACATGGACAACAATATGCAGCCTTAAGTTCACTTTGGATTTTTTATGTGAGAAGTTCTTCTCTATGATCAGATTGCATATATATTTTCTTTGTATTATTTTTTATAATTGAAAGAGAAGAAAATAGGATAATTTATTATGCAAGTCCTGAAAGAGTGGCTTATACATAAACAATGCAGATTTTAGCCAAAATATGATGATAGACAAAATTACTTATTCTGAACGTTATGATTTTTATCACAATGTTATCTTCCTAATTATATTTGGGTAAGCAGATATTAAAATTTTCATTTCAAAGAGCCCATTAACATAACAGGACACAAGTATTCTGAGTAATAGACTGACTTCAAATTTTAGTCTAAATGTCTGTTGAAGTTTATCCTGAAAACAGATAAATCAACATGATTTGGATAATAAGTTAACAACAATTGCAAAACTATGATTATGCTTCTACCTATACTATATACTTTTTTCGATATATCATTTGCTTACTGTGAAAAGTCAATGAGTCTCCAGTCTATATCAGCTCAAATCCAACAAGAAAAACACCCCATAAATTGGCCCCTATCACTGACTGATAATCCTAATGAGCTATATATTTCACATAGAAGGGCACCACAGTTAAATTCAGACCTCATCACTATTTGAGGGATCTCACAGATAAAATGTCTTCAGGAAAACAGAAGAGTCTCTTTAATTTTTTAATTAAGAAATTATTTGCAAGTTTTTTTTTGTGTGTGTATGTGTCCCCACAGGTGCACATATGGAATGATGTTGGTGGAAATCAGAAGACAATGTTCAGAAGTAAGTTCCCTCCTACCACTGTGTGGGTTTTGGGATTGAACTCATGTTGCTAGACTAGAATAGAAATAGCTTTTACCCTTTGAGACATCACAAATGCCCCATGAGTGTAAGTTTTTTAAGTCAATGTTTCCTAAACTGTTTGAATGAAGGTTCCATACATAGAATGAAGTGACTAAAATTCAGTTGAGCAACTATATTCACCTTGAAGTAACTCACCTGACTTCATACAAAGAAAAATGCTAATGGCTGAAGTAAGTAAAAATGACATGTTCAAAATGAGAAGCCAAATGATATAGTATTTAAAAGTTGAGGTCAACCTCAGACCTACTAATATGCCCATTACAACCACAGAAATATAGGTTTGCAATAATAAGTATTGTAATCTTCTTCAGACCCTTTAATTCAAGATAGAAGTTGAGAGGTTACAAAAAGTCAAAGGTAATAAAACAGACTCACCTCAGACTAAGTTTAGGATGTTTAGAGATTGATGTCATTTATTCTGGATTAATACTGGGAATTCCATTCACTTTAAGCATTAACATTTACTGGAATTTAAAACACTTAATTATAAATTAAGGCTGACTCTTCTGTTTACTCAACCACTAACCAGAGGCTTAATTATGACTGTGTGGATGTATAATTTTCATTTTTTAGAGTTTGTAATAGTTATAGTACAAGTCTGGGCATTTCATTAAGAATATTGAATATTTCTGATATGTCCTTTTTCTAAATTTGTTTATTTACAAACAAACTAGGTTTATGTATTTGCCCTGATCCCTTCCCCATTCACACGTCACTCTTCATCCACATACCCTTCTCCCACCTTCCCCTCATTTCATCCATCCTGCTCTGTCCCACCTCACCTCCTATTCCTCTGCTTGTGTGGGCTGCCTGTGTTGGTAAAGGGAGTCAGGTTTCTGTTGAACTTTGTGTGGCTCTTCAGTGGGTAAAGTTGTAAGTGGGAAGGTTTCTCTTCCCTTGTTCAGAACCTGTTCCTGAGACACTCTGAGAGCAGCTGTTTCTTCTAAGATCCTAGTTAGTCCTTGAGAAAATGTTGATAAGTTGGTCATTGTGTGGGTTTGGTGGTAGAAGTTCTCATCCCACTGACCTTCTGGGTACAACAGCCCTGTTGAGCTCTAAGAGCTTCTTTAAATTAAGGGTTAAAAAAGGGGTATTTAGATGGTGTTATATTATCACTCTTTTATAGTTTACACCAGGATATCTTTTTTCTGTCTTTTAATTCCCCTTCTACTGTTATTTGGATAGGTTTATAGTATCAAGCATGATTTCCTTGCCATTAAGGGGCTTAGAACCCATTCAAAGAATAATTGGTTTCCCCTGGATCTTACATACTTCTGTTGCTCCCATAGATTCTTCTTACCCGAGTTTGTAGTAGTTTATAGCATTCACTAAAGGCTAGACCTTTAATCTTTCTTTTCCCCTGAATAACTTGCCTCTTTTTTTCCTCCCTTATCCCTCATTAAGATCTATGCTTACTTCCCTTCCCTTCCAGACTTTTCTTCCATAGTGGTCTTATTTATCTATGTGCCTGTGTTCCTTTGTGTCTACTTTCTTGGAGTCTTCTTTCTCCTACCCCC
Organism: Typhlomys cinereus; assembly: GCA_023101885.1. Taxonomy (NCBI): domain Eukaryota; kingdom Metazoa; phylum Chordata; class Mammalia; order Rodentia; family Platacanthomyidae; genus Typhlomys; species Typhlomys cinereus. The sequence goes on from JALPQD010000044.1 coordinate 8,426,344, forward strand.
CATGTTATGTCCCTTTGTGGTTATAGTGGATACTATAGAAATTACCCCTTGAGTATATCATTCTGAAGGCTGAATGCAAGGTTCCACTTATAAGGGAGAGCATGTGATATATGTCTTTCTATGTCTGGGATACTTTACTTAGTATAACTTCTCCCAACTCCATCCAGTAAATTTCATTAACTCACTTTTCTTGGTGGCTGAATAATATTCCATTTGTATATGTACCACATTTTCACTATTCATTCTTCTACTGTTGGGCATTTAGACTGATTCCATGTCTCTGCTATTGTGAATATGTGTTGAAATGAATATGGATGTACATATATTTCTATAGTATGATGAAACATTTGTTGGGAATATTCCCAGGAGTGGTATAGTGGGGTCATATGGCATTTCAATTTTTAACTTTTTTAGAAACTGCCACACTAATCTAATCGTCAGAGCAGTTATACAAGTCTGCATTCCCCAGCAATATGAGGGTTTCCTTTTCCCCACATCTTCTCCAGCATTTGTTATGATGTTGTGTTTTGGATTTTAGCTTTTCTGACTGGGTGAGTTAATATATCAGGATGGTTTGACTTGCATTTCCATAATGGCTAGGAGGTAGACCATTTTTAAGGTATTTGTTGGACATTTTAATTTTATCTTGGGAAAAGTTTCTTTTACGTTCCAAGGTCCATTTTCTGATTATATTGTTTATCCCCATGGTATTTAATTTTTTGAGTTCTTTGTGCACTCTGGATATTAGTCCTCTATCAGATGTGTGGTTAGTTAAGATTTTCCTCCATTTTGTGGGCTGGGGCTGCCTTTTTGCTTAGTTAGCAACATCTTTTACTGAACAGAAGCTCTATAATTTCATTACTGAACAGAAGCTTTATAACTTCATGAAATCCCACTTGTTGACTAGGGTTGGTCCTATTTCCTTGCAATTAGGATCCCGTTTAGAAAATGTTGTCCTAGGCCAACCAGTTTGAAGGAATGTCCTACTCTTTTTTCTAGGGTTTTTATAGTCTCTGATCTAATATTAAGGCCCTTGATCCATTTGGAGTTGATTTTCATGTAGGGTGACAAGTAAGGGTCTAGCTTCTATCTTCTGCGTGTAGATATCCAGCTTTGTCAGCACCATATGTTGAAGATGTTATCTTTTTTCCAATGATTTTTCTGAGCACCTGTGTCAAAATCAGTTGCATGTTGGTATATTATCTTACATCTGGGTGTTCAATTCTTATGCATTGATCTGTTTGTCTACTTTGGAATCAGTACTATGCTGTCTTTATTACTATGGATTTATAGTATAGATTAAGGTCTGGTGTGGTGATACCTCTAAGTTGAGTTTTTATTACTCAGGGTTTTTTTTTTTTTGGCTATCCTGGGCTTCCATATTAATCTTGAGATTGTTTTATTAGTTTCTGTGAAGAATTGCCTTGGAATCTTGACTGGTATTGCATTGAATCCATATATTGCTTTTGGTAGGATGATCATTTTTATGATATTAATTCTACTGATCAAGGAGCATGAAAGGTCCACTTTCTGGTACCTTGTGAAATTTCTTTCTTTAGAGTTTTAAAGATTTCATTGTGTAGGTCTCTCATATCCCTGTTTATATTTATACCAAAGTATTTCATTTTTTAAGAGGCTATGGTAAATGGAATTGTTTCTCTCAGGACTTTCTCATTTTTCTCATCCTCAGTGTGTAAGAAAGTCACTGTTTTTTTTAAACACTAATTTCATAACTTGCCACACTACTGAACTTAATAGTCCCAGGTGGGACACATCCTGGTGTTTTTGGGTTCTCTCAGGTATAAAATCATGTCATTTGCAAATAGGGATATCTTGACTTTTTCTTTTCCTATTTGTGTCCCTTTTATCGCCCTCTCTTTCTTATGGCTCTAGCTAAGACTTCAAGTATCATATCGAATAGAAGTGGTGAGAGCAGAACAGGCTAGTTCATGACCAAATTGGGAATGCTTCAACTTTTTCACCATTTAGGATCTTTGGTATAGGCTTGTTGTATATGTCCTTTATTATGTTATTTTAAGTTCCTTCCCTCCTTAGTGTCTCTTGACCTTTATATCATAATATTGGATTTTGTTGAAAGCTTTTTCTTTATCTATCAGGAGATAGATCATGCGGTTTTTTTTCTTTGAGGTTGTGTATATAATGAATTACATTTATTGATTTGTGTATATTGAGCCAACCTTGTATGTGTGTGAATCCTACTTCGTCATAGTGGATGATCTTTTTGATATTCTTTTGAATCTGTTTGCTAAAATTTTGTCGAGGATCTTTGCATTTGTGTTCATCAATGAGATTGACCTATAGTTTTCTTTTTTATTGTGCCTTTATTTGGTTTTGAGATTAGTGTAATATTAACTTCATAGAAATAGTTTAGAAGTGTTCCTTCATTTGCTATTTTATGGAATAGTTTAAGAAGTAATGGTGTTAGTTCTTCAAATGTCTGGGTAGAATTCTTTTTTTTTATTATTATTATATACATTCTTTATTATTTCCACTCATACAAACTTAATAGGTACGCCAGTTCCCTCCCTCCCTTCTCCTCCCCCAACCCCCTGCTCCCCCTCCCCCTCCCCGTCCCTCCCCATCCCCCAGTGCCTCCCCCCCAATTCTCAGAGAGTCCTTTATTGTGCATGCCTGACTCTCCTCTGGGCCCTCCTCTCTGATGACGTACAAGGACCCAGTGGCATTTCCCGGAACTCTTTCCGGTGTTCCCCTTAAGCATAGGAACACTACTGTGGCTGTCAATCCCTTGCCTCCAAGGATCTTGGCGCCTTTAGTAGACGCTAGACTTTGTGAGGTCAATAGTGTGTTGGACATTGCGCAAGGCATGCAAAGTCCTATTATGATTGCTTCGGCCCTAACTAGTGTGGAGAATCTTGCAAATCATTGCTTCTCCCATCCTTTTGCTCTTACACTCTTACCACCCGCTCTTCTGCAAATGTCCCTGAGCTTCAGGATGGGGGGAGATTAGGCTGGCTTAGTTCTATGTGTATGATATAGAGTCTCTGAAGTTCTGTGGTTTGTTGATTTTCTTTTGCAAGTTTTGCTGCTCCTGCAATGCCCTTCACTCCATCCTGATGGGCACTGTATGTCACCCCCTGGCCAGAGACAAAAAGCTGTTAAACTGGAGTCTTGTTATAATAGCACATTCAAGGGTAGATGTAATAAAAGCAGGAAACCTCGGTGAGGGAGGGATCAGTCACCCATTTACAAAATGATTACTTTTTATCTGGCAGACTATATGCCCTCCCCTTCTGGTGAGATCATACCCTCTCAGTTGAAAATGATCAGGAACGAACGTCTGTGAACTTAACCAGGTGTCACATTACTTACTTGCATTCCTTGATGGAGACCTATTTTCTCTGCTTTAACATGGTCCCCTCTCTCCTTATTTCTGGTGTGGCACTCCAACCCCATCCCTCCTGTTCATAATCCTTGCAATTACCGTATTACATAGGTTTACCTTTCAGTGTCTCAAGGTGGGCTGGGTGAGTTTGGTACTAGGAGCCACCTATTAGGGAGTACATATGACGCTTAATTTTCTGGGTCTGGGATACTTCACTTAATATAATTGTTTCTAATGACATACATTTCCCGGCAAATTCCAGTAATTCATCATTTTTGATGGCTGAGTAGTACTCCATTGTATAGTTGTACCACAGTTTTCTTATCCACTCGTCAACTGTTGGACATTTGGGTTGATTCCATGACTTTGCTATTGTAAACAGTGCTGCTATGAACATGGTCGTGCTTGTGCTATCGTGGTGAACCTCTGCTGCATGGGGGGTTAGTCCCAAAAGTGGGAAAGCAGGGTCATATGGCATTTCAATCTTTAATTTCTTTAAGAATCTCCAGACGGCTCGCCAGAGTGGCTGTATGAGCCTGCATTCCCACCAGCATTGTAGGAGAGTTCCTCTCTCTCCACATCCTCTCCAGCATTTGTTGTTTGTATTGTGGATTTTTGCCATCCTGACCGGGGTGAGATGATATCTCAGGGAGGTTTTGATTTGCATTTCCCTGATGGCTAAGGAAGTGGAGCATTTTTAAAGATATTTGTTAGACATTTTAATTTCATCTCTGATAAAGTTTCTTTTAAGTTCCAGGGCCCAGTTTTTAATTGGGCCATTGTTTTCCTAAGTTCTTTGTGCACTCTGGACAGTAGAGCTCTATCAGATATGTGGTTAGTGAAGATTTTCTCCCATTCTGTGGGTTGCCTTTGACCTCGTGTGACAATCTCTTTATCTGAACAGAAGCTCTTTAATTTCGCAAGATCCCAACTGTTGAGAGTTGGTAGCAGTGACTGTGTCATTGGATGTCTATTTAGGAAATATTGGCCTAGCCCAATCAGCTCGAGGGAGTTTCCTATCCGTTCAGTTATGATTTTTATACTCTCTGGCCTGATATCAAGGTCCTTGATCCATTTGGAATTAAGTCTTGTACATGGTGACAAGTACGAGTCCAGCTTTAATTTAATCTTCTGCATGTGGAGATCCAGTTTTGCCAGCACCATTTGTTGAAGATGCTGTTCTTTTTCCATTGGATTCTTTGGGCCCCTTTGTCAAAGATCAAATGGCTGTATTTTTGTGGGCTTATATGTGGGTCTTCAACCCTTATCCATTGATCTGTGTGTCTATTTTGGATCCAGTACCAGGCTGTTTTTATAACTATGGATTTGTAGTATAGACTAAGATTTGGTACAGTAATACCTCCAGCTGTGTTTTTGTTACTCAGGATTGTCTTTGCTATCCTGGGTCTTTTGTGCCTCCATATGAATTTTGAGATTATTTGGTCAACTTCTTTAAAGAATTGCTTTGGGATTTTAATTGGTATAGCATTGAATTTGTATATTGCCTTTGGTAGGATGGTCATTTTTACAATGTTGATTCTGCCAATCCAGGAACAAGGGAGGTCTTTCCACCTTCTGATGTCTTCTGCTATTTCTTTCTTTAGGGTTTTAAAGTTTTCATTGTAAAGGTCTTTTACCTCCTTGGTTAGGTTTATACCAAGGTATTTCATTTTTTTAAGGGGCTATAGTAAATGGGATTGTTTCTCTCAGGGCTTTTTCACTTCTTTCATTCTGGGCATATAGGAAGGCCTCTGATTTTTGCACATTTATTTTGTATCCTGCCACCCTGCTGAACTTCTCAATTAGTTCCTGAAGCTTCCTGGAAGAGTTTTTGGGATCCCTCAGGTAGAAGATCATGTCATCTGCAAATAGGGATAGCTTGACTTCTTCTATGCCGATTTGAATCCCTTTTATGCCCCTTTCTTGTCTTATGGCCTCAGCTAAGACTTCACGTACAATATTGAATAGAAGTGGTGAGAGTGGACAGCCTTGTCTAGTTCCTGATCGAAATGGGAATGCTTCCAATTGTTCCCCATTGAGCATAATCCTTGCTGTGGGCTTGTTGTATACAGCTTTTATTATATTGATAAAGATTCCTTCCATTCCTACTGTCTCTAGCGTTTTGATCATAAAAGGCTGTTGGATCTTGTCAAAGGCTTTTTCTGCATCTATCGAGAGTATCATGTGTTCTTGGACTTTGGACTGATTTACGTGATGAATTACATTTATTGATTTGCGTATGTTGAAACAACCTTGTGTGCCAGGGATGGGTAGAATTCTGCATTGAACCCATCTTGTCCTGGACTTTTTTTGGTGGGAAGATTTATAATTACTTCTTTAACTTTACCACTTGATATAGGACTATTTAAATAATTCAATTCACCATGATTCAATTTTGATAAGTTGTGTGTACTTAGAGATTCATCCATTTCTTTCTGATTATGAAATTTTGTGGAGCATAAGTTTTTGAGGTATAACCTTACGGTTCTCTGAATTTCCTTTATATCAGTTATAGTAGCTGTATTTTCATTTCTAAATTTTATGAATTCAGGTTTTCTCTTTTCATTTTTGGTTAATTTGGCTAAGGGTTTAGTCAATCTTTTTGATTTTTTTCAAGGAACCAACTCTTTGGTTGATTCTTTGTGTCATTTTTTTATCTCAATTTTGGATATTTCTTCCCTGATTTTAGTAATCTGTGCTCATCTACTAATTTTTGGAAATAAATTGTTCTTGCTTCTCTAGAGCTTTAGCCACATTGTTAAATTATTTACTTGTGATGTTTCAATTTTTCTGATATAGGCGTTGAGTGCTATAAACTTTCCTCTTAGGACAGCCTTCATTGTATACAGATTTTTATATGCTGTGTTTTCATTGTCATTCACTTCTGCCTAAACCCATTCCTCATTCAGTATCATGCTATTTACTCTCCAAGAGTTTGTGTATTTTCAGTTGTTTACCTTTGTTGTGAATATCTAGGTTTATTCCAAAGCGGTCAGATAAAGTACAGAATATTGTTTCAACTTTCTTGTAATATGGAGGCTTGCTATGTAGCCCAATATGTGGTCTATTTTGGAGAAAGTTCCATGGGATTTGTAGTTGTCAGACATGTCCATTTGAGCTATGGTTTGATTCAGCTCCAGTGAGTCTCTCTTCAAATTTTGGTCTATCCATTGGTAAGAGCAGGGTCTTGAAATCCATTACATTACCATGTTTACATTTACTGTTGCTTTTGATATTGTAGTGTTTGTTTAATGAATGTGGATAACCTTATATTAGGGGCATATATGTTCAGAATTGTGATGTGTTCTTGATGGATTGGTCCCTTGACTAATATTCAGTATCTTCCTGTGTCTCTTATGATTTGTTTTTGTTTGAATTCTATTTTATTGGATATTAGAATTGATACTCCTGTTTGTTTTCTTGTTCTATTAGCTTGGAGTACCTTTGAACACCTTTCACTCTGAGATTGTGCCTATTCTTCATGGTGATATGTGTTTCCTGAAAATGGCAAATGTTGGATTGTGATTTTTAATCCATGTTTGTAGTTTATGTTTCTTGATTGGAGAATTAAATCCATTATCGTTTAGAATTATAATTGAGAACTATTTGTTGATTCCTGTCATTTTCTGAGTATTGTGGGGTTTATATGTGTATTTCTTTGCTTAGTTGTCCTGTTGGCATTATTTTTCCCTTCTGACTTCTTGTGTATGTTTGTCCTCTTCTTTAAACTCGAGTATTTTTTCTTAGCAGCTTCTGTAGGCTTGGTGTTATGGTTACATTTTAGTGTCAACTTGACAGTTGCAGACTATTTGGGGCACAGCTGTGTACCCAGCCTATAGTGGATGGTACTTTCCAGTGATGGACCAGATAATAGGAAGCGCAAGGAGGAGGGACTTACTCTTCCCTTATCTTGTGTCAACTTGCTGTGGAGTCCACTCTGTGAGCTTCATTCACTTTTAGAGCATAGCCGTCTTCTTTGTTGCTGCTGCCACTACTGCCTCCATCCTTGGCTGACATGAAGCTCCATCCCTTCCACATTGCTACTGTTCCTGCTGAATCATTGTTGATGTCACAGCCCAGCTGTTCTTCACTGATGTCAGAACCCATCATCTTTGACTCTCTAGCACAGTAAAATCTTGAGACCTTCTTGGGATCTTTCAGCTTGTGGGACATTATGGTCAAGAGTGAAGCAGCTACGGAAGGACACTGTTTTTTATCGTGAGTTAATTAATTAATTAACTTATTTTTATTTTTTTATTTCTTCCACTCATACAAAGTTGATAAGTACCCCATTCCCCTCCCTCCCTCCATCCCTCCCTGGATCCCCTTGCTTCCTTCACCCTTTTCCCCTTCCTTTCCCCCCTCCCTCCATTTTTCCAAGTCTCCCCTCCCACCCCCCATTCCTGGAGCATCCTTTAGTGTGCATATCAAACTTCCCTCTGGTTCCTCCTCTCTGATTAGGTGTAAGGACTCAGTAGCATTGCCTGGAGCTCTTTTTGGTGTTCCCCTTTAGTATAGGAACACTATTGTGGTTGTTAATCCCTTGCTCCTAAGGATCTAGTGCCTGTGATCCATGCTAGACTTTGGGGGTCAATGACATGTTGGTCATTGCTCAGGTCATGCAAAGTCCTATTGTTATTACTTCAGTCCTAACTTGTGTGGAGTATCTTGCATATTGCAATCTTACCATTCCCTCTTCTGCAAATTTCCCTGAAATTTATGATAGGGAGAGATTAGGTTGGCCTGGTTCCAGGTGGTTGATGTAGAGTCTCTGATGTTCTGAATTATGGTTTGTTGATTTTTTTTTTCAGTTTTGCTACTCCTACACCACCCTTAGCTCTATCCTGATGGGTATTGGATATCACCCCCTGGCCAGAGACAAAAAGGCTGTTAAAATAGAGTCTTATTGTAAGTTAATTTTTTTAACATTTTTTATTATTATTTCCACTCATACAAACTTAATAGGTAGACCAGTTCCCTCCCCCCTCCTCCTCCTCCCAAACCCCCTGCTCCCCCTTCCTCCCTCCCCATCTCCCAGTGCCTCCCCCCCAATTCCCAGAGAGTCCTTTATTGTGTATGCCTAACTCTCCTCTTGGTCCTCCTTTCCGATGACGTACAAGGACCCAGTGGCATTTCCTTGAACCCTTTCTCATGTTCCCCTTAAGCATAGGAACTCTACTGTGGCTGTCAATCCCTTGCCTCCAAGGATCTTGGTGCCTTTAGCTGACGTTAGACTTTGTGAGGTCTATAGTGTGATGACATGGTGCAGGGCATGCAAAGTCCTATTATAATTGCTTCAGCCCTAACTAGTGTGGTGACTCTTCAAATCATTGCTCCCCCCATCCTTTTGCTCTTACAATCTTACCGCCCCATCTTCCGCAAATGTCCCTGAGCTTCAGGATGGGGGGAGATTAGGCTGGCTTAGTTCTATGTGTATGATATAGAGTCTCTGAAGTTCTGGATTGTGGTTTGTTGATTTTCTTTTGCAGTTTTGCTGCTCCTGCAATGCCCTTCACTCCATCCTGATGGGCATTGTATGTCACCCCCTGGTCAGAGACAAAAAACTGTTAAACTGGAGTCTTGTTATAATAGCACATTCAAGGGTAGATGTAATAAAAGCAGGAAACCTCGGTGAGGGAGGGGTCAGTCACCCATTTGCAAAATGATCACCTTTCATCTGCCAGACTATATGCCTTTCCCCTTCTGGTGAGATCATACCCCCTCAGTTGTACATGATGAGGAACGAACGTCTGTGAACTTAACCAGGTGTCACATTACTTACTTGCATTCCTTGGAGGCCTATTTTCTCTGCTGTAACATGGTCCCCTCTCTCCTTGTGTCTGGTGTGGCCCTCCAACCCCATCCTTCCTGTTCATAATCCTTGCAATTACCGTATTACATAGGTTTACCCTTGAGTGTCTCAATGTGGGCTGGGTGAGTTTGGTACTAGGAGCAACCTATTAGGGAGTACATACGGTGCTTAACTTTCTGGGTTTTGGGATACTTCACTTAATATAATTGTTTCTAATGACATCCATTTCCCAGCAAATTCCAGTAATTCATCATTTTTGATGGCTGAGTAGTACTCCATTGTATAGATGCACCACCGTTTCCTTATCCACTCGTCAACTGTGGGACATTTAGGTTGATTCCATGACTTTGCTATTGTAAACAGTGCTGCTATGAACATGGTCGTGCTTGTGCTATTGAGGCAAACCTCTGCTGCATGGGGGGTTATTCCCAAAAGTGGAATCGCAGGGTCATATGGCATTTCAATCTTTAATTTCTTTAAGAATCTCCAGACGGCTCGCCAGAGTGGCTGTATGAACCTGCATTCCCACCAGCAATGTAGGAGAGTTCCCCTCTCTTCACATCCTCTCCAGCACTTGTTGTTTGTATTGTGGATTTTTGCCATCCTGACTGGGGTGAGATGATATCTCAGGGAGGTTTTGATTTGCATTTCCCTGATGGCTAAAGAAGTGGAGCATTTTTTAAGATATTTGTTAGACATTTTAATTTCATCTCTGGGAAAATTTCTTTTAAGTTCCACAGGCCCATTTTTTAATTGGGCCATTGGTTTCCTTGGTGGTTAATTTTCTAAGTTCTTTGTGCACTCTGGACAGTAGAGCTCTATCAGATATGTGATTAGTGAAGATTTTCTCCCATTCTGTGGGTTGCCTTTGACCTCGTGTGACAATCTCTTTATCTGAACAGAAGCTCTTTAATTTCACAAGATCCCAACTGTTGAGAGTTGGTAGCAGTGACTGTGCCATTGGATGTCTGTTTAGGAAATGTTGGCCTAGCCCAATCAGGTCGAGGGAGTTTCCTATCCGTTCAGTTATGATTTTTATACTCTCTGGCCTGATATCAAGGTCCTTGATCCATTTGGAATTAAGTCTTGTACATGGTGACAAGTACGGGTCCAGCTTTAATTTAATCTTCTGCATGTGGAGATCCAGTTTTACCAGCACCATTTGTTGAAGATGCTGTTCTTTTTCCATTGGATTCTTTGGGCCCCTTTGTCAAAGATCAAATGGCTGTATTTTCGTGGGCTTATATGTGGGTCTTCAACCCTTATCCATTGATCTGTGTGTCTATTTTGGATCCAGTACCAGGCTGTTTTTATAACTATGGATTTGTAGTATAGACTTAGGTTTGGTACAGTAATACCTCCAGCAGTATTTTTGTTACTCAGGATTGTCTTTGCTATCCTGGGTCTTTTGTGCCTCCATATGAACTTTGAGATTGTTTGGTCAACTTCTTTAAAGAATTGCTTTGGGATTTTAATTGGTATAGCATTGAATTTGTATATTGTCTTTGGTTGGATGGTCATTTTTATAATGTTGATTCTGCCAATCCAGGAACATGGGAGGTCTTTGCACCTTCTGATGTCTTCTGCAATTTCTTTCTTTAGGGTTTTAAAGTTTTCATTGTAAAGGTCTTGTACCTCCTTGGTTAGGTTTATACCAAGGTATTTCATTTTTTTAGGGGCTATAGTAAATGGGATTGTTTCTCTCAGGGCTTTTTCACTTCTTTCATTCTGGGCATATAGGAAGGCCTCTGATTTTTGCACATTTACTTTGTATCCTGCCACCCTGCTGAACTTCTCAATTAGTTCCAGGAGCTTCTGGGTGGAGTTTTTGGGATCGCTCAGGTATAAGATCATGTCATCTGCAAATAGGGATAGCTTGACTTCTTCCCTGCCGATTTGAATCCCCCTTTTTTTTAATTTTTATTATTATTATTATTATTTATTCAACTGTGCGCATGTGCATGTGTATGTGCGCGTGGGTGTGTGTCTGTGTGTGTGTGTGTGTCTGTGTGTCTGTGTATGTGTGTGTAGAACCACGGACGAATTCGCGAAACACCATGGACGCCTCCACCTCCTTCTGCCCCGGGATTCACAGGCTCCGCCCTACCAGGACCAGAAGCGCAGGCCGCCCCCGCTTCCACCTGGCGTCTATACGTGGGATCTGGGATCCGAACTCAGAACTTTCCGCATGCAAGGCGGAGGCTTTACCCCTGAGCCACTTCTCCAGCCCCCGATTTGAATCCCTTTTATGTCCCTTTCTTGTCTTATGGCCTCAGCTAAGACTTCAAGTACAATATTGAATACAAGTGGTGAGAGTGGACAGCCTTGTCTAGTTCCTGATCGAAGTGGGAATGCTTCCAATTGTTCCCCATTGAGCATAATCCTTGCTGTGGGCTTGTTGTATACAGCTTTTATTATATTGATAAAGGTTCCTTCCATTCCTACTGTCTCTAGCGTTTTGATCATAAAAGGCTGTTGGATCTTGTCAAAGGCTTTTTCTGCATCTATGGAGAGTATCATGTGGTCTTGGACTTTGGACTGGTTTACATGATGAATTACATTTATTGATTTGCGTATGTTGAACCAACCTTGTGTGCCGGGGATGAAGCCTACTTGGTCCCCATGAATGATCTTTTTGATGTTTTTGAATCTGATTTGCTAAGACTTTGTTGAGAATCTTTGCATCTGTGTTCATCAGAGAGATCAGCCTATAGCTTTCTTTTTTAAGTGAATCTTTATTAGGTTTTGGGATTAAAATGATATTAGCTTCATAGAAGGAATTTGGTAGTGTTCCTTCCTTTGCTATTTGATGGAACAGTTTAAGGAGTATTGGTGTTATTGACACCTTAAATGTCTGGTAGAATTCTGTGCTGAATCCATCTGGTCCAGGACATTTTTTGGTGGGGAGATTCGAGATTACTTCCTCAATTTCCTTATATGTTATAGGGCCATTTAAGTAATTCACGACTTCCTGATCCAATTTAGGTAAGATGTGTTTACTTAGAAATTCATCCATCTCTTGTGTGTTGTGAAACTTCACAGAGTATAAGTTTTTGAAATATGATGTTATAATTCTCTGGATTTCTTGGGTATCAGTAGTGATTACTCCATGTTCATTTCTAATTTTGTTAATTTGGGTTTTCTCTCTCTTGCTTTTGGTTAGTTTAGCTAGGGGTGTATCAATCTTGTGGATTTTTTCAAAGAACCAGTTTTTTGACTGGTTGATTTTTTCTATCGTTTTCTTGGTCTCGATTTCAGATATTTCTCCCCTTATTTTGCTAATCTCCTCTCTTCTACTACTTTTGGGATCAAATTGCTCAAGTTTCTCTAAAGCCTTAAGCTACATCGTTAAGTTATTTATTTCTGATGTTTCCATTTTTTTGATGTAGGCATTAAGAGCTATGAACTTACCTCTTAGGACAGCTTTCATTGTGTCCCAGAGATTTTGGTAGGTTGTATTTTCGTTATCATTCACTTTCAGGAAATCTTGAATTTCCTTTTTAATTTCTTCCTGAATCCAGTTCTCATTCAGCATCATAGTGTTAAGTTTCCAGGAGTTAGTGTATTTTCTCTTGTTTGTTGTGTTGTGGATGTCCAGCTTTAGGCCGTGGTGGTCTGATAGGGCACAGGTTAGAATTTCAACTTTCTTGTATATGTGTAGGTTCGTTTTGTGGCCCAATATGTGATCTATTTTGGAGAAAGTTCCGTGTGCTGCTGAGAAAAATGTGTATTCTTGGGTGCGTGGGTGAAAAGTTCGATAGAGATCTGTAAGGTCCATTTCTTTCAGGGTTTGATTAAGTTCCAAAGTGTCTCTGTTAAGCTTTTGACCTGTTGATCTATCCCCTTTTGAGAGGGTGGTGTTGAAGTCCCCAAGAATTATCGTTTGGGGGTTGATGAGTTTCCTGAAGGCAACAGATTGATGGATTGTGGTTTTTAATCCAAGTTTGTAATCTGTGTCTCTTAATTGGTGAGTTAATACCATTGACATTTAATGTTATAATGCAGAAATTATTTTTAATTCTAGACGTTTTTTATGTTTAGTAGAATTTGTAAGCATGTTGTTTGATATTTAGGTTTGGTGGTATTATACTTCCCTTCTGTCCTCCTGGATACGCTTGTTCTTTTCTTCAAGCTTGAGTATTATATCTAGGATTTTTTGAAGGCCTGGTTTGGTAGACATGTATCCCTTCAAGTTGTCTTTGTGCTGGAAAACTTGTCTTTCTCCCTCAATCATGACAGATAGTTTTGCCGGGTATATCAGTCTGGGTTGGCATTTTTGCTCATTTAATACTTGAAGTATGTCTCTCCAAGCTCTTCTTGCTTTTATTGTTTCCATTGAGTAGTCATTTGTTATTCTAATATGTTTACCTTTAAAAGTGAGTTGCTTTTTTTCTCTTGAAGCTCTCAGCACCTTTTCTTTGTCTTGAAGGTGGAGTGTTTTGACTATTATTTGCCGTGGCGATTTTCTATTTTGGTCATATCTGTTTGGAATGCGAAATGCCTCTTGTATTTGGATAGGCCTCTCATTCTTTAGTTGTGGGAAGTTTTCATTTATGATGAATTGAAATATTTCCTCAGGTGTGGTATTTTGGGATTCTTGTTCTGGTATCTTTTTGGCTTTAACAATCTCTTCCATTGAGCTGGTTAATTCTCCCACTTTGTCTTCAAGATCTGAAATTCTATTTTCTGCCTCATTAGTTCTGCTGATAAGACTGTTGTGTTTTGGGTTGAAGATAACTTGTCTTTTAGTTCAATTTTAAACTCTGCCTGAGACTGTTTTAATTGCTCCATACCTATTTTTGTTTCTTGAACTGTTTTTCTCAAGCCCTCCAGGTGCCTGTTGTGTTCCTGTTCAAAGTGGTTGATACGGTTGTTTAACTCTTCTCGGATTTCCTGTTTCATAGTATTAATCATGGTAATGATCATACTCTGAAAGTCATTATGTTGGGTCTGGCTTTCATGGCTATTTTCTGTGGATTTGTTCTGGTCCGAATCCCTCATTATGGGATTGATTCTTTCGGCAGGAGATTGGTCTTCTTGGGTTTTGTTTCTCGTGGATCTGCACTTTGACTTGTACATTGTTGTTTTGTTTTTTAGGACCTTTCAGTTTCTGTGTTTTTCACTGAATCAACATAGTTGGTATTGTTACGCTTGCCAGTAATAACTAGTGCTTGCCTTGGATTGGGTATGTTTGTGTATTGTTATTGTTATATCCTAGATGAGGCTACTAGGCTGTTAGTACATCAGTTAAGTCAGGTTATGTTACCAGGGGGTGAATATTAGTTTGGTAGTGCACTTTTTACGATTTAGTATCTTGGTGAAATGTGGAAGTGAGTGGTGTACTCCCTGGAGTTGTATGTTGTGGGGTGGCTGTATGAGAAAGTTGATCTACAGCATTGATACTTTAAAGGATCAGTAAGGTGAAAAGAAAAAGTTTACTTATCTTTGGGCTGGATGAGAAGAAACTCGCCCACGTGATATAATGATTGTAGTGGAGTCCAGATGTATGGCCTGTGTTCCCTTTGTTCCTTAGAATTTTGCTTGAGTTTCCTTTGGGCTCTATTGAATTCTGAGTAGCAGTGTGTCTTCTGTGGACCACGTGCGTAGGTCCCCGGTGGCCCAGAGAGGCAGAGGGGCTGATGTTGATGGCAGAATTCTTCACCTGCGACCTGGGTGGGGGGGCAGAGGTGCGCGGGGCGGGAGGGTGCGAGGGACTGGGGTCCAGGGCGGGGCCCCGGGGGCTAAGCCGGTGGCCGCGCAGCGTGGTGCTGCTGGCCGGGCGGCTCCCGGGTGGGGGGCGGGGCTGGGCTGGGCTCTTTCCCTCGCTGGCTCAATGGCAGAATTCTTCACCTGGGGCCTAGGAGGGTGGCTAGGCGCACAGGGCAGGAGGATGCGAGGGGCCGGGTGTGGGCCGGGTCCCAGGCTAAGCCGGAGTTGGCCTGGGTGGTCGCCGCCGGGTCGCGTGGGGCTCCGGGGTGGTTGGGATGGGCTCGTAAGTTAATTTAATAAACACACACACATATATATTACTTTCTAGAGATTCAGTTCTTTAGAGAACTCTGAATTTTAAGATACCTGGTTTGATGGTTATGTAGGCCTTCCATTTCTTCTTATAGTTGAAATTTTTTCTTTCACCTTCAATCATAACTGATACAACGTTGTGATGAACAACCCAGCAGTCTGGGTTGGCATTTGTGTTTGTTTATGATTTGAAGTACATCTTTCCAAACTCTTCTGACTTTTACTGTTTCCTTTTGATTTTGTTATTCTAATAGGCTTACCTTTAAATGTGACTTGGTTTTTCTCTTTTGAGGCTTTCAAAACATTTTCTTGTCTTATATCTGCAGTGCTTTGACTATTATTTGCCAAGACTAGTTTCTATTTTGGTCATATCTGATTGGTGTGCGCTATGCCTCTTGTATTTGGTTTGGGATCTTCCCATAGTTGTGAAAAAGTTTTTCATTTATGATAGTTTGAAAAATCTCTTCTGATATGAATTTTTGGATTTCTTACTCTGGGATTCCATGAATAAACAGTTTTGTCCTTCTCAAGGTGTCCCATAGTTCTTGAATATTCTTCCAAGTTTTTTTAAAAAACTTTTTCAGCCTCTTTAATTGAACAGTTTTGTTTTCCCATCTTGTCTTCTGATATTCTATTTTCTGCTTTGTAAGTGAGATTTTGTTGGTGAGACTCTCTTCTGAGTTTTGGATTGTACTTTGTTTTTATTTCAAGTTTAAATTTCAGATGAAATTTTTTCAACTGCTGTATGTTTAATTTTGTTTCTTTAACTGCCTTTTACATTTCATCCAAGTGCCTATTATCTTCTTGTTCATAGTTGCTTATGTGGTTATTCAACTCTTCTCTGAGTTACTATTGTATTGCTTTGATCATATTAATAGATCAAGCATTGAAAATAATTATCTTGGTCATTGATTTCTTGGCTAGTGTCCAAGATTTTATTCTGGTTGGAATTTATCATTATGGGGTTGACATTTCTTGAGGGAGAATTTTTGTCCTGGGTTTTGTTATATTTTGTGGATTTATAGTGTGACTTGGGCATTTTGTGTTTTGTCTCAGGTATCTTACTTTGGTATGTGTTTCTGACACTTTTGAGTCCAATAGAATTACTGCTTTCTTGGGTGTGTAAGCAGTCAGTATAGGATTGCTTGGTGCTGTTTTTTGGATAAGTTTATTGTAAAGCATAAGAACTGTGTAATCACAACCTCATTTAAAGGGTGACAGAGTTTTGGTTTAGTTTTACCTGAGACATTTAAGGTTGGGTGTCAGGATTTGTCAGGCGAGATTTGGATTAGGTATCAGAAGTATTTTAAGAAGATAAAATACGATGGGTATAGTAGCTAGGAGTTGGAATCGACTGAAATATGGCAGTTTTAGATTGTTAGGGGTATGAGAGGGTGAATGACTAAGATCCTGAAGGGAGAGGTGTATGGGGCTTTGTATATGCTGTATAGAAATCTTAAATTGTGGTGGCTATTAATTGAGGTTAAAAAAAATAAAAAGGGAGAGCTATCTTAGGGTTAGGTCTGAAAATTCTCTTTTGTTGAATGGCGATATTCTTGGAGTTCTTGGTTGTGTGGTATTAGTCCCCAGCCTGTGATTTTTGTGGCCTCTGTTAAATTCTTGGAGGGTATTTTAATGATTAGGTCTGGATGAGGACATGGCTTTGTTAAATAGTAAAGGGGCTGGATAAAATTAGATAGGAGATAGAGGCCATGCAGCACATCCATAGGAGAAGCTAGGCCCAGGCAGAAGAGGGAACCCTGGCTCTTTGAAGATCATGTGGTCCAGGCCATGTGACAGATCTGTGGCAGAAGCTGGGTCCAGGTGGGAGAGCCTGATATTTCTTTTTTTTTTTTTTTAGCATTTTTTATTATTATTTCCGCTCATACAAACTTAATAGGTACACCGGTTCCCTTCCTCCCACCTCCTCCCCCCAAACCCCCTGCTCCCTCTCCCCTCACCCTTCCCTCCCCATCCCCCAGTGCCTCCTTCCCAATTCCCAGAGAGTCCTTTAATATGCATCCCTGACTCTCCTCTGGACCCTCCTCTCTGATGATGTACAAGGACCCAGTGGCATTTCCCTGAACCCATTCCCGTGTTCCCCTTAAGCATAGGAACACTCTACTGAGGCTACCAATCTCTTGCCTCCAAGGATCTTGGTGCATTTAGCAAATGCTAGTCTTTGTGAGGTCAATAGTGTGTTGGACATTGCGCAGGGCATGCAAAGTCCAATTATGATTGCTTTGGCCCTAACTTGTGTGGAGTATCTTGCAAATCATTGCTCCTCCCATCCCTTTGCTCTTACACTCTTACCACCCCTTTTTCCCGCAAATGTCCCTGAGCTTCAGGATGGGGAGAGATTAGTCTGGCCTAGTTCTAGGTGGTTGATATAGAGTCTCTGAAGTTCTGGATTGTGGTGTGTTGATTTTCTTTTGTAGTTTTGCTGCTCCTGCAATGCCCTTCACCCATCCTGATGGGCACTGTATGTCACCCCCTGGTCAGAGACAAAAAGCTGTTAAACTGGAGTCTTGTTATAATAGCACATTCAAGGGTAGATGTAATAAAAGCAGGAAACCTCGGTGAGGGAGAGGTCAGTCACCCATTTGCAAAATGATCACCTTTTCATCTGCCAGACTATATGCCCTCCCGTTCTGGTGAGATCATACCCCCTCAGTTGTACATGATCAGGAATGAACGTCTGTGAACTTAACCAGGTGTCACATTACTTACTTGCATTCCTTGGAGGCCTATTTTCTCTGCTGTAACATGGTCCCCTCTCTCCTTGTCTCTGGTGTGGCCCTCCTACCCCATCCCTCCTGTTCATAATCCTTGCAATTATAGTTTTACAGAGATTTATCGTTGAGTGTCTCTAGGTGGGGTGGGTGGGTTTGCTACTAGAAGCCACCTATTAGGGAGTACATACGGTGCTTAATTTTCTGGGTCTGGGATACTTCACACAATATAATTGTTTCTAATGACATCCATTTCCCGGCAAATTCCAGTAATTCATCATTTTTGATGGCTGAGTGGTACTCCATTGTATAGATATACCACCTTTTCCTTATCCACTCATCAACTGTTGGACATTTGGATTGATTCCATGACTTTGCTATTGTAAACAGTGCTGCTATGAACATGGTCGTGCTTGTGTTATCGAGGTGAACCTCTGCTGCATGAGGGCTTATTCCCAAAAGTGGGATAGCAGGGTCATATGGCATTTCAATCTTTAATTTCTTTAAGAATCTCCAGACGGCTCGCCAGAGTGGCTGTATGAGCCTGCATTCCCACCAGCAATGTAGGAGAGTTCCCCTCTCTCCACATCCTCTCCAGCATTTGTTGTTTGTATTGTGGATTTTTGCCATCCTGACCGGGGTGAGATGATATCTCAGGGAAGGTTTGATTTGCATTTCCCTGATGGCGAAGGAAGTGGAGCATTTTTTAAGATATTTGTTAGACATTTTAATTTCATCCCTGGTAAAGTTTCTTTGAAGTTCCAGGGCCCATTTTTTAATTGGGCCATTGTTTTCCTTGGAGTTTAGTTTTCTAAGTTCTTTGTGCACTCTGGACAGTAGAGCTCTGTCAGATATGTGGTTAGTGAAGATTTTCTCCCATTCTGTGGGTTGCCTTTGAGCTCGTGTGACAATCTCTTTATCTGAACAGAAGCTCTTTAATTTCACAAGAGCCCAACTGTTGAGAGTTGGTAGCAGTGACTGTGCCATTGGGTGTCTGTTTAGGAAATGTTAGACTAGCCCAATCAGCTTGAGGGAATTCCCTATCCTTTCAATATGGTTTTTATAGTCTCTGGCCTTAAATCAAGGTCCTTGATCCATATGGAATTAAGTCCTGTACAAGGTGACAAGTACGGGTCCCGTTTTAATCTTCTACATGTGGAGATCCAGTTTTGCCAGCACCATTTGTTGAAGATACTGTTCTTTTTCCATTGGATTTTTTGGGCCCCTTTGTCAAAGATCAAATGGCTGTAATTTTGTGGGCTTATATGTGGGTCTTCAACCCTTATCCATTGATCTGTATGTCTATTTTGGAGCCAGTACCTGGCTGTTTTTACAACAATGGATTTGTAGTATAGAGTAAGGTTTGGTATGGTGATACCTCCAGCAGTGTTTTTGTTACTCAGGATCGTCTTTGCTATCCTGGGTCTTTTGTGCCTCCATATGAATTTTGAGATTGTTTGGTCAACTTCTTTAAGAATTGCTTTGGGATTTTAATTGGTATAGCAATGAATTTGTATATTGCCTTTGGTAGGATGGTAATTTTTATGATGTTGATTCTGCCAATTCAGGAACACGGGAGGTCTTTCCACCTGGTGTCTTCTGCTATTTCTTTCTTTAGAGTTTTAAAGTTTTCATTGTAAAGGTCTTTTACCACCTGGGTTAGGTTTCTACCAAGGTATTTCATTTTTTTAGGGGTTATAGTAAATGGGATTGAGTCTCTCAGCGATTTTTCACTTCTTTCATTCTGGGCATGTAGGAAAGCCACTGATTTTTGTACATTTATTTTGTATCCTGCTACCCTGCTGAACTGCTCTTTAGTTCCAGCAGCTTCCTGGTGGAGTTTGGGATCACTTAGATATAAGATCATGTCATCTGCAAATAGAGATAGCTTGACTTCTTCCTTGCCGATTTGAATCCCTCTTATGTCCCTTTCTTGTCTTATGGCTTCAGCTAAGACTTCAAGTACAATATTGAATAGAAGTGGTGAGAGTGGACAGTCTTGTCTAGTTCCTGATCGAAGTGGGAATGCTTCCACTTTTTCCCCATTGAGATTAATCCTTCCTGTGAGTTTGTTGTATACAGCTTTTATTATATTCATAAAGATTCCTTTCATTCCTACTGTCTCTAGCATTTTGATCCTAAAAGGCTGTTGAATCTTGTCAAAAGCATTTTCTGCATCTATCCAGAGTATCATGTGGTCTTGGACTTTGGACTGGTTTACATGATGAATTACATTTATTGATTTGCGTATGTTGAACCAACCTTGTGTGCCGGGGATAAAGCCTACTTGGTCCCATGGATTATCTTTTTGATATGTTTTTGAATCATATTTGCTAAGACTTTGTTGAGAATCTTTGCATCTGTGTTCATCAGGGAAATTGGCCTATAGTTTTCTTTTTTAAGTGAATCTTTATTAGGTTTTGGGATTAAGACGACATTAGCTTCATAGAAGGAATTTGGTACCCTTTTCACCCCACCCCGCTCCGCCGGTCGGGACGCGCACGCGGTCCAGCCGGGCCTCACCCCGCGCCCTAGGTAAGTCCCCGTACGGGCCCCGCTCACCAGGACCCCAGGTCAGCCCACGGGGACCCGGCTCCGACTCCTACCATCCAGCTGGAGCCTCGCGGGGGCGAGGGACGAGGAGGATCTCTCCATGCGCCCGGCCCTGCCCCAGCTGCCCTCGGCTTAAATAGCTCCACGCCCACGCACCCATCCTCCCTTTTCACCCCACCCCGCTCCACCGGTCGGGACAGGCGGGCGGTCCAGCCGGGCCTCACCTTGTGCCCTAGGTAAGTCCCCGTTCGGGCCCCGCCCACCAGGACCCCAGGCCAAATAATTCAGTTTAGTGAAATTGAGAGATCTTAAGAGTTAAAATGACAATGCCAAAGTCAAAGTGCAAATCCATGAGAAGCAACACTCAAGTAAACAAATTTCCCACTGAAGAAATTAATCCCATAATGTTAGACTCCAACAAGAACAAACCCGCGGAAAAAGGCCAAGAAAGACTCACCCAGGATAAGGTCTTTCAAAATATGATCATTACCATGTTCAATACTATGAAAGAGGAAATCTGGGAGGAATTACATAATCGAATCAATCGCTTTGAAGAGGAACACAATAGACATCTGGAGGAGTTGAGAAAAACAGTGCAAGAAACAAAAAGTGGCATAGAGCAGTTAAAACAAACTCAAGCAGAGTTTAAAACTGAGCTAAAAGACAAGTTATCTTCAACCCAGAATGCCACAGAGTCTTATCAGCAGAACTAACGAAGCAGAAAACAGAATTTCAGACCTTGAAGATAAAGTGGGAGTACTAACCAGCTCAATGGAAGAGGTTGTTAAAGCCAAAAAGATACTTGAGAGAAATATCCAAGAGATATGGGACACCCTGAAGAAGCCTAACGTGTATTCATGGAATACCAGAGCAAGAATCTCAAAATACCACCCCTGAGGAAATTTTTCAAACGATCATCAAGGAAAACTTTCCTCATCAAAAAGAGAGAGGCCCATTCATATACAAGAGGCATTCTGCACCCCAAACAGATACGACCAAAATAGAAGCACGCCGTGGCAAATAATAGTTAAAACACTCCACATTCAAGATAAAGAACTGGTGCTGAGAGCTTCAAGGGAGAAAAAAACCAGTCACTTTTAAAGGTAAACTTATTAAAATAACAAATGACTTCTCAGTAGAAACAGTAAAAGCAAAAAGAGCTTGGAGAGACATACTTCAAGTATTGAATGAGCAAAAATGTCAACCCAGGCTGATTTACCCTGCAAAACTATCAGTCATGATTGAGGGAGAAAGAAAAACTTTCCAGCACAAAGACAACTTGAAGGGATACATGTCCACCAAACCAGGCCTTCAAAAAATGCTAGAAATGATACTCAAACGTGAAGAAAAAAACAGGCATATCCAGGAGAACAGAAGGCAAATATAACACCATTAAACATAATAAAAGTCTGGAATTAACAATAGTTTCTCCATTATAACACTAAATGTTAATGGACTTAATTCACCGATCAAGAGACACAAGATTACAAACTTGGATTAAAAATCACAATCCATCAATTTGCTGCCTGCAGGAAACCCATCTCACCACAAAAGATAGGCACGCTCTAAAAATAAAAGGCTGGTCAACAATTCTACAAGCAAATGGAAGCAGAAAACAGGCAGGGGTAGCCATTATGCTATCAGACAAAGTGGATTTCAAACCAAAGAAAATTATAAGAGACACGGATGGATACTACATTTTAGTCACAGGTACAATTCACCAGGAAGACTTCACAATACTGAACATATATGCACCCAATACGGGCCCCTCCACATTCATTAAGAAAACCCTACAGCGTCTAAAGCAAGAAATCAACCCCCAAACGATAATTCTTGGGGACTTCAACACCGCCCTCTCAACATGGGATAGATCATCAGGTCAAAAGCTTAACAGAGACACTTTGGAACTTAATCAAACCCTGAAAGAAATGGACCTTACAGATCTCTATCGAACTTTTCACCCACGCACCAAAGAACATACATTTTTCTCAGCACCATACGGAGCTTTCTCAAAATAGATCACATATTGGGCCACAAAACGAACCTACACATATACAAGAAAGTTGAAATTCTAACCTGTGCCCTATCAGACCACCACGGCCTAAAGCTGGACATCCACAACACATCAAACAAGAGAAAATACACTAACTCCTGGAAACTTAACACTATGATGCTGAATGAGAACTGGATTCAGGAAGAAATTAAAAAGGAAATTCAAGATTTCCTGAAAGTGAATGATAACGAAAATACAACCTACCAAAATCTCTGGGACACAATGAAAACTGTTCTAAGAGGTAAGTTCATAGCTCTTAATGCCTACATCAAAAAAATGGAAACATCAGAAATAAACAACTTAACAATGCAGCTTAAAGCTTTAGAGAAACTAGAGCAATGTGATCCCAAAAGCAGTAGAAGAGAAGAGATTAGCAAAATAAGGGGAGAAATATCTGAAATCGAGATTAAGAAAACGATAGAAAAAATCAACCAATCAAAAAGCTGGTTCTTTGAAAAAATCAACAAGATTGATACACCCCTAGCTAAACTAACCAAAAGCAAAGAGAGAAAACCCAAATTAACAAAACTAGAAATGAATATGGAGTTATCACTACTGATACCCAAGAAATCCAGAGAATTATAACATCATATTTCAAAAACTTATACTCTGTGAAGTTTGACAACACAAAAGAGATGGATGAATTTCTAAGTAAACACAACTTACCTAAATTGAATCAGGAAGTTTAGAAAGTTGTGAATTATTTAAATAGTCCTATAACATATAAGGAAATTGAGGAAGTAATCTCGAATCTCCCCACCAAAAAATGTCCTGGACCAGATGGATTCAGCACAGAGTTCTATCAGACATTTAGGAGTTAATAACACCAATACTCCTTAAACTGTTCCATCAAATAGCAAAGGAAGGAACACTACCAAATTCCTTCTATGAAGCTAATATCATTTTAATCCCAAAACCTAATAAAGATTCACATAAGAAAGAAAACTATAGGCCGATCTCCCTGATGAACACAGACGCAAAGATTCTCAACAAAGTCTTAGCATATCGGATTCAAAAACATATTAAAAAGATCATTCATGGGGACCAAGGAGGCTTCATCCCCGGCACATAAGGTTGGTTCAACATATGCAAATCAATAAATGTAATTCATCATGTAAACCAGTCCAAAGTCCAAGAACACATAATACTCTCGATAGATGCAGAAAAAGCTTTTGACAAGATCCAACAGCCTTTTATGATCAAAACGCTAGAGACAGTGGGAATGGAAGGAACCTTAATCAATATAATAAAAGCTGTATACAACAAGCCCACAGCAAGGATTATGCTCAATGGGGAACAATTGGAATCATTCCCACTTTGATCAGGAACTAGACAAGGCTGTCCACTCTCACCACTTCTATTCAATATTGTACTTGAAGTCTTAGCTGAAGCCATAAGACAAGAAAGGGACATAAGAGGGATTCAAATCGGCAAAGGAAGAAGTCAAACTATCTGTATTTGCAGATGACATGATCTTATACCTGAGGGATCCCAAAAACTCCACCAGGAAGCTCCTGGAACTAATTGAGAAGTTCAGCAGGGTGGCAGGATACAAAATAAATGTGCAAAAATCAGAGGCCTTCCTATATGCCCAGAATGCAAGAAGTGAAAAAGCCTTGAGAGAAACCATACCATTTACTATAACCCTTAAAAAAATGAAATACCTTGGTATAAACCTAACTAAGGAGGTAAAAGACCTTTACAATGAAAACTTTAAACCCTAAAGAAAGAAATTGCAGAAGACACCAGAAGATGGAAAGACCTCCCTTGTTCCTGGATTGGCAGAATCAACATCGTAAAAATGACCATCCTACCAAAGGCAATATACAGATTCAATGCTATACCAATCAAAATCCCAAAGCAATTCTTCAAAGAAGTTGACCAAACAATCTCAAAGTTCATATGGGGGCACAAAAGACCCAGGATAGCAAAAACAATCCTGAGTAACAAAAACACAGCTGTAGGTATTACCCTACCAAACCTAAGTCTATACTACAAATCCATAGTTATAAAGACAGCCTGGTACTGGCTCCAAAATAGACACACAGATCAATGGATAAGGATTGAAGACCCAGATATAAGCCCACAAAGTTACAGCCATTTGGTCTTTGACAAGGGGCCCAAAGAATCCAATGGAAAAAGAACAGCATCTTCAACAAATGGTGCTGGCAAAACTGGATCTCCACATGCAGAAGATTAAAGCTGGACCTGTACTTGTCACCATGTACAAGACTTAATTCCAAATGGATCAAGGACCTTGATATCAGGCCAGAGACTTTAAAAACCATAGTTCAAAGGATAGGGAACTCCCTCGAGCTGATTGGGCTAGGCCAACACTTCCTAAACAGACATCCAATGGCACAGTCACTGCTACCAACTCTCAACAGTTGGGCTCTTGTGAAATTAAAGAGCTTCTGTTCAGATAAAGAGATTGTCACACGAGCTCAAAGGCAACCCACAGAATGGGAGAAAATCTTCACTAACCACATATCTGACAGAGCTCTACTGTCCAGAGTGCACAAAGAACTTAGAAAACTAAACTCCAAGGAAAACAATGGCCCAATTAAAAAATGGGCCCTGGAACTTCAAAGAAACTTTACCAGGGATGAAATTAAAATGTCTAACAAATATCTTAAAAAATGCTCCACTTCCTTCGCCATCAGGGAAATGCAAATCAAAACTTCCCTGAGATATCATCTCACCCCGGTCAGGATGGCAAAAATCCATAATACAAACAATAACAAATGCTGGAGAGGATGTGGAGAGAGGGGAACTCTCCTACATTGTTGGTGGGAATGCAGGCTCATACAGCCACTCTGGCAAGCCGTCTGGAGATTCTTAAAGAAATTAAAGATTGAAATGCCATATGACCCTGCTATCCCACTTTTGGGAATAACCCCCCATGCAGCAGAAGTTCGCCTCGATAGCACAAGCTTGACCATGTTCATAGCAGCACTGTTTACAATAGCAAAGTCATGGAATCAACCTAAATGTCCAACAGTTGACGAGTGGATAAGGAAAAGGTGGTACATCTATACAATGGAGTACTACTCAGCCATCAAAAATGATGAATTACTGGAATTCGCTGGGAAATGGATGTCATTAGAAAGAATTATATTAAGTGAAGTATCCCAGACCCAGAAAATTAAGCGCCGTATGTACTCCCTAATAGGTGGCTCCTAGTATCAAACTCACCCAGCCCACATTGAGACACTCAAAAGTAAACCTATGTAACACAGTAATTGCAAGGATTATGAACAAGAGAGATGGGGTAGGAGGGCCACACCAGAAACAAGGAGAGAGGGGACCATGTTACAGCAGAGAAAATAGGCCTCCGTCAAGGTCTGCAAGTAAGTACTGAGAAACCTGGTTAAGTTCACAGATGTTCTTTCCTGATCTCACCAGAAGGGGAGGGCATATAGTCTAGCAGATAAAAAGTAATCATTTTGCAAATGGGTGATGGACCCCTCCCTCACTGAGGTTTCCTACTCTTATTACATCTACCCTTGAATGTGCTATTACAACAAGACTCCAGTTTAACAGCTTTTTGTCTCTGGCCAGGGGGTGACATACAGTGCCCAGCAGAATGGAGTGAAGGGCATTGCAGGAGCAGCAAAACTGCAAAAGAAAATCAACAAACCACAATCCAGAACTTCAGAGACTATATCAATCACATAGAACTAGGCCAGCCTAATCTCTCCCCATCCTGGAGCTCAGGGACATTTGCGAAAGAGGGGGCGGTAAGATTGTAAGAGCAAAAGGATGGGAGAAGCAACGATTTGCAAGATTCTCAACAATAGTTGGGGCCAAAGCAATCATAATGGGACTTTGCATGCCCTGTGCAATGTCCAGCGCACTGTTGCCCTCATAAAGTCTAGCATCTGTTAAGAGCAACGAGACCCCTGGAGGCAAGGTATTGACAGCCATAGTAGTGATCTTATGCTTAAGGGGAACAAGAGAAAGGGCTTATGGAAATGCCACTGGGTCCTTGTATGTCATCGGAGAGGAGGACCCAGTGGAGAGTTAGGCGTACACAATAAAGGACTCTCTGGGAATTGGGGGGGAGGCACTGGGGGAAGGGAAGGAGGGGGTTCGGGGGGAGGAGGGGGGAGGGAGGGAACTGGTAAAAAAATTTTAAAATGTATAATTAAATTTTTAATAAAAAAAGAAGGAATTTGGTAGTGTTCCTTCCTTTGCTATTTGATGGAACAGTTTAAGGAGTATTGGTGTTATTAACTCCTTAAATGTCTGGTAGAACTCTGTGCTGAATCCATCTGGTCCAGGACATTTTTTGGTGGGAAGTTTCGAGATTACTTCCTCAATTTCCTTATATGTTATAGGACTATTTAAATAATTCACAACTTCCTGATTCAATTTAGGTAAGTTGTGTTTACTTAGGAATTCATCCATCTCTTTTGTGTTGTCAAACTTCACAAAGTATAAGTTTTTGAAATATGATGTTATAATTCTCTGGATTTCTTGGGTATCAGTAGTGATATCTCCATTTTCATTTTTAATTTTGTTGATTTGGGTTTTCTCTCTCTTGTTTTTAGTTAATTTAGCTAGGGGTGTATCAATCTTATTGATTTTTTCAAAGAACCAGCTTTTTGACTGGTTGTTTTTCTCTATCGTTTTCTTAGTCTCGATTTCAGATATTTCTCCCCTTATTTTGCTAATCTCCTCTCTTCTACTACTTTTGGGATCAGATTGCTCAAGTTTCTCTAAAGCCTTAAGCTGCATCGTTAAGTTATTTATTTCTGATATTTTCATTTTTTTGATGTAGGCATTAAGAGCTATGAACTTACCTCTTAGGACAGCTGTCATTGTGTCCCAGAGATTTTGGTAAGTTGTATTTTCATTATCGTTCACTTTCAGGAAATCTTGAATTTCCTTTTTAATTTCTTCCTGAATCCAGTTCTCATTCAACATCATAGTGTTAAGTTTCCAGGAGTTAGTGTATTTTCTCTTGTTTGTTGTGTTGTGGATGTCCAGCTTTAGGCCGTGGTGGTCTGATAGGACACAGGTTAGAATTTCAACTTTTTTGTATATGTGGAGGTTCGTTTTGTGGCCCAATATGTGATCTATTTTGGAGAAAGTTCCGTGTGCGGCTGAGAAAAATGTGTATTCTTTGGTGCGTGGGTGAAAAGTTCGATAGAGATCTGTAAGGTCCATTTCTTTCAGGGTTTGATTAAGTTCCAAAGTGTCTCTGTTAAGCTTTTGACCTGTTGATCTATCCCCTTTTGAGAGGGTGGTGTTGAAGTCCCCAAGAATTATCGTTTGGGGGTTGATTTCTTGCTTTAGATGCTGTAGGGTTTTCTTAATGAATGTGGAGGGGCCCGTATTGGGTGCATAAATGTTCAGTATTGTGAAGTCTTCCTGGTGAATTGTACCTGTGACTAAAATGTAGTTTCCACCTGTGTCTCTTATGATTTTCTTTGGTTTTAAGTCCACTTTGTCTGAAAGCATAATGGCTACCCTTGCCTGTTTCCTGGTTCCATTAGCTTGCAGTATTTTGGACCAGCCTTTCATTTTTAGGATGTGTCTATCTTTTGTGGTGAGATGAGTTTCCTGAAGGCAACAGATTGATGGGTTGTGGTTTTTAATCCAAGTTTGTAATCTGTGTCTCTTAATTGGTGAGTTATTACCATTGACATTTAATGTTATAATGGAGAAATTATTTTTATTTCTGGACATATTTTATGTTTAGTGAATTTTGTAAGCTTATTATTTTACATTTATGTTTTTTGGTATTATACTACTCTTCTGTCTTTCTGGATATGGTTGTTTTTTTCTTCAAGTTTGCGTATCATTTCTAGCATTCTTTGAAGGCCTGGTTTGGTAGACATGTATCCCTTCAAGTTGTCTTTGTGCTTGAAAATTTTTCTTTTCCCTTGATTATGACAGATAGATTTGCCAGGTATATCAGTCTGGGTTGGCATTTTTGCTCATTTAATACTTGAAGTACGTCTTTCCAAGCTCTTCTTGCTTTTACTGTTTCCATTGAGAAGTCATTTTTTATTTTAATAGGTTTGACTTTAAAAGTGACTTGCTTTTTTTCTCTTGAAGCTCTCAGCACCTTTTCTTTGTCTTGAATGTGGAGTGTTTTGACTATTATTTGCCGTGGCGATTTTCTATTGTGGTCATATCTGTTTGGAGTGCGAAATGTCTCTTGTATTTGGATGGGCCTCTCATTCTTCAGTTGAGGGAAGTTTTCTTTGATGATAATTTGAAAAATTTCCTCCGGTGTGGTATTTTGGGATTCTTGCTCTGGTATTCCATGAATGCGCATGTTAGGCTTCAGGGTGTCCCATATCTCTTGAATGTTCCTCTCAAGTACCTTTTTGGCTTTAACAATCTCTTCCATTGAGCTGGTTAATTCTCCCACTTTGTCTTCAAGATCTGAGATTCTATTTTCTGCTTCATTAGTTCTGCTGATAAGACTCTCTGTTGAGCTTTGGGTTGAATATAACTTGTCTTTTAGATCAATTTTAAACTCTGCCTGAGACTGTTTTAAGTGCTCTATGCCTATTTTTGTTTCTTGAACTGTTTTTCTCAACTCCTCCAAATGCCTGTTGTGTTCCTGTTCAAAGTGGTTGATGCGGTTGTTTAATTCCTCTTGGATTTCCTGTTTCATAGTATTAACCATGGTAATGATCATACTTTGAAAGTTGTTGTCTTGGGTCTGGCTTTCTTGGCTATTTTCTGTAAATTTGTTCTGGTTGGAATCCATCCTTAAGGGGTTGATTCTTTCAGTGGGAGATTGGTCTCCTTGGGTTTTGTTTCTCATGTATCTGCACTTTGGACATTGGAATCTGGACATTGTTGTTTTGTCTTCTAGGGCTTTTCAGTTTCTGTGTGTTTTTGACTGAACTGATTTAGTTGGTATTACTACACTTGGGCAGTTGTTACCAGTGTTTGCCTTGAGGTTGGGTATGTTTGTCTTTTGTTATTGTTATTTCCTAGCTGAGGCTATTAGGCTGTTAGTACATCAGTTAAATCAGGTTAAGTAGACAGGGTGTGAATATTAGCATGGTAGTGCACTTTTACGATGTAGTTTATTGGTGATATGTGAGAGTAAGTGGTGTATTCCCTGGAGTTGTATATGTTTTTGGGGTGACTGTATGAAAAGGTTAATCTACAGTGATTAATATTAGAAAGGAACAGTAAGGTGAAAAAAAAAGGGGAGGTGTACTTACCTTTGGGCTGGATGTAAAGAATCTCTCCCATGTGATAGGATGATTGTAGAGGTTTTCAGATGTATGGCCTTTGACCCTTAGAACTTTGCTTGAGTTTTCTTTGGACTCTACTGAATTCTGAGTAGCAGTGTGTCTTCTGTAGACCACTTGTGTGGGTCCCCCGTGGGCCAGAGAGGCAGAGGGTCTGATGTTGGCAGAAGTCTTCACCTGGGGCCTGGGACTTGGCTTAGTGGCCCTCCCAAGCTCCAGGGATGGAGGAATGTGAATAAGTCCTGTACAGTTGGTCCCACAGGCGAGCGGGAGGAAGAAAGGGGCTGGAGCCCAGGGGCGTGGCCCAGGCCTAAGCCCGAGGCGGGTCGGGGCGTGACGTAGGGACACGGGGCAACCTGGGGGTTGCTGGGGGTCGGGGCGGACTGGACTGGCTCACTCACCTGGGGATGGCGGTGCGGGTCGAGGCTGCACGAGAGGGAGAAAGGGGGCTCTCTTATGATACAAGTTAAATGTCTACTTGAAACGTATGCAGATACAAGGATTTACCTCTCAAAATCATATTGAACAGAGTTGAAATGTATGTCTGAAGGAAAAATTTTTAAATTTCAGACTTTTAAAATCTCAGCTGTGGTTTTAGCCCATCTTTTTTTTTTTTTAATTTCCACTCATACAAACTTAACAGGTACACCCATCCCCCATCTTGGTGCCTTTAGCAAATGCTTGACTTTGTAAGGTCAATAGTGTGTTGGACATTGTGCAGGGCATGTAAAGTCCAAATATGATTGCTTTGGCCCTAACTTGTGTGGAGTATCTTGCATATCATTGCTCCTCCCATCCTTGTGCTCTTACAATCTTACTGCCCCCTCTTCTGCAAATTTCCCTGAGCTTCAGAATGGGGAGAGATTAGGCTGGCCTAGTTCTAGGTGATTGATATAGAGTCTCTGATGTTCTGGATTATGATTTGTTGACTTTTTTTCCAGTTTTGCTGCTCCTGCAATGCCCTTGACTCCATCCTGATGGGTATGTCACACCTTGCAGTCCTTGATGGTGGCCTATTTTCTCTGCTGTAACATGGTCCTCTCTCTCCTTGTTGCTGGTGTGGCCCTCCTTCCCCATCCCTCCTGTTCATAATCTTAGCAATTACTGTAGTTATTAGAGAGATTTATCTTTGAGTGTCTCTAAGTGGGTTTGGTACCGGGAGCCACCTATTAGGGAGTACATACGGTGCTTAATTTTCTGTGTTTGGGATATTTCACACAATATAATTGTTTCTAATAACATCCATTTCCCGGCAAATTCCAGTAATTCATCATTTTTGATGGCTGAATAGTACTCCATTGTATAGATGTACCACTGTTTCCTTATCCACTCATCAACTGTTGGACATTTGGGTTGATTCCATGACTTTGCTATTGTAAACAGTGCTGCTATGAACATGGTCGTGATTGTACTATCGAGGTGAACCTCTGCTGCATGGGGGGTTATTCCCAAAAGTGGAATAGCAGGATTATATGGCATTTCAATCTTCAATTTCTTTAAGAATCTCCAGACGGCTCGCCAGAGTGGCTGTATGAGCCTGCATTCCCACCAGCAATGTAGGAGAGATCCCCTCTCTCCACATCCTCTCCAGCTTTTGTTGTTGTTTGTATTGTGGATTTTTGCCATCCTGACCAGGGTGAGATGATATCTCAGGGAAGTTTTGATTTGCATTTCCCTGATGGCTAAGGATGTGGAGCATTTTTAAAGATATTTGTTAGACATTTTAATTTCATCCCTGGTAAAGTTTCTTTTAAGTTCCAGGGCCCATTTTTTAATTGGGCCATTTGTTTCCTTAGTGTTTAGTTTTCTAAGTTCTTTGTGCACTCTGGATAATAGACCTCTATCAGATATGTGGTTAGTGAAGATTTTCTTCCATTCTGTGGGTTGCCTTTGAGCTCTGTTACAATCACTTTATCTGAACAGAAGCTCTTTAATTTCACCAGATCCCAACTATTGAGAGTTGGTAGCAATAACTGTGCCATTGGATGTCTGTTTAGGAACTGTTGGTTTTCCCCCATTTTTAAAGCATCCTGATGTCTTTTAATACATTCTCTATCTTTGTATAATAAACTCTCACTATTGTACATATGAATAAGCTCTTCTACAATAATAATAACAGACTTTTAGAATCTTTTTTGCATTTTTTATCTTGATGTGTGTGTGAGCATGTCTGTGTGTGGGAGGAGGGGGTATGGGTATGCTATGATGCTTTAAAGGTCATCAGATAACAACATGCAAGAGTGAGTTCTCTCCTTCCACTATGTGGGTCATTAAGCTCTGTGGCAAACACCTTTACCTGCTGAGCCATTTTCTCAGCTCTTGGGGTGTAAAGTTTTATTTTGAGAATTATTAGAAATAAAATAAACGTTCACACAGTCATAATGAGATTTGTCATACTGAAGATGTTATTCTGTTTTCTGGCTTTTTTTTTTTCTGATGAGAGATGTGCTTGTCTTTTCTTTCTAGTTAACTTCCTTTCAATTTTATGTTTTTCATTGTTTATTGTTATCCCATTTCACTAACAAGTACATAGATGTTAACTTAGCTTTTAAAATTCAACTTGAACATGAATGTACTCTTTACAGATTTTCTTTTCTGTTTAGGAGCTTCTCTTTAGTTTGAATTATAAATATGGATATGTCATGAATACTTGGGTAATAGAAGTCTCCTCTCTATGGGAAATTTCACTGATATTCCCATTGTATAAGTTTTGTTTTGTTTTTAATGAATAATTTTGTTTATTTGTTTTAAATACTGAAGAAATCTCCTGGATTCCATGGAGAGCCAACACTCACTGCTCTCATCCCCACAGCAAATTTATTTCAAGGACAATATTTTCTTTTAAATGAACAGTTAACACTTAATTCTCAACCTGCTCTGAAGAACTAAAGGAGCTTATCTGTTCTATCCAGCTTGATATCATAAAAACTCATGAGATAGTGACAGTAGCTCAGGTTGTCCCCTATCTCCAATCATTTGCATTCTCCAGTTGATTTCCTGTGACCCCTACTGTAACAGTTACTGCTAACTATTGCTGTAAGAGAACACCCAAAAATCAAGAAACTTAAGGGAGAAAGGGAGATTTATTCAGTTTACAGTCCAGAGGGGAGGTACAGTCAGTCTCAAAGCAGAGGCGGCATGGCTGGCTGGCCAAAGCTGGAGGAGGCTAAGTCACTGCAGACATCTTGGAGGCTGAGAGCTGCAGACTGCTTGCTGCAAAGGCAGACTTCTCCTGGAGGTAGGGTGGGACTAATCCATCTCAAGGCCCATCCCTTGTGACTGCCTTCCTCCAGCAAGGCTTCACCTCTCAAGGTACCATGACCTTGCCAAACACATGAGACTGTGGGGGACACATTTCAAACCATGACACCTACATACCATAGTCCTAATCCTGCTTTGTTCCAGAAACAACAACAACAACAAAAAAATCTGAAGAAGAGCTGTTTAAGACAGAATAAAGAAGGTATTCTTCCTGAGGGAGTGTATGGATTTTACCATCTTTACTAGAGCCTTCCACAATACTTTTTTTTTTAACTTTGTTACAGATGATCTTTCTTCTTTTTTTAAAAAAATTTTATTATTTATTATTTATTCAATTGTGCGTGTATGCGTGTGTGTGTGTGTGTGTATTTGTGTGTAGAACCACAGACGAATTCGGGAACCACCATAGACCGCCTCCACCTCCTCCTTGTTTACTTTGCCCCGGGATTCACAGGCTCTGTCCTACCAGGACCAGAAATGCAGGCCACTTCTGCTTCTGCCTGGCATCTATACGTGGGGTCTAGGATCCGAACTGAGGATCTTCTGCCTGCAAGGCAGAGGCTTAACCCCTGAGCCACCTCTCCAGCCCCTGTTACAGATGATCTTTAAATAAACAGAGAACAGATCTAAGGGAAAATGCTAGCTGGGGCATATTATTTGCTTACTTTTGTCTGTTAGAAATTCTTAAATACAATTAAGTTCATTGGAAACATCAGAATACGATTAGAGAATGTTCCTTTATTTAGAGCATATAACTTTCTCTGACAGTCAAATAAAAATAACTGCTGTGTCATAGTACAAGTTCATGGATGGAAGCATTAGCATTAGTTAAAGATGAGTTCAGTCAGTGGTCAATTGGTATGAGGACCAAAAACTCTATGATGATTTCATCTTGATTTTTCCTGTTAGTTATGACCAAAATAAAATAAAATACAACACAATAAAAAGTTAATGCTCCCTTCTAAATGATTATGATGCATAACCATCTTTTATTAAAGCACTAATGAAATTGTATCTAGTCCAAGAAGAAACCTACCAATCTCATATTGTCGTCTACATATAACCTTCAAATGCACTGATACTACAATTGCAAGCTAAGATTATACATTACTGATTCTAAAAATCAATTTATAATTTTCGACTTATATCTGCTTGTCCAAAGGTATTGAGGACTTTTGGTTCTATGCAAAGCTCTTCAAATTTTTTTCTGCATTTGATATAAATTGAAAAAAATACAAACTAAGAAGCTTTAAGAATTTAATTTTGTACACATGAAGTTAGCAGAAAAGTCAACACTGAGTGAAGCACATACAAGTTGCTAATGAATTGTCACAGTCCTTGGAGAAACATATATGGTGGAACTATAATGTGTGTTTATTTCTCTATATAAAAGAGATACTTCTTTTTTATTATTATTTATTCAATTGCGCGCGTGTGTGTGTGTGTGTGTGTGTGTGTGTGTGTGTGTATGTGTGTGTGTGTAGAACCACAGGCGAATTTGAGAACCACCACGGACCGCCTTCACCTCCTCCTTGTTTACTCTGCCCCGGGATTCACAGGCTCCGCCCTACCAGGACCAGAAGCGCAGGCCGCCCCTGCTTCCTCCTGGCATCTATACGTGGGGTCTAGGATCCGAACTCAGGACTTTCCACTTGCAAGGCATAAAAGAGATACTTCTAAGTATCTCTTTTTATCTATATAAAAGAGATACTCTATATAAAAGAGATACTCTATATAAAAGAGATACTTCTGAGATACTTCTAAAAACTTATCCTATGGAAAAAAATCAACAGAAGATTAAAATTACATACATGAATTTATGTATTCATATGAGCAAAACCAGAATCAAACAGCTTTGTAAAGCAATACAATTTTTACATATCAAGATACTTTAGCTGATGGTGGTTTCATCTAATTACAGAGATTAGCACACAGTTCCATAATCAGGCAGTCATACGGTGTAAGACTGTAAATTGTTTTGCCATCCACAAGGAACATTGACCTATACATCTCAGCTCTAGGACTTTATTTTTAAGGAGACCTGGATACTCACTAACTCAGTTTTTTTTTATTTACTGCCACTAAGATATTTCTGCTTTGACTCAGTTCAGATATGTGTAAAAAGAATGTGTAATTCCTTTAGATGTTCACTATACAATATTGTTGGGCAGAGCTTTCACAAAAGACTAATCATCAATTTTATTTTTTATTTTTTTAAATTTTTTATTATTTATTCAATTGTGTGTGTATGCGTGTGCGTGTGCATGTGCTTGTGTGTGTGTGTGTGTGTAGAACCACAGACGAATTCGGGACCCACCAAGGACTACCTCCACCTTATTTACTCTGCCCCGGGATTCACAGGCTCCACCCTACCAGGACTCGAAACGCAGGCCGCCCCCGCTTCCGCCCGGCGTCTATACTGGGGTCTAGGATCCGAACTGAGGACCTTCTGCCTGCAAGGCAGAGGCTTAACCCCTGAGCCACCTCTCCAGCCCCATAATCATCACTTTCAGATTAGGTTTCAATAGCAAGGATAACAAAGTCACATGGTACATTTATTTTCTCTTTAATCTAGAAGTTACATGATAAAATAAAAATAAAATATCTCAGAATGACTGCTACTTAGTTATAGACTTAATACAAGTTGCCTTAAGTTGTCTGTTCTTCTGATAAAAGCATGTGTTGCACAGGAATCGTATTTGCAGATAAAGTTCTAAAATTAGCAAAAGTCATAAGCCAATAAAGAGATATGTAACAATATTGTATAGTGAACATCTAAAGGAATTACACATGCTTTTTACACATATCTGAACCTGAGTCAAAGCAGAAATATCTTAGTGGCAGTAAATAAAAAAAAACCAGAGTTAGTGAGTATCCAGGTCTCCTTCGAAATACATATCTCTTAAGTAATAGGAAAATACAGTTTACTTATTATTTCATGGCTCCTAATAGTTATGCTCATGTTACTAATCTTTAAACTCTATCTATAGAAAAAGTCAGACCTTTACTAAGTAGGGATCAGTGCCAAGAAATATTTACCCATACTGTATCACATAAGAACACGTCTAGAAAAGTTTTCCATGTTATGTATCCTCAGTACCAAAAGAATATTTATGAAAAAGGTTAAGCATGAAGAAGATAAAGGATACAGCTTTTTACATAGAGCAGAATAAAGGAGCATAACACATCGAGTACAGTTCAGGAAACAGTCCAGAGAGTATACATATGTAAGAACTTTTGATATTAGCTCATTCATGATTAAAAATGATAAAGCAACGAAATGAGATTTTGGAGTGTGAGGTTGAATCTGTAAGCTTAGAAGGAGGAGGAGGACGGGGAGGAGGAAGAAGAGGAGGAGGAGGGGGAGGAGGAGGAAATAGAGGACCAGTACAAGAAGAAGAGCTAAGGAACTGGGATATTTGACAGACTGTGGTAAGGCTGTTTCTGCAAGTGTTAAACAAACTGACTGTAAATGGCTTACATATGAGTGATGATACTGAATCAAACTCACTCAGCCAAGGTAAAGAGCTGAGACTCAGGTGCCTCCACAAATGAATCAGAAAGAAGAAAAAGTCCCTCTATTCCTTGTAGCCTTTCAGTCTCTCTCTGATGTTTACTATTGGAACACCTAACAAACAGCAACTGGAAAGACAGAAATATGGTTTGTACAGCCCCAGCTTGCCATCATAAAAACAGAACATGTAAGAAAGGATGGGGAAATAAAAGATAATATTTAATAGTTGGTATAAGGATCAAATCATATAATTATAGAATTAATAAAGTAGAAACAGATCTAAGAGCAGGGTCAAGTTTTATTTTACTTTAATTTTGTATATATAGTGCTTACTGTAGTGTCTGGGACATAACAGAACCACTTTCTGTATGTATATCTATAGAGACATGGTCAAAAATGAAACAGGGCAGGAAAGATGGCTCAGTAAATAAGGCCATTTCCTATTTAAATCCCCAATACCCACAAAAAAAGCCAGCAGTGATGCATGGAGATACGGGATCCTGGGAACCCAGTGGCTGATCAGCATGACCAAAATGGTGAGTTTCAGATTCAGCGAGAGACCCTGTCTCAAAGAAATAAACCAGAGAGCAATAAACACCCAACATCCTCCTCTGGCCTGCAAATATACACACATCCACACATATATCCATGCACATACTAAATTTTAAAAATTCATGTTTCTGGGGCTGGAGAGGTGGCTCAGAGATTAAGCCTCTGCCTTGTAGGCAGAAGGTCCTCAGTTCGGATCCCAGATCCCACGTATAGACGCCAGGCGGAAGCGGGGGCGGCTTGCGCTTCTGGTCCTGGTAGGGCGGAGCCTGTGAATCCCGGGGCAGAGTAAACAAGGAGGAGGTGGAGGCGTCC
Organism: Typhlomys cinereus; assembly: GCA_023101885.1. NCBI lineage: Eukaryota > Metazoa > Chordata > Mammalia > Rodentia > Platacanthomyidae > Typhlomys > Typhlomys cinereus. The sequence goes on from JALPQD010000044.1 coordinate 8,463,744, forward strand.
ATGGTGGTTCCCGAATTCGTCCGTGGTTCTGCACACACACACACACACACACACACGCGCGCGCGCGCACGCATATACACACGCACAATTGAATAAATAAAAAAAATTTTAAAAATTCATGGTTTCTGATAAAAAATTGCCAACATCATGAAGCTTATTTATAAGATAGAATGTATTTCATTTTATAGTATACTTCGCCATGATAAAAAAACACTCTTCCTACATTGCAATTCATATTATCATCTAAATGATCTTTCTTATTATATATATTAGTGTAGCTTTAGAAAAATAAGCAGTTAAGGATATCTTTTAGTGATATTTGTGTGCATTCTTTTTTTTTAAATGTTTTTCACTCAATTGTGAGTGTGTTCGCGTGTGTGTATGTACGTGTGTGTAGAACCACGGGCGAATTCGGGAACCACCATGGTCCGCCTCCACCTCCTCCTTGCTTACTCTGCCCCGGGATTCACAGGCTCTGCCCTACCAGGACTAGAAACGCAGGCCGCCCCTGCTTCGGTGTCTACACGTGGGGTCTGGGATCCAAACTCGGGACCTTCCCGCCTGCAAGGCAGAGGCTTAACCCCTGAGCCACCTCTCCAGCCCCCTGCGTTATTTTTTGTGATAGAGCCTCTTACTGAACCTGAAGTTTGCCAATTAGACTGATTGACTATTTCAGATAAGTCTTCGATTCCCTGTCTCCACCTTGCAATTCTGAGGCTATATGTCTGCTGCGTGACACCTTTTCAGGTTAGATACTACATAAATGTCTATTCATCCCAGATAAGACTTCAACAACAGAACTATTACACCCAATTCTAACTTGACAAGTCGATCAGCTTATCGAAGTTACTTATAGGAATATGGGTAAGGGTCACTTACAGGAGCAGGGATGACTCAAAGACAGCTACATCACCAGAAAGCCCACTCCCATTTGCGTGAGATCCACTAAAGCTGTAACCCTGGAGTTTTCTGATACATGACTTGTTTCTAGGACAGTCTCCATCAGACTTCTGAAGTGCTCAGTGTCTTTAATACTGCTAACTGGCCAGGTAATCTCCTCCCTGCTTCCAGCAGTTATTTACTGCTTTCCTTACTTTGGGGAGAACCACTTTCCCATGAATTAATTTCAGGGACTCACTGAGACTAACAGGCTATTTATTTTCTGAGTCTTCCTCCAGGATAAAATGTTTAATATTGCTACAAAGTCAAAATGGCACTATTGCTCTACCCAGCTCTTCAAGTCCTCATGCCAATCATTTCACCCATTGAGCTCTCTCTCCAGTTCCCTAAAACAAATTTTCAACAATATTTGTCATTAGAAGTATTTTAACTAATACTCTTTCAACTCTTTATAAACTATAAAGAACTCATATCTCCAACTCAGTGATTCTCAAAATGTGATCTGAGGATCCTGAAATGTCATTACTACCTTTTGAGGAAATCCTTGAAGTTCACCTATCTTCCAATAATACTGCTATATACCCTTTTTTAAGATCTCTATTCTCTTAAGCACACATTAGAGTTCTGGAATTATCATATGACCCATAGTGTTTCACAAACGGTCCACAAAGTGGTTCACAGGAGAATCAGTTGTATTTTATTAAGCCAGATAGTAAAGAGAAAAACAATGCAAGTTTCTCATGGTCTTACACACATCACATGTACTAGGAAAATACTTTACCATTGAAAAATAATTTTTTCCTATAGTGCTATTTATATTAATATAGAATGAGATTATTATACTTAATAATTTTACTTTCCCTGACAGTTTCACACATGTACAGACTATCTTTTTAACTTTGTTTATTTTACGTGTGCACACGCATGTGTGTGTGTGTGTGTGTGTGTGTGTGTATTAGAGGGCACTCTGTGTTCCTGTGGAGTTGCCAAAGGGAGACTTCAGAAATCATTCTGAATTGTTTCTACCTCCTTTTTGTTTCTTCCTGGGATTTCCAGGCCCTGCCTACCAAAGCCTGAAATGCAGATCACTGCTGTTTCCACCTGACATTTTTTATATGAGACCTGGGATCTGAATTCTGGACCTTCTGCTTTCTAGGCAAACTCTTAACCCCTGAGCCATCTCTCCAGCCCTAGATTGTATCTTAATCACACAAAACATCCTTGCTTTCCTTCCTATTCCCTCTGAACCCACCAATGCTTTCCTCTGGCATTTACGTTCTTTCCCACCCCCCACTTTCCTGATATTTCTTGAGTCTTGGAAGGAGGGTTGGTACAAATATCCCATTTAGGGCATTTATAACACATGGCAAACACTCGTCCTCATTGTTTTAACCATTTATAAGTCTGCTTAACCAATGCTCACTGCAGAAAAAGGCATCTATAACTTGAGCAGCACTAATCTATAGGTATAAACATAAATATCTAGAAAGGAATTCGACATATCCATTTACTGAAACAATAAAGTTATTTTATTGTTTTAATTTTTTTAAATTTCCCAGCCTTTGAAAAGGCCAGAATTATCACTCAGTGGTATAATATTTGCTTAGTATGTGTGGCGAGGCTCAAGTTTAATGGTTTGATTCCCAGTATCACACAAAATCTTTCATTTTAACTTATAAAATATAAATAGCAATAGCTACAACCCATAAAAATTTTTTGGGGTCTTCAATATTTTTATTAATTTGTTCTTCATAAAGTTAGGGGTTAAACTTAGGGCCTTAGGCATGCTAGGCAGGCATTCTACTCAGTGCAGTCCCTTAACATGTTTTTAAGAGTATAAAGGGGCCCTGAGATGAAAAATGTTGAGACTTGGTTCAGTTTATAGGGTGACCAAGCTAAAAGGTCAGTAAACTGACATTTTTGTCATTGACTTGCTCAAGGATTAGGCAACTTCCAAAATCATATAGCTCAAAATTGTCTGTGAACATAAACAGTTGTGTCAAACGTGAGTTAAGTAGTACCTTCTGATAAATAATTCAGTCTGAAAACTGCTGGGCCAGACTTCATTGCTACTGGATCAAAATTCATGACTGCACATAGGGGATAGAAATTGAAATATCCTAACACAAATTAGGGGTTTGAAAGAAATATACTCTTTAGTTGTGCACCTTATCTTCTCTGTGGTTTCTTAAGTATAACCCACTAACTATAGAGTTCTTAGTCTACTTAAACATGCAATTTAAAATCCATTACCCAGCAGTATAATTCGCAAAGACAGTATAAAGACTAGTTATGCAATAGTAACATCCGGAAGATAGTCTTAGTTTCAGATAGTTTCAAACTTGGGCACTTTGGTGTGCACAACAGTATTTTGCTTTCTGAAAGCTCCCTTAAAATGTTATAAAATGTAGTGTCTTGATTCTTTTTTCAATTATTAACACTTTATTAATTTTTAGTGCTTCATACATGAATATGTCAAATTTATGATATTTTCACACCTTAATTCTAAACTCCCTGCCAGACTTTCTCCTTCTTTGAAGTCTTTTCATATGTGTGGCTCTGAGTTTCATCTGGGTTTCTTTGATGACTTGTGTCTGAGTACTTACTGGAAGGTGAATCATTTATAGTGGGTATACACTTGAGTATCTAAATTCTTTTCCCTTTGCAGAAAATCAGTTCTATCAAGTCACTAACTGGTATTGTTGTTAAGAACATAAACTTGATAAATAGGTGCACCTAAACTCTAAACTCATTTCAGTTACTCAGCAGCTATATGACCTTGAGAAATTGTTTACCCTCTTTAATTTCAGTTTATTCATCAGTCAAATTGACTGATTAAAACTTTTATTCAATGTATTAAATTGTATCAGATAATGAGTAAGAAATTTTTGCCTTGGGTCAAATCCGCACTGTGCATATGGTATTAGCTACTAGTATTTAGACACTTGACAATACAAGCATCCCAGATGAAATCCAAGGGCCAACATAGGCAAAAAGATGTGAAAGTAGGAAGGATACTGGCTGGGAGGAAGAACGTATGAAGTGAGACAGGAACAGGGAATGGGAGTGGGGAGTAAGGAAAGTAAGAAAATGATATAAAAGCAGTATATTCATGTATGAAAGTATTAAAGAATAAAAAATAACATTTGACAAATAGAAAGAGAACCTTCAGGTATTGGTGTTTTCCTTTCCATCTTGTTCAAAAGTGTCTCTTCATCTTTGCATACATCAAGCTGGCCAACTCACCAGCTTCTGGAGATCCTCTCTCTGCCTCCCATTTCCTCATCGGCACACTGGAATTATAAACCGTTGTGCTACTGCATCTGGCTTTCACATAAGTTTGGGAATCTAAAGCCAGTTTTTCAAGGTTGTGCAGCAAGCACTTTTACCCACTGAGTCATCTCTCTAGCATAATTAATTTTTTTAAACATCTTACTGTTGACAGCATTACACTGTTCAACTGACACAGTTTTATTGTTTTATAGTACTGGGGCCTATGGCCTTATATATGCTAAGTACATGCTCTGCCACTGAACTGAACTGGTTCTTTTATTTTTTTTTTTTTCCTCTTAATGAGAAAATGGCTTTTCTGACTTTACAGAAGAATTAATGAATTTTCTTTTTCTTCTTTCACTTAGATTCGATAAAATATAGTAATTGAACCTACAAAAAGTACTACAGGCTGGAGAAATGGCTCAGGGGTGAAGAGTCTGCCACACAAACAGAAGGTCCTGAGTTAAAATCTCAGGTCCCACAAAAATATGTCAGGTAGAAGCAGTGTCAGCCTGCACTTCAGGCTGTGGTAGACAGAGCCTGTGAAATCATAGAGTGAAGCAAAAAGGAGGTACAAACAATGCAGGATGATGCCCAAAGTCACTCTTGGGCTTCCACAGGGACACACAGTGCCCACACACACACTCTCTAAATAAATAAATAAATAAAGCCCCAAAATATCTACTAAAAATCAATATTCTATCATTATTGTGCTTACCACACAATTGTGTGATCTTTCCTCCAGCTCTCAGCCATAACATGCTTATCTTCTGACACAGAGACATCTCTAAGATATGCTGTATGATTGCTACTTGAACTTGATTTGACCTTTTTCACCACTGCCACTGTAAATCTCTGAAAAACATGTAGCCAAGGGTATCTATTTCTTTTCTCAGGATAAGAGTTCTTATTTATAGTTTTTGGAGTAGGTATACTCATTCAAACATGTAAACATAGCCCTCTCGTGCTGGCATCTGAGCTTAGAGGCCCAACTCCTTTTCCCCAAGACTAATTAAGACTAGGAGGTAGGGAGCAAGGATAGATTTCCTCTGAGACTGTATTTCCTTGGCTTCCTTTTCCCCTGATCTCCTTTCTTCTTGCTCTGTTAAAAACACATAGTGAGCATCTGCAATCTGGACTTATAATTTTTATATTTTAGCATTAAAATTTAAATGGGGGTATTCTGTTCCATATTTAAAATTTTGTGGTCTAGCAAGCCTCAATAATATACCCTTGGTATGTATTCTTGAAGCTAGTTAAGAGAAACCAGACCAAAAAAGAGAGAGCGAAAGAAAAACCAGACTAAAGACTTTTTCTGCCTTCTTTAAAATATCCTTGTTCTGCTTTGAAAAGAATGGTAAGAGTAAGAAAACAAATGCTAGGACAACATAACATTAAGAATCAACCAAACAGTTCACAATCAAATGGAATTTACTATTTTGTCTGAATGTTTCTATATTTAAAATGCCTGGCTTTTTTGGGTGAACACCTTAGTAACTTTTTGAATCAAAATAAAAAAGCAAGCAAATTGATCAATGCTTGAGTGCTAGAGAGGCATGTAGTCCTCATTAGGATAAGATGATGACACATGCTAATCAATTCATGATCACAAAATAGAAATGAATCTTCTAGAAAATTCCAACTCATTTCTTACTACAGCCTTTGTATATTCTGGAATCTCAAAAACATAATGAATGACATAGCTACATAGCATAACTTTGGCCAGTAGTTTTAAAGCCTTAGGTGTGGTAAAAAGCAGTGAGAAGAATGTAAGCTTTGGCATAAAATAGCTCTGGAAATAAATTCTCTACCATATTCTATGGCCTTAACCAATTTTCCTGAGTTTCAGTTTTGCTTTTTCTAATACAAATAAAAGAGAAAATATATGTCTGGTATAGCAGCTGCTCAAGACATTAATCTGTGTCATGCTTAGGCTGCAGCAAATACTTTCACCTAATCAATTAGAAAAGTTGGTTTCAGGAACTTATTAGTGTCTTTAATGCTATAAGGTCAAAATTTAAAAGTGCAAGTTAGTGGTAGAGAACATGGTTAGCTTGTGCAAATCCCTGGGTTTTGACCTCAGGTATCCAAAGTGAAAGAGGGAAAGGGAGAGTGAAAAGAAGAGAGAGAAAGGGAGAGATGGAATATGTGCCATACAACCACATAGTAGTCGGGTACAGTACTAAAATTTATGACTGATTTGACAGCATATCAGAAACACAAAGTGTTGGCCATTAGACCTTCAAGCTCCTAATATAAGTTTGGAGTCCATGGCTCAATCTTTGTTCAGAAGCAGGAGAACCTCCTGCCCATAAGGACAGTATTACTTACAGAAACAAGCTATTTATAGACACAAGGGAGATGAACTCTTGCCTTGGGTCCCACACTTAGAGGAGCCTGTTCTGATCCTTCATGGGCTATGCCCTTCTTTGACATATCACCTGGGACCTAAAACTAACCCTTCTAGTTCTTGTTTCATATAGCTGAGATTCCAGAATTACCAGCCCAAATGGCTCTAAATAGCTTCTGTATCTTGAGCCAGCCTCTTTGCACATTCCGTCTTCCTGAAGGCAGCTATGGAACACCAGACTGAACCTTGAAATCACTCAAAGCCTGCTGTTTCAATCAGGCAGGTTGCTTGCCAAAGTTAAGCCTGAATGCTGATAACCAATGTGTCTACCAGATGCTGACTATCCAGTTTTCATGTACTACCAATTACCAGGCTGGGGAGTGGGCAGGCAGATCTGATCTGATGCTTTATGACTCTATAGAAGACTGAAACTCATTATAACCTCATTGTAATGACAACACATCCATTGACACTACAACAGTTCCATCTATGCCCAAATTATTGAGTAATAATGAAAATAAAAGGTTGTATTGAGTTTAAGTAATTGGTACATTGTATTTTTAATACACTTTTTTTCTTTTGGCTGGTGGCACTGTAAACACAGTTTACAGTAAACTGAGCTACCTCTTTGGTGTTTAGAAAATTGATAATAGAAGGCAGAAAGGTCTGTCATTGCTGAATTCATGTTGTAGCTTGCTAAATTGACACCCCACTTAACTCTGTCTGCAGTGGTTTGGAATCTAGAAAGGGAATTCCCAAGGGTTTGCAGCCAGAACATTTTTTTTTCCCATGAGAAAATTGCAGAAGTTGTTTCTTTGAAAACTATGCTTGATGGCTCAGATTTAAATATGTGTAGTAGAATTAAATTATTTTCACTCACTTTCTTATTAATTATCCTACTTACTGCATTCCCCTTGTCTATATAGCAAATGATGCTAGAAAAAAATTGTGAGTTCTGAAATCAGAGAGCCTAGGTTCAAATCTCAACTGCATATCTCAGCCAGGTTATTTAACTCTTACTAACTCACTTTCATTATCTGTATAATGGAAATAAGCAAAACCTAAGGAAGTTTTATTAGCATTAAATGAGATCTCAGGTTCTATGCATAATGCCTGACCAGGGGTAAGTACTAAGGAATAGTCATGGTGCTTTGGTATTGTAAAATAATAAGGTTTAAAGAAACAAACTTTGATATAAGTTTATAATAATAAAAGCAGACTCTTTAAAAACTTCTGAGAATTTAAAAACTGGTAAGAAGGCAGGATTCCCCCTCCAATAAATGTTCCTGTTTCATGTTTTTATTTTTTATTTATTTTAATAGGGTCTAGTGTAGTCCAGGCTGGCCTCAAACTCATAAGGTAGCTGAGGATGATTTGAATGCCTAATCCTGCTCCTCTTGCCTCCAGGGTTCAGGTAGTAGGGTTACAGATGCGTGCCAATCCATCTAAAGTTTATGAAATTTAGATCATTAACTCAAAAGCGGAAAATTTAAAAACCATTCTTACAAAATATAACCCAAAGAAATATGCTGAGAAACGATGGCAGGAAAATATTCAAAGTCATGCTTTCTGCAATTAAACCTATGTTTCTATAAGAGCAAAAAACTTTGAGTGTACAGTAAAAACACTGTAATTCATAACATACAGTAGTTAGCATTTGAGGTCAGTTGTCTCAAGCAGCATTTGTTGGTGCTGAGTGCACAATGTAAAGTGCATCTGTAGATATTCAGAACCTAGGATGCAGTGAAATTGTGAGATACAAGGGTCAATGTTACCTGAAATACCTCAAATTTGATACACACTTGATTTTTATTTGACTTTTGGTAATCAAATATTTAGAAACATTTTTCTGTTGACAAATTTTTCACAACTCCCACATTTAGTAACAAGAACTCATGTGGGATGTCAGCCCACAGTTTAATAACCTATGCTGTAGGGCTGAGGAAGGGACTTGGTGGGTAAAGTGCTTGCCATGCAAACGTAAAGATCTGAGTTTGGATCTCCACCATCCATTCATATAAAAAGCCAGGTATGGCAGCATGCATTTGTAATCCCAGCACTGGGGAGAGGGGTTAGAGACAGGAAGATCCCAGAGTACTTGCTGGATAGTCAAGTCTAGCCAGATCAGCAAATTCCTGGCTTAATAAGAGATCTTATCTCAAAAATAAATAGATGATGACGATGATATTGAAGATAGTTAGGTATTTACCCCCCAAAACACACTGCACCATAGACTAGATGTAAGTTTAATGGAGTTCCAGAACTGCCGGGCCAACTGTAGGAAGACGGAGAGAAAAAAAGAGACCATATTCAGTAGGAAGTAGCTAAGAACAAATGCTTTACCCCTTATCATTCCAGTCTTCTATTAGTGACAACAGGTGAAACATTCTTTCTTAGTTCTTCCATCCCTCACTGTTAGGGCAGAGCTTCTGCTTGATGATCATTGTCCCCCTAAACGTTGGCGCTTGCAAGAGTGTGTGCTTATTTGATCCTTAGTGCTAATGTGCCAAGGTTAAAACTGATCTTGACCACATTTCCTGGCCAGCAGTTCTGGAACTCCAGGTTGTCAAGAGGTACCATAATTGTGAGCTCTCCAGTGAGCCTCTGGCAGAACAGATTTGAGCTGCCAGGTTCTAGAGGTAGTTTATCCTCTCTGCCACCTCTCCTGTGTGGTTGATGTAATTGCAGTACTCCTCTTCTAGAAATAGGCATGTGTCCCTTTTCTCTAACATGAGAAGTTTGAGGGCCCATGTGCTCTGTAGGATGACTGAAGTCAATGAGTCTAGTTCTTTCCTGGGCCAGTGGAATGGTATCAAGGGAGTGGACTGATGGAGGGGGAGTGTAGTCTCTCTTTTAGAATAAATAAAGAACTGAGTTTCTCTTAGGATAAACAAGACACAGGAAAGTTAAATCAAGGGTTTGATTAAGGGAGGCATGAACTATTGTACACAGAAAGGTAGGGAAAGGGCTATGTTAAACTTGTTAATTATCTGGTTTAGCTTATCTAGTAACATGTAATAGTCATCAGAGTGTTAGATCACATACAGAGGATGTCAATAAATGGTTATTAAGGGCTTAAATGGGCCCAAGATAATTTGGCTCTGGATTTGCAACATTCCAGATCTCTCTACTTTACTGGAGGCTCCATTTAAGTCAATCAGCTTTACAACAGTGTCTATCAGGAACTTAAGTTCAGTTTCATTTTGGCAAAAATCACAGCTTTTGTCTATGCAGAGGTCACATAGAGTTGGGCACATTTGTCCTGCACAGTTAGGAATGCTCATTCCTAGTGTCTCACATAGATGAATGAGGCAGGTGGGCAGCAGTCTTCAGGAGAGAGAGAGAGAGAAAGAGAGAGAGAGAGAGAGAGAGAGAGAGAGATAGCTAATTAATTGACAGAGCCATTAATAAAGAAATACTGGATCATATTAAATTTACTAACCATAATGATTGAGATCTGATATATATTGTTTTTTGTCACCTGTATCTGATATAACATTTGCATGTGACCTGTAATTAGAAACAATACATACAAAATTAAAATAAGTAATTTTATTATCTGGCCCAGTGAGGTGAAGATAATAGTGAGAGAGAGAAGTATTTATCCTTATGCCAGTGTGTTTAATTAAAATCATCAACATTATATTAAGATCTTTTAGAAATATTGTATGATCTCATGGGACAAGAAATTAGACCCTTTAGAATTTTGAATCTTATGGGCATAACCAAATCTCTGTTTAATCAAGATACAGATAATTTTTTCTCCCATATTTTATTTTTTTATCCCAATTATACTAGTGAGGTTAAGGACCCTTTCTTGGGCTCCCTGTTAGTATGGGAACTCTATTATGACTGTTTAATCCCTTTCCTCTAAGCATCCAACTGCCTGGAGCCTTCTCCCCTGTAATCCATGCTAGACTTTGGGGGGGGTCATTGACATGTCAGCCATTTTACAGGTCAGGCAAAGTCCAATCCTGGCTGCTGCAGCCTTAACTTATGTGAAGTATCTTGTATATCATTGGTCTTACCCATCTTTAGGCTCTTACAATCTTGCCACTCCTCTTCCTCAAGGTTCCCTGAGCTTTAGGATGGGGAGAGATTTGGCTGGTCTGGTTCCAGATGAATAATGTAAGGTCTTTGGTGTTCTGAATTATGGGTTGCTGTTGTTTTCAGTTTTGCTTTTCCTGCACCACTCTTGGCTCCATCCTGATTGGTATCAAAGGTCACCTCCTAAAAAAGATAAAAGAGTGTTTAAATGATCTTAATATAAGAAGAGACTCAAAGGTAGATGGAATAGGAATAGGACGCAGAAGTTTGGGGTGAGGGTGTCCCATTTGCCAGATGGTTCCCATCTATCTACCAGTCCTTACACCCTCCCTGACTGTTGAGATCAAACCTCCTCAGTTGCAGGTGACCAGGAAGGGAAGTAAGCGTGAGCTTTACCAGATGTCTCCCTCCTTATATGCAATACTTGATGGTGTCCTGTTTTCTCTACTGAAGCATGATCCCCTCTCTCCTTTTTTTCTTGGGGGAGACCCTCCTTCCCCTTCCCTCCTGTTTATAATCTTTGCAATTACAGTGGGTATTACAGAAATTTACCTTTGAATATGTCATTAAGTGGATTTGGTACTAGGATCCACCTATTATGGAGTACATATGGTGTCTAATTTTCTGTGTCTGGGATACGTCATTCAATATATTTTTTTCCTAATTTCATCCATTTCCTGGCAAGTTTCATTAATTTATCTTTTTTTATGGCTAAGTAGTATTCCATTGTATAAATATACCACATCATTATCCATTCACCAACTGTTGGGTATTTGGGTTGATTACATGACTTTGCTATTGTAAATAGTGCTGCAATGAACATGGTTGTGCTTGTGTCACTGCAGTGAATTTTTGCATTATGGAGGATTATTTCCAGAAGTGGTACAGCAACATCATATGGCATTTTGATCTTTAACTTTTTCAGAAATCGCCAAACTGATCTCCAGAGTGGTTGTAGAAGTTTGAATTCCCACCAGCAATACATGAGCATTCCCTTCTCTCCATATCCTTTCCAGCATTTGGTGTTGTTTGTATTGTGGATTTTTGCCATCCTGACTGCAGTGAGATGATATCTCAGGGAAATTTTGATTTGCATTTCCCTGATGGCTAAGGATGTGAAAGATAGAGACAATAGAAAACAATTGAACATAAGAAATTCAGTTATTACCAGAAACTTAGTTATGTTTCTGAGGCCCTATCTTTTTCTTCTATAGCATATAGTAATTTACCAGGAACAGTTGTGTTTTTTTATTGTTTTAATTACATTTTTTGCCTATTTATGTAAGCTTAATAAGTATCCCCCTTGTTCTCCTTCCCTTTTTCCCCCTATGTTATCCCCCATTCCAATCTTTCCCTTCCTACTCTCCTCCCTCCCTCTCTTGTTTTCCTTACCTCCTCCCCTCAGTGCTTCCTGCTTTCTTCCTCCCATCCTCAAGAGCATCTGTTTATGTGGGCGCTGTTTCCCTCTGACTCATCAACGCTAGTGAGGGTTCAGGACTCAATAGTACAGCTTGGGGCCCCTTCTTGGGCTGCCCACTAGTATGGGAACTCTATTTTGACTGTTTTAACTCCTTGCCTCTAAGTCTGAAGCCTTTTCCCCTGTGATCCATGCTAGACTTTGGAAGGTGATTGACATGTCAGCCACTGTGCAGGTTAAGCAAGGTCCAATGACATTGTGGTTATGTCCTGGCTGTTGCAGTCCTAACTTGTAGAATATCATGCATATTATTGGTGCTCCCCATCATTAGGCTCTTACAATCTTGCTGACCCCTCTTCCTCAAGGTTCCCTGAGCTTTAGGATGGGGAGGGTTTTGCTGGTCTGGTTCTGGGTGAATATTGTAGGGTCTCTGGTATTCTGAATTATGGTTTGTTGTTATTTTCAGTTTTGCTGGTCCTAGACTGCCCTTGGCTGGTCATCTCCTAACCAAAGATAAAAGAATGTTTAAACGAAGATCTTAAGATAAAAAGAGACTCAAAGGTAGATGGAAGAATAGGAGTAGGACCCAACAGTGAGAGGGGTCAGTCTCCTGTTTGCCTATTGGGTACCATATAACTGCCATTCCCTGTACCCTCCCTGACTTTGGAGATCAAACCTGCTCAGCCCCAAGTGAACAAGAAAGGAAGTGAGCTGTATCAGATATCTCACTACTTACATGCAGTACATGACCATGCCTGATTTCTCTAATAAAGTGTGTTCTTTTGTCTCCTTTCTTTTGATTTACATTTTCCTGATGGCTAGGGATATGCAACATTTTTAAAGATATTTGGTAGACATTTCAATTTCATCCCTGGAAAGATTTCTTTTGAGTTCCAAGACCCATTTTCTAATTGGGCTATTTATCTTCTTGGTGTTTAGTTTTTTAAGTTCTTTGTGTACTTTAGATAATAGACCTCCATCGGATGTGCAGTTAGTGAAGATTTTCTCCCATTCTGTGGGTTGCCATTTTGCTTGGTTTACAATCTCCTTAGCTGAACAGAAGCTCTTTAATTTCATAAGATCCAGTTGGTTCAGTGTTGGTTTTAGTGCCTGTGCTGTTGGATTTCTTTTAGGAACTGTTGGCCTAGCCCAGTCCTATCAAAGGAGTCCCCTACTCTTTCAACTAAGGTTTTTATAGTTTCTGGCCTAATATTAAAGTCCTTGATCCATTTGGAGTTCATTTTTACACATGTGACAAGTACGGGTCCAGTTTTAACCTTCTGCATGTCGATATCCAGTCTTGCCAGCACCATTTGTTGAAGATGTTCTTTTTCCATTGAGCTTTTGGTCCCCTTTATCAAAGATCAAATGGCTGTAATTATGTGGGCTTATATCTGAGACTTCAATCTTATCTAATCTATTGATCAGTGTGTCTAGTTTGGAGCCAGTACCAAGCTGTTTTTATTATTATGGATTTGTAATATAGATTAAGGTTTGGTATGGTGATATCTCCAGCAGTGTTTTGTTACTCAGGATTGGTTTTGCTATCCTGGGTCTTTTATTCTGCCATATGAATTTTGAAATTCTTTGGTCTCTTTACAGAATTGCTTTGGGATTTTGATTGGTATAGCATTGAATTTGTATATTGCTTATGGTAGGGGTTATTTTTATGAGGATAATTCTGCTGATTTAGGAGCATGGGAGGTCTTTCCACCTTCTGTTGACTTCTGTAATTTCTTTAGGGTTTTAAAGTTGTCATTATAAAGGTCTCTCACTTCTTTGGTTAGATTTATAGCTACATATTTCATTGTTTTAGGGGACTTTAGTAATGGGATTATTTCTCTTAGGACTTTTTCCCTTTCTTTATCCTTGGTATGTAGGAAGGCCACTGATTTTTGCTTATTTATTTTGTAACCTGCCACTCTGTTGAACTTCTTTATTAATTCCAGGAGTTTCCTGGTGGAGTTTGTAGAATCACTCAGGTATATGATCATGTCATCTGCAAATAGAGGTATCATGACTTCTTTTCTGATTTGAATCCCTTTTATCACCCTTTATTTTCTTATGGCTCCAGCTAAGACTTCAAGTACAATATTGAATAGAAGTGGTGAAAGTGGACAGATTTGTCTAGTTCCTCATTGAGGTGGGAAAGCTTCAAGTTTTTTCCTGTTTAGTATAATCCTTGTTGTTGGGTTGTTGCACACAGCTTTTATTATATAAAGTTCCTTCCATTCCAACTCTCTCTTGGGTTTTGATCATAAAATGATGTTGAATCTTGTCAAAAGCTTTTTTTTTGAATCTATGGAAAGTATCATGTGGTCTTACACTTTGGATTGGTTTATATGATCTGCGATAGTTAAGCCTGAGTGTCAACCTGACACACTGGGTATTAACTAAGATGGGCTGAGACCACATCTGCAAGGATCAACTGAGATCACCTGATAAGATTATACCCTCCCTAGATCCTATCAGACCCTACAAAGATCTCAGGATTCTCCCAGCATTGCATCATATAAAAAGAAGTCAAGAAAGAGAAGAGATGCTTATTGCAGCTGTGCTAGGAATCGCTCTATCTTCCAGTTGCCCAGTTTCTTTGACCCTCTAGCCTTCCAGTCCTCCAAGTCGTTGTCAGCTAGACTAAAGACTTTAGGAATTCTCTGGCCTTCAGCTATCACCCACTTGACTACCGAACTGAGCAGCTACTGGCAGCATTGTCGGACTACCTCGGCTACTGGCAGCAATTGTTGGACTACCTCAGCCATACTGTAAGCCAACTCAATACATTCTCTATTATATATATATTCATTGTGTCGATTCTGCATCTCTAGAGAACTTGACTAATACATGATCTCAATTACATTTATTGATTTGTATATGTTGAACCAATTTGTGTGCCTGGGAAAAATTCTACCTGATCACAGTGAATGATCTTTTTGATAAGTTTTTGAATTAAATTTGCTAATATTTTGTTGAGAATCTTTGCATCTGTGTTTATTAAGGAGATTGGCCTATAGTTCTCTTTTTTAAGTGTATCTTTATTAGGTTTGGAGATTAGTATGCTATTAGCTTCATAGAAAGAATTTGGAAGTGTTCCTTCTTTTGCTGTTCTATGGAATAGTTTAAGGATATTGGTGTTAGTTGTTCTTTAAATGTCTGGTAAAATTCTGTGCAGAATCCAACTGGTTCAGGACATTTTTTGGTGGGAAGATTCGAGTTTATATCATTAATTTTTCTCATTTGTTATAGGACTATTAACTAATTCAAGACTTCCTGGTTCAATTTAGGTAAGTTGTGCTTACTCAAGAATTCATCCATTTCTTTTGGGTTATCAAATTTCATGGAGTATAAGTTTTTGAAATATGACCTTATAATTCTCTCAATTTCTTGGGTATCAGTAGTGAAAACTTCATTTTCATCTCTAATTTTAAAAAGTTGGTGTTTCTCTTTCTTGATTTTGGTTAATTTGGCTAGGCATATATCATTCTTATTGATTTTTTTCAAAGAACAAGCTTTTTGTCTGGTTGATTCTATGTATCATTTTCTTTATCTCAATTTCAGATATTTCTCTCCTCATTTTGCTAATCTCCTCTATTCTACTGCTTTTGGGATTAGATTTCTCTTGTGTCTCTAAAGCTGCATTTCTAAGTTACTACTTGCGACTTTTCCAATTTTTTTGATATATACACTGAGGGTTATAAACATACCTCTTAGGACCAATTTTATCATGTTCCAGAGACTTTAATATGTTGTATTTTCATTATCTTTTGCTTCTAGGTAGTCTTGAATTTCCTTTTTGATTTCTTTCTGAACATATTTCTCATTTAGCACAATGGTATTTAATTTCTAAGAACTAGTGTATTTTCTACTATTTGTTGTGTTTTGGATATAAAGTATTAGATGTGTTGGTCTGATAGAGTACAGGCTATAATTTCAACTTTCTTGTATATGTGGAGATTCATTTTATGTCCCAATATATGGGCTATTTTGGAGAAAGTTCCATGGGCTGCTGAGAAGAACTTTGTCTATTCCTTGATTCTTAGATAGAAGGCTTGGTAGAGATCTGTTAGAACCATTTTGGTAAGAGTTTTATTTAGTTCCAGTGTGTCTCTGTTGAGTATCCCATGTTCAGAGTGGGGCATTAAAATCCCCAGCTATTATCATTGGGGGATTGATTTTTTGTTGTAGCATTTGTAGTGTTTGTTTATTGAATGTGGGGGAAGCACATATTAAATATGTATTGTGAAGTCTTCCTGGTGAATTGCTCCTTTGACTAAAATGTAGTGTCCTTCTATATTTCTTATGATTTTCTTTGGTTTGAAGTCCACTTTTATTAGATACCATAATTACTACCCCTGCTTGTTTCCTTGTTCCATTGGCTTGAAGAATTCTTGACCAGCCTTTTACTTTTAGAATGTGCCTCTTTTGTGGTTAGATGTGTTTTCTGAAGGCAGCAGATGGATGAGTTTGATTTCTAATCCATCTGTGTAACCTGTGTCTTTTGATTGGTGAGTTAATACCATTGACATTTACTGTTATAATGGAGAAATCTCTTTTGATTCCTGATTTTTTTGCTTAGTGGCTTTCATATGTGTATTATTTAGCTTGTAAGTTGTGATGGTATTATAATTCCCTTCTATCCTCCTGGATATGCTTATTTTTTTCTTCAAGTTTGAGTATCTTTTCTAGAATTTTTTGAAGACCTGGTTTAGTGGTCATGTAAGCAAGCCTTTATATCTTTATGGTGGAAAATTTTTCTTTCACCCTCGATCATGACTGACAGTTTTACTGGGTATATCAGCCTGGGTTGACATTTGTGCTCATTCAACACTTGAAATACATCTTTCCAAGCTCTTCTGGCTTTTACTGTTTCCATTGAAAAATTATTTGTTATTTTAATAGGTTTACCTTTAAAAGTAACTTTTTTTATTCTCTTGAAGCTCTCAGCACATTCTCTTTGTCTTGTATGTGTAAAGTTTTGACTATTATTTGCCAAGGCTAACTTCTATTTTGATCATATTTGTTTGGGGTGCAGTATGCCTCTTGTATTTGGATGGGCCTCTTTCTTTAAATGTAGAAAGTTTTCCTTTATGATAATTTGAAAAATTTCCTTAGGTGTGGTATATTTTAGGTTTCTTATTCTGATATTCCATGAATGTGCAGGCTAGGCTTCTTCAAGGTGTCCCATAACTCTTAAGTATCTTTTGGCTTTTAAAACCTCTTCAATTGAACTGGTTTGTTCTTCTACTTTGTCTTCAAGATCTGATATTCTATTTTCTGCTTCATTAGTTCTGCCGATAAAGACTCTCTGTTGTATTCTGGGTTGAAGATAGCTTGTCTTTTAGTTTCAGTTTAATCTCTGTTTGAGATTGTTTTAACTGCTTTAAGCCTCTTTTTATTTCTTCAGCTGCTTTTCTTATCTCATACCAGGAACAGTTTGGATAGACTTAAAATTTCCTTTAACCATCACATCATGAACTTGTGTAACCCTTAAGTTGCATCTCATCTTTTGCAACATCCTTTAACCTTCTAAGTAACCTTACTTTAATCTTCTAAATCTTCTAACCTTCTAAGTAACCATATGTTAACCTTCTCATAACCCTCCTTAACATACTTCAACCTGCTACATATTTTTATTTTCCACAAACTTTCTGAAACATACTTCAACCTTCTAAATATAAACCTCCTAAAACATCAACCTTCTAGGCAACCATCATACAAACCTCCTGCATCATAGTTCCTACAAACAACCAGCAGCATACTTCAACCTTCATATTTCCTTTCCTTCCTTGGTTCCCTGCTTATTTTATCATATTAAATTAACACAAAAAACTTGTCTTTTCAATGGAGGCAATAACAGTAAATCTCATCTTTAAAAGAAATAAAAAGTTGGGCCTGATTTGGCAATTGTAAATACAGTAGAAAACTTCTGACTTATGACATTGGTAAAGTGAAGGAAGTTTTTTGCCTATCTGAGTTTTATATTGACCCCTTTTTTTTTCTGGTTTGTATTGGTCAAGATAAGAACCTGGGATGTGAATGTTAATTGGTAGGATCAAGTCTTTTAAATCCCCACTTTGAAAGAATTTAACATAAATGAAATTTAGTAAAAGTTCTTTTAACTTTGTTTTGTCTGATTCAGAGAGTGTGTATCTGTAATGGTTACTTTTTAATATTGCTTTGAGAGAACACCCAAAGTTAAATAACTTAATGGAGAAAGGGGAGATTTATTCAATTTACAGTTCCAGAGGGGAAATAGAGACAGTCTTTCAAGACGGCAGTAGTGGAATGGCCAGCTGGCTGGCTGAAGCTGGCAGGCATGCTAAGTCACAGCAGACCTCCACAGGGCAGGAACATTCCTGGATCTTCTAGTTTCCTCTGTTATGTGGTTCCTTTTATATGGTCCACTACTGGGAAATTCCTATGAGATCTATGGAGGTTCCAATGGGATCTAGAGCTGCTCTTGTATACCTTTTCAGGTGATCTCAGCTGAACTTGCCAGGTATGATCTTAGCAGATCTTAATTAATGCCAGGTGTGTCATGTTGACACACAGGATTAACTATCACAGTATCTAAATAGATTCCAAGACACTATGAAATACCAAATGAACAAGCTTCTGCTTGTTACAAGAGTTACAAGAGACCCAAGCAAGATAATTTTTTATGAAAGAAAATGTATAATTTATTAGAAATGGTTGTGATTGACATAAAATGAAATTGCATTAAATTAGTATATACTTAGGTCTTTTGGGTCCTTTTAAAATTATTTGCTTTTGTTTTTTTTAAATATGCATACATGTATTTTAATTAAGCTTGTCAAAAAATAAAAAAAAATATTTGCACACATGTCATAGTTAGGAACAGGTGTCAACCTGACAGTTGAAGGTTTGAGCTCTGGGCACATTTGTAGAGAATTAGTGATTGAGTTAAGCCCAGAGCAAACCTGTAGGAGGAAGGCCCAGCCCATGATGGGCAGGATTAGGCCCTGGAATAAAATACAGAGAGTTGGTTGAGAGAGTTGACATGCTGGTCTGGCAAGAAAGAATTGTCCCTCTCTCAGCCATTATGTAGAGGGATGGTGTGGCCAGTCCCTCAGCCCTGGTATTGCTGCATGTCCTCCCATCAAGCTAGATGATGAACTGTAACAGGATTATTGTAAGAGAATAAACCCCTTGTTCCCTTAAGCCATTCGTTAGTGATTTTTCAGCAACAGAATTTGGTACTGGGAGTGGGGTATTTCTGATAAATCAGGCTATGTGGCTTTTGTGGATTTTGAGCATTTTTTTGTTGGAAAAATTTTGTGGATGCAAAAAATGTTTGAACAGAGTTTAGTGGGTCAATTGGATAATGGTGGTGCTGAGAGAGTTATGGATTGTTTGGGCCCAATTTGTGATGAAGGGAACAAGGACTTTGGTAAAGCTGAATTTAAAGATGATAGACTGATTTGCTTGATAGAGAAGAGTTGTATTGTCAGCTTTGAAGATTTGGTTGAGGAAAGGGCAGGCAACTGAGTAGCTGCCATCGTTGGAGAAATGAACATCAATGAAGGAAAAGCTAGTGACTTGCACTGGGACAGAGGAAAATATGAATACCACCGTATGGCAATTTCATGGTTTGAAAACTCAGATTTCTTCAGGGGCCAAAAGCCTAAGTTAAAGCCATTTTTTGCCCTTGGGAATTTTGGTTGCCTAGAAGGAGGCTTTTCCAGTGTCAGCACATGAAAGCTGGTATAGCTGTGGCTTGAGTGGACCGAGCTACATTTCAACCTTGCTGCAGAATCTGGCCGCATCTGCCATGTGGTACTGGATTTGGTGGATGATTACACAGTTCATGGAGAGCAACAAAAGTTTGGCACCATGTCACAGTCATAGAGTTCCTGCAAAGGAATGTGAAGCTTATAGCTGCAGAGGTGAACCTAGAGTAATGTTGGAGATGCCAGAACCACGAGATGTATGCTGAGGATGGTTGTGAGTGGAGATTCAGCCTGATTCAGAGGAACTCTGCTTCTACCACTTTGCACTGCAAACAGGGATTGGGAATGCCTATAATCTTTGAACCACCTTGACTATGTGATGAGCAACAGAAGATGGACATTGAAGTAAAGGATGCGATATTTGATTTGATGGGCTCTGATCTTAATTTAATGTTTCCTTATGTCAAGACATTTCTGTTTTACATGTCAAAAAGATCATTCACGGGGATCAAGTAGGCTTTATGCCGGGCACACAAGGTTGGTTCAACATGGACAAATCAATAAATGTAATTCACCATATAAACCAAAAATCCAAGACCACATGATACTCTCGATAGATGCAGAAAAAGCTATTGACAAGATCCAACAGCCCTTTATGATCAAAACCCTACAGACAGTTGGAATGGAAGGAATCTTTATAAATATAATAAAAGCTGTACATAACAAGGCCATCAGCAAGGATTATACTCAATGAGGAAAAACTTGAAGCATTCCTGCTTCGATCAGGAACTAGACAAGGCTGTCCACTCTCACCACTTCTATTCAATATTGTACTTGAATTCTTAGCTGAGGCCATAAGACAAGAAAGGGAGATAAAAGGGATTCACATTGGCAAGGAAGAAGTCAAGTTATCTCTATTTGCAGATGACATGATCATATACCTGAGTGATCCTAAAAACTCCACCAGGAAACTCCTGGTATTAATACAGTTCAGCAGGGTGGCAGGATACAAAATTAACATACAAAAGTCAGTGGCCTTCCTTTATGCCCAGAATGAAAGAAGTGAAAAAGTCCTTAGAGAAACAATCCCATTTACTATAGCCCCTAAAAAAATGAAATACCTTGGTATACACCTGTCATGGTTTGAAATGTGTCCTCCACAGTCTCATGTGTTTGGCAAGGTCATGGCACCTTGAGAGGTGGAGCCTTGCTGGAGGAAGCAGTCACAAGGGTTGGGCCTTGAGGTGGATTAGTCCCACCCTACCTCCAGGAGAAGTCTGCCTTTGCTGCAAGCAGTCTGCAGCTCTCAGCTTCCAAGATGTCTGTGGTGACTTAGCCTCCTCCAGCTTTGGCCAGCCAGCCATGCTGCCTCTGCTTTGAGAGACTGTACTTTCCCTCTGGAACCATAAGCTGAAAAAACCTCCCTTTCTCCCTTAAGTTTCTTGATTTTGGGTGTTCTCTCACAGCAATGGTTGAGAGTAACTGTTACAGCACCTAAACAAGGAAGTAAGAGACCTTAACAGTGAAAACTTTAAAACCTAAAGAAAGAAATTACAGAAGACACCAGAAGGTGGAAAGACCTCCCATGTTTCTGGATGGCAGAATCAACATCATAAAAATGACCATCCTACCAAAGGCAATATATAGATTCAATGCTATACCAATCAAAATCCCAAAGCAATTCTTCAAAGAAGTTGACCAAACAATCTCAAAATTCATATGGAGGCACAAAACAATCCTGAGTAACAAAAACACTGCTGGAGGTATCACTATACTAAACCTTAGTCTATATTACAAATCCATAGTTATAAAAACAGTCTGGTACTGGCTCCAAAATAGACATACAGATCAATGGATAATGGTTGAAGACACAGATATAAGCCCACACAATTACAGCCATTTGATCTTTGACAAAGGGGCCCAAAAAATCCAAAGGAAAAAGAACAGCATCTTCAACAAATGATGCTGGCAAAACTGGATATCCACATGCAGAAGATTAAAACTCAACCCGTACTTGTCACCATGTACAAGACTTAATTCCAAATAGATCAAGGACCTCAATATAAGGCCAGCGACTATAAAAACCTTAGTTGAAAGGGTAGGGAACTCCCTCGAGCTGATTGGACTAGGACAACAGTTCCTAAACGAAAACACAATAGCACAGTCAATACAACCAACACTTAACAGAAGGGATGTTGTGAAATTAAAGAGCTCTGTTCAGATAAAGAGATTGTAACGTGAGCTCAAAGGCAACCCACAGAATAGGAGAAAATCTTCACTAACCACATGTCTGATAGAGCTCTATTATCCAGAGTGCACAAAGAACTTAGAAAATTAAACACCAAAGAAACAAATGGGCCATCTTAAAAAATGCTCTGTATCCTTAGTCATCAGGGAAATGCAAATCAAAACCCCCCTGAGATATCATCTCACCCTGATCAGGATGGCAAAAATTCACAATACAAACAACACCAAATGCTGGAGAGGATGTGGAGAGAGGGGAACTCTTCTACATTGCTGGTGGGAATGCAGGCTCATACAACCACTCTGGAGAGCCGTCTGGCAATTCCTAAAGAAGTTAAAGATTGAAATGCCATATGATCCTGCAATTCCACTTTTGGGAATAACCCCCATACAGCAAAAATTCACCTTGATAGCACAAGCACGACCATGTTCATAGCAGCACTGTTTACAATAGCAAAGTCATGGAATCAACCCAAATGCCCAACAGTTTGTGGTTCTGGTAGGGCGGAGCTTGTGAATCCCTGCGCAGAGTAAACAAGGAGGAAGTGGAAGTTGTCTATGGTGGTTCCCGAATTCGTCTGTGGTTTTACACACACACACACACACACACACACACACACACACACACACCACACATACATACACACACACAAGCACACACGCACAATTGAATAAATAATTTAAAAAAAACTTAAAAGTCACTTCTAAAAGTTCTGCCTGAGAGTTACAAGGCCCAGAATCTAACCTTCTTTTGTATGTCAGGAGCTGTTTGGGAAATAAAATGAGAATTTAAAATTATAGTGTCCTCTGTAGAAGATGGGTCTAGTTTGGTATAACACATAAGACCATCTTATGTTGAAAAGGAATTCTGCAGGGTTTTCCTTAGGTCTCTAAGTGATCTCATGGAGTTTGTTATAATTTACCAATTCATGAACTGAAAGAAGAGGAAAGGATAACATGTCAGATACCAGACCCACAACTGGAAGGGTAAGGAGGAGAGGTTGGAATCCTGGGCCAGAATGGAAGAGTGAGACCAAAAGTTGCATAAGGTTTGAGCCATATGGTGGGCAGAAGTGAGGAGATGCCCAGTTCTAGTGGCCAAGATGGAGGCAGAGGTGGAGAAGGAGCAGGGTCAGGTTGGGTTGGAACCAGGATGGAAGCAGGAGATGAAGAGAAAGGAATGGGAGATTCTAAGAAAGGGGCAGAAGGTGGAAGTAAAGCGGAGGCATCAGCCATGTGGGATCCAAGAAGGAAGAAAAAATCTGATAGAGGGGAGGCAGGGAAGGCAAAGCTGGAGCCTTAGCCAACAGGATTTGGGACATAAGGCAAGATTCAAACAGAGAGGGGTATGCACAAAAAGTAAAAGAAATTTGCATATAGGATAGTTTGAACACTTCTGAAGCAACAAAAAGTATGAAGGTTCCTAAGAATTTGAAAATCCAATGTGTCACCTGTTGTGTGAGAGATAATGAGACCAAATTGAATTATAATAAAAAATGATTTGTCAGGGTTTTAGAGCCCCTTGAAGGCCAAGTGACTTAAGAGATTTAAGAAGGCAGGCTAGAGGTATAGATAGATCAGCCTTAGAGTGGGAGATACCCATTTCAGAGAAGATGGAGCAGAGAAAGCATAAAGTTAAAGAGAGAGAGAAGAAAAGAGAAGAAAAAAAAAGCTCACAGGAGCCCCTTGGCTTTGTCAGCAGTGTACAGGAGTCCCCAGAAACATGTGTGAGAAAGCCTAGTCTGAGGAGGTGAAAACCCAAATCCACAAAGGATTCCTATCTTCGGGATAGGAATCTAGTCTGTCAGGACTAGAGGGAAATGACCAGCATATTAGTATGACTTTTGAGCCCAAAAACAAGATAGTTTTTTCCAAATAAGGCTATCTGATAAGTGGAAGGGGGTGCTCAGTGCACCTCGAAGTGAGCCAGGACCACATAGGCTGGGAAGGGAATCGAATCTGCCAGGATCTGGCTGGCCACATGGTTTTCCAGTAGACATCCAGCGAATGATGAGAAGGGAATGGGGAAGGCTCACCCATGAGAGCAAAGTGAGGGGCAGTGGCGAGAGAAGATGGGGTGGAGAGAAAGAGAGAGAGAGGCAGAGAGATGGGGAATCTTAACATATTAGACTAACCTCATGGTGGATATACAGGTCAGGAAAAGTAGATGGTCCAATGTCCATGAGGGGATGAGGATGGTGGTTCGCCTGGGGTCTGGACCCAAGGAAGGTCTAAGAGCTGGACAATTGAGACTTACCTCAGAGGGGTCATTGTAGAGTCATGATGCCATAAACGTAAGGTATTTACCACAAAAAACACACCACCTCATGGACTAGGTGGAAGTTTTCATGGAGTTCTAGAACTGCCAGGGCTGTTATATGAAGAGGGAAAGAAAAGGAGAGACCTGGAAGAGGGAAATGTTAGGCTTTATACCCTCAGAGCTAGGCTGATGGTTGAGGGGACAGGGCCTGGAGGTGACATTTGGGACCTTTGCCCAGCCCAGGAAGTGTGGTCTTGATCAGTCTGTGACCTTGGCACCACTTGCACTAAAAGTCATATAAGCATGGGCTCTAGCAAGTTAGGCAGCTTGCTTTCTCAGTCTCTGAAGATCTTTGAAGGTCATTCCCCACTGCTAGGATTACCATGGAGGAACACACCCTTAGCCAACTTCCCCCAACCCTTTTTCTATGAAAGGATATAGAGATTAGCTCTCTTTTATAGATAAGCCCCACCTTGAGGTGGGAACAAGATCAACTGGGTTGGGCTCAAAGTGAGCTAAACAATTGAGGAAAGGCCTTCTTTCTGGGGCTTACCTAAAGGCATAATATACCTGACCTTGGCAGCCAACTTTCGCAGCTGCCTGTCATACTACTCCACATGTGGAGTCTATGAGTCCATTTTTAACTTCTGCCCCTCATGAAGTCTATACCTGAAATTCATGAGTTCTCCCGGTGCCTGCTCCTCATGTCACTCTACAAGTGAAATCTATGAGTTTATTTCTAGCCTTTGCCTTTCATGGATTCCATGCCTAGAGCCCATTTGTTCTCTGGGGCGCCCTAGCCCATCATGGTACTCCATATCTGGAGTCCATCAGCTCTGTTCTTTCTCTCCTCTAGTAAACTCTGCTTTAATCTTCTGCACACGTTCTGGTTTCAATCTTCAACTCTGAACACAAGAACCCTGCAACACAAGCATTAACTATAAGGGGGGCAGCAATCATCAAGCAGATGCTCTGCCCTAACAGTGGGAGGAATGAGAAGTGGGACTCCTGTCAGGCAGATAGATAGATGATAAGGTAATTGTCCTATCACCACCTCACCAGGAAAGGTCTCAAGAAGCTCCACACCTCTCTAAGAACTAATATTTATAGGGAAGAAATGGAAGATGCTATCCTCAATGGTATAGCCACTAATCTTTGACACTTGCTTGAGCATGAATCATGTCAAGCATATGAGTTCAAGGACAATTAGATGAAGCACAGTGAGCTATGCAAGTGAAAAGATTTGAAAATAGGAAGGAGTATGACAGAATAGATGAAGGGTTGTCAGAGAAAAGAGGAGGAGATGGAAATGGGGATTAAGGGAAGAGGAAAAAATTAATTAAAAAAAGAAAAGGTAGAAAGTGATTGAGGAAAACTTCTCAATGTCAATCATCAGCCTGCATGAGCAAGGACTCAGATGTACACACACATGGTTATCCCATGAAAGGTAAACCTTTCGAATACAGTGCCTATGGGCCATTTCATTCTTGCTTCTGCCTTTGCTTTTTTCCTTTAGTAGCAGAATGGCTACCTGTTTCACTGACATTGTGTTCTCTTACTTGGCAAAGTTGCAGAAGATTTTTACTAATTGCTTGCAGTCAGGAGGGGTCTCTTGACAAGTTCCCATGAAAAAAAGTAAGAAGAAATGATTTAGCAATCTCCAGGCAGAGCCATAA
Source organism: Typhlomys cinereus (assembly GCA_023101885.1). Lineage (NCBI taxonomy): Eukaryota > Metazoa > Chordata > Mammalia > Rodentia > Platacanthomyidae > Typhlomys > Typhlomys cinereus. The sequence continues at coordinate 8,489,602 of JALPQD010000044.1, forward strand.
AACACTCTCATTGTATTTCCAAGTGCAACAATCCTGCACTACTCACAATAGCAAAGATATAAAAACAGACTGAATGCCCACCAACAGATGAATGCACAAAGAAAATGTGTTACAGCTATACAATGGAATTTTATGAAACCATAAAGGAAAATGAAAACATTGCATTTTTTTCAGGAAAATGAATGCTGGGAATTCTATGTTAAGTGAAAGAACTCAGACTGGGGAAGACAAATACAGCACTTTTCTACATAGACCTAGATTTCAGATTATTTAGAGATATGCTTATGTATATATGTGTTTATATATGTGGAGGAGTTATGAAATTACATAGGGAATTATGAGAAGGGAAGAAAAAAGCTTAAGGAAGATCAAGAAATAAAGAGGGTAATGGAATACATGTAATAAGAAGGCAAAAGGCAGGACTAAGGAAATCTTACTAGATAGGGTGCTTGATGGATCCCTGGCCCCCACATAAAAGCTGGGCAAACATGACAGCCTATCTGTAGTGCCAACTTTCTGTAGGTTCTGCTGGGCAAGCTGGGTAGCTGATGAAAACAAAACTGAGGGCTCAGGGTTCAGCAAGAGACCCAGCCTCAGTAGATAAAATGGAAAACACATGTGTACATGAACTCTGCACATACATATGCCCCTACAAATGTGAACACAGCACATTACACAGAAATAAAAAAGAGAGAGAGAGAGAGAACGAAAAATAAAGAGAAAGTAGGGGGGAACTAACCAGAGAAAGAAAAGGAATCAGATGGAGTGAAGTAGGGGGAACAATGAGAAAGGGAGAAAAGGCCCTCTCTTGCCTTTTATACCTTGACTAGATGCAGAAAAGTCAATGTGAGATTCCAAGTACAAAAGATAACAGAACCACTAAATGGGAGATACTTACTTCCTGAGTCCCTCAGTGATGGTGTAGAATAAACCTTCAGCTAATTCATATTGGACTATGAATAAAAACTAATTATTGTTTGATATTATGGTATATACTTGTAATGTCAGCACTTGGGAGGTTAAGGCAGGAAGATCATGAGATCAAGGCTTATCTAGGCTAAGTAGTAAGACCCTGTCAAAAAAAGTAGGGCGCGAGAAGGGGAGGAAAGAAGAGAGAAGAGGAGAGGGAGGGAAGGAAAAGAAGGGGAGAGAAGGGTAGGAAAGGGAGGGAGAAGAGGGGAAAGGAAGGGGAGAGAAGAAAGGAAAAGAAAAGGGAGGAGGGAAGAGGAGGAAAGCAAAGGGAAGAGGGGAGGGGAAAGGAAACAAGAGAAAAGGGAGGGGAGAGAAAGGAAAGAGAAAGGAGAGAAAAGGGAAGGGCAAGGAGAGAAGGGCAAGGGAGGAGGGAGAGAGTGAAGGGAGGGAAGGAAAGTGGAGAAAAGAGAAGTATGGGAGAAAGAAAGGAGAAAGTAAAAGCAAAAGGAAGGGAAGGGAGATCGGAAAGGAAAAAGGAAGGGAAAAGAAAAGAGTGAGAAACCGGGAAAGATGATTGGTTTTAAGTGTTGAGGTTTTGAATTATTAATTATATTCCAACACTTATATTCACCCCATATAACTTGACTCATCAAAGTCTGGAATAAAAAGCCTGTAAGCAGCTTCAGATACCTCAGTCTTCACCCTCAATCTGTAAGGGCTGGAAAATTGTGAATTGTTCACATTTCCCCCTGACATTGGTCCAACCTGAGATTTGCTCAGTACTATACACAGGATAGCTAAGAATTATAGCTTTTTATGCCCTTGAGGTTCAACTCAGTTTTCTGGTAACTGGCATTGCTTTCTGAGTCTAGTTCTATTTCTGTTTGCACAACTTAGCTTGATTTTGGAGTATTTAGCTTAATTATACCAAAAGTATAATAAAGCATAAGTATAATAATAAAAAAGTATAATAAGTATAAAAAGTACAAAGAAAAACTTGCTTTGTTTTTTCCTTGGTCCTGCCCTAAAGATAAACTCCTGTTGCAGTTATTTATTTCATATTAGTTATTCACAATAAGCATCCTAAAGTCACTTTTCTGTTTAAAGTCCCAGATTTTCACACTGTGCTTCAAGCATTTACATTGTGCACTAGTGCTCTTATCAGCAGAACACCCATTTGTTTAAATAATACTCATTTTCCCTGAAGTTTAATGGGACTCTTTTGCCTAAGTAAAGCCTTACTTTTTAGTTGGGCCCGTTCCTGTCTTCTACCATCTGGCATGGGTGGGTCTAAACCCAGATAGCCTGTGACTTTCCTCTCTAGCCTAAAGTAAGCAATAGTGTCTTACCAGACAAAGATCTAAGATGGCACAGGTAAGAGACCATTGAGTAGTTTCCCCATTGGCAGTTAGTATAATGAACAATTTTTATTGTGACAATTATGCTTTAATCATAGTTGTCACAAATTAGTCAATGGTTTTGATAGGACCTTATACAGTACTGCATTTGATACATGCATACATTATTTTAATGTGCCCAATCAAGTCCTTCACATACTTAGCTCTCAAGGTTTTTTTTTTGTTTTCTGTTTTTTTTTTTAGTTGTTGTTGTTTTGATGATTAAGGCAGAGTTTATTACAGGAAAGAACAGAACTCACAGACTCCTGGTGTGGGAGTACCATGAGGGACAAAGGCAGCTTGGAGAACTCAAGGACTACAAGAATGGAAATCACAAGGAGCTGGAAATGAATTCACAGACTCCAGATGTGAAGTGTCATGAGGAGTACCAAAGATGGCTGTCAGGATCAGGTAGGTATATTTATACACTTAGGCAAACCCAGAGAAAAATGTTCTTTCTTCATTGGTTAACTCCAGTTTCTGTAAACATGATTAGAGTATTTAGTCCTCTACATCTCATTGGTCTGTTCATATTGGAGCCCAACCCAGTTGATCTCGTGCCCCCCTCCATAGGGCTTATCTACAATGGAGAACTAATCTCTGTATTTTTTCATGAACAAAGGGTTGGGAGAAGTTGGTGAAGGGTGTGTTCTTTCAGGGTAATCCCAACAGTGGGGGATGACCTTCTAAGACTTTAAGATACTAACAAAGCATAGCTGTTCTAAAACTGCCAAATTCCTCCTTTAAGCCCCCTTTATGAGGGCTTGACTGCTCAAGGAATGAGAGGTGATGACCACTCTGACCACTTCCAGCTGAGTTGGGCAAAGGAAGTGTGAGAAGTCAATTGTCTTCATCTACAAGATACTGGGATAGTCCAGACGTCCCCACATTTTAAGCTTTATGGATATTAATCTGGAGGGACAAAATAGATAAATTAAGCTTAAAAGATTCAAGCATAAGGATTAAACCATTATAATTGGGAAGGCAGATGGGATAAACCAAAGGAGCTTAGTTGTTTTACTGTGGGCACATGCAAGAGTTAGTAAAGAAAACCTGCTATCTTGCCTGTAATAGTCACTACCTTTGTCTGGTGTAAAAGCAAAGAGCAGCAGGTAATCTACACACCAGAGGATAGCTCTGAATTTTGATAACTCAATATGCAAAGTTTCAAAGGTCCCAACCAACTGGCCTATTGTAATGTCATCCTGGAATCAAGTTTTAAAATGTCTTCCTTCTTTGATCTCATTTTTGACCTACAGTCCTTCCTAATGTACCTTGAAGATCTTATTAGCTAGCCTGCATCTTTAATAGACCCGATGACTTCTAGACTGGACTTCTATTATTGAGTTGAAGGAATTTAAAAAATAAAAATCAAACCTGTTGTTTGTAAGTATAATTTGTAAGCTAATAATTCTCAGGAAAGCCCTGCGTAAGTAGTCTGCACTTGATTTTTGACAGCAACAATAGCAGTCTTATCTCTTGGATGTCTTGGAAATACACACTTACTATCCTGGTAGTAGTATTTGTACTCATACAACACTATCTACACTATGGATGGTGTTTAGTATGTTACAGTTAGGCCTGTGAGATGGCTCAGTAGATAATAATACTTGCTATACAAACCTGGTGATCTGAGTTTAATCCCTGGAACCCATCTAAAAGTACAAAGAGAAGGCCAGGTCCACAAAGTTTTCTAATCAACACATTTGTGTTCATTCATAAACACAATAATTATTTCAAAAAAATAATATGTGCCAATCATTGTAAGATAGAAAATAAGGCTTTTATACCATTAGGTAAACTGGTCAATGTCAGCATCTAAAATGTTAATGCATAAAAGATTCACTTAGAAGAGGTCAGGGATGGATGGCAAAATAGCTCAGCAGGTAAGGTGCTTACTTGCAAAATGAATTTGATCTCCCAAAGTCTTTATGGTGGAAGGAGAGAACTAACTTCCAAAAGCTGTCCTCTAATCTACAGTATACACTATGTTATACGTGTGTTTCTCTCTCTTCCTTACTTTCTTGCTCTCTTACTTTTATTCTCAAGTAAATACAAAAAGTTTTAAAAATCACTTGGGGATCTTGCAGCCACATTGTCTAATGTACCAGGTGGACAGGAAGGGGGATGAGGTTCTGTATCATAAGCAACCAAATGATACCTGTGTCTGTCCACAGATCACACTTTGAAAAGCAACTGCTTAAGCCACAGGTACACTTACTGCCTACTAATGAGAGACTAGGAAGCAGGTGGTTCCAGGGCTGATTCAGCAGCTCCACAATTTCCCTCAGGACACAGACTTTCATTTTTATGAAGTGTCATCATAAGAAGCTAACTTTGTAATCTTAGGCTTCATGGTCATAAGATGGCCACTGTGCTCCAAGTCATCACATATGCATGTGGCCATGATTCATTCCCAGGCACATTGCCAGCTGACAAAACACAGCAAACAAGGGGTGGATGTAAAGAAGGTAGAAGCGAAGGAGGGGAACCCTAAAACTGATGCGGTGTCAATCAGAGCTGAGCAATATTATGGCTAGTATTCAAATCACCCTATGTCAAAAGCTATATTATCTTCCATTTATTGAGTAACTATAGTGGCATGGAATAATCACAGAAGGCAAATTCAGGCTGTGTTCTAAACATACTCAACTCTGACCACAGAAAGCTATTCTCCTCCCACCAAGTGTATATGTGAAAGTGTGTGTTATATGGGTATAGTACATGCACATATATATGGGTGGGTATACACACAGAGACCAGAAATGAATGTGGAGTAACTTTCTATATCAATCTTCTTTTCAGAGATGGTCTCTCACCAAACCTGGAACTACACTGGTTGCCAGCAAGGCCAGCAATCCTTTGTCTCCATACCTCCCAGCTCTGTGATAATAAGTATGCACATGGATATACCAAATTTTATATGACTACTGTGATTCAAACTCAAATCCAAATGCTTGTGGGGCAAGTGCTCTTACCCACTTAGCCATATTCTTATATAAATCTGAGTTTAGTTATACAGTTTAAGGGATATAAAAATATCCCTTAAAAAGAGTTATTATTTGAACCTGTGTCTACCAAGAATGTTTTGCAATCTTAATTTGACTTACTAGGTGTATTAGTCAGGGTTCTTTGAAGAACAGAATCTTTAGAATTAATATATATATATATAAATAAGTTTATTAAATTAACTTAAAATAAAAAAAATAGTTTCCTTCAAAGTAGCTGCCTGTAGCTGCTTTGTTCTTGGCTGGAATGTCCCACAAAGCCAAAAGATCCCAAGAAGGTCTCAACCCTTTATTTCACTGGAGGGTTGAAGATGTTGGTTCCAACATCAGTATAAAAAGCTGGACTCCAACATCAATGAAGAACAGTTGGGCTCCAATGGAAGCAATTGTCATGGTTAGGCACAGGTGTCAATTTGACAGTTGAGGGTTTGAGTTCTGAGCACATTTGTGGAGAATTAGTGGTTGAGTTAGGCCTGAGCAAACCTGCAGGAGATTGTCTAGTTGATGAGGAAGGCCCAGCCTATCGTGAGTAGGACTAGACCCTAGAATAAATCACAGAGAACTGGTTTGGAGAGTTGGCATCCTTCTGTACACTTGGCCAGACATGCTGGTCTGGCAAGCAAGGATTGTCCATCTCTCAGCTGTTATGAGCCAGTTCCCTCAGCCCTGGTGTTCGTACATGCTCTTCCATCAAGCTGGACTGAGAACTGTAATTGGAAAAATCATAAGAGAGAATAAATCCCTTGTTCCCTTAAGCCATTTAGTGGTCATTTATCAGCAACCATGCAGGTGAACTGCAACAGGATGAACATTGAACAGCAGCAAGGCCTAGAGATCAGGCTCCAAAGGCAGCAGGAACAGCAGCAAGGTGGAAAAAAATGGATCTCTGCTTCAGTTAAGGGCGGAGGCAGCAGCAACATAGAAGGTGACAATACTCTAGAAAATGAAGGACACCGAACACTTGCAGAGTAGACTCTACAGCAAGTCGACACAAGGGAAGAGCAAGTCCCTCCTCTTTGCACTTCCTATTATCAGTCCACCACTGGAAAGTACCACCCACTATGAGCTGGGTTTTCCACAGCAATTAATCAAGTACGTGCAGACTTGTTCAGGGGTCTGCTCCAACTATTAACTATCCACAGCTGTGCTCCAAACAGTCTGCAGCTGTCAAGTTGACACTAAAATGTAACCATAACACTAGGTAATTAGACACCATGAAGATAGGACTCTCTGGTTGGTCTACATAGGTACTTTTGATTTCTTTGACAACACATAATTCAATTGGAAAGAAATCTTGGAGACATGCCCATGTCTAAATTTGAAATTTAATTCTAAAATTAAATGTTTCTACTTTAAAAGTAGAAACACAGGTCTAAGGAGATGGGTCAGTTGGCAAAGCACTTGTTGGACAAGCATGAGAATCTGAGTTCAGATTCTCAGCGTTCATGTAAATTCTGGGTACAGCAGTGCACATTTGTAATACCAGTGCTGTGGAAGCAAAGATAGGAGGATCCCTGGGCTCACTGGTCAGTCAAAATAGCCAAATTGATGGGCTCCACGTTCAGTGAGACGCTTTGTCTCAAAAATAAGGTGGACAGTGATTGAGGAAGACACTCAATATCAACCTCTGGCATCTATACACATGTTGACACACATACACATACACATACACATACACACACACACACACACACACGTGGGCATCCTTGGCCAGGCCAGCATGCTTATCTGAGTGGATTTTCTGGGGTGGGATCAGTAGGAATTGTAGTCAGGCTGGGTCAGGGGATATTAGAAAAGCTGAAACCAATATCAAATTTATTTTTAATTCTAATCTCTATATACCATGAAGCAGGGAGATGATGTCTATACATTGAAGCAGATAGATGACATCCATACATTGCTATGGATAGACTACAGCCACAGGCAAGGTCAACAATAGGTAGGGAAACCACTACAACATAGCCAATCTTAAAACATGTTACTATGCCCTAATGGATTCATTCATTGTGGAGAAAGAACGGGCTACTATTATGTACAAAAGTCAGCAACATGGTGATACAATTACAATAAAGCTCTGTGCCCATCTTTAAACATGCTAAATTAATTCCTAAATGGCTTCCAAGGAATAGAAAGAGATACGAAGGAAACACCTCCTCTCTCAATCCTGTTTCAAAATAGGACAAGATCTACACTTGCCCTTCTGGGAAAGTCAGTAGGAGTCAATTTGTACTGTTGCCAAGCAATAGGAGACAAGCTGCTACTACTGACCACAGGGAGTGTTCTCAGCATCTACCTCAAGAAACCAGGGTCTTGAGCTTCTATGTTCCCCCCACACACACAAACACACACACAAATTCTAAAAAATGGAGCCACAAATCACTGTAAAATGAGTAGATTATTTATGACATGCTAAGAAAACTAGTTCATCATTTGAAAAAAATATAATGCATAGCCAATATCATATATGGAACCTAGATAATTTAGACATAATGTCATGGCAAAACAATAAAGCTAACATAAAACAAAAAGGCCAGTCACCAAGACTTGGACTAAGATAACACCATTGGAAAAACACTATAATATTTGAGGATTCCAGGAATAAGTGAGGATCAGTTAGTCCAATAGTTGAAAACCAACCTGGGCAACATATGGTAAGACCATAACCACACACACACACTCATACTTTGCCTCTAAGTTAAATATGTGTGTGCATGTGCATGTGTGCGTGCATGCATGTGTATGCGTGTGTGTGTGTGTGTGTGTGTGTGTGTGTGTGTGTGTGTGTTAGAACCACCTTTGGGAATCACCTTGGTTTGTTCTTTGCTTTTTTCTGGACTTTCCCAGGCTCCACCTTCTATGAGTGGAAGTACAGGCTGCCGCCATTTCTTTTTTTTTTATTTTTATTTTTTTTTATTATTATTTATTCAATTGTGCGTGTGTGTGTATGTATGTATGTGCGCGCATGTGTGTATGTGTGTGTGTGGAACCACGGACGAATCGGGAACCACCATGGACACCTCCACCTCCTTCTGCCCCGGGATTCACAGGCTCCGCCCTACCAGGACCAGAAGCGCAGGCCGCCCCCGCTTCCGCCTGGCGTCTATACGTGGGATCTGGGATCCGAACTCAGTACCTTCTGCCTGCAAGGCAGAGGCTTAACCCCTGAGCCACCTCTCCAGCCCTGGCTGCCGCCATTTCTATCTGGCATTTTTATGTGGGACCTAGGAGCTGAACTCAGGACCTTCTGCTTGCAAGGCAGAGGCAGTTAACCTCTGAACCATCTCTCCAGCCTCACCTTACATTTAAAAAAATATTTATTTATTTGAGAGATTGAGCAAGAGAAAGAGAGAGAACAGGTATGCATGTGACATTGTGCATGTGTGAAAGTCAGAAGACAACTTTTGGAAGTCGCTTCTCCCCCTCTACTATGTAGGCTCTGGAAATGAAACTCAAGTCACCAGGTTTGCACATAGGAGCTTTTACTTGTTGAATAATCTCACTATCCCCATCTTACCTATTTTGAGATAGGGTCTCTCATACTGTATTAAAGCTCACTGATTGTTTATTCTAACTGGCCAAAGATTTCCATGGATCTGCCTGTCTCTAATCCTTGTTGTGCATGTGAACGTGCAAGAACATACCTATCTGGTTTTTTGGAATGGGTGTTGGTGATTCAAATTCAGGTCTTCATGTTTCTGTGGAAGACATTTTTTCCACTGACTATCTCTCTAATTCCAAGAAGGACTTTTTAGCACTAGCTCTAAACCCCTGTGAGAGCTTAAAGTACATTGATTAGATTCTCAGAAATAGTAAAGAAAGAAATTTGCTGGATCAATGTTTATGGTTCTGAGAAGTTGGGTGGCCATCACTGGAAGAGTAAATAGGTTGGATGCAATGAGTCAGGCATAGTCCATAAAACATGAATAGACTTTTAAATCACAGTACTAGGTGACAAAAGACATACATGCTAAAAATAAAGTAATATGCTGTTTATGGTAGGGAAATCAGAGTGCATTTTGGTGATAAAATGGAATGTTGAATGAATAAGATTCATAAATAAGACAGAAGTATCTTGGTGGAGCAAATAACATTGCAGTAACTTAAAATGTCACTCAACTCTCTGCAGCTAAGGTCCAAATATATTATAAATCAATGTTATAAATTAATGTATATATACAGATGTAATTATATGCACATATGTTTAAATTAAGGAATGAATTCATAAAGATTCCTGTTTGCACATTGGTTTTCTTATGAAATCCTTTAAAGGAAGTTATCAGGGTCTGTAAGCCCAAATCTGACTCCTCAGAATAATCCGAGTCTGTGAACATATGCTGGTTTCCAGCTACAACCATATTGTGGAAGGGTTTAGCTATTAGTATGTACTTTAACTTTCTGTCAATGGGAATGCATCTTTCTTTTCCTTCAGATACATGTCATAAATCTTTGTTTTTATTTCTACTCAATTACTGTTTGTCAACTTCTTCAGTTGGCAAGAATGAGGCTTAACAATGGATACATTCATTTGAACTGAATTTTTATATTGCTGAAATGGGATTTCTTTTTGGAGTTCTTGTGTCCCAGAGTCAAAGACAAGGAGAAGGAAGAGGAGGAGAAAGAGGAGGAGGAGGCAAAAACCTCTGGGATGCTAGGTCCATGACCACATGGCAGAAAAAGGAGGGGCAAGAGAAAGGAAAGAGGAAACTTTCTGCCTCTCAGTCAGAGAGGGCAAGAGTGTCAGAAAAAGAGAGGAAGAAAGAATAAAAAAAAATGAGGGGCAGGGGTGGGAGATAGAACATGGACCGAAGCTTCATCCACATAGATTGAAGTTTATTCCAGTAAAGGAGCAGCGTCCAGATGGAAATGGCCACTCACTTGGAGCCAGGGAAAAAACTTTTATAAGTGGAGTACAGGGAGAAGGGATTTTGGGTTTGACTAATTATTCTTGATGGGATCTCTGGTGAAGATCAGTATTAGATCTACTGGGTGGGGTCTCTGGTGAGATTTATTCCTGACCTCAGATCAGGTGGAATCTCTGGTTTTGAGGTCTGGTTCCAGATCTATCACTGGCATTTAACCTTGTTCTCCCAAGGACACTATGGGTTCATTTCTAACCATCTGGAATCAAGGAAAATAGAAACAAATTATGAAATTCTTAGATTAGTTTGAAGTTTCCATAATTCCAGATGGTGACCAAAAAGAGAAGACAAATCCTTTTGGTCTGACAAATATGTAAAGGCCTGACATAAGATGAGTAGTTGACAATTAATGGGAAAGAGCCTCAAGTGATGGGAACTGCCTGATAAAAAATGCAAACAAATATACACATATTTTTGCCATCCAAGAGAACTTTAGAGTAGCTGAAAATGTATCTAAATTATGAGCTTTTTAGAGCTCTAGGCCAGCTCTAAAGGAACATTATGATTTTGTGGTCTCATGCTTTCTTTCTCTTTACATGTCATTTATATGCAAACAGGTTTAGCCTCCAGGGGACAGGTGTTCCAGTTCATTTTTTGGCTATACTAACTAGGAATGAATTTACAAATGTCAAGTACTCCAGACTGTTATTGTCCATAAAACACAGGGCCCAAAGGCAAGACTGGAACAAAAACTAATTACATGCCTATGTACAAATATCTGTGAAAAGTCACTGTAGTTCTAGAAACAGAAAATGGAATGGATTCAATCAAGATTCACTATAAGGAAATTAGTAAAGTAGTAAATTAGTAAAAATTAGTAAAAAGCATTTCTTAGAAGAAGAGTGTTTTCTTGCATTGCAGTCCTTGATGGAGGCCTATTTTCTCTGCTGTAACATGGTCCCCTCTCTCCTTGTTTCTGGTGTGGCCCTCCTACCCCATCCCTCCTGTTCATACTCCTTGCAATTACTGTATTACAGAGATTTATCGTCGAGTGTCTCTAGGTGGGCTGGGTGGGTTTGGTACTAGAAGCCACCTATTACGGCACTTAATTTTTGGCTCCCTTGCTCCTCATGTACCCTATGTTCCTTTTGGCTTCCTTGCCCTTCATAGACTTTATGTCTGTGCATTCCATTCTTTTTCTTCTCTAATAAACTCTGCCTTAATCCACGATATGTGTTCTGGTTTCAATATTCAACTCTTGAAAACACAAGAACTGGACATAGAAATCCAACAGCAATTACACAGTTTATCCAATACTAGGGGAAAAAAAACCAAGGCACTATCATTTGTGTACTCATAATTTCCAATTTAGGAATGAAATTTGAAAAAGAAGAGAAAAACATAAAAGATGATTAGAGAAAAGTAACTCCAGGAAGTGATTTTGAGATGATTCTGACTTCAACCTGTTATTCAAGCTATGGACAGAGATTTGGGAATAAAAGGGAAAGCTGTTAATAAACATGCAAGGACATCAGGTGTAGACAAGGACTGTCTCATGTAATGTGTTTGATGCTATTTCAGTTACATGAATAAGATCATTAGTTGACACAATTAGAACTTACTATTTTGACTTTACCCAACAAGAAGACTGTCCACAAAATTATTCATGGGACATGTGAACTCTAAGCCTTACCAGGCATTTGTATTTTAACATGAAAAAGAAAAAATTTGTTTAGTCTTCCTAGTGGGTAAATTTAGAATGCGGTCATAAACAGTCGGTAGAACTTGGCTTTTCACTAAGGAAAGAGGGAAAGATCAGCGGGTGAAGGAAGCAGGCTCTGAATATGTGTTTGCTCACTAAGATCCTCCTTGATCTGGACAACTGAGCACATGCAACCACAGCTAAAGGAGCTACACTTATCTAGGCCCAGGAGACACACATATACACCTCCAAATTCATTTCTAGTGGAACATACAGAGTTTTTGACTGCTCACAAACCATCCTGACCCAAGTAAGCAACCTAGAAGTTCACAGGTTACCCAGGCATGGTGGTACCCATTGCAACCTCAGAACTTGGGAGGCAGAGGCAAGAGGAACAAGAATTCAAGGTAATCTTTGCCTCCAGAGCTAGTTGAGGCCAGTCAAAGCTGAATAAGATCCTGTTTCAAAATCTACTCCCCACAGAAAGAAAATAAAGGAAAATAAAGAAAATAAAGGAAAAAAAACTTTTCATGTAAATTACCAGGAGAACTTACATATTAATATAAATTAACAATTCCTTTCCCTTCATAGAATCTGATCATATCATTGAGTTCCTTCACAGTGGGAACATGGGAAGCAGGGGAGAATTGAATAAACAACCCAGACTTAATCCTAATGATTCATCATTTTACAGAAATGATTAAGGGACTGTGTTTTTACTTCTTGACTCTGAATAATTTATATCTCAGATTTAGTCACTATTTAATGTGAAAATCTCTAGTATTAAAAATAGCCACAAAATAAATGAATGAATAAATTAAAGCATCCAGTCTGTAATTTATGCCACTTTTGATCAGTAATTTACATCAACCCCATCCTTGCTTTACCTAACAACAGGTTACACAAGTTGAGAATAGCCATGACCACTCATTTTTTATACGAATATACCTAAATAAACTGGAGGATATCCCTGGAGAAGATTGCAGGTTTTAGGAAAGCTGCTTTCAAAATAAGGTCCTGAAATAGAACCTTGCAATCTGAGCAGAAATCCAGGCTCCGGTATTTCTGTACAAGGTGTCTTTGTCCTGAGTGCTGCTAGGGAAAATGCACCTTCCACAAAGAGCCCACAATCAGCCTCAGCAAGGCTTTCTATTAAAAGTAGCTGAGTCAAGCAGAACCTTTGGCAGTGATGGAAAGACCTAGTGCCTGTGCTGTCCAATATAGTAGCTATTGATTACTTTGGAATTTGACCAGTGCAGTGGGGGAACTGAATTCTTAATATTATTAAATTTCAACTAATTTAAATTCAAATAGTTGTGTGTTACTAATGATTTTAATTGGACAACTCAAAAGTAGGTGTTTCAGGAAGAACAGAATGTTCCAAGTCCAGTAAGCAAGGAAAAGCAAATAAGTTCTACAATATGAAAAAAATTAAATTAAGATATGTATTTTTCATTTTGATACTAACAAAAATATAGATGAACAACAAATTGTAAAATATGTTCTTTCTCTCTCTCTCTCTTTCTTTCTCTCTCTCTCTCTAATGGTTACTCTTAACTATTGCTGTGAGAGAATACCCAAAGTCAAATAACTTAAGGGACCAAAGGAAATTTATTCACCTTATTGTTCCAGAGGGGAGATACAGTCTTTCATGGTGGAGATGACATGGCTGGTGGCCAGTCGAAGTTGGCTGGCTAAGTCACCCTCATCCACGTGGCTGGAGGATTCCTGGAGAGTCTCTATTCTTCTCTGTTTTCTTTTTTTCTTTTTTTAATTTTTTATTATTATTTCCACTCATACAAACTTAATAGGTACACCGGTTCCCTCCCTCCCTCTTCTTCCCCCCGACCCCCCTGCTCCCCCTCCCCTCACCCTTCCCTCCTCATCCTCCAGTGCCCCCCCCCAATCCCCGGAGAATCCTTTAATGTGCATGCCAGACTCTCCTCTGGGCCCACTCTTTGATGACGTACAGGACCCAGTGGCATTTCCCTGAACCCTTTCCTGTGTTCCCCTTAAGCATAGGAACACTACTGTGGCTGTCATTCCCTTGCCTCCAAGGATCTTGGTGCCTTTAGCGAATGCTAGACTTTGTGCTTCCCTGTTTTCTGTTCTGTGGTTCTTTTTATCTGGTCCACTACTGGGAGGTTCCAAGAGATCTAAGGAGGTTGCAATCTGGATCTAGGGCTGGTCTTTGTATTGAAAATGTGTTGATCTGGATAATCTCTGCAGGTGATCTCAGCTGATCTTAGTTAACGCCAGGTGTGTCAAATTGACATCCAGGATTCTCTCTCTCTTTTCTTTTCTCCTCCTCCTTCATTTATGCTGGGTAAACCCAGGGCCTCACTCATAGTGCTTTACAACTGGGTAATTCTTACCCCATCATATTATTTCTTGAGTGGGTGCTGTTATGTAGACATATTAAGTTTAGAAATACTCATTGAAATACACATTTACAATGTATATGTTTCCTGTCTTCAAATATTGGAAGACTATCTACAACTCACACATAATAAAAACTAAAAACTGCCACTCCCTACCTCTTGAGCTCCCTTTGGTTATTGAATTTTTTAAATATATATATATTTTTAAATTTATTCAATTGAGCGCGCACGCGCGCGCTTGTGTGTGTGTATGTGTGTGTGTATGTGTAGAACCAAGGGTGAATTCGGGAATCACCGTGGACTGCTTCTCTCCTTTTTTTGCTCTGCCCCGGGATTCACAGGTTCTGCCCACTAGGACCAGAAGAGCAGGCCACCCCAGCTTCCACCCGATGTTTGTACGTGGGATCTAGGATCCGAACTCAGTACCCTCTGCTTGCCAGGCAGAGGTTTAACCTCTGAGCCATCTTTCTAGCCCCTTGTTATTGAATTTTTAAGCTAGTGGTTTTAGTTCTGCATCTTATGATAGCGGGTCACTTTCATTTGAACCAATGTCGTCATCTCAACTGTTCCAAGTGGCTGGAAATGACCAGCTGTACTCACTGACCAAGTCACAGTTTCATGCCTTGACCAGGGCAGCCACATAATTAGCTCTAGCATCATGATCTCTGGCATATACACCTGATTCGGAATGCCAAACCTAAGTTAATGAAATAAGAAGGAGGGGAGTCCAGTGAGATCAAGACTAGACAGTGAGGAGACAGAATTATGCACTTTGTGTTTTCAGCAAAGAACTCAGGAAAGGAGTCCATCTATACATTCTTACTCCTACCAAATGGGACCACTGAGAGATTTAAGATGTTAATTTGTCCTAATCCTACAAAACCTGAGACAGAAGGATCATGACTTCCAGACCAGGGGTGCATATAAGTTTCGGATTGGTCTGATCTATATACCAAGTCTCTGTTATCTCAAAATAAACACAAAACAATGTTAATTTATTTTATGAACAGGCGTCACTGTAGATGTGGGGTTTGGAGAAAAATAACACTGGCTTATTATCAAAATTTTTTCCTTCTTCACTTTATTTTTATTTTTATTTTTTATTTATTTAATTGTGCGTGTATATGTGTGTGCGTGTGCACGTATGTGTGTGTGCGTGTGTGTGTGTGTGTGTGTGTATGTAGAACCACAGAAGAATTCGGGAACCACCAAGGACGCCTCCACCTCCTTATTTACTCTGCCCTGGGATTCACAGGCTCCACCCTACCAGGACCAGAAATGCAAGCCACCCCTGTTTCTGCCCAGCGTCTATAAGTGGGGTCTAGGATCCGAACTCAGGACCTTCCGCCTGCAAGGCAAAGGCTTAACCCCTGAGCCACCTTTCCAGCCATTCCTTATTCACTTTACATGTAATAAGAGTTGTTATTTGACTGAACTGTTACTTAGAACTTCTGAGTTTCTTTGCTTCTAAAAAAGCAAAGTTCATGGACTCATGGTAAAAAAAGGCAGAAATATTATGAGGAAGTAGAATACTATAGAATAACAATATCTTAAATTATCCATCAGAAGGCATCTGACTGCATTTACTTGCTTTGGGTAAAATTTTTATTCATTTTCAAACTCCTATAAGTGTGAAACATTAATTTTAAAAGCCCAGAGTAATCTAAAATACCAATAGATAATGCTGCAGTGCCCATAAAAACCATGTTGATTTATCAAGAACTACAGGGAGGATTGAGGTAACATATTTAGTCAATCTGCTATGAAATTTGGACTTCTCTTTTCCAGCAGCATCTGAAATCAACCAATGTACCTTGCAGCCACACTAATTCATATAGAGTATAGCCCTCTGGTTATATCACATCCTAAGATCAATAGAATTGTATCTTACAATACATATCTCTTTACAGACTATTTCTAAGTAATTCATTCATACAAAAGAAAATGTAGTTTTCTACAAAGTTTCTACATTGTCATATGGGCTTTTGATTTTTTACTTAAATTTTGTTACTTAGTTATACTGTAGAAATATGTTCCAGCGGAGGAAAAAAATCAGATTGCTATTAGAGACTCACTGGTAACCTAAAACTCTCCTTGAACATTGTCAAACTTTAAACTATGTGTGTCTTTGGTTGCAGGACATAGAGAAATCAAGGTGAATCTAACAGCATAAATTTTTCCCTGATAGCTTGCTTTCATAGTGACAGAAGGTACTATGGAGGCCTCTGGGAGAGAAAAGATACGGGATGCTACAATATTGATCTGCCAGGCAAGACATGCCTGCTGCTACAATAGGAACATGTGTTATGGAGTAACCACTTTCTGACTGGACTTAAGGCTTGCCCCATAAGGGAATTCATTCCTGGTACTGTAAACATGATCAGAAGACCATTGCTGAGATCATTGACCCTAGGGAAAAACTTCTACTTCTGTTTCCATAAATGATACAAGTATTTTAATGACGCCTGCAACTTTAGACAGACAGCTTCTTTCAATAGTTGGCAGTCGTTAATGCAGAGACTCATAATTCATAGAATAACTGGCAACTGGTAATAGAATATGGGGATATGTTCTAAGACCACAGTGGATACTTGAAACCACAGACAATAATATCAAATTTTTTATGCTGTTTTTCCTATTCATATATACCCACAATCGATTTTAATTGATGAATTAAGCATAGTAGGAGATTAACATTCATACTATCATTAAAGGCAAATAAGATAGAACAATGATAAGAATATTCTATAATAAAAATTATTTAAAAATTTAAAATTTTTTTCTCTACATCTTGCTGGAAATTTCACGTGCAAAATTTTCCCTCTCAAATTCTTCATTTGAAAAATAGGAGTAATACTTTACCTCACAAAATCAGTTCAAATTAGACTGGCTAATCCATACATAGTACTTAACAAAGCAATGAATGTCAGCTGAAACAATAGAAGAGCTAGGCATGCAGTTCATGATTGTAGCTGTTAGTCAGCAGGCAAGGCAGGGGACTTGCAATGAGTTAAAGGCTAGCCTGGGCTATATAGTTAAACACTGTCCTAAAACACCACAACCAAAAACAAACAAAACTAATAAACAGTTTGGAAGATACTATTAAGTGCTTTGTGTTTTGCTTCAGTAAGTTCACTTGTTTAAGGGCTGAGGATATAGCTCAGTTGGTAGCATGCTGGCCTAGCATACATGAAACCCTCGATTCAGTTCCGAGTATCTTGTAAAACTTGGCATAGTGGTACATACAAAAAGTCTCAGCACTTGAGAGATGGAGACAGCAAGACCAGGAGTTCAAGGACAACTTTGGCTATAAAGTAAGTTCAAGACCATACCAGATATGAGTTCCTGCCTCAGAGGCTAAAAAAAATAATAGTTATCTTGTTTAGAATTCATAAAAATTTCTAAGCAATGTGACCAATGCCTAAATTTATAACTTTGGGTGATAAGCCACTTCCGACTATAGGGTGTGTGAAATCCTTCCTTCTGGACTTTTTATGTACTGAATAAACAGCTTCAGAAATTCCATGATTTTACATTACAACCTACCTCTCTGTCTTCAGTTTCCAAAGAGGAAACTTTTTCTCAAAAGCAGCAATAAATAAAAGTAAGCAGATAAGTAGCGTTTAAAGTGATGAAGTCACAACTGACAGATTATTTCTGCTTCTAATGATATCTCTGAGCCAGGAAGCAGAAGCATTCAAGTAATTTGCTCTACTTTAGGAGAAATACTCAATAAATTGTTGTTGGAGAGAAAAATGTAGAACCAAAACCACAGCTGCTGCCACAGAGAAATGCTAGAAAATTCTGAGCTATTGCTTCATTAAGCAGAAAGTTAATTGCTACGACTGAATGGTAAATGTGATTATTCTCATTATCCCACAAAAACTGGATTTAGAAATATATATGTGTGCATATGCAACCCTAATGATATACCTACTAAATGAAAAGTGGAGGATCCGGTAGTCCCAAGCTGAAATCAGTATGTAAAGTGCATTTCAATTTCATTGAAGAATTATTCTCAACAGACAAAAATATGGAAACAAAAAAGTGCCTGTAGTAACATAGGCAAAGATTTTTTTTCTGGACAAGACTCCAAGAAACTAATCCAAACAACTGAAAAATGAGATTGCATGAAGTTGAGATGCTTCTGCACAGCAAAGAAACAGTCACCAAATGAAGAGACAGTCCACATTTGTGAAAAGTATCTGTCAACTACATATCAGACAGGGGATATATAAAGAGTTGTGAAAGATAAATAACAAGAAACCAATTCATTTAATCAAGAAATAGACTAATGAGCCAAAGAGAGAGTTCTTTTTTTTATTTTTTTTTAAATTTTTTTTATTATTATTATTATTTATTCAACTGTGCGCATGTGCGTGTGTATGTGCGCGCGCGCGTGTGTGTCTGTGTGTGTGTATCTGTAGAACCACGGACGAATTCGCGAACCACCATGGACTCCTCCACCTCCTTCTGCCCCGGGATTCACAGGCTCCGCCCTACCAGGACCAGAAGCGCAGGCCGCCCCCGCTTCCGCCTGGCATCTATACGTGGGATCTGGGATCCGAACTCAGGACCTTCCGCCTGCAAGGCAGAGGCCTAACCCCTGAGCCACCTCTCCAGCCCCTAAAGAGAGAGTTCTTAAATTGAAGAGATACAAATGTCCAATAAATACTTCAAAGTATGTTCAACATCTTTGTTCTTAGGGAAATGCAAATTATAATTGCTTTAAGATTCCATCTTACCCCAGTCAGAATGGCTATCATCAAGAAGATAAATGACAAATGCTGGAGAAGATAATGGAAAAAGAGGAACCTTTAATGTTGTGAAACCACTGTGACAATGACGATGTTCCTCAAAAATTGACAGGGGGGAGGGATAGAGAGATGGTTCAGTTGTAAGCCCTTGTTGCAATTAACTTGCATTTTTGCCTATAAATTCACCACCAAAGGGTTTAGGGAAAAGGGAGTTTTATCTTGGCCTATGGTTGTCTGGTTACAGTTCCTTGTCCAGCTTGGCAGGAGACTGCACATCAACACGAGGTCCAAGGAAGCTGCCACACCAAATCCACAGTACTGCTAAGAGGGACAATCCACACTTACAAGACCATCATATCCACTCAAGTATACAAGATGCCAACTTTCCTAACCAACTCTATCTTATTCACCTTCCTGGGGACTAGTCCCATTCACCATAGGCTGGGCTTTCTCCATCAACTGGACAATCGCAGGACCTAACTTAACCACTGGGTTTTTACAAATGTGCCCAGAGTTTGAACTTTTCAAATGTCAAGTTGATAACTGTATCTAACTATGACAGCACTTGTTCTACAATTGTGAGAACCAGACTTTGAGCCCTAGCACTGTTATAACAATTCAGACTTCCATGCAAGGGTAGGGGGAGACAGGAGAATTGATGGGCTTACTAGCTTCTAGCCTAACACAAGTCCCAGATTCAAAGACTCAGCTTCAAGAAATAAGTGGGAAGTGATAGGAGAGGAAACTTGGCATCATCTTCTGGCACAGGGGAATCAACAAACATAAATAAATGGTATCATCTATAACTGAAAGGAATGCACAAAAGAATCAACATACTACAGAGATTCTCATGTCTATAGTAATTTTCTCAATAACCAGATAATGAAACTAGTCTAGATGTCCATCAAGAGATGAATGAAGAAAATGTATGTTTACATGAGTTTTATACATCATGAAATTATATTTTCAGGCAAATACATGCAACTGAAAATATTTACATCAGTGAAAAAAGCCAGATTCAGAAAGATAAATATTGAACGTTTTTCACAGAAGATTTAAGTCTTGTGTGAGTGTGTGTGTGTAAAAGGAAATACAGTGCCTATAGCAGATTAATGAATTTTAAAATATGTCACACACAATGGAAATCAATTCAGCCTTTCCAAAGGAAATAGATAATAATATCTATTTCAGACTAGTTAAAAGAGTGGTTTGTTTCTCATCTGAAAGAAATGATAAATATTTTGAGGTGATGGCAGTTTATCATCCTGGATTGATGGTGTGTGTGGAGGAAAAAGGAAAATTTCCAAAGTCATTTCTTTTCTTCCACCATGTGGACTCTGGATCCAAGCGAAAAGATTTACATGCAGGTGTCTCTATTTACTTAGCCATACTCACCAGCCCTTATAGGAAAATATTACAATGTAAAAGAATTTTTTAATATCAGTAATCATCATGAAAATGTTAGCGATTGTGATGGAATCTCTGGCTTTCAGCTGGTAGGCTTCAATCGGACTTCAAGGTAAAGAGCTCTTTTCTCTTCCAAGCCCCCATTTTTTTTTCTGTCTTTTTAGCCTGTCACATCCCTACTTTAATTAACCCAATCTAAAATGCCCTCACAGATAAGCTCAGAAGTTTGTAGGATTTATCACAGCAGTATTTCTCAATACTAGTTATCTTACTACTTTTCTTATTATTGTGCAAAATATATAAGAAACAATTTAAGGAAAGATTTATTTTGGTTCATCTCTTGAGGGTACAGTTTATCAAGGGAGTCAGAGGTGTGAGGCAGCTGGACACATTATAATTGCAGTCAGAGGGCTGGAGAGGTGGCTCAGGGGTTAAGCCTCCGCCTTGCAGGCAGAAGGTCCCGAGTTCGGATCCCAGATCCCACGTATAGACGCCAGGCGGAAGCGGGGGCCGCCTGCGCTTCTGGTCCTGGTAGGGCGGAGCCTGTGAATCCCTGGACAGAAGGAGGTGGAGGTGTCCATGGTGGTTCGCGAATTCGTCCATGGTTCTACACATACACACACACAGACACACGCGTGCGCACATACACACAGTTGAATAAATAATAATAATAATAATAAATGTTTCCATTTAAAAAGAAAAAAGTCATTTAAAAAATAATTGCTGTCAGAAATCAGATCAATGCTTGTGTTCAACTTACTTTTTGTTTTTGTTCATTCTAGAACCCTAGCACTTGGAATGATGCTATAGGCACTGGGGGAGGGGGATCTTCTTACTTTAATTAACCCAGCCTAAGAATTTTGTCATAGACATATTCAAGTTTATCTCCTAGATGATTCCAGATACCAAGGTTAACCACCACACCTGTCTTGGCTGCAAGCTCCTAGAAGTTTCTTGAGGTGAATTAGAATAATAGTTCTCAACTCAGGATGCACAGTAAAATTGCCCAAGGTGCTTATAAAATATCACAGCATAGTGGCAAAATTGGATCTCCACATGCAGAAGATTAAAGCTGGACCCGTACTTGTCACCATGTACAAGACTTAATTCCAAATGGATCAAGGACCTCGATATAAGGCCAGAGACTATAAAAACCATAGTTGAAAGGGTAGGGAACTCCCTCAAGCTGATTGGGCTAGGCCAACATTTCCTAAACAGACATCCAATGGCACAGTCACTGCTACCAACTCTCAACAGTTGGGATCTTGTGAAATTAAGGAGCTTCTGTTCAGATAAAGAGATTGTAACACGAGCTCAAAGGCAACCCACAGAATGGGAGAAAATCTTCAGTAACCACATATCTGATAGAGCTCTATTATCCGGAGTGCACAAAGAATTTAGAAAACAAAACACTAAGGAAACTAATGGCCCAATTAAAAAATGGGCTCTGGAGCTTAAAAGAAACTTTACCAGGGATGAAATTAAAATGTCTAAGAAATATCTTAAAAAATGCTTCATATCCTTAGCCATCAGGGAAATGCAAATCAAAACTTCCCTGAGATATCATCTCACCCTGATCAGGATGGCAAAAATCCACAATACAAACAACAAATGCTGGAGAGGATGTGGAGAGAGGGGAACTCTCCTACATTGCTGGTGGGAATGCAGGCTCATACAACCACTCTGGCGAGCCATCTGGAGATTCTTAAAGAAATTAAAGATTGAAATGCCATATGACCCTGCTATTCCACTTCTGGGAATAACCCCACATACAGCAAAAATTCACCTCGATAGCACAAGCACGACCATGTTCATAGCAGCACTGTTTACAATAGCAAAGTCATGGAATCAACCCAAATGTCCAACAGTTAACGAGTGGATAAGGAAAATGTGGTTCATCTATACAATGCTACTACTCAGCCACCAAAAATGATGAATTACTGGAATTTGCCGGGAAATGGATGTCATTAGAAACAATATATCAAGTGAAATATCCCAGACCCAGAAAATTAAGCGCTGTATGTACTCCCTAATAGGTGGCTCCTAGTACCAAACCCACCCAGCCCACCTAGAGACACTCAAAGATAAATCTCTGTAATACCTACAGTAATTGCAAGGATTATGAACAGGAAGGATGGGGTAGGAGGGCCACACCAGAAACAAGGAGAGAGGGGACCATGTTACAGCAGAGAAAATAGGCCTCCATCAAGGACTGCAAGTAAGTAATGAGACATCTGGTTAAGTTCACAGACTTTCATTCCTGATCATTTACAACTGAAGGGGTATGATCTCACCAGAAGGGGAGGGCATATAGTCTGGCAGATAAAAAGTAACCATTTTGCAAATGGGTGATTGACCTCTCCCTCATTGTTGTTTCCTACTTTTATTACATCTACCTTTGAATGTGCTCCTATAACAAGACTCTAGTTTAACAGCTTTTTGTCTCTGGCCAGGGGGCATACAATGCCCATCAGGATGGAGTGAAGGGCATTGCAGGAGTAGCAAAACTGCAAAAGAAAATCAACAAACCATGATCCACAACTCAGAGACTCTATATCAACCACCTAGAACTAGGTCAGCCTAATCTCTCCCCATCCTGAAGCTCAGAGAAATTTGCGGAAGATGGGGCGATAAGATTGTAAGAGCACAAGGATGGGAGGAGCAATGATATGCAAGATACTCCACACAAGTTAGGTCCGAAGCAATCATAACTGGACTTTGCATGCCTTGTCCAATGTCCAACACACTATTGACCCCACAAAGTCTAGCATTTGCTAAAGGTCCCAAGATCCTTGGAGGCAAGGGATTGACAGCCACAGTAGTGTTCTTATGCTTAAGGGGAACACAGGAAAAGGTTCAGGGAAATGCCACTGGGTCCTTGTATGTCATCGGAGAGGAGGGCCCAGAGGAGAGTCTGGCATGCACATTAAAGGATTTTCCGGGGATTGGGGGGGAGGCACTGGGGAATGGGGAGGGAAGGGTGAGGGGAGAGGGAGCAGGATGTCGGGGGGGGGGGGGAGGGAGGGAGGGAGGGAACCAGTGTACCTACTAAGTTTGTATGAGCAGAAATAATAATAAAAAATATGAAAAAAAAAGAAATTAAAAAGGAAATTCAAGATTTCCTGAAACTGAATGATAATGAAAGTACAACTTATCAAAATCTCTGGGACACAATGAAAGCTATCCTAAGAGGTAAGTTCATAGCTCTTAATGCCTACATCAAAAAAATGGAAACATAAGAAATAAATAACTTAACAATGCAGCTTAAAGCTTTAGAGACACTAGAGCAATCTGATCACAAAACAGTAGAAGAGAGGAAATTAGCAAAAACAAATATATGTATATCACAGCATAGGCTTAGTGTGGTGATATGCACCTACAGTCCCAGCAACTTGATGACTGAAGGAGTGAGTATTTCTTGAGCCCAGGATTTCGAGGCCAAATTAGGTAGCATAGGAAATTCCCATCTCTTAAAAAAATGAAAGAAAAAAAAGCTTTCTGCCTCAACCTGGACCAGGGCAGACTTCCTATTCCTTGGGTAAGCCTCCTAGACCACACCCCAGACCCCACTGGCCACTCTGCCTTTCTGCCCCTGACCTGGACCCAGGCAGACTCCCTGCTCTTCAGGACCAGGGCTGACTCTCTGCTCAAGTAAGGCCCCTAGACCATGCCCCAGGCCTTAAGTCATCTGCCCGCCCCACTAGCCACTCTGCCTTTCTGCTCCAATCCTGAGGCAGATACCCTGCTCCTCAGAATTCAACAGAGGCCAGAGAAAACCCAAGCCAACACAATTCTAGAGGACCAACACAATTCTAAATCATCCAACTATACAGGACAGAACCTTACATCCAGCTCTAAGATAAGTAAACCCTTTTTACCATCTTGTTACTCTCAATTATTAGACACTGTAGTTTAACATTTCCATATAGCCACCCCCAAACTCACACAACGTAAGGGACTATACCATTCACCCTCACATGTCACCAAGGACGTAAATCTAAAAAGTGCACTACTGTACTAATCTTCAATCCCTGTCTACTAAATCTGCCTTAATTGATGTACTAACACTCCAATAGCCTCATCTATGAAATAACATCAACACCAGACAGGCATACTTAATTTCAAGGCAAACACTAGCAATAACTGCTCAAGTGTAGTAATACTGTTTAATTCAGTTCAGATAGAACACACAAAAACAAAAAAGAAGGACTAAGAGATAAAACAAAAATGCCCAGATCACAACATAAATCCATGAGAAACAAACACGAAGACAACAAATCTACAAAAAGAATCAACCCATTCCATAATGATGGAATCCAACTAGAACAAACACAGTAAATAGCCAAGAAAGCCATACGCAAGATAATGATTTTCAAAGCCTGATATTTACTATGATCAAAATAATGAAAGAAGAAACCCGAGAGGAGTTAAATAACTGCATCAACCACTTTGAACAGCACAACAGACACTTGGAGGAGATGAGAAAAGCAGGTGAAGGAACAAAAATAGGTATAGAGCAATTAAAACAATCTCAAGCAGAGTTTAAGCTCGAACTAAAAGACAAGCTATCTTCAACCCAGAATACAAGAGAGTCTTAAAAGCAAAACTAATGAAGCAGAAAATGGAATATGAGATCTTGAAGACAAAGTGGAAGAATAAACCAGTTCAATCAAAGAAGTTGTTAAAACCA
This sequence comes from Typhlomys cinereus, assembly GCA_023101885.1. Lineage (NCBI taxonomy): Eukaryota > Metazoa > Chordata > Mammalia > Rodentia > Platacanthomyidae > Typhlomys > Typhlomys cinereus. The sequence goes on from JALPQD010000044.1 coordinate 8,514,715, forward strand.
AAAAGATACTTCAGAGGAATATTCAAGAGTTATGGGACACCTCGAAGAGGTCTAAAATGCACATTCATGGAATACCAAATACCACACCTGAGGAAATAATCATAAAGGAAAACTTTCCACATCTAAAGAAAGAGAGGCCCATCCAAATATAAGAGGCATATTGCATCCCAAACAGACATGACCAAAATAGAAATTCACTGCTGCAAATAATAGTCAAAACACTACACATACAAGACAAAGAGAATGTGCTGAGAACTTCAAGGGAAAAAAAAACAAGTCACTTTTAAAGGTAAACCTATTAAAATAACAAATGATTTTTCAATGGAAACAGTAAAAGCCAGAAAATCTTGGAGAGACTTAATTTTAGTACTGAATGAGCACAAATGTCAACCCAGGCTGATATACCCAGCAAAACCATCAGTCATGATCGAGGGTGAAAGAAAAATTTTCCATCATAAAGACACTTGAAGGCTTGTTTACACGACTTCCAACCCAGGCCTTCAAAAAAAATGCTGGGGGCTGGAGAGGTGGCTCAGAGGTTAAGCCTCTGCCTTGCAGGCGGAAGGTCCTGAGTTCGGATCCTAGACCCCACGTATAGACGTATAGACGCCAGGCGGAAGCGGGGGCGGCCTGCGTTTCTGGTCCCGGTACGGCGGAGCCTGTGAATCCCGGGGCAGAGTAAACAAGGAGGAGGTGGAGGTGTCTATGGTAGTTCCCGAATTCGTTTGTGGTTCTACACACACATACACGCACACACACACATACACGCACACACACACATACACGCACACACACACATACACGCACACACACACATACACGCACACACACACACACACACACATACACACGCACACACACATACACACGCACAATTGAATAAATAAAAAAAATGCTAGAAAAGTTACTCAAACTTGAAGAAAAGAACAAGCATACCCAGGAGGATAGAAGGGACATATAAGAACACCAAAACCTACAAGCTAAATAATAATACACTTATGAAAGCCACTTAACACAAAAAAAGTCAGGAATCAAAAGTAATTTCTCCATTATAACAGTAAAAGTCAATGGTATTAACTTACCAATCAAAGGACACAGGTTACAAACATGGATTAGAAATCAAAACCCATTCACCTGGTGCCTTCAGGAAACATATCTCACCACAAAAGATAGGCACATTCTAAAAGTAAAAGGCTTGTCAAAAATTTTCCAAGCTAATGGAACAAGGAAACAAGCAGCAGTAGTAATTATGGTATCTGATAAAGTGGACTTCAAACCAAAGATAATCATAAGAGATACAGAAAGATACTACATTTTAGTCCTAGGAGCAATTCACCAGGAAGACTTCACAATACTGAACATATATGCACTTAATATGGGCAACTCCACATTCATTAAGCAAACACGACAACATCTAAAACGAGAAATCAATCCCAAAACAATAATATTTGGGTATTTCAATACTGCACTCTCAATGTGGGATAGATCAGCAGGCCAAAAAATCAACACTCGTTGGAACTAAATCAAACCATTACTGAAATGGACCTTACAGATCTCTATCAAACCTTCCATCCAAGCACCAAGGAATACACATTCTTCTCAGCAGCCTACGGAACTTTCTCCAAAATGGACCACATATTGGGCCACAAAATGAATCTCCTGCATATACAGGAAAGTTGAAATTATGTCCTGTACCCTGTAAGACTACCATGGTCTAATGCTTGACATCCAAAACACAACAGCAGAAAATATACTAACTCTTGGAAACTAAACAATATGATGCTGAATAAGAAATGGGTTCAGAAAGAAATCAAAAAGGAAATTCAAGAAATTCAAGATTTCCTAGAAGCAAAAAATAATGAAAATACAACACATCAAAATCTCTGGGACACAATGAAAGCTGTCCTATGAGGTAAGTTTATAGTTCTTAATGCCTATATAAAAAATGGAAACATCACAAGTAAAAAGTTAACAAGGCAGCCTAAAGCTTTAGAGACACAAGAGCAATCCAATCCCAAAAGCAGCAGGAGAGAACAGATTAGCAAAATCAGGGGAGAAATATCCAGAATTGAAATAAGAAAAACAGTACAAAGAATCAACCATATGAAAAGCTTTTTTCTTTGAAAAAAATCAATATGGTTGATATACCCCTACATAAATTAACCAAAATCAAGCGAGAGAAATCCCAAATTAAGAAAATTAGAAATGAAGAGTTATCACAACTGATACCCAAGAAATTCAGAAAATTATAAGGTCATATTTCAAAAACTTATACTCCATGAAATTTGATAACACAAAAGAAATGGATGAATTCCTGAGTAAGCACAACTTACCTAAATTGAATCAGAAAATTTGAATTATTTAAGTAGCCCCATAACAAATGAGGAAATAGATGAAGTAGTCTCCAATTTTCCCACCAAAAAATGTCCTGGACCAGACGAATTCAGCAGAGAATTCTACCAGACATTTAAAGAACAACTAACACCAATACTCCTTAAATTGCTCCATAAAATAGCGAAGGAAGGAACACTTCCAAATTCTTTCTAAGAAACTAAAATCATGCTAATCTCAAAACCTAATAAAATACACTTAAAAAAGAAAGTATAGGCCAATCTCTTTGATGAATATAGATGCAAAGATTCTCAACAAAATCTTAGCAAATTGAATTAAAAAACATATCAAAAAGATCATTCACTATTATCAAGTATGCTTTATACCAGGCACACAAGGTTGGTTCAACATATGAAAATCAATAATTACAATCCATCATATAAATCAGCCTAAAGTCCAAGACTACATGATACTCTCCATAGATGCAGAAAAAGCTTTTGACAAGCTCCAACATCCTGTTATGATCAAAACCCTAGAGACAGTCGGAATGGAAGGAACTTATATCAACATAATAAAAACTATATGCAATAAGCCAACAGCAAGGATTGTACTCAATGGGAAAAACCTGAAGCATTCCCACTTTGATCAGGAACTAGACAAGGCTGTCCACTCTCACCAGTTCTATTCAATATTGTACTTGAAGTCTTAGCTATAGCCATACGAAAAGGGAGGGATATAAAAGGGATTCAAATTGGAAAGGAAGAAGTCAAAATATTTCTATTTGCAGATGACATGTCATACTCCTGAGTGATCCTAAAAACTCCACCAGGAAACTCTTGGAACTAATACATGAGTTCAACAGAGTGGCAGGTTACAAAGTAAACATAGAAGAATCAGTGGCCTTTCTATACACCAAGGATAAAAAAGAAGTGAAAAAGTCCTAAAAGAAACAATCCCACTTACTACAGCCCCTAAAAAAAAATGAATTACCTTGGTATAAATCTAACTAAAGAAGTGAGAGACCGTTATAATGAAAACTTTAAAACCCTAAAACAAGAAATTACAGAAAAAACACCAGAAGGTGAAAGACCTCCTATGCTCCTGGATCGGCAAACTCAACATCATAAAAATGACCGTCCTACCAAAAGCAATATACAGATTCAACACTATACCCATCAAAATCCCTAAGTAATTCGTTAAAGAAATTGACAAAAAAATCTCAAAATTCATATGGAAGCACAAAAGACCCAGGATAGCAAAAACAATCCTGAAAAACAAAAACACTGCTTGAGATATCACCACACCAAACCTTAATCTAAGTCCATAGTAATAAAACCAGCCTGGTACTGGCTCCAAAATAGACACATAGATCAATGGATAAGAGTTGAAGTCCTAGATATAAGCCAACACAACTACAACCATTTGATCTTTGACAAAGGGGCCCAAAAACTCAATGGAAAAAGAACAGCATCTTCAACAAATGGTGCTAGTAAAACTGGATATAAGATTAAAACTGGACCCATACTTGTCACCATGCAGAAAAACTAATTCCAAATGGATCAGGACCTCAATATTAAGCCAGCGAGTATAAAACCCTGGTTGAAAGGGTAGGGAACTCTCTCAAGATGATTGAGCTAGGCCAACAGTTCCTAAACAGGTATCCAATAGTATAGTCAGTAGAACCAACACTCAACAAGTGGGATATTATGAAATTAAAGAGCTTCTGTATAGATAGAGATTGTAAACCGAGCAAAAAGGCTACCCACAGAATGGGAGAAAATCTTCACTGACCACATATCTAATAGAGCTCTATTATCCAGAGTGCACAAAGAACTTAATAAATTAAACACCAAGGAGATAAATGGGCCTCAGAACTCAAAAGAAACTTTTCCAGGGATGAAATTGAAATGTCTAACAAATATCTTAAAAAATGCTCTACATCCTTAGTCATCGGGGAAATGCAAATTAAAATTCCCTGAGATATCATCTCACCCCAGTCAGGACGGCAAAAATCCACAATACAAACAACACTGAATGCTGGAGAGGATGTAGACAGAAGGGAACTCTCCTACATTGCTGGTGGGAATGCAGGCTTATACAACCACTCTGGAGATCAGTTTGACGATTTCTTTTTTTTTTTTTATTCAATTTGTGCGTGTGTGTGCGTATGTATATGTATGTGTGTGTGCGTGTGTGTAGAACCTCAGACGAATTCGCGAACCACCATGGACTGCCTCCACCTCCTGCCCCGGGATTCACAGGCTCCGCCCTACCAGGACCAGAAGTGCAGGCTGCCCCCGCTTCCACCCTGCGTCTATACATGGGGTCTAGGTCCAAACTCAGGACCTTCCGCCTGCAAGGCAGAGGCTTAACCCCTGAGCCATCTCTCCAGCCCCCAGTTTGACGATTTCTAAAAAAGTTAAAGATTGAAATTCCATATGACTCTGCTATACCACTTCTGGGAATAATCCCTCGAGCACAACCAAGTTCATCACAGCAGTATTTTATTTATTTATTTATTTTTCTGCTCATACAAATGTAATAGGTACCCCTGTCCCCTCCCTCCCTCCACCCCTCCCTTTACCTCCCTACTGCCTCCCCCCTTTTCCCCTTCCTTTCCCCCCTCTCTCCCTTTCTCCCAGTGCCCCCTCCCCCCATCTCTGAAGCATTCTTTAATGAGTATATCAAACTATCCTCTGGGCCCTCCTCTCTGATAAGGTGTAAGGACTCAGTGGCATTTCCTAGAACTCTTTCTTGTGTTCCCCTTAAGTATAGGAACACTATTGTGACTGTTAATCCCTTGCTTCTAAGGATCCTAGTGCCTTTAGTCCATGCTAGACTTTTAGGGGTCAATGATATGTTGGTCATTGCAAAGATCATGCAGAGTCCTATTATAATTGCTTTGGCCCTAACTTGTGTGGAGTATCTTGCATATCATGACTTCTCCCATCCTTGTTCTCTTACAATCTTACCACCCCCTCTTCTGCAAATTTCCCTGAGCTTCAGGATGGGGAGAGATTAGGCAGGTCTGATTCCAGGTGGTTGATATAGAGTCTCTGATGTTCTGAATTATGGTTTGTTGATTTTTTTTTTTTCGGCTTTGCTGCTCCTGCAATGCTCTTGACTCCATCCTGGTGGGTATTGGATGTCACCCCCTGGCCAGAGATAAAAAGCTGTTAAAATAGAGTCTTACTATAAGAGTAGATTCAAAGGTAGATGGAATAAGAGTAGGAGACCATAGTGAGGGGTGGGGGTCAGTCTCCCATTTGCAAAATGGTTACCTTCTATCTGCCAGACTGTATGCTCTCCCTTTCTGGTAAGATCATAACCTATCAGTTCCAAGTGATCAGGAAGGACAGTCTGTGAGCTTAACCAGATGTCTCATTACTTACTTGCAGTCCTTGATGGTGGCCTATTATCTCCATCGCAGCAGTATTTACAATAACAAAGTCAAGGAATTAATCCAAATGTCCAAAAATTTATGAATGGATAATGAAAATGTGGCACATTTATACAATGGAATACTACATAGCCATAAAAAGATGAATTAATGAAATTTGCCAGGAAATGGATGGAATTAGAAAAAATTATATTGAGTGAAGTATCCTAGACCCAGAAAGTTAGACAATATATGTACTCCCTCCATAATAGGTGGATCCTAGTTGCAAATCCACTTAATGACATATTCAAAGGTAAATCTCTATAATACCCACTGTAATCACAAAGAATTATAAACAGGAGGGAAGGGGAAGGAGGGCTTCCCCAAAGGAGATAGGAGATCATGCTTCAGTAGAGAAAATAAGCCACTGTCAAGTATTGCGTGGAAGTAATGAGACATCTGATGCAGCTCACTCTCACTTCCCTTCCTGGTCAGTTGGGACTGAACACATTTCATCCCACCAATCAGGGAGGATATAAGGACTGGCAGACAGATAGAAACTGTCCAGCAAATGGGACACTGACCCCCCTCCCCACTGCTGTCCTACCCCTATCCTTCCATCTATCTTTGAGTCTCCTCTTATATTAAGATCTTCATTTAAAGAGTCTTGTATCTTTGGTTAGGAGATGACTTTCCATACCAGTTGGGATGCAGCCAAGGGCAGTGCAGGAATAGCAGAACTGAAAACAACAATGAACCATAATTAAGAACACTAAAGACCCTACATTACTCACCTGGAACCAGACTACCAAATCTCTCCACATCCTAAAGCTCAGGGAACCTTGAGGAATAGGGGGTGGCAAGATTGTAAGAGCTTAAAGGGTACTTCACACAAGTTAGGGCTGCAGCAGCCCGTATTAGACTTTGCCTGACCTGTACAATGGCTGAGATATCAACGACCCCCAAAGTCTAGCATGGATCACGGGGGAGAAGGTAAGGATCCTTAGAGGTAAGAGAGTAAACAGTCATAATAGAGTCCCCACACTAATGGGCAGCCCAAGAAGTGGCTATATCATTGAATCCTGAACCCTTCCTAGGGTGGAGGACTCAGAGGGAGGTTTGGCAGTCACACAAAAGGATTCTCTAGAGTATGGGAGGGAGTAATTGCAATGTGGGACGACTGGGAAGGAAAGGGAAAGAGAGGACCGGGTACCTATGGAGCTTGTATGATTAGGAAAAGAAAATAAAATGTGGGAGTATAAAAAGATTCTAATGTTAAACATTACTTTATCATTACAAAAGAAATTTTAGGCACCAGATATATTTATAAATTCAGCCAATCTTCAATCTAACGGTACATTTTACAATTTTTAAAAAAAATTTTTTATTGTTTATTTAATTGTGCATGTGTGCCTGTGTGTATATGTATATGTGTGTATGTAGAACCAGGGACGAATTTGGGAACCACCATAGACCGCCTCCACCTCCTCCTTGTTTACTCTGCCCGGGGATTCACAGGCTCCGCCCTACCAGGACCAGAAACGCAGGCCATCCCCCACTTCTGCCCAGCGTCTATACATGGGGTTTAGGATCCGAACTCAGGACCTTCCGCCTGCAAGGCAGAGGCTTAACCCCTGAGCCACCTCTCCAGCCCCTATAATTGGGTTTTTATGCATAGTTTCTGTAGAGAAGAAACACATCTACTAAAAGTACCTATGTAAGCTTCATCCTATCTAATATATGCAGGTAAATTCATATGCAACACAAACATACTCCAAATAAAGCCTTCATGGCATTTTCAGAAATAAGGTCATTAAATAAGAGTCATATATATATTTTTGCAGTCATCTTTCATTTTCCTTTGCTTCATCCTTCATAAGGACTACAACTGAGGAAAATGCATTCTGACAGATTTAGGAGAAACTATGATGACAGTTTAAACACTTCTACTTTTCTTCTCTATCTATCCCTATTCTCCTCCTGTTTTCTCTTAATTTTATTTTTCAAAGTAACTTTGTTCATATTACAAATCATGACATTTTTACAACTGTGTGAAGTAGGCAGAATAGTCAGGGCCATTGACTTTTTTTTTTTTTAACTGAAAAACTTACCCAGGTAAAGTAAGTTTGCCTAGGAACTAACTTATATCACAGACAAACAAATTTTTCAATCAAGGAGAATAAAAAACAGGCAGAAAAAACAGAACTCTTTAGACAGCTTCAGAAGTCTCTTTAAAGATTCACTAGGTAGAGTCATGAGTATAAACATTCCAAAGACTATTGTGAGATCAAGTCATCTAGCATCATTTTATCAAAAAACAAAACAAAAAAACAAAATGGGAATCTGGCTTGCCTTAGGCAGAGAGTGTGAGGGCAGACAGAATACCTGGGTTCTGGTTTCAGTGCCCTTTACTTAGGCAGAGAGTGTGAGGACAGACAGAATACCTGGGTTCTGGTTTCACTGCCCTGTACATTTCCCACCCAGCCATTGACTATAGGTGTCTGCCCTGCAGTGTTCATTTCCAGCTCAAAAGTACTTAGTAGGGTCTCCTCTCCTGATTTTCAACGTCTAGCACTCTTTCAATCCACTCTCTTACCCCCCAATTCTAGATAGCTTACAAAACAGAAACTTTGTCATTATTGTATGTCATTACTCTATTTATTATTACGGATTCCTCAGACCTCTCCTCACACTGGATTTTCTCCACCACTTTAGCCAAGCTTGAATTTTGTAGTTCCTCCAATGCCACCTTTGACTTTGACTTTAATGTGTTATTATTGTTCCTAGAAGTGCCACCCCTCCTGTTTAAAATTAACTTGCACTTTTTAGCTCAGCTCAGAATTTTTTTTCTGGCACCATTTTTTACCTCTTAGATACCTTCATAGTGTCTGATACATCTGGAATCACCATTTACTCTGTTTTGTGTGTCTCACAATGGCTTCAGTATAGGAGAGATACTGTCTTGCTCAGTGTTTAGTATTAAATATTCACTCAGCAAATACGGCAGATTTTGGGAGTACGAAACACAGCAGTGAACACAACAATATGGTCACTCCCTTCTAATAGATGGAAAGCAGCATAAATAAATGAATAGAATGGGCAAGAGAATATATGAAAATAAAAAAAAAAACCTATGAAGAAAACTAAAATAAATCATGATGTGAACCTGACTACAGGAAGTGCATTTAAACTGCTAAGTGAATGCTGACCAGCAAGCCTTGAATTCAGAGAACCAGAGTAAAGGCTATTCCAGCAGAGGACTGACTACTGTAAAGTCCTTGAGGGAGAATGTTGGACCATGTAAGCCGGAGAAAATAGGCAAGACAGTAGCAGAAAGACAAGGTCTGATTGCGTGATTTCTGCAGCACACCGGACACTTCTGATTTTATTACAAGGGGAAAACTATACGATTGGTATTTTTTAATTACTATTATTTTTGCGTGTGTGTGTATCAGAGGACACTATGTGTCCCTGCGGAGAACCAAAGGTGAGTTTGGGAATCATCCTGGATTGCTTCTACCTCTTTTCTGCTTCGCTTGGGGATTTCCTAGGCTCTGCCCACCAGGGCCAGAAGAGCAGGCCTTTGCCTTTTTTTCCAGCGTTTTTTTTTTTTTTTTGCGTGGGGCCTGGGATCCGAACTCAGGACCTTGTGTTTGCAAGGCGGAGTCTTGATCCCGAGCCGTCTCTCCAGCCCCCCTTTTATTTTTATAGAGATCACTGCAGGCCTCTCTGGAGAAGAAACCGAAACCCGAGCGCCGGTGCTTGTTGAGTGAGTCAAAGTGCTGCAAGGCGAACTTCTGGCGAGTTAAGCCGGACTCCACTAGGCGGGAGCTGCTGGCGGCCGGGCGAACGAGACGCCCAACCGCGGCGCTGGGCGCCCGGGACGCTCCTGGAGCAGGCGCGGGCGCGCGGTCCCCTGAGCGCAGATTCCCCCGCGAGTCCCCGCTCGGGAGCTGCTGTGACACCCCGCCCGAGAAACGCGGGTCCCAGCGCTGCTCCGGGGCTTTCCGCGCCGGGTGGGCGGAGCCGGAAGAGGAAGAAGGCGCCGCGGCCCAGGCACCGAGTCCGTCGCCGCACAGCCCGCCAGCCCTGCACCCCCGCCGCCGCCAGCCCCCGCCGCGCCCGCTGCCCGCGACGCCTGCCCAATGGGGCCGCAGCGACGGCCGCCCGTGGCTGCGGCCGCGCTGCTCTGGAGTCTCCTGCTTCCACTGGTGAGTGGGCGGCCAGCGCGGTCAGGACACGGCAGCTCCGGGGCCTCCGCCCTCCCCTTCCGGGCTGTCCCAGGCGGGGACCCTTCCGCCCCCTCCTCCACCCCCCTTCTCTCCTCCCCCCTCCTCCCCCTCCCCACCTCTTCCCCCCTTCCCTCCTCCCCCCTCGCTTCCTCCCCCCTCGCTTCCTCCCCCCCTCGCTTCCTCCCCCTTCCCTCCTCCCCCCTTTCCCCTCCTTCCCATCCTCCTTCCCCCTCTTTCCTCCCCTCCTCTTCCTCTCCCCCTCACCTTCTCCCCTTTCCCTCCTCCCCCTCCCCCTCCCCTTATCCTCCTCCCCCCTCCTCCTCCCCTCCTCCTCGAGCGCCGCTCATATTGCCCCAGTCTGGCTGAGCCTGGGAAGGAAAAAGGGACATGGCGGTGCTGTCAGGGGTCCAAAGACTGCGCATTAGTTACCTGCGCTAAGACACATTCTCTGATGTGTGAATAGGACCTGTGTTTGTATGTTTTTACTTGCCCCACCTCCGTTTGTTTTGTGGTTTTGTTTTGCTCATGATTTAAAGTAACTTTTGAAAGAACACGTCAAAGTGTAGTGCCTATAGTTTTCAGTGCAATGTCTAGTTTTGATTTTTACATATGTAGAAAAGTAATGTTTTACAAACCCTAATTCAGAACACCAAAGACCCTTACCTGGAACCAGACCAGCCAAACCTCTCCCCATCCTAAAGCTCAGGGAACCTTGAAGAAGAGGGGGAGGCAAGATTGTAAGAGCCTAAAGACGGGGAGGATCAAGGATATGCAAGATACTCCACACAAGTCAGCGCTGCAGCAGCCAGGATTGGACTTTGACCTGCACAATGGCTGACATGCCAGCGAACCCCCAAAGTCTAGCATGGATCACAGGGGAGAAGGCTCCAGGCAGTGGGATCCTTAGAGGAAAGAGGTTAAATAGTCATAATAGAATTCCCATATTAATGGGGAGCCCAAGAAGGGGCCCCAGGCTATGCCACTGAGTCCTGAACCCTCATTAGGATGGAGGACTCAGGAAGGTTAGGGGCTTACATAAATGGATGCTCCATCCAGGGGATGGGACGGAGTAGGGACAACTGTGGAGGGGAGGGAGAGGGCGAGGATGGGGTATCTATTAAGCTTGTATGATTAGGAAAGAAATAAAACGTGGGAGAAAAGAAAGGAATGTTTAAAAATTCAACCTCCAGTAATTTAAGTGTGAGGGATGACCAAGAATCCAGCTTTCGGTGTCACAGATTTTGTTTCAGTTGATTTTTCCAGAGTTTCACTTTGGTAACTTCCAGGATTATTTACACAGCGAGGTACAGTGTGTGCAATTAGAAGAGTGTCACTTCTCGGAAAGCGTGTTTTGTTTACTCTCCAGTTTAAAGGTACATTATTAGTGAATAGCTTAGGAAAGTGTCTTAACAGTTTTTAAAAGAAAATCTAAGACTAAAAGTGTCATATGCCTTTGGAATATTCATGACTTTGCTATGCAGCATTATAAACATAAATGAGAAAATGCATTGCTCCAGGTCTTCAGATGTCTACTGTATAACCAGATAAAGAATCATGATCCAAAAGATATAAATTTAGAGAGTAAGTAAGTGTACATAAACTTTAAGTCCACATATTGGATTCAGCACTTTCTATTTTAAAAATTATTTTACTTATTTATTTGAAAGGAGAGAAAGTAGCCCTCTACCAGAGGACAACTTTTAAAGGTCAGTTCTCCTCTATTATGTGGGCTCTAGGCTTGGAACTCAGGTCACCAGGTTTGTGTGCAGGAACTTTTACCCACTGAGCCTGTCTCACAGGCCCAACAGTCATTTTCATTTTAATCTCTTTAAGCTAAGAAAAAGATATCACAGTGCCACTAATCCTTTTTCCACATAATATTTAATGAATCTGTCCCTCATAAACTCACATTAGGGTCTTATTAAGAGCTCTAACTATGGTGACTCACACCTACAATCCTCGTATGTGCAGAGCTGTGACAGGAGGATAACTTACACTTGAGGCAACTTGGGCTACACAGTGAGTGAGTTCCAGGTTAGCCTGGGCTACAGAGATGCTGTCTTAAAAAAAAAAAAAAAAAAAAAAAAGAAGCAGTGAGAAAAACAAAAATTACTCCTTTCACCAGAAAACTATAAATACACTAATTATAATTCTACAGGCTTCACAGATCTAAAAATCTCTTCTAAATTGTATCTGGCCTATCTCACTAGTCTCTTGTAGCTAGCCTATCTCATGTTCAATTTTAGACTTTTTGTAGTGTACTTACATATTGAATCTTACTGTAGTAATATTGGCGTTTGTACTCAGCCCAAGTCATTGTGAACCTTTAACTTTATTTGCTATACAAGTGTGTAGTGAACATCTACTGTATGTCAAACTAGGCATTATGCTGATGACATAATAAACTGGCATAATCTTTGAATCATCAATGAGTTTTTTAATACTAAGTGGTGTTTTTGATTCTCAATGTCTTCTGTATTTCTTGTTAATTTGTTCTCTTGAAATCCTTTAAGTTTCTTAAGGTAGTCTCTCTTCTTTTTGTGATTCATTCTAGTTCTTCACTTAAGACTGTGCATTAGTTTCATTTTATGTTGCTGCAACAAAATATCTGGCCAAGGCAGTTTCAGTTACCTGTTACAGTCCATCGTTGTGGGGGAATTTGCAGTCTACAGTGTAAAGATATCTGGGCATTCATTTCTCTCTGTTTCTTGACTGTGGATGTGATCTGATCAGCTGCTTCAAGCTCCTGCTGCTGTAAATTGGACAATGTGAAAAGGCAACCTTCATTATAAAGTAACAGAGAACCTTGCTGAGCAAGGTTCTAGAGTTTTGTGGAAAGTAGAATTTGGCAGGATAGAATTTTTAATTAAAGTGTTGAAAGAGCAGCTGCTTATATAGGAAAACTCAAAAGAAAATGTGAAGAAAGTATTAAGCAAGAAGGAACCATAACTTGAGGATCTGAAAAATTTTCAATTGTATTGAAAAAATGAAATTGTTTATTCTGAAGAAAAATGGTGTGATTCAGCAACCATTTGTTGAAGAGTCGATGAGATTAGATGAACGAAAATGTTTCCAGTTAGAACTAAAAGGGGATGGAGACAGGGATAAAATAGAAGTAAAATTTCTGGACATTTTGAATGGGACAGGACAGTAGAGCTATTTGGCTATGAACAAGTGCTGTTTTTCAAGAAAAGGAGAAAATGAATGTGAAAGCAATTCATCTATCATTAGGGTAATCTCCTTGGCTCCAGCAGGTCAGGTGGATTCTACTCTTGGCATAAGTGGCTGGACAGCAATCCAACAGACTTATGAACCACCTGCAGTAGACCATTGGCAATGCCAGCACTGCTCATCCCATCTTGGCGGTGCCCTGGAGTGTGGGACAGCAGCCCAAGGATTAGTCCTGATCCTTAAGATCTATTAGAATTTGCCCTGTTAGGTTTGTCTGCTTAGTACAAACTATTGCTTCTCATTTTTTCCTTTTGTAATGAGAATGTCTATTTTACACATGTTCCATCTTTATATTTTAGAAACATATAGCTTGTCTGAAATCAGACACAGGTTCAAAGTCAGAAAGAACTTTTACCTTTGGGATGAGTTGTAATTTCAGTCTTCTACTTAGATAAGACTTTACCTTTGGCTGTAGAGTTAATTCTGACTTGAATTAGAACTTTTGGGATGGAGTATTTTGTCTGCAAGAAATATAGGAATTGGAACAGAAGTGTAAACCTCCCCCCAAATTAATATGTTAATATTAGAGATGGGAACCTAGAAGATAACTAGGTTTAGACAAGGATGGAATGTCCCTCACAAGAAAAGATTCCAGGTAGCCTCTTTCTCTCTCAAGTGTGAGTACACAGAGAAGTTGGTTTGAAAGGCAAATGCAGCACACTAGAAACCAAGTATTTTGATCTTGGAAATCTAGCCTCCAGAACTATGTTATAAATTTCCGTTTAGTCTTATTATTCTTTATTTTTGATATTTAATTATTTTTTTAAAAAATTCGTTCAATTTGCTCTTTGGCAATTTCATACAGGTATATAATGCATTCTGATTGCTTTCACTCCATGTTCTCTTATCTCCCTCTCATCCCTGTCAAGCCCCCCTCTTCCTTGTAGATCCCTTTTATATATTCACATAGTTTTGTATTAAAACTTCTAGCCTGTGATACTTTATTATATAGGCTGAGCTAAAATTTGCTACTTTTATCCTCTTCCTCCTACCTTTTTACTCCTTTTGAGAAAACCTCTCAGTGTATGGCATAAGCTAGTCTTGAGCTCAATGTGTACCTCGGGAATGGCCTTGAACGCTCAGTCTTCCTGCCTCAGTTTTTTGAGTGCTGTAATCCCTGATATGTATCACCACCATGATGACAATGGCATCAAAACAAAAAATAATATATTTAAAATTGGGTCTGTTATGGTTAACTAGGCCATAAAGTCTTAGGTATTTAATCCCTTCCCCTAACATATAAGACTTTAAAAAATAATGTATTTGTAGTCTTTGGTTTTCTGAAACAAGGTCTCACTATGTAGCATATGCTATCTTGGAGTTTGTTATGTAATTTATGCTGGCACTAAATTGCTTCAGTCTCCTGAGTGTTGGAGTTATAAGTGAGCATTATTGTCTGGTTGAAAAAAATTCCTTTGCTTGCCCTTAACAAGAATTTATTGGGCTGGAGAGATGGCTCAGGGGTTAAGCCTCTGCCTCGTGAGCAGAAGATCCTGAGTTCAGATATCAGATCATACATGAAAACATCAGGTAGAAGTGACCCTGGAAGGCAGCACCTGGAAAAATCCAGAGTAAAGCAAGGAGGAGGCAGCTCAATCCAGGTGATTCCCAAAGTCATCCTTGGCCTCTACAGACACATACAGTTCCCTCTGATAGACACAGATACACACAACACAGATACCCCCCCCCCCAAAAAAGAACTTATCAAACTTTATCATGCTGCCTTGTGCCCTTTGGTCATAAATCTACTCTGATTTGTCCTTACTTATCTTACCTTGTAATGTCTGAGTTAGTATATTCTGATGAAACTCATAAGTTCTCTGGAAGTTGAATTCCACTTTTAAGTAGCAAGATTTCTTAGAGAATCAGAAAGAAAGGTTTGTCTAAGTAACAAGATGGAGCTGTTTACTAATTTCCTCTCTTCCCTCAGATCCCATAAATTGTAGTTGAGTGAATGGCCCGCTTTCTGCTCCCTGTACCCCAGTACATTTTAGCCTTTACATTACGTGTTCTAGATTCTCCAAACACAAGAAATAACCCTGGCCTTATTTTCCACACAGCCCAGATTATTCTTCTGCCACTTAAATCTCTATTTGATTTTTCAATTCCCAATTATCTACATTTTGAGTAATTAAGATTATGTTTGACTTATGGGTCTTGGTCTGATCACTTTCAGTACATCCTTTCAATTCTCTGATGCTGCACTAGAAACTGTAGTTTGGCTGGATTACTAAATTATTAGAGAAGAAAGAGTAAGTGATTAGAAAGTTATCGTCCGACCTTCAAACATCTATCATTCAAACACAATTACCCCTGTGTCTTTTCTGTAGTGTTCAGCAGCTCTTACTGTGTTGTTGTTGCCTTACACCTGAAGTCTGTATAAAAGAGAAAGATGTTTGTAAAGAAAAGTTTACTTCATTGCAGTGATGGAAACCTGATAGGTAAATTGGGGTTCCTCTGGGGGACCAGGTTTATGTGTCCAGGTTTTTGTGTTTAGGAGTCGAAGACTAAAACCAGAACCCATGTAGAAGATTAAGGCAGAGTTATTAGATGAGAGAAAGAACAGAACTCACGGTGGCAAGAGAGCCACCAAGAGTTCACAGACTACAGATCTGGAGTCCCAGGAGGGACGAGGCAGCCAAAGATGACTGCCAGGTCGGGATTATTTATAGGCTAGGCTGACCTGAAGAAAAATAGCTTTTCCTTATTGGATAGCTATAGGTTCTGCAAATCTGGAGTTTTGGGTCCTCTACATCTCATTGGTCTGTTCATATTGGGGCCCAACCCATTTGATCTTGTGCCTGACCTCTTGGTAGGGCTTATCTACAGTGGAGAACTAATCTGCATATCTTTTCATGAACTGAGAGTTGGGGGAAGTTGGCGACCTTATCTCTATGGAGTATTAAAATAGAATATGTGGGCTGGAAAGATAGCTCAGGGGTTAAGACTCTTCCTCCTAAGTAGAAGGTCCTGGAGTTCAGTTCCCAGGTCCCATGTAAAAATGCTGGGTGGAAATGGTGGTGGCCTACACTTCTGCCCTGGGTTAGCAGAGCCTGGGAAGTACCAGAATGAAGCTAAAAGGAGGTAGAAGCAATCCAGAATGATTCCTAAAGTCACCTTTGTCTCTCTGCAGAACACACAATACTCTCTGACACACACACAAACACACACACATACACACATACACACACACAATAAGTGAACAAATAAAGTTGTTTTTTTTTTTTTAATGAAAAAAATAGGGGTGTGTTCCTTCAGGGTAATCCTAGTCCTCCTGGGAGATGGCCTTCAAATACCTTCAGAGACAGTCCCAACATGGTTGCTCTAAGACTGTGTAAAAATGGCTATTGCTCTTCCATATTTACCCACAGTCACATTATCACTGTATATTCTGGTTTATAGTATAGGTTTGAACATGGCCTAGGAACATCAATTCAGGTTGTACCAAATTCAATGTTATCAGTAAGGCAACAATTTCTTGGGGTTTTATAATCATAGAAGCAAAGAAAGTCATAAATCAAGATACTGCAAATACATTGGACAAAACATCAGGTAGGCAGGTTACAGCAAACAGGGAGCTAGATCTCTGTTGTCTGTTGCAGGCTACAGATACTATCAAGTGACATTCATAGCCTTTTGGCTTTGAGGGCTAGTGGTCTAAGTTAATGGATTTTAAAAGATTTTACCTAATAGTCAAGAGATGTTAGGACAGACACAGAGGAAGGGCAAAGAATGACAAGGATGAAAATCACCCAAAATAAATGTATTTAGACTTGGAATCTGCAGTATTCCAGTTCTCTCCACAGCATTGAAATTCTAATCAGTTTAGATGAGCCTCTTCAGTCAGTGCAGCTTCTTTTCAGGAACTTGGTTCACAGGTTTGAAGTGATCTGGATTTAATTGTGACACTGAGACCCAATGGCATATCTGCTGAAGAATTTTGAATAAACTTATGGTTGTAATAGTAGAACTGCTGGCAACATGAACTACGCCCGCAGACTATATGAACAGTGTATATAGGGTGTTAGTTACTTTTCTCATTGCTGTAACTAAATAGCTGATAAAAGCAAGTGAAGGAAGGAAGTTTCTTTTGGCTCATGGTTTGAGGGTACAACATCATGCAGGGGAAACATCAGGAGCAGGAGCCTGAGTTGGCAGGTCTACTTCCAAAGTTAGGAAATAGAGAGAGATGAATGCTAGTGCTCAGTTTGCTTCCTCCTTTTCTACTTTTATTAGTCCAGGACCCCAACCCATAGGTTGGTATTCCCACATTCGGTGTGTCTCTTCTCTCCTAAGTTAAACCTTTCTGGAGATATCCTCACAGATACACTAAGGAGTATATTTCCTAGGTGACTTTCAATGTACTCAAGGTGATGGTGAAGACTGACTATCCAAAAATGTGACTCTGAACTCTTAAAAATTCTCAAAATGACCTCAGACCCATTTTGAAGACTAGTGCCTTTAGACTGGTATTCATAATAAAGTCTGTAACTATTTGGACCAGCATCAAAATGTTTCATGGAATCGTGTTTCAGGGTTTAGGAGTTGAAGATTAAAGCCAGAACACACATAAAAGATTAAGGCAGAGTTTATTGGAGGAGAGAAAGAATGAAACTCTTGGACATGGTGCTGTGACAGGCAAGAGAGCTGAAAGGAACTCACAGACTCCACACATGGAATCCATGAGGGGCAAGAGAGCCAAAGATGGCTGGCAGGATCAGAGGTATTAATAGGTTTAGACAGGCCCAGGAAAAGTGGCTTTTCCTTCTTGGTTAGCTCCAGTTTCTGCAAACCGATTGGGACTTTTGGTTCCCTACATCTCATTGGTCATATTGGGACCCAGCCCAGACAACCTTGTGGCCAATCTCATGACCAATTTCTTTTGCGGAACTTAATTTATCTGTACTGGAGGAACTCGTCTCCATATTCTTCCATAAAGAGGGTTGGGGAAAGTTGGTGACCTTATCTTTGTGGAGGATTAGAACCAGTTCTCCCAGATTGGCAGGGTACGTTCCTTCAGGATAATCCCAGAGACCTTCCCTGCATGACTACTCTGTTCTAAAACTGGCTGTTAGAGATCATAATTATGGTAGGAAGAGATGTGATTAAGTCCTGCTGGATCAAAATCTGCATTTTAACAAGAACATAAAAAGTTCTGGAAGCACTCATTTATAGTAAAAGCTGAAAATTGTTGCAGAAATTATTAAGCCTAGTGTTCAGGAAAAAAAGAAACAATCTGGGTGACTAATCTAGTAAGATTTTTTTTTTTTAAAGGCAGTTTAGTAGATACTGGGGTCATGATGAAAATGGGCCATGGTTGAAATCTTGAAAGACATAAAGATGACATGAATATCAAGTAGAAGGAAAAACATTAAATATTTAATAGAGGATTGTTTTGAATTGCTCCTTTAAGACCATCATTTCCTTTTGATGGCTTTACTGATTTATAATTCATACAACTTATTTACTGAACATGTACAATTAAATAGATTTTAGTAAATTCATACGTATGTGCAACTATAGTCATAGCATTTATTTATTTAATTAATTAATTTAATTATTGTGAGTTGGGGTCTTGCTGTATTGCTCAGATTAAACTCAAGTTTATGTAATCCTTCTTTGTTAGCCTCCTAGGATTTTATACTACCAAGTTCAGCCTTACTATCAATTTTAGGACATTTTTACCACCTCAAAAAGAAACTTGGTAGGTGTAGCAGTTAGACTGCATGGTTGCTGATAAATCACCATCAAATGGCTTAAGGGTTCTCTAGAGATGCAGAATCAACACAATGAATATATAAATAGGGAATGTATTGAGTTGGCTTACAGATATGGCCGAAGTAGTCTGGCAATGGTTACCAGTAGCCGCTCAGTCCAGTAGTCAAGTGAGTGATGGCTGAAGGCTGAAGATTCTTAGAGCGTCTTTAGTCTAGTCAAAGACTTGGAGAGCTGGAAGGCTAGAGGGTTGAAGAAGCTAAGAAACCAGATGGCCAGAAGGAAGAGCTATTCCTAGCACAGCCACAGAAGCAACTCTTCTCTTTGGTGGTTCCCTTTTATCTGGTCCATTACTGGGAGGTTCCTATGAGATCTAGGGAAGTTTTGATGGGATCTAGGGCAGGTATAATTCTTTCAGGTGGTCTCAGTTGATCTTTCCAGGTGTGGTCTCAGCCCAATCTTAGTTAATACCAGGTGTGTCAAGTTGACACCCAGAATTAACTATCACAGGGAACAAGGGGTTTATTTTCTTGCGATAGTCCAGCTTGATGGGAGAGCATTCACCAACAATAGGGTCAAGGGAACTGGCCATACCATTTCTACATAATGGCTGAGAGAGGGAAAATCCTTGCCAGACTAGCATGTCTGGCTAAGTGTGCACAAGGATGCCAACTCTCTTAACCAGCTCTCTGTATTTTATTCCAGGGTCTAGTCCCACCCACCATGGACTGGGGCTTTTCCATCAACTAGACAATCTCTTGCCGGTTTGCTCTGGACTTAACTCAACCATTAATTTTCTACAAATGTGCCCAGAGCTCAAACCCTCAACTGTCAAGTTGACACCTGTGCCTGACTATGACAGTAGGTGAAGTACAAAAGATTTTTAAAGGAGTGAAATTATTCAGTATGATGCTATAATGGTGGATATGTGCCATTATACTTTCATCTAAACTCAGAGAATGAATATTAGTTTTCCATCACAAAGGCCTTCCTTTGAATTTTAGCATAAGCTACATCAAATCCATAACTTCTAAACTCTTCTGGTTGGCAAAACCATCTCTACCTCCTAGTCTTTTGTTAGTGGGAGCTGTAAGGCCTCTTGGACCACTGCTGCTGGTCCCATTTAGACAAACAGCTGCAGCAGCTTTTAAGTGTCTTCAATGAATATGACAAAATGAACTCTAGGGGAACCTAGAGGCACCTGTTTGAGCAGTGTGCCTTGTTACTCTCTTTAAATTAAAGGCCTGCACTTTTATACTTCTAAACCTGAACTAAATGGGGTTACTTCTCAGGCCATCTTTCCTATTTCCATGCATGTTACTTGGCATTTTTTTTCCTTTTGAAACAGGGTCTTTATCCCCCACACCCCATAGTTTAGTATATGTATATAATGAATCTTTCATTTTCTTCCCATATTATTCTACTTCACCCCTTTCTTCCCATGGATAATCTTTCCAACAAATCTTCTTCCTACTTTTATGTCTTTTTGTGTGCATGTGACCCACTGAGTTTAGTAAGGGTTGTCTGCATTAACATGTGCTTGGGCACTTGCAGTATAGGTCATTTATCAATGGCAACATCACTGAAACAAGTGGGTCGTCTGCCCCCAGCCAGTATTAATTATCAGTTTTCCCTCACAGAGGAGTGGGACCTCATGAGCTCTTACCCCAACATGATATAATGTTGATGGATCCAGAATTATGTAATTCTTGTGCTTGTAAGTGCAGCTTTAGTGAGTTCATTAGCATAGTGGTCTTATCTTGTCCAGTAGACAGCTTGACAATATTCTTCTCTACCCTCTTGCTATTACATTCTTTCTGGAGCCTCTATCCTGATGTTCCCTGAGCTTTGGGGTGGGAGGAGTGGAAAGTGGACTTTAAATATCGCGGTCAAGGTCTATTACTCCATCGTTACTTATTCTCTGAACTTTGACCATTTTTGGTTCTGTTAGTCACTATCTCTTGAAAAAAGTGGCTTCTTAGATGAAGGCTGAAAGTTGCACAAATTTTAGATTAAAGATAAGTATTTAAAAGGTAGTTTGTTATCATATTAATTTGCCACATAATAGTAGTGAGTTCTCTTTAGGGTCCTTGACTTCCCTATCTAAGGGTTCTTAGGCAGGCTTAGAGAACCAGGCATGAGTTCCTTCCTGTTAAGTGGGCCTTACATCAAGTCACAAATCTTGGTTGATTAGTCAGACCCATAATAATTTGTGCCATTATTGTATAGATTCTTGCCAGATTGCTCTTATTATAGTTTACAAAATCCATACATATCAAACTATTGATGACTTTTGCCCCCAACAGCCTGCATCTTACTTTCTAGTATTATGAAAACTAGCCTGCAGGAAGGAAGCTTCCAGATTACGTCCAACTTTAGTCCATTATGGGAGACAGAGTCTTGTATATCCCAAGCTGGCTTAGAGCTCCCCAAGATTGATCATAATTTCTGGTATTTCTGAGTGCTGAGATGACAGACATGCCACCATGCCAGATTTATATGATGCTAAAGATCAAAGCAGGGCCTCACGAGTGCTAGACAAATACTGCACCAGCTTAGCTACATCCCCAGTCCACTGAGGAATAAAGTTTTTGGGGAGGATTTGTTTATTTGTTTTTACCTCTTTAATGGCGTTAATCTCTTTATTATTTGTACTCTCCTTGGTTGCAACTTTACATATGCCTCCTTTTGCAAGTTTTTTAAATTTTTCTGCTGGATGTTTTGGTTCCTGGTTCTCACTGCCTTCTGATGGTTGTGAAGACCTGAACCAGTTTTTTGCCTTTACCTTCAACCATGCTACTCTGCAGTTCCCACCCTAATGGACTATTTCAGCTCTGGAATCATAACTCAAATAAGTATCCCCTTTGTTCCTTAAAGCTGGTCTTGTTATGAGTACTGTCTTGGAGAAAAAGAATAGATAATGATGTGTTGTTGTAAGTTCATCAGTTGTAACAGATTATTGATGGTGATAGTGTTCTTTTGACAGTGGGGAAGATGTAATAAAACGGCATGTATGGGAACTCTGAATTTTATGCTCAATTTTGCAGTGACCGTATACGTGCTCTAAAAGTAGCATATCATGGGCAGGGGGGATGACTCAAGGGTTAAGACTCTACCTCGAAAGCAAAAGGACCTGATTTGGAACCTGGATCCCATGTTAAAAATGCCAGGCAGAAGTGGCACTAACTTGCACTTTCAGCTCTGGAAGGGGAGTCTGGGAAATTGTGGAGTGAAGCAAAAAGGAGGTAGAAGCAATTTTGTATGACTCCTGAAATCACTATTGGTCCTACACAGGGACACACAGTGTCTTCTGATAAAGAAATAAAAGGTATTACAAAATTTCTTTAAAATAACATATCACAAAAGAAAGAAATCCATACATTTTAGCTGTCCCTAGTGTAGCTCACATCCCACCAAGGCATAAGTAACCGGAATCTTCTATTAATTTTGTATATGTATTTTGGATTGTACAAATATTTGGCAATGCAAACATTGGTAAATGTATTAATAATTACTAAAAGCTTAATATGTGAAAATAATATAATGTTACTTAATTTTAATGGCAATTCTTTGAAGTTCAATATTTATTGTTCTTTCAAAGCTGAGGAAACTGACCCTGAAACTAGGCTAAATGACTTATAGCCAGTAAATGGTGAAATTCTCATTTAACTAAAGTCCAATTCTAAAACTTACACTCTTAACTTTTATTCCACAATTTCAAATGTGCTAAAGTGAATTTTTAAGAGTCTACAACAGCGATAGCTAACCCTTTGATACTGTGATGTGACATTTTCATCTACAAATGTGGCACACTGAAGATTGGATATGCCTTCTCCACAATTCTTTAAAACTACCTTCTCTCTTCTCTTTCTCTTCTTTCTCTTTCTCTCTCTCTCTCTCCCTCCCTTGCTCCCTCCCTTCTTCTCTCCTTCCCTCCCTTCCTTCCTCCCTCTCTCCCTCTCTCCCTCTCTCCCTCTTTCTTGTGTACATATGTGTGTATCAGAGGGCACTGTGTTGTGTCCCTGTGGAGGACCTAAGGTGACTTCAGGTGTCATCCTGGATTGCTTCTACCTCCTTTTTGCTTCGCTCCATCTATATTTTTTTCATTTTTTTAAAAAACTTTATTCATTTAGTGTGTGTGTGTGTGTGTGTGTGTGTGTGTGTGTATCAGAGGGCATTATGTGTCCTGCAGAGGGCCTTCAGGCATCATCCTGGATTGCTTCTACCTCCGTTTTACTTAGCCCTGGGATTTCCCATGCTCTGTCCACCAGGGCCGGAAGTGTAGGCTGCTGCCATTTTCTGTCTGGCATTTTTATGTGGGACCTAGGATTCGAACTCAGGACCTTCTTTCTGCTTGAGAGACAAAATCTTAATTCCTGAGCCATATCTCCACCCCCTGCTCCACAATTTTTTTAAAATTTTTTTTATTATTATTTATTCAACTGTGCGCATGTGGATGTGTTCGCGTGTGTGCGTGTGTGTGTGTGTGTAGAACCACGGACGAATTCGCGAACCACCATGGACGTCTCCACCTCCTCCTTGTTTACTCTGCCCGGGATTCACAGGCTCCGCCTTACCAGGACCCGAAGCGCAGGCCACCCCCGCTTCCGCCTGGCATCTATACGTGGGATCTGGGATCCGAACTCAGGACCTTCCGTCTGCAAGGCGGAGGCTTAACCCCTGAGCCACCTCTCCAGCCCTGCTCCACAATTTTTATGAGAAATTTTACCAAGTTATTTTAAAAGTAGTGGAAATGCCCAACTTGTATAAGCATACTTGCTTCCTTGATTTTTGTCATATATAATGCATTCAGTACTAACAATTCAATATTTACTTTTATCCTTATATGTTTTTCATACTTTATATGAGTTTTCATTAGGAAATTCCCATATAAATGAATTTTTGCTTCTTTCATTTGTCTTTTGTTTTGTTCCATGGAGTTGGGAATTGAATCTAGGCCTTAGGAAAGCTACATCCCAATGCTTTATTTATTTTTATTTTTTAGACAGTCTCACTAAATTGTCTGTGCTGACCTTGAACTCACTCTATAGCCTAGACAGACTTTGAACTTACTGTCCTGCTTCTACTTTCCAAATAGCTGGAGGGTTTTGCGTCCAGTATTAATTTTCTGTCATTATATGAAAGATTATAATTCCTTTTTGGAAATAAGTCATACTCAGTTTTCAGCATGTTTGTACTTCTCTTAGTTTTTTTTTTTTTGGTACTTATAAAAGTAACAATGTTATACAATTGTGTAAAAAGTAATGTATATGTATCAGTTTGGAAAATCTAATACATGAAATTTAAATTTTAGAAAAGTTGCACAGCAAAATATATAATATACCTCTACATACATATGCAAGCAAATATACACACTATTTTTTTTTGTGAGGCACCACCGAGGTTCAAACAACTTAAAGGGAGATTATTCAGTTTATGGTTCCAAGGGGAGATATAGTCCCCCTCATAGGACTTCCCCTCAGAGTGCTCCCCCTATACCTTGCTCCCCCTCACAATGTCCCCCCTTCACAGTGCTCCCCCTCACAATGTTTCCCTTCACAATAGCCCCCTCATGACACCGCTCCCCAATAGCATCCCCTATCACTCCTTCCCCACAGTGCTTCTCCCTCACAGCATCTCCCTTCATAGTACTCCTTTCTCACTCCTCATAGCCTTTTTGGTATGTACCTCCACATCTTTCTTCATGCTCATATATATAGATACATGTTTGGGAAAGTCATTATTTATGTAAAAGTAAGATTACATTATAAATATCTCTCTAGAATTTGCTTTTCTTACTATGAAGAAGATTTGTTTCTGAGACAAGTCTAGCTCCTTGTGATAGTTTATTGACATAATCTGGAATCATCTTAGAGACAAATTTCTGAACATGTCTGTGAGGGAGTTTCTGAAAGATTGTGTTAATTGAAGTGGGAATATCCATCCTAAATGTGGATTTTACTATTCTCTGGTCTAGAATCCCAAACTGAATAAAAAGAAAACAAGCTGCACACCAGCATTTATTTCTCTCTGCTTCCTGAATGCAAATGCAGTATAATCCTTTACTTCACACTTCTGCTACCATGCCCTTACTATTACTGAATACTCTCAAATACCCCCCCAAAAGCTTCCTTTTACATTGTTTTTATCAGGTATGTATTCCTTTGAGTAGCTGTATATTATATATGCATATATATTTGTATACATATGCATGTATGTATTTATATATAAATATTCTGTAGTATTATTGACATCTGTGGAAGTTTTTGGCTCTTTTGCTGCAGCAAGTAATTGCAATGAATATCTTTGTACATTTGGGTACTATATCTGTAAAACATGACTCAAAGTTACATTTATCTTTGTACATTCATGTACTATATCTGTAAAACATGACTCAGAGTTTAGACTTTTGGTAGGTGCTGCAAATTGTCCATCCATCAAAGGTTATACCTTTTTAGCAACAGTATGCAGTTAGTACCAGATCTTGTTGTAAACACATTTTTTCCAGAAGGACTCTAGTAGAGCAGCTGGTTCCAGATCTCCAACAAGTGAAAAAGGTCAATCTTGTAGTTAAAAAAAAAGTCCTCCAAATCGATTAAATCTTACAAGAAGACCTAACTAAGGCTCTACTGGCCAAATTTGAAACAACTTCAGTATCAAGCAAATAATTTTAATTATACCTAATCTAAAATTGTAACTTTTCTAGAATTATTTATCATTTACTATCATATTGTGCATTAGTTTTCTACTGTTTAGCCTTGGTAATTCCCATTTCAATGAATTTGTATTTATCATTGATGAATGTTTGCTTGTGTATGTGTGCACATGGAAGCCAGAGGTTGACATTTATCTCTGTCACTCCTCATCTTAGTTGCTGAACCTGGGGCTCATTCTTTTGGCTGGACTGGCTGGCCAGTAAACTCCCAGGATCTATCTAAACACTGGGATTACAGGCAAAACTGCCATTTCCAACTTTTTATGGGTGTTGAGGATCTGAACTCAGGTCCTCTTACTTACATAGCAAACACTTTACTCAACAGAACATGATTTTTCTACATTTTCTACAATTGTAGAAAATACCATAGTTCATTTTATGGCACTCTAACAATCTTTGACATCTTTGTAGCTCTTTAGACATTTAAGCTTTCTTTAGTCCCTTTGTTTTCTATAATTATAGAAAGTAACAGGATGTATTTATATAGAAGAAGGTACCAAATATATAGTTGAATGAAAACTTGATAGATTTTTTAAATCAATGAATCTTTAGAAATTCATTGTAAAAAGAGAGTAAAACACTTTATGAAAGAATGGTAGTTAATGCAGAAGGAAAACTAGCATTTAAAAACTGCTAACCCCAATGTAATATGTAAAATTTTATTTAGATAAGGACCATTAGAGAAGCTAAAACCCACTAAGAGTTTCCAGTAATATGTGTCCAATTCACTTAAAATATATTTTCTCTCAAATGCTTAACCTAAACCTAATCAAATGTCCCTTGTATAGACAGGATTATCTTCTATAGATTGAATCACAGATGATTCTATTAAATGCCTTATACAGGTTGTACCTTCTATGTGTCTGAGAACCCTCAGTTATAAATCAGGAATATTGACTCAAAAAACTTGTAAAAAAGCCTAGCATGTAGTTCTTTACATAGTAACTGCTTTATCTCTGTTTGTTGGAATCTATTTATTGCCACCAGTTAGATAGCTGATAAAAACAATAATTCCTAACCCAATTATTTTGCATTATTTGATGTCATGTCTTCTGAATTCTGTACACTTGCTTGCACTGTAAGTAAATGAAGCCATCTAATGCAAATGCTTAAGGGACAGTTGAAAAGAACATTCTTCAGAATATCTCCACACATTTTAGAAACTTACAGTGACTAGTATGAAATCATAAATGATGTGTATCAAAAATGATCAATCCACAGTTTTTCATGGTTCACTCAAATTTGTGCTTTAGTTGCTGTCATAGTTAAGCACAGGTGTAAACTTGATTGTTGAGGGTTTGAGCTCTGGGCACAGTTGTAGAGAGTTGATGATTGAGTTAAACACAGAGCAAACCTGAAGGAGATTATCTAGCTGCTGGGGAAGACCCAGTCCATGGTGGGTGGGATTAGGCCCTGGATAAATCACAGAAAGCTGGTTGAGAGAGTTGGCATCCTTCTGTATACTTGGCCAGACATGCCTGTCTGGCAAGTACGGATTGTCCATCTCTCAGCCCCTATGGTGGCCAGTTCCCTCAGCCCTAGTGTTGGTGTGTGCTCTCCTGTCAAGCTGGACTATGAACTGTAACCGAACTGTCATAAGAAAGTAAACTCCTTGTTCCCTTAAGCTGTGTAATGGTCATTTATCAGCAACTATGCAAATGAACTGCTACAGAATTTGGTACCAGAAGTGGGGTGTTGCTGATAAATATGACTGTGGATTTTGTGTCTTTTGAACGGTTTCGCTGGGCAAAGTGGAAAATGCTTGAGAATTTTCACTTTGTGGATTTACAAATACCATTCTTCAGAGTTTAGTGGGCCAATTGCTGAGAGAGACTGTTTGGGCCTAATTTGTGATGAGAGGAACAAGGACTTTGGTAAAGTTGAATTTAGAGGCGATGGACTGGTTTGCTTGATTGAGGAGAGCTGTTGGTGGTTGGTGGTTGTAAAGCTCTGAATGAGGAAAGGGCAGGCAGCAGAACAGCTGCCATTGTTGAAGAAATAAACATCAGCGAAGGAAAACCTAGTGACTTGCACTGTGACGGTGGAGGAGGTGAAGACCACTGTATGCCAAGTTTGTGGTTTGAAAATCCAGATTCCTTCAGCAGCCAAAAGCCCAAGTTAAAGCCGTTTCTTGCCCTTTGGAAGTTTAGATGCCTGGAATAGGGTTTTCCAGCATCAGAGCACAAGATTTGGTGCAGCTGTAGCTCCAATGGACCAAGCTACGTTTTGAACTTGCTTTGGAATCTGGCAGCGTTCCTCAGGTGATACTGGTTTGAGCAAACTACTGAGGGGTTTGTGAAGCAGCAAAAGCTTGGCACCAAGTGGCAGGCGTAGATTTCCTGCAAGAGATGTTGAAGCTTAAAGCTGCAGAGGAGAACCCAGAATGGTGTTTGAGATGCCAGAACTGTGGGACTGCTGCTGAGGATGACTGCGAGTGGAGATTCAGCCTGGTTCAAAGAACTCTGCTTTTATAACTTCGAGCTGCAAATAGGGATTGGGAATTCCTGAAATCTTTGAGCCACCGTGATTACATGATGAGCAACAGAAGATGGACATTGAAGTACAAGATGCGGTGATTTGCTGGACTTTGATCTTTTTATATTTTAACATTTGTGGGTTCAAGGAAAGGTTACAGTTTAAAAGTGCTATTTTTGTGTCAAGTTGACAAGGGGTGGAGTGTCATAGTTAGGCACAGGTGTCAACTTGATTGTTGAGGGTTTGAGCTCTGGGCACAGTTATAGAGAGTTGATGGTTGAGTTAAGCCCAGAGCAAACCTGAAGGAGATTGTCTAGCTGCTAGGGAAGACCCAGTCCATGGTGGGTGGGATTAGGCCCTGGATAAATCACAGAAAGCTGGTTGAGAGAGTGGGCATCCTTCTGTATACTTGGCCAGACATGCCTGTCTGGCAAGTAAGGATTGTCCATCTCTCAGCCCCTATGGTGGCCAGTTCCCTCAGCCCTAGTGTTGGTGTGTGCTCTCCTGTCAAGCTGGACTATGAACTGTAACCAAACTGTCATAAGAAAGTAAACTCTTTGTTCCCTTAAGCTGTGTAATGGTCATTTATCAGCAACTATGCAGATGAACTGCTACAGTTGCACAGGTATGTACATCATCCTCATGAAGCAGTTTCTTTTCTTTTATAGTTTTAGAGAAATATTTGCGTCCAGAGGAGGCAGGGAGTGACTATATTAGTCCAAGGCTGAAGGATGGGAATGAGCAGTATTCTAAACATTTAGGGTATTTCTGCATTTCACCCTCTCTTCTTCCATCTGTCACACCAATGTTCATTTTTTGCTTTTCTTAGTCCCTTCTATCCTTTCACCTTTTCTTTCTAAGTAATGGGAAATTAGATAGAAGGAAAGAAAAATATTCAAGTTCTTTTTATTCCTTCCTTTAAACTCTGCACTAGTATTTTTTAGATAGGTGGTTGAAGAATCTTGAAAACTTATGTAAAAATGCTTTACTACATTCCAACTGGTTCTCTTCTATAGATAATACTTAGAAATAGTAATGTTTGATTATATGTATTAATAGAGAATGGAAGTTAAGACAGGTTGAAGAGATTCTCGTACAGTCTTTCACATAAATAAAGCATGAAATAACTCATAAGAGTGTGGGGAAAGAAAGTTTCCAACTATGAGGGAGGACTAGTTTCGTCACATCGTAGCAAGAATCCTTCCAGGAATGTGACCCTAATAACAGGGGCCATACTTAATCCTGTAAGAAAATGACCTATCCTAAAAAAAAGAAGTGGGGGAAGAGGTTCTAGTTCATTGTGTATAGCTTCAGCATTCCTGGGCTGTTCAAATAAGAGCAAATTAATTCATTAGAGGATTTAACTTCTTTAGAAATGTAATCAAACTTTTATATAAATCATTTAAAAAAATCCTTAGTTGGCCAGCAAGCCCAGTTATTGCTGCTTAAAGTTATTGTTTGTTTTCTAGACAGCTGCTGAGGAAGCCATACTGCATGCATCTGCAAGTGACACAACCTTACCATCTAAGGACTATTGTCTACGTTATAACCCAAATTGGATAATGCTCCCAAGTACCCTAGAAAATGCAGTAAGTAAATCACAGTTACTGATTATTTGTAATAATAAAGATATTGAATATGAGTAATAGTTATATTTGGTGTGTGAATTAATTGTGATATTTAATGATTAATAAGTTTTATTGACTTTGTTCAAGTATTATTTTCTTCACGTAATAACTAATTTAAGGAATTTTTGAATGCTTCTAAATCTGGTTGTTTATCGTCTGTTGTTTTTAACTTAAAACAAATTGTTTTCATTGGTTGAATTTAGGACTTTGGCATTCCAAGTGTATGCTCTGCCTAAATGCAGCTCTATCCCTTAGAAGAATTTTGCATTGAACCAGTATTGGCTGCCTCATCACCCAATACATTTAAGCAAAACCTGCTGATGTCATGTTAAAAACATTTCTTATTTCCAGACAGCTCTTAGTTTGATGAATCTGACTACCACACCATTGTGCAATCCTTCTGATATTCCTCCTGATGGCTTAGAAAACAAAGCAGTTGTGGTAGAGTGGGGATATTGCAATTTTCTTGAGAAAGCCAGGATCGCACACAAAGCAGGTGCTGAAGCATTGTTGTTTGCCAACAGCAGTATCCAAGTAAGTTATAAAACTACTAATTTCTTTTGAGTTAATGACATCAAATTTCATAGGAATTGAGTTAACTTCTTTATATGTGATCTATGGGCTAAACTTTGAATAATATTGTAGATTATTCTTTTTGGGAATAATCATTCTGGATCTCATAGGCATTTAGTTAGAAAGTTTTGTAGTTTTTGCTTTATTCCTACAACAGAGAATATTTCGTTAGAAACATATATGTGTATGTGTGATATATGTCAGTTTAACCTTATGTTAAAAAGATTACACTTTGAGAACATGCATATTCTTAAAGGATAACTAAAGCTTCATATATAACTTGATATAATTTTTTGATTTAATGTAACAGTATGTATTAGTTTAGTCTGCATTTGTAAATTGTAATTATAACTAATCAATTTCTATACTTTTTCCCTTTTAGTTTCCTTCTGTAGGGAACAGATCTGAATTAAAAGATATACTAATTGCATTTATAAGCCAAAGAGACTTTAAAGATATGAAACAGGTAAATTGGTAGATTTATATTGAATGAAGTTCATAAATAGTACAATTATTTACTTTTAATCATTAATAATTAATTTTATTAGTTACGTTTGTTTTACTAACAAGATGCTTTTAAATTATTTTTAGTGTTTCAGATATGAAAGTAGTGAATTTATAATATTTTCACATCTTAATCCCCAGTCCTACTTTCCACCTCCCTTTTCCCCTTACAACACCTCTTCTCTACAGCCAGATTCCCTCCTGTTTTTGAGTATTTTCACTTGTCTGGCCCACTAGGTTTCATCTGGTTTGTCTTTGATGACATATGCCTGAATATTTGCTGGAGTATGAATTATATATCAGTAGGTGTAATGCTATTGAGGAAATCATCTTCTCTTTCCTCTTCATTAGCATTAACCCTCGTCAATCTGTCAGGGAGTTGTATCTTGAGAATTTTCTCTTCCATGGTAAAACATTGGTAGAACAATTCTCATGCAGATCTTGTGGAAATCTACATAGCTGCAATGATTTCTTGGGTACAATTAAAAGATGTGGATATACTAATTGTTTTCTTGCTATGCCTAGAATATAGTGTCTGGTCACACACAGTCCTACTTCAGCCTCTTCCAATCTTGTACAGTGTTTCCTGAGTCTTGGAGTAGGATAGGGAGTGACTTATATATCCTGTTCAGGGCTGAATAGTCCATAGTCACTTGTTTTCTCCACTTTGGTCAGTTGTGATTTTCTGTGATAAACACCTTCCACTGTAGAAGAAAAAGCATCTAGTTGAGTACTGAATGTTCCTCCAATCTATGGGTATAACAGCAGTTGTTTAAAAGGTAGTTTGATATAGTGTCTTTATAGTTAAACCTTCATAGCTTGCACTTCCACTAGGGCCTATGTCTTTCCCTTTCATAGTTTCTAGTTCTAGTTTACAATACCAGGAATGTGATCACTGGTGAAAATGGAACTTAAATTCCATCAGAAAACTGTTGGTTGCCCTCTTGACATTGTGCCACTACTACACTGATAACAAGATGCTTTAAAAGCTTATTATGTTTTTGTTTGATGTAAAAGAAGGTGCTTACTTTTCTTTTATCACAGTATTTCAAAGCCTGGATATTTATTTGTTTGGAGGTATTATTATTATTGCAGTACTGGAAATTGAGCCTAGGGCCTCATGTTTGCTTAGGAAAGCAATCTACCCTGAGGCACATCCCTTGCCCTTGTTTTCAGTTCTTTTAAAATAGCTTGAGTCATCTTATATAAGTTTACATCCTTGATCAAAATGTAATTGGTATAATATACTTTCAAGATTTTTTTAAACCAAAGCATAACGTCCTACTTTTTTACTTAAGAAGATAGCATGTTGTCTAGTTTTCTAATTATCTGATAAAGTATACATTCTAGATAAAATGTGGAAACTCATCTTTGTGTTGAACTGTCATTTTGCCTTTCAGACTCTTGGAAATAATATTACTGTGAAAATATATTCCCCATCATGGCCTAACTTTGACTATAATCTGGTGGTTATTTTTATAATTGCTGTGTTCACTGTGGCTTTAGGGGGATACTGGAGCGGACTGATAGAATTGTAAGTTTACAGTTTTGTAATGTAAAATATAAAATCATGTTTTATGATTATTTTATTTATGTAATGAAATTTAAAATTTTTTATCTAATTTAAGAATTGGTGCCTTTAAAACCAGATTGTAGGATTGTGCTTTTTTTAAATTAACAGATAAAGAGACATAAGGTTCTGTAATTATTTATAGATAGGAAAATATATCACATCAAAAATTTTTGGGGGGCTGGAGAGATGGCTTGGGGATAAGTCTCTGCCTTACAAGCAGAAGGTCCTGAATTTGATCCCAGGTCCCATGTAAAAACACCAGGCTGCACCAGCCTGTACTTCTGGCCCTGGTGGGAAGAGCCTGGGAAGTCCCAGAGTGAAGCAAAAAGGAGGTAGAAACAATCCAGGATGATTCCTGAAGTCACCCTTGGTCCTCCACAGGGACACACAATGCCCTCTGATATACACATAGATATACTGATACATATGTATATGTGCATGCATGTGCAAATGCTAAATAAATAAATAAAATTTTGAAAAGTTCATTTAGGACTGCAGGGATCATTCATTGGGTAAAGTGCTTACTGTGCAAGTGTGAGGATCTGAGTTTGAGTCCCAAGTAAAACTGGTATGGTAGCCTGTGTATGTAATCAGTGCTCCACAGGTAGAGACAACAGAATCTGGAGAAGCTTATGGACCAGTTAGCCTGCTGTATGCAACAGTAAGATCCTTTCTTAAATAAGGTAGAAGACAAATACAGACAGAGTTGTTCTTCAACCTCCACATACATGCCATGACATATGTACTATCATGTACACTGTCATGTACACATCATACATACATATACACACAAACAATATCTTTGTTGTTTTGTTGTTGAGACAGGACCTACACTGGCCACAGACTTACAATGTATCTGCTTTAGCCTCCCAGGTACTAAGCTGGTGGCATATGCCACCATTAGCTTAAAGACTCTTCCAAGTTCATGTGTTTAATGCTCTATCTGAAGAAAGGTGAAAATACTGAATTATCATAGCGGACCTATTTATTTACATTGGAAGAAAATGAGCAAGAAGAGTTTTTCATTTCAACTGGGTCACTAACAGTGCAGCCTTATCATTCTGTTCAATGCTTTAGGAATTCTAAGTCTATTAGGCAGCTAGAAATTCCAAATATACATACAATTTGGATTTTTCTATTTAGTAGCATCTTAAACTCCATCTGTCATATCGTTTTTGTACCTTGGCCCTAGGTTAAAATATGTAATGTAGTATGGAAGGGTCAGTTCATATTCACAATTCAGAATGAAAAGTTATGCATACCTTTTCCTGTATAAAGGACAATATATTAATTTGTGAATTGTTGAACATAGATTTGATTTAACCGAACTCATTTGTAACCAAATGAAGCTGTTTATTTGTAATATATATACTCAAATTTCCTTGACTTAAATGAAAATGGAAATCTTGACTTTAAGGATTTTACCTATTGGAAAGATATGTTTTATCAGTCACATTTTTTCATGTGAGTAAACTTGGCTATTTCTACATTATTATTCTATATGAAAGTATATATAATATAATAAAAAATTAAAAAGGAAAGTATATATGGTTTCTAAAATCTGTAAGATAATCTATATTATTTAGAGAAACTTTGTTATTTTATAAAGGCTGACAATTCATTGAGCGTGACATGGTAATAATACCTATAATCATAGCACCATGGAGTGGAGACAAGATTCCAAGTTTGAGGCTACTGTGGGCTATATACTATGACCTTGTTTCAAAATTAAAAGGAAAAGAATAAAAAAGAAAAAATCTCCATTTAATATAGATTCTCATTGTACTTCCATTACTATGTAACTTTTTTCCTCTCTAGAACCATGTTTTTTCATTCTCTTTTATTTTTTGATGTTGCATACATGATTATAATGAATTTATAATATTTTCATCTCTTAGTTCAAATCTCATCCTCTTTCTTTTTCTCCTTATAATCCTTCATCTTGCCTGCCAGACTGTCTCCTATTTTCAAATCTTTTCACTTGTAGGCCCACTTTCATCTAGTCTGTCTTTGATACCATATACCTGACATGATTCATGCTCCAGCAAGCATCCTGTATCAGTGGGTATACCACTGAAGAAAGTATCCTCCTTTTTCTTCCCCATCCACATTAGTCCTCATCAGTCTCTCAGATGATGGAGCTTGTTGGGGATCTTTCTGCTTTTGTGGTGACATGTTGATAAGACAGTTCCCGTGCAATTCTTGTGCAAGTATGCATATCTGCCATGAAATCTTGTTTACCATGACCATCTCATATCCAGGAGATGTCTGGCCCACTACTGTACCACTTCAAGTTCCTACAATCTTACCACCCTCTCTTCTGTGATGTTCCATCAGCTTTGGGATGGGTGGTGGGTGAGGCATATATGTCCTGTTCAGAGACAAACAGTCTGAGATCACTTATTTTCTACATTTTGGCAAGTTGTACTTTTCAATAATGAACACCTTCTGATCTAGAAGGCTTCTAGGTTGAATGCTGAGTGCTCTTCCAATCTATGGGTATAACAGGTATTTATAAAGCAGTTTGGTGTACTGTCTTCCTAGCGAAACATTCATAGTCTGCTCTTCTTTTGGGATCAATTTCTGTCCCTTTCATAGGTTCTTGTTCGAGTTTACAGTAACAGGAATGTGTTCCATTCTGACAAGTGGGTCTTAAATCCAGTCAGAAAGCTGTTGGTTGTCTCTTTGATGTGCATGCCACTGTTACATTGATGGTTACCTGTTACATACACTAAAGTGTGCAAACATACTGTCTTGTTACAAGTTCTAATTCAGTGTAAATTCGGATGGGCACCAAAGGCCTGTTGCTTTCAATAAGTCTCCAGTGTTCTTGCTGTTCCATGAACCACACTTGACATTAACAGTGTGTTGGCTTTGCATTCCTGTAACAAAATACCTGAGGTGAATACTTTTAAAAGAGCGATATGTGAGAGATGTAGCTCAGTGGTAGAGTGCTTGCATAGCATGTAAAAAGCCCTGAGTTTAATCCTCAGCACTGAAAGAGAAAGAAAGACAGAAGGAAGGGAAAACAAACACATAAACAAAGAAGACTTATTTTGAGTCACAGTTTCTGTGGTTTCAGCTCTCATAATGGCACTGTCATTGTAAGTCTGTAGTGAGGTAGAGAAACTTGGCGTACAATATATGGTAGAGCAAACTGCTCATCTCACATGGGCTGGAAAGGAACAAAAAGAGAGAGAGAGAAAGACAGTACACACCCTACAAAAAAGTTATCTAGTGTCCTTTGCTATTTCATGAAGATTGAAAAACCTCTCAGGAATAGCACAAGCTCTTTAGTAAGCAAGACAGGCTTCCTTATATACATGTCAAGATAGACTCCTCTTCAAGAAATTAAGATTAAAAAGAAGTCTGTCTTTATTAGTTTCTTTGTTCATGGAACAAGATAATGAGCAGAAACAATTTGTTGCCTTCAATAGCTAATTTGTAGAGGTAATATCTACATCTGCACTTAATTTTAAAATTTTAGGAAGTTGATTCTAATAAAATAAAGCTAAAAAGAAGTAAGTGTATTCCGGGAGAAGGAAGCAACTATAATTGGAGAAAGAGTATAAATTAGTTATTAAAAGAAAAAAGTTCTATTAAAAGAATTATTTATAACGTAAGGACTACCATTTAGCAAATAAAGACTGATGGAAAGAGAATAAAGTTTAAGAAGATTTTGCTAGGATAAGACCTTACCACACCTGAAATTATCTTGCAAATGATAATCACCATATGCAAATGGCAAAGATTCTGTAGCTCTCACAAGAAGATTTTCAGCAGAGTGTTAAGACTATAACCAGTCCTCAAGTTTTTAACTCAAGATGACATGGAAGAAAGCTTAGTTTCCATTTCATATGACTCTCAAGCTGATTACAAGTGTAATTTGGAGTCTGAGGAGATGCTTGCTGCCCAAGTTTGATTACCAGAGCACCCATAAAAAGCCAGGTATGGTGATAAATGCTTGTAATCCTAGAGCTGGGAAGGTGGAGACTAGAAGACCTAATTGGCAAGCCCCAGGTCAGAACAAGGTCACACTGTCTCATAAATCAAGGTAGAGAGAGGTTCATGAGATGGCTCAGTAGGTAAAAACACTTCACTGCTTAAGCCCACAAATCTGAGCTCAGTCTCTAAAACCTACATAAATAAGACATATGACTCTACAGAATTGTTTTCTAATCTCCACAGGTATGCTGTGGCATGCATACCCATAGTCAAGTCTCTGCCTCTGTCTCTGTCTCTGTCTCTGTCTGTCTGTCTGTCTGTCTCTCTCTCTCTCACACACACACACACATGCGCGCGCGCGCGCACACACACACACACACACACACATAAATGAATACATAAAAGTAATAAGGTGGACAGCCCCTGAGGAGCAATACACAAGCTTGGCCTCTGGTTTCTCCATACACATACACTGTACACAAACACACATACAAATAATATATAAACAAATAGTACAATTGGCAGTATGGGATGAGAATATAGCTTAATGATAGAATTCTTGCCTAAGATATGTGCTTTTATCCTCAGCACTGTAAAGAGAATAAGTTTTAAAAATGAATTGTAATATTTTAATGTGATATAAATCTAGTAGCTGTTTTCTCTTCAAAAAATTGCTTTATTCATGCCCAGCACAGCTTGCAGGTGGAATCAGGAAATCATCTTCAAGTACATAGCAAGTTCTGTGCCAGGCTGGGATATATAAAACCCTGTCTTAATACTCCTTGCCCCCAAGAAAATAGAAAGTGTTTGTTACAGATACAGTAGTATGTGTCTGTAATCCCCACACTCAGTCAAGTGGATGGTAAGTTTGGTGTCGACATGGGATATATAGTAGCTTTAAGGCCAGTTTATGCTATATATCAAGATAGTGTTTCAAAAAAAGGGGCTGGAGAGGTGACTCAAGTGTTAAGACTCTGCCTCACAAGGAGAAGAATCGGAGTTCAGATCCTTATAAAATCCAGATCTCATATAAAATCGCCAGGTGGAAATGGAGGTGGCTTGCACTTCTGGCTCTGGAAGGTAGAGCCTTTGCATCTCAGAATAAAGTGGAAAAAAGAAAAAGCTAGAGCAATCCAGGGTGATTCCCAAAAGTTGCTTTTGGGCCTCTAGAGGCACACACACTATTCTCTGACGCACATGCACACATGCGCATGCACACACACACACACACACAAATAAATATAAAAAATTGTCTTATGCTTAATACACTGAATATGGATCTATAAATCATCATTGTGACTTGTATGTTTATTATGATAAATATGTATATTTATATGCAATGACAGATACTAAAAATGGGCATTTTTTCTCACTTAGTTACTACATTGCTAAAACGTTTAATGCTATGTCATCAGTTCTAGAGTACCAAAGAAAGTTGCCAGTCCTGACTTCAGGCAAACCAATCTAGAGTCACAGATACTACATGCTAGTGGATGCCTAATCAGTAGGAGAAAGTGGTGTATTGGTAAACAGTTGTGCAGATGTGCAGTTCAACATATATTTTTATTTAACTAAAATTTGTAGTGAGCCCAGACTTAATGAGCAGGCCACATACTATACAAAAATGAAGAGAATATACCTGAAAACATATGTAAGTTCCCTGTAACTAGGAAAAGAAAAGGAGGCTGACAGAAACTATTCAACAAGTAACATGGCTTTTTCATTTCTGACTCTTTTGTTATATAGATATTACTGAAGAAAAAATTAATAAAGGCAATACTAAACTGTGTTTTGTATTTTTAAAGAATTCCTTGCAAATATATTAATAATCATTAATGATCACATATATTAAATGCTGAGTTGGTTCATATACTTAAGATAATCTAATTTTAGAATACTTTACTATCTGTAACTTGATAATAATAGTATGTAAGAAGCGTTGGCTATAATTTGAAATTTGTGTTAATATTTTCCAAATTTAGTTATATGAGCATCATAAATATTAATTTATTAATGTAATAAATATATATTTTGACAATTTTGTTTCCATAAAAATGCTGCTTCAACAAAACTGAAAACAACAAACCATAATTCAGAACACCAAAGACCCTACATTAATCCCCTGGAACTAGACCAGCAAAATCTCTCCCCATCCTAAAGCTCAGAAAACCTTGCAGAAGAGGGGGTGGCAAGATTCTAAGAGCCTAAAGATGGGGAGGACCACTGATATGCAAGATACTCCACATGGGTTGGGGCTGCAGTAGCCATAATGGGACTTTGCATGATCTGCACAATGACTGACATGTCAACGACCCCCTAAAGTCTAGCATGGATCACAGGCAGTACGATCCTTAGAGGCAAGGGATTAATATTCATAATAGAGTTCCTATACTAATGGGGAGCCCAAGAAAGGGCTCCAGGCTATGCCACTGGATCCTTACACCTCACTAGGGTGGAGGACTTGAGGTTTGGCATTCACACAAAAGGATGCTCCAGGGGATAGAAAGGGGGAAGGGAGAGGCACTGGGAGTAGGGGAAGGAGGGAGGTGGATGTAAGGAAGGGAAAAGGAGGAGAATACAAGGTAGGACTGGGGAGGGGTGGAGGGAAGGAGAAGAGGGGGGAACCTATTGAGCTTGTATGATTGATGAAAAAAATAAAACGTGAGAGAAGAAAATGCTGCTTCAAAAGTTAATGCTTAAAAATGGATCATCTCTGAAGCTTTTTAAAAAAAACTATTCATTCAGTAGTGTGTGTGTGTGTGTGTGTGTGTGTGTGTGTGTGTGTGCGCGCCAAAGGGCACATGTGTCCCTGTGGAGGACCAAGAGTGACTTCAGGAATCATCCTGGATTGCTTCTACCTCCTTGCTTCCCTCTGGGATTTTTCCAGGCTCCACCTACAGGACTATAAATGTAAGCTGCTGCCACTTATCTTCTACTTGCAAGCCACAGTCTTAACCCCTGAGCCCTCTCTCTCTGGAGCTTTTTAAAAAGTATATTGACTTTTTAATCAGAAATGGATTTAAATTGATATTAGAGTTAATTTAAAAATACCAATACTGGATAGAAATTTACTGAAGTTCCTGCATGTATTTCTCCAGGGAAAGCTTGAAAGCAGTGACAGACACTGAAGGAAAAGAAATGAAGAAAAAGAAAGAAGAGTATTTAACTTTCAGTCCTCTTACAGTTGTGATATTTGTAGTCATCTGCTGTGTTATGATGGTCTTACTTTATTTCTTCTACAGGTGGCTGGGTAAGAAGTCTTAATTTATGTTTGCTATTTTGAGCATACATCTTATTCATTTTGCTAGATTCATCTTTTCCTTTGAAACTTTCAACTAGTAAAAAAATAAGTTCTGAACTTGCCAGAAATGTTAATTTGATTGATATTTTTAAAAATTAAATTAAAAAATACAATGTCTAGTTGAGTATGTTGGATCACATCTGTAATCCTACTACTCGAACAAATCAAACAGGAGTTTTGTCATGTGTTTGAGCCCAGCATGGAATTCTAGGCCAGTCTGAGATACTGAGTTACAGAGTGAGACCTAGAACCTCATTCCTCTACACGTATGTACACACCTGAATGCCAAACACCACAGATATGCAAACATGGATGTACACATGTCCCGATACACCCACTTATATACATGAAAAAATGGAGAAAGGTAAAATATCATAATTTAATAAAGAGACCCAAAGAGTCAATATTTCTTGTATAATTATTTTTTCATCATTTTTCTGTTTTATAATTTAGTGTCTTGGGTTTTTTCTAGTTTATGTTTTGATAGCAATTTTCTGCATAGCATCAGCAATGAGTCTGCACAACTGTCTTGCTGCACTGATTCATAAGGTACCATTTGGACAATGCACGTATGTATCTCATGGGTAATGCTATAATATTGCTTTGGGAGATTTGATATACCATAGTACAGGGGAAAATAGAAGTATCATTTTTAAACCTGTGAAGTCTAATATAAACCTGTGTAGACCTATGAATATTTCAATTTTAATTTAGGTTAAAATGTTTGATCATTTTAAAATTTTTCCTGTACAAGACTCATTTAAAGTGTTCAGTACCATTTGTGACTAATAACATAATTCCATCATCACAGAAAATTTTGTTGGAGTGATTATCATGCCCCATTTGTTTAATCTAAAGTCGTGAAATTGGCATTTCAGTCACTTTTTAATATTTGGGACTTATAAAGTTAACATTATATTTTATCTGCAACATAAATTATTTCAATCTTTTTTAGGATTGTGTGCCGTGGTAAAAGCATTAAAGTGAGACTTATTTTCCTTTCTGGACTATGCATTGCAGTAGCTGTTGTGTGGGCTGTATTTAGAAATGAGGATAGGTATGTCTACTCAATATATTTGTTTTAGATTGGAGGATATGTTGTTACTCTTTCCCTGATTCTTATTCATTATTATTGTTATTTTTTGTTTTTTATCTTAGAAAGTATTCAAAAATTGTTTGTTTGTTTTTTTTAATGAGTGGAGTTTTTAAATCAGATCTGTCTGTGTGTCCCTGACTGGCTTGGCATTTACAGTACTGATTTCAGTTGGCCTTAAGCATGCAGAGATCCTCTTGCCGCTATCTCTAGAGTGCTGGGATTACAGATGTAAACTGCCACACCCTACAAAATAAATAGAACTTGTGTTAATGATTTGAAGACACACAAGGGAAGGAAATTGAATTTTTTAATACCTAGTCTCTAAAAATACTCCTTTTTTTTTTTGGTATATTATAATGGAGTGCTTTAGAAGCCTAAAAAACAGATATCTGAATGGATGATACAATGATT
Organism: Typhlomys cinereus; assembly: GCA_023101885.1. NCBI lineage: Eukaryota > Metazoa > Chordata > Mammalia > Rodentia > Platacanthomyidae > Typhlomys > Typhlomys cinereus. The sequence continues at coordinate 8,555,824 of JALPQD010000044.1, forward strand.
TCCAGAAAAAAGCAAACTGCAAAAGATTATGTAGAATATGCTAACTTTTATGTTAGAAAGAAAGGGTATGCAAAAGTCATCTATTTATAAAGGGTCATAGATGTAGAAGGCATCTATCCTTTGCTGAAAGAAAAACCTGATAAAAACCCATAGATTTAATTAATGATTTATTGATAAAGCTATTGATAACCTGGAAATATTTTGACGGTTATCAAAATTATTAGCTTTATAGTTTGAATGTTGGTTTCTAATAGAGTATTATTACGTAGCTTTCACGCTGTACCCAAGCCGTGTAGATGTATATAACACCAAGGTTCTTTGTTAGCAGTTGTACTTGAAGGAGACCTGTAAAAGTTCAGAGATTAAGAAAAATATGAACTTATATCTGCTAGACATTTTCTGAGATAGGCTTTCAACTTCTTAGTGTGATAACAGTCATATTCTGCCAGGAAAGTAATTTACTAAATAGGGAGAATATGACAGGTTTTTGTTGTTGTCGTCATTGCAGTTTACTAATTAAACAGTTCATAGAAGTCAAATGGCATTATTAGAATGATCTATTTATTTAGGTCTCATCTAAGATACTAGGTGAAACAATATGATAGTATCTTTTTATTATAGATGGGCTTGGATTTTACAGGATATCTTGGGAATTGCTTTCTGTCTGAATTTAATAAAAACACTGAAGTTACCAAATTTCAAGGTAAAGTATGCTTTACTTGAATCTTTTTTTTTCTCTTCAAGACATTATCATTGAGGTCATGCATACAGTAAAATACCCTTATTTTAATTGCACTGTTGCACTAATGTGTAACTTTTGTAGTCAACCATTCACTGAACTTCAAACATTTTTTATTTCTTTAAAAAGCTTATTTTGTTTGTCTGTAGTCACCTAGGCAAAGACAATCACTGATTTGCTGCTGAATATTTTAATTGTTCATATGCTAAATTCATAAAATCCTTTGAGATCAAATATCATGGACAAATGTTTCTTTAATCAATGACTTTTTAAAAGCAAATCGGAAAAAGAAAATAAAGACTTGAGTTTGATTTATAGAATAAAATTTACATAGTAGCAACAATAAAATGTTTTTAGAATTGTATTTGAGTGGTCCCATATTTTCTTGTGTTTGCAAAATAATATTGCTCTTATCTTAATTTAGAAATGTGATGTTTTACATGTAAATTTGCTCTTTTCTTCAACAGTCATGTGTGATACTTCTAGGTCTTCTCCTCCTCTATGATGTGTTTTTTGTGTTTATAACACCATTCATCACAAAGGTATGACCACATATATTTTCTTAAATATTTGAAGAAGCATGCTAAATGATGCGACTTTTAAATCTGGTCATAGATTATTAGTTTTCCAGTTTCTTACCACTGGTTGAGCTCTAATTTCTCTGAAGAAAATGGTCATTGGAATTGCCCTCTTAGTAGAGGATATTTTCAATCTTTTAGTCATTATGTTAGATCAAGAAGAGTATTTTGACTTATTAAAATGAGAATGTCTATAATTTTTCTTCCTTTTGTGTTTTTTTCCCTTGTAATCAATGTCTGCTATAGATAGTTTAGAGAAAAGAATGGAGAGAGAGAGGGCAATCTGTTTCTACTTACTTTTCTGGAGTCCTGATTTATGAGTAAGGAAGAACAGCACCCTACAGGTGTAAAGGCCAAGAGTTTAGATCTAATCTCAAAGCCCTAGGCAACTTGACCCTTTCTGCTTCAGTTTCCTGATCCATTGTGTGAGGAAGCATTGCTAGCTTTCCACTGTATCATGAAGATCACTGGAATTCTTTTGCTTGCAATTAGAGGAACCCGACTCAATCTTTCTGTGTCACGCAGGTCTGTGTATCCCAGGCCTAGGTGAGACTGACCTCATTAGAAACTAGAGCCAATACTCAAGTGTCCCTTTTCATTTGCTTTCTTTTCACTTGTCCATTTTCTCAGATTGCTGTTTCTGTGTCTGGAAGCTCCTTGATCATATATTCCCAGCTTTGTCGCCAACTCCTTAATAAAGTGAGGAGAGGAGCTTGATATTTTCCTACCTTGAGCATTTTCTTATGGATATATTACTTTTCAGTTATATGTTCTCCCACTTTTATTTGAACTGCTGCTTTGTAATTTTATATTGTCCTTGTCTTTCTCACGTATTAAGTACTTGGTATAGTTACTAACTTTTTCCTATGTAACCTTTTGCTGTTGCTGTCATTGTTTGCAGTACTGTGCATATGCTAGGCAAACCTTCTATCACTGAGCTACATTCCCAGTCCCCCCATTATAGTTTTATTTGTTCTTCAGACTCGACCATCTATGGCATCACTACAAACATGTTTACTGCTAATATTTACTGTAATCTATAAGAACAGATATGTGCCTATTGAGGAAAAAATTATAGTGAGGTTATAAATATAGTTAGATATTCCAAAATAATTCTACCCAAACTATTTTTCAAGCCCTTTTCCATAAGTCAGAGATTTTATTGGGCAGTAGTAACTTTAAAAAGAAAGAAAAAGGCTTGAAATATGGCTCAGAGGTTAAGACTCTGCCTTGAAAGCAGAAGGAATTTGAGTCCCAGATCCCACATAAAAACTGTTAGGCGAAGTGACAGTGGCCTGCACTTCTGACTCTGAAAGGTGGAGCCTGTGAAATCCCAGAGGAAAGCATAAGGAGATAGAACAATCCAAAATGTTTCCGGAAAGCACCCTTGGACCTGCACAGGGACACACAGCACCCTCTGATGCACACATGCATACACACATACACACACATGGATAAATAAAAAAATATAAAAAAAGAAAGAAAAAAGCATAAAATTGATCATTTTTAAAAATATGGTTTCAGACCAGGCATTTTGATGTGTGCCTGTAATCTGAAGGGACAGAGTCGGGTATGGCCTCAAGTTTGATGCCAACCTAGTCTACAAATCAATTTCCAGGCCAACCAGAACTACATAGCAAGACTCTGAAAAACAAGTAAGCAAAGGTATCCTAGCTATGTCAGTTTACTTGGTTTAAAAAAAATGTTTTTTAAGATACTCTATCAGAGATTTCATAATGAATGGGAAACATTTTCTCCACAAAGTCATTTGCATAAAGCTACTGATCTTATTAACTGATTAAAGTAGTTAATCCACAGTATTCAGTGGATGCAACTATAAACTCTAACAAAGATTTTAAATATGTTTTTCATTTTAAACAAAATTGTATCACTTTACAAATGCCAAAAATGTTATCCAGTTACTTTTCTTTCACAAAAACATTTCAGAATTTTAAAGGTATAAGCTAATAAACAAAATTAGCCTTGTTTCGTTTGTGATTTTTATCAATCTGATGTGATAGAAAAACTGAAATGCTCTTTGTAGCTCAGGTTACAGAGTTTCATTAACATCTTCTCAGTCTGATTCATTTGTTCTTATGGCTATGTGTTTTCCATTATTAGGCAGTTAAATTTTGTATCAGATGTTTATTAACGATTTTTATAGTTTTTACCATAAGTATGTTCTCCACGCAATCATTAGTGTTTTTGTTTTTTTGCAAGGCAGCATCTCAATGTTCAGACTATAGTCACATTCATAATCCTACCTCTCCTTTTTTCTTTTGTGGGATTAAGGAGTGTGCTCAGCAAGAGTCATATTTTGCTTGTTCTAGTTTCTCTTATGTTGTTGATATAAATAGCATAACCTCACAATGTAGGGAAACAAGAAGTTTATTCTTGCTTATAATTCTTGTCAATACTTCATAAGTATAGCAGGAGAGTTATACTAATATGAGGCACCAAGGGAGCTAGCCACACCATATTCACAACAAGAGCTGAGAGGACATTCTTTCTCACTTTTTAGTATGTCCATATACCAAATTACTGAACTGGTTCTCTCCATCTTATCCACCTGCCCAGAAAATGGTCCCAACCCTCATGGGCTTGGTCCTTTGACGTCAATTAGATAATCTCCCACAGGCTTGCTCAGGGCTTACTTTAACTATACAGCTCTTCACAGATGTGCCCAAAGGTTCATCCTTCAATTGTTAAGTTGACATCTATAGCTAACTGCCACCAGCCACTGCATCTCACAAATAGTTACTCACATATCTTTGAATGTATGAAAGTATGTAAATGATGGAAAACAAAAAAAAAACTCATTACATGGGCATTTTCTTTAGGAAATTGTATTAGTGCTAGTTTACTCCACTGACTCAAATCTTAACATAAGGAAAATATTTCCATAGTCAAGGATTTTATCTTTCCACTTAACTTAGGTATAAGTGAGTTCCTTTTCAAAGGACCTGTGCAGCACACACACGAAAATTATTATAAGTGAACACATTTGTCTAAACTTCAAGACTTGTGTCTTCCCTCAACACGTTCTGGTTTGCTTTTGCTGTAAAACATAAAATGAAGATATATACCGCAGGACTGGAAAGATGGTTCAGAGGTTAAGACTGCCTTGAAAGCAGAGGACATGACTTCAGATCCGTTAGGTAGAAATGGCAGTGGCCTGCTCTTCCAGTCCTGGAAGGCGGTGCTTGGGAAACTCCAGAGCAAAAAGGATGTAGAACAATATAGGATGATTCCCAACATCACCCTTGGGCCTCCACAGGCACACATTCTGCCCTCGGATACACACACATGCACACAACACCTACATACTCACATGCCTACATATACATACAAGCATTCACACAAAAACAAGTACACACACACACACACTTCAAGCCAAATATGTTGTTATGTATGCCTGTCATCCCAATGTTTGGTGTGTGGGGGGGGCAGGAGTATCTGTCCAGTCATTCTCAGTCACATTAATTGCCACAACAGCAACAAAAAAAGGATGTCTTATGCAATATTAGGTCCCTCAAAATGTTTTCCCTCTCTACAATAGACTAGACTATCAGGAGAACGTTATTAATGTACTCCTTATCCAGTCCACATACAAGACTTAAACAGACATAGGAAGGGAAATCCAGCTAAGATGTTGCAATTGGCGTACAGAAAGCACACAGGTTTGAAATTGGACAGGAGTCAGGCTAGACAGGAGTTAGCCTAGAAAAGCTCAGATTCTGTAGGGTTATGACTTTTCTAAATTTGGCTTAATTTATGATTGGTGAGTAGCCAGAAGGTCAAATGTATATTTATTCAAATAAAGTTACCTATATTGATTATAAGGCCAAATTGATTTTTATTGATATTTTTGAAAACAACTAAGAACTTTAATACATTATATAGGAAAAAGTTACAGATGTTAAATATTAGTCAGATCTGCAGGTACATTTGAACAATCAATGTAGGATATATTTTTCAGTGGAATGGTTTGCTGGGTGAATTTTGTTTCTGGTGTCTGGATTTTTCTCATGTTTACAGAGACTAGGAAAAAGCATCTACAGACTATTTTTTTTTTTTTGGATGGGTCATGTGCCATGGGCCTTAAATTATTCTTGAATAGTGGCTGATTGCTATCTTCAAAGGATTGGTAACTTCTGTAATCTTTCTCCTCTCTTTTAGAATGGTGAGAGCATCATGGTGGAGCTTGCAGCTGGACCTTTTGGAAATACTGAAAAGGTAGGAATGGCTGCCATGTAGAAAAGGTAGAATGGCTGGATCAATGTGTGTCTATGTGTCTAGTTAATACTCTTGACTTCCAGGGTGCATATCAAAGTATTATAAAACTTATGTCTCACAAAGTATAGCCCTTTTTGAAGTTATTGTAAATTATTAAATACCTATTGACTTGGGTTTCATCCTAGAAAGATGGAAACTTTGTGGAAGCCACTGGTCAACTCTCAGCTCCCCATGAGAAAGTAAGAATTATATTTCAGATATGTTCACTGGACTTTATACCCTCTGAGACAAAACTCTTCTTTGGGCGAGGAATCTAAATTGACCCCCCAAAAAAATCTGTTTCCAATTCTGGGTCCTAGTTTTGATAGTTAAAAAATTAAAGATTAGTTGTGATGATAGTAGATTAATACTTTTAATCCTACATGGTGTTGGGCTTAGTTTTCCCATGCTATATTTCTGTATCTTCAATATTTCTATATGTGTAGGATATATGTATGTTTATGTTCTTTAATTTTAAGGATTTTTAGAAAAATACCAGTTAAAAATAATAATAGTCAGTCCTTCCTTCCTAAAATAAAGATAGGAAGAAATTTATTATTATTGGCCTTTTCTTTTTTTTTCTTTCTCTTTTTTACAGTTACCAGTAGTTATCCGAGTGCCAAAGTTGATGTATTTCTCAGCAATAACTGTATGCTTCATGCCTGTTTCACTATTGGGTTTTGGAGATATTATTGTACCAGGTAAGAAAGGACAACAATTTCCAGTAAAACTGTACTGATGATTTTAAAGAGTCATGTGCATGGTGTCTATTGAAAACTACAAAGCTGTCTACTTCTAGCTTTCAATAGACCTGGGATCAATGACAAAAGTGGAAAAATATTGTCCCTGATCATCCAGAAAATTCTTGCCTTTACAATACATTGTTTTGGGGGGTTCGTGCTTGCCACAATACTTGGAGAATGTCCAGCAAGTTTTAGGAATGTTCCATATCTAAATGGAAGCATCTATTGGCACAAAAAGTTAAACTATTACTACTTGTTTGGGATTGTGTTTATTGCAATGAGGGAAATATGGAGATCTGTAACAACTATGAGTAGGTGGTGATCCATTTTCCAAACTGTTACTTCCTGAAAAAGTGACTTGAAACACTAAGGATCTCTAATAAAGTATATTTTTGGGATCCTTTCTAAAAGTCAAATATAATACCATAATTTCTGTTACTTCTGTTTAATAATAATAGTTATGCTTATTCCTTCATTTCCTGACATTTTGACCCAGATGGGGGAAAGTGGCTTAGAGATGTTAGCAAGACAATATTCAAGAGGTAAAATAACAGACAGTTTGGAAAATGGATCACCAGATCTCCATATTTCCCTCACTGCAATAACCACAATCCCAAACAAGTAGTGATAATTTAACTTTTTGTGCCAATAGATGCTTCCATTTAGATATAGAACATTCCTAAAACTTGCTGGACATTCTCCAAGTACTGTGGCAAGCACAAACCCCCCAAAACAATGTATTGTAAAGGCAAGAATTTTCTGGATGATTAGGGACAGTAAGTAGTGTTATGAACAATAGCTGAGTGACTATGGTAAGCACATGGGGCTGATTTTCCAGGAAAGCTAAAACTACTGAGAAGATTGTGCTGAACATTGAATGTTTGAGCCCACCTGAAAATCTAAGAGAAGTTTGCAAGGGAAACATTCTGAAGTGGGAAGAAAAGGGAGGAAAAAGAGCCAAACGATCCACTTCTAAGTGTAGGCTGATATTTCGTAATAAAGATAATGGAATCATAGGAAATAGTTTAGGGGTATTATGATTAATCATGTTTCTCCATCAGCTAAAAGTCTGCCCTTCTTCACTTTTCTTCCATCTCCCAGTATATTAAAACTGGCTACAGATGAGTGGGGAATACTGGCTTTTCTACAAAAGCCCTTCTGTTTTCTTAGTAAAGCCATAGAAAGAGAGAAGCTGGCAGTGTGACCTATGAGTTGGCATGACAAAGTCCACTGTAGCTACTACTCCTTCACTTCAATGGATTTCCATTCATGGAATTCATAAGGCAGGGTAAACCTTATTTGGAATAACCTTATAATTCTTTGGATTTCTTTAAACTTACCCCTAATTTTACCAGTTTCATACTGAGTATTGCCTCAGATTTGGAACATAGTCTTTGTCATAGAGTTGGTAAAAGTCAAATAAAATTTTACATCCTTAAATTTAGAATAGAAAATTATTCTAAAAATAGAAAAATATTAAAATCTAGATATTAAAAATCGAAAAAAATAGAAAAAATTCCTAAATGTAAAGTTAATGACAATATACTATATGATTTATGCTTAAAAGCCAAATTTTGATGGGGAGGGTATTATCATGTTTTTAACTTGTAGAAATGTAATTAAACAGCACATCTTGTAAAAGTAACAAGAACTTGATAGTTAGAGACCAGAGGTAATTAATTCAAATGTAGGGATACCAAATTATTCTATTATTTTAATTAGTTATATTTCATTTTTACTGCTTTATGAAATACTTATTTAATAAGTACAACCTGAGATTTCTTCTTTGAGTTGCTCAGCATGTGCAAATTAGAATTTGTATTTCAGTTCTTTACATTAAAACTCTAAGTCATTTTATTCTACTAGAAAAGAACTCATTTAAACATCATTTGAAATTGTCTTCCTTGATGCCTTTTTCAATGTATTTAAACACATATGTTTATTCACTTATTTAAATTGAAAAATAATTGTTTTGAAATATGTAGAATGACAGGCAAGCTAATGAGTATATGTATGACCTCACATACCTCCCTTCCCACGTCCCATGTATGGGTTTGGGTGTATATGTGTGACTTTGGTAGAAGAGGACACTGTGTGTGCCTGTAATGCCCCAAGCGTGATTTCAGGAATCATCCTGGATTGCTCTAATTCCCTATTGCTTTGCTTTGGGATTTCCCAGGTTCGGCCTTCCAGGGCCTAAAGCAACACTCTGTAATTTCAGCCTACCGTTTTTATTTGGGATCTGGGCACCTTTTGAAACTTAGATCCTTTTGCTTGTGAGTGGACAACCTTGCCTAGTTCTTGATGGAAGTGGGAATGCTTCAACAAGTTTTTCCCCATTTAGAGTCATCCTTGCAGTAGACTTGTTGTGATGGCCTTTATTATGTTGATATAAGTTCCTTCCATTCCTGTTGTCTCTAGGGCTTTGATCATAAAGGGATGTTGGATCTTGTCCAAAAAATTTTTCACATCTATGGAGAGAATCATGAGATTTCTTTCCTTGCATTTGTTTATATGATGAATTATATTTATTGATTTGCATATGTCAAACTAACCTTGTGTGTCTGGAATAACTCCTACTTGATCATGGTGAATGGTCTTTTCATATGTTTCTGAATCTGATTTCCTAAAATTTTGTTGAGGATCTTTGCATCAGTGTTCTTTAATGAAATTGGTCTATAGTTTTTTTTATCATATCTTTATTTGGTTTTGGGACCAGTGTAATATTAGCTTGTAGAAAGAGTTTGGACATGTTCCTTCCTTTGTTATTTTATGGAATAGTTTAAGGAGTAGTGGTATTAGTTGTTCTTTAAAAGTCTGGTAGAATTCTGTGCTGAATCCATCTGGTCCTGGGCTTTTTTTTTGGTGGGAGATTTGTAAATACTTATTTAATTTTGTCATTTGTTGTAGACTATTTAAATAGTTTAACTCATCATAATTCAGTTTTGGTAAGTGGTGCATACTTAGAAATTAATTTCATTCCCATTATCAAGTTTTTATGATTCTCACCATTTCTTTGGTATCAGTTGCAATAACTCTTTTTATCTCTAATTTTATTAATTTGTGTTTCTTTCTTTTGGTTTTGATCAATTTGGCTAAATGTAGATCACACTTGTTGATTTTTTTCAAAAAGCCAGCTTTGTTTGATTGATTCTTTGTATCATTTTCCTTATATCAATTTCAGATATTTCTCCCCTGATTTTACTAATCTCTACTCATCTACTGCTTTTGTGATTGGGTTGTTATTGTTTCTCTAAAGCTTAAAGTTACATTGCTAAGTCATTTACTTGTGATGTTTCCATTTTTTCTATATAGGGATCGAATGCTATAAACTTTCTTCTTAGGACATCCTTCATGGTGTCCTAGAAATTTTGATATGCTATGTTTTCATTATTATCCATTTCTAAGAAGTTTGAATTTCCATTTTGATGTCTGCCTGAAACCATTCGTTTAGTGTCATGGTATTTAATTTTCACAAATTTGTGTATTTTCTGTTATTTGCCTTGTTGTGGATGTCTACCTTTATTTCATGGTGATCTGATGAAGTACAGGATATAATTCCTACTTTCCTGTATATATGGAATCTTGCTTTGTGGCCTAATGTGTGGTCTATTTTGAAAAGTTTCATGGGCTGCTAAAAAGAATGTGTATTCTTTAGTGTTAGGATGAAAAATTTGGTAGAGATTGGTGGGTTCATTTGAGTTATGATTTGATTCAGCTCCAGTGTGTCTCTATTCAGTTTTTGTTCTGTTGACCTATTCAATGATGATAATGGGGTATTGAAGCCCCCTACTATTACCGTTTTTGGGTTGATTTGTTCGTTTAATGAATGTGGGTGAGCCTATATTAGATGTGTATATATTCAGTATTGTGATGTTTTCCCGATAAATTGTTCCTTTAAATAATATGTAGTATCCATCTATATCTTTTATCATTTCTTTTGGTTTGAAGTCTATTTTGTCCAATACTGAATTGCTACTCCCACTTATTTCCTTGTTCTATTAGTTCAGAGTACCTTTGACCACTCATTTGCTCTGAGAATGTGCCTGTCTTTCCTGGTGAGGTGTGTTTCCTGAAGGCAGCAGATTGTTGGATTGCGATTTTTAATCCCTGTTTATAGCCTATATCTTTGATTGGTGGGTTAATTCCATTGACATTTAGGGTTATAATTGAGAAATATTTGTTGATTTGTCATTTTCTGGGTTTTGTAGTTTTTATATATGTATTTCTTTGCTTAATACTTGTGTTGGTATTGTTTTCCCCTTCTGTCCTCATGGGTATGTTTGTCCTCTTCTTGAAGTTTGATTGTCTTTTCTAGCATCTTCTGTAGACCTGATTGAATGGTCATGTAGGCCTTCTATTGTCCTTGTGGAAAATTTTTCTTTCCTCTTCAATTATGACTGATAGTTTTGACGGATATATCAGCCTGGATTGGCATTTGTGCTTGTTCATGACTTGAAGCACATCTTTCCAAACTCTTCTGGCCTTTACTGTTTTCATTGAAAAATCAGCTCTTACTCTACTAGGCTTACTTTTACATGTGACTTGGTCTTTCTCTCTTGAGAATCTGAAAACATTCTCTTTGTCTTGTGTCTCTGGCGTTTTGACTATTATTTGCCATAGCAAGTTTCTATTTTGGTCATATCTCTTTCCTTAGATGTGGAAAATTTTCATTAATGATTGTGTGAAAAATTTCTTCTGGTATGACTTTTTAGGTATTTTGTTTTTTGTTTTTTTTTTTTCTGGGATTCCATGAATGAGCAGGTTTGGCTTCTTCAAGGTATCCCATAGTGCTTGAATATTTCTCTCAAGTATTTTTTTAGCCTTTTAAATCTCTTTAATTGATCAAATTTGTTGTGCCATCTTGTCTACTAATTCTGATAATCTTTTTTCTGCTTTATTAGTTCTGTTGTTGAGACTCTCTGTTGAACTGTGGATTGTAATTAGCTTGTTTTTAATTTCAAGTTTAATCTCTCAATGTGATTTTTCAACTTCTTTGTGCTTAATTTTGTTTCTTCAACTGCCTTTTTCATCTCCTCTAGGTACTTCTTATTTCCCTGTTTATATTTGCCTGTGGTTATTTAACTATTCTTGGATTTCCTCTTTCATTGTTTTGATCATATTAATAAACTTTGAAAAGCATTACCTTTGTTGGTTTCTTGTCTAACATCTAAGTAGCTATTCTGGTTGAAATCCATCATTATGGGGTAGACATTTTTTGTAGATTGTTTTCATTTGGTTTTTGTTGTACCTTGTAGATTTATGGTGTGACTTGGACATTTTGTGTTTGGTCTACAGTATCTTTATTAGGTGTGTGTTTTTGATTCTTTTGAGCCAGACAGACTTACCACACTTGGCAGTTGTTGGGACTGCTTGCCTGGGTGTGAAAGGGTCATTCTAGGGTTGCTTGTTGGTGTTTTGTAAATAAGGTTAGTGTAGTGCTAAAGGAGTGTGTAAACTCCTGTTTAAGGGGGTGATGGACTCTTAGTCTAGTTTTAACTGAGAGTTTTAAGATTTGATATCAAGGTTTGTTTGGTGAGGTTTGGGTTTAATATCAAAGCAGATTTAAGATCCTAAAATAGGTTGGATTTAGTAACCAGGAGTTAGGGATAAGTGTGATATGGCAGATTTTAAGTCATTAGAGGTGTGTAAGGGCAAATGGTTAAGACCTAAAAGGGTGGGTGTATGGGGCTTTGGGTATGCTATATAGAAATCTTAAACAGTGGTGACTGTTAATGATGTTAAAGGAAAAATAGAATGGGTTTCTTTTCTTCAAGTTACATGTGAAGATTCTTTTCTGTTGGATGGTAAACTTTTGTGGGTCCCATTATATGGTGTTGATCTACTGGTCCCTGAGTTGTGGTTTCTGGTGCAGAGGTTGCGTCCTGGGGTGTTGTGGGCCAAGGTGACTACTCTGCTTGGTCCACAATCTGTTCCCTGGTACAGTCCCTGGGACTTTGGGGGCTGGGCTGCAAGTTCAACTTTAATTCTTAAATTCTGCTTATAAATAAGATCATATAGTATTTGTCTTTCTGTGACTGGCTTTATTTTTCTTCCTTAATATGATATCCTCCAAATTCATCATAATGCTGATATCAGACATGACAAGCTTTTCCTTCTCAAATATGTGTGTACATGTAATGTTGTGTATGTTTGCATGTTTACCTGTGTACATAGCCCAGAGGTAAAGATGAGTTGTCTTCCTTTATTGATCAACTTCATTTTCTTAGATTAGGTCTCTCATTGAATCTGGAGTTTGTTGATTCAGCTGGATTAACTCTGGGAATCCACTGGCTCCAACCCAGTGCTGCTGTTGCCACACCTGGGTTTTATATCAATGCTAGATATTCAAACCTCATGCTTACAAAGCAAGCACTTTCTCCACTAAACCATCTCCCAAGTCAAATTTCCTTTTCCTTTTAAAAGGATGAATAATATTCCATTTTATATGCACACCAATTCATTTGTCTGTTCATTCATTGACAGATACTTTGATTTCATATCTTGACTGCTCTAAATACTGTGTTGAATACATCTTTTCAACATACTACTCTCATTTTTTTGTAATATATGCTTGGTAATAGAATTGCTGGATTTTATCATTTATTTATTCAGTGATGGATGACAAGATTTTGTAAGTACAAAAGATAAATCCTTTGCCCATTTTCTAATTGGTGTTTTCTTGCTGCTAACTTATTTGGGTTCTTACCTATTTTAGATATTAGTCCTTCACCAGATGTACGTGGTGTGAATGCTCCATTCCATACATTCTCTCAGCTGTCAGTTTTTTCTTGGCTGTACAGAAGGCTTTTGGTTTCATAAAATCCCATTTGTCTATTCACTATATTTTTTAGTGAAACATTTGCAAGTTTTTCTTTGTGACAAGGAATATTGAACAACTAATTAAAGTGATGCTGTTTGAGCACTATTCAATGGTTTGGGAATATAGGATTAAATTTTAAAAGTCAAAATATTAAACTTTATAAAAATTTAAGATACTTAATATTCTCATATTGCAAAAAGAAAAGTTAAATATGACCCATACTCTTGCTTAATTGGATTTGTATTGCCATTGTTTTAAAAGAGTAATATAGAGTTTGGGGTTTTCTTTAGGCCTGTTGATCGCATACTGTAGAAGATTTGATGTTCAGATTGGTTCTTCTATATATTTTATTTCATCCACAATTGGTAAGATTTATTTCTTTTTATTATGTTATATTGTTTAGAAGAAAATATAGAGATCTAGAAATTGTAGTCTAAAGGGAGATAGTTTAGGGAATTTAGTTTGAGGTGGGAAAATAGGGGGACTGAGATTGGGTAATAAGGGGTGAAAATGATATGAAAACATGTGTAGAGCCCTAAAAGAATATAAATAAATAATAAATAAAAAGTAGTAGACTATATTATTGATATTACCAGTTCTATGTTAAATGCTACAGAATACTTGGGGTAGAAATGGTATATAAATATTATGTTGTTGAAGTAAACATTAGAGACTAGAGTTGTAGCTTGATTGGTAGAATGCTTGGCAACCCTAAATGACATCCAGGTTTGATTCTGAGCACCACATAAACAGACTGGTAATGCACACTCAAAAATCTCAATACTCAAGAGAAGAAAATCAAGAGTTCAAAGTCATTCTCAGTTTCATGAATTTTTGTCCAACCTAGAATACATTTGACCTGGTCTCTAAACAAGCAGACAAACAAACAAAAAAGTTACGAATTCTCATATAGAAATAGGTCCCCAAAGAGTAAAGTTACAACAATGTAATACAGTATACAATTTAAGAGCTAGATTTTGGTAAAGAAGAAAGTATCATTTTAACACTCAAAAATAGAATTAAACAGAAAATCTAACATATGCAACAGAGAACTTACTTTATTCATTATATATAAATAAAAATTAATTTGAATAAACTGAAAGATAGTCATTTTATGATTTTAGCTAATTAGTCATTTTTATAGTATCAGTTTCCAGATTTTTTTAATAAACACAGTCTGAGATTTCTTTATTTATGAATTAACAAAATATGTTTTTCCATTCTAAAGAAATAATTAAAACCAGGTGTAGTGGTATATAGGCAAAGGCAAGATGACTGGGAATTCAGAGTAATTTTTGGCTACATGATAAATTCATGACCAGACTGGATCAGTATGATCACTCTGTAGGCAAAAGTGTTTGCCTTGAATCCTGACATAATTTCTATCCCTAGAATTCACATCATCATGGAAGGAAAGAATTGACTCCACAAAGTTGTCTTGTGACTTTCAAACATGTCTTATGGCACATGCATATATACAACCCAATACTATTGCTACTATTACTTCTACTACTAATAATTTCAATTAAAATAGATGGGATTATACTTTAAAATTTATATCCTAAGATGTTAGAAGTTTTAAAAGGAAAGTATATGTTAAATAAAATGCTGAAGTTCTATATATGTTTACTAAAGTATCTGGGACATAAGTAGCCAGTAAATTATTACTTTTTTAGCATATTGTGTGGATAGCTATGTGTTTTTATAAATGAGTTCATGGCACAGTAATATCTCACTTGTGACAGCAAGGCTAGTTGTCACTTCTTTTTCTATTACTGGGAAAGTTTAAAACAAAAATTAAGAAAAAAGTTAGTACTTTTGAACATACTAAATGGATGTGCCAGAGACCATGTGCCAAAATTCTTTATGCTTGAATAGAAAGCCTTCACCAGAGGCACTGAGACAACTGTTCCTGCCAGGCTTTCTAGTCCATGGTAGATAAATCCAATATGTTCAAATATATATGAAGAAAATGATATTTCTAGAAATAGGTATGTGGAGATTCAGGAAGAGGAGGACTTAGAAGACAGGAGAGAGAAGAAGAAGAAAAGGAGGGGAGGAGGAACTGAGAATGAGAAGAGTAAAGAAAGAAAGGAGTGAGGGAGAGGTGTAGGAAAGAAACAAATGGACTATTTACAGAAACAAGAAAAGCAGCCTGAGGTACTTAATATGGTACCCTCTAAGGAATACCATTCAATACCAATCAGCATGATAAAGACCACTTAATGAAAAGACAAAACTATGGGTTTATTTGTCAATTCTGTTATATAACTTTAGACAACTAATTCAGTCTCCCTGGTCTTCTATTCCCTCATCTTTAAAGTCAGATATTTTGTGATCATGATGAAATCCCAAATCATTAAAAAAGTAAAAATGATGTTTGATATTCAGTTATTAAAGAAGTCCAGAAAATTTTTCATCAGTAGAAGACAGTTTTTCAAAATGATTTTGATGCCTCCAGGTATATATTTTAGTCATCTGAAATGACTAAAAATCTCAACATCCTTAATAATAACAGATATTTGATATTTTCTTATTGTGTTATCTTAATCTGTGATTATTGGTTAGTTTGAAATACTCACCAATTTTCAGATCTTTTTAAAGCTCTGTAGAACTTTTCTTCTATAAAAATAGTCAAGGAAAATAATAAAATTGTGGTAAGATATCATTTTGCAAATCTGTCTTCTAAAATATTTTAAATGAAAATTTTCAAAATAAAATGGAAATATTTCCGGTATTTTGATGGGAGAAGGGAAGCACACTTTGGGCAGAATGTAGGACTAAAATTGCATATTTTTCCTGCAGCCTATGCTGTTGGCATGATACTTACCTTTGTCGCTTTGGTGCTAATGAAAATGGGGCAACCTGCTCTTCTATATGTAGTACCTTGCACACTTATTACTGCCTCAGTTGTTGCTTGGAGTCGTAAGGAAATGAAAAACTTCTGGAGTGGTAGCAGCTATCAGGTATGTACTTACACTTCATAATTCACTGGCTGAGTTGGGCTGCAAACAGCCTATTTATAGAAAAGCTTTTATGTCCCAGAAAGTTACCTTAGATCTGTCAGGATTGTCTTAAATTTTTTCCATTATTGCTTCTTTCACTCATATCTACCTGCTGCAACATTGCAATTGAAGCCAAAAGCCTGGTGACTCAAGATCAAATTGTAGTGGGAAAACCTGAGAAAAAAACGTAGTAACATTTCAACACACGTTCAGAATCCTCATTAAAGTCAACCTCATGAAAGATGTAACTGTTTAAAATAAGTACCAAATTTTGATAATGACATCAGTTTTTAGTAAGGGTCCTAAGTTTTTTTAAAATAAAAGATGTATGTCCTTCCCAGCATTTGAATGTGCCTAATTAACCTCTATTTGACACTCATTTCAGTTTAAATGGATCAAAATGGTCTTTTTTAAAAATTCCTAGAACAAAGAAATTTTAATTCCAGGATCTGTCATTTTTGAGTTTTTCTTATATAACTGTTCTTTATATTCTAGTATTCTCTCTGAATTGAAATTAAGGAACTTTGAGTAATCCTTGCCTACTGAAGACCATAGCATTGACCCCTTGACAACAGTACTTTGTAAAGCAGTTATCTCTGCTTTGTCCTATTAAAGCAAACCTTCTTCTCTTCCCACATGTATGATGTGTTTATGGTCATGTGAACAAAAAAAGACACTTAGCAAGAGAAGGCTAACATGACATTACTGGCCTCTGTAACTGAAAAAAGCACTGATTTAGAATTCTTTCTGATAAATACTATCACTTCTGCTTGAGATTTAGATAAAATAATATTTCCTTCCACACTTTCAGTAGATGAATGTCTATGTCACTGAATGATCCTATCCTATTTTGCTCTGGCTATATATAATATTCTCTTATAGTAGTTACTCTGTTATTTATTTTGACTCCAAAATTTTCTTTAAGAGGATTATCTAGATAATATCACCAAATTGAGATAAAAAGATGTTCATTGCTTCACCTCTGGTCTTTGTTCTATGTTAAAGACAACTAGGCTAATAAATTTAATTCATGTTGTTGTCAGTTAACATTATAAAACTCTATCTGTAGACTATTTAATACTTCAATGATTCTTTTGTGTATAGTTTTTTCCGTGTGTGTGTGTGTGTGTGTGTGTGTGTGTGTGTGTGTGTATGGATGTGTGTGTATACATGTGTATTGGCATGTGTAGAAGAGGGCACTTGATTGTGTGTGTACCTTTGGAAGTCCATTGGTGACTTCAGGAATCATCCTGAATTGTTCTACCTCATTATTGCTTTGTTCTGGGTTTCCCAGATTGTTTCCAGGGCTATAATTATAGGTTGCAACCTGTCTGCCTGGCATTTTTGTTTGGAATTTAGGGTCCCAAATCTTTTGCTTGTAAGGCAAAGGCTTAAACCCTTGAGCTATTTCCCCAGCAATACTATCATAATTTTATTATGTATAAAGGCATTAAGAATACAGACTAACATATAGTAAAAAGTGTGGCCTGTTGCCTGGCTACTTCTGATATGGTCATTCATTGTTCTATGACCTTAGCAAAGTTATTTTACTTCTTTGAGCTTCAGTTTCCTCCAATATAAAATGGGATAATAACAATCTACAAAAGATTATTGCTAATTGTTAACTATTAATTATGCCAGCATGTGCCATTTTCTTAGACTAGTACTTATTGTACTATCATATCACAAACTGTAAATATGTTATTGTTTGTCAGAGTCAAGTTTTTTTGGTTATTTTTAAATTCACTGGTCCATTTTTCATTTTCTTGTTTTCAGTATTAAAACTTTGGATTTTGGTTAAATATGTTTTCTTTGACTTATTTTTAAATGAACAAATCCTAAGCCTATCACAAGCCTCAGAGAAAAAAATTCTGTTTAGACACTACCATTTTTCTGTTATGAGCCAAATTTTAGGAAATTTTAAATTTTAGGCAAATTAGTTTCAGAATATTAAAAATTTATTGCCAGATGAGAGTCTGATATTTTTCTAAAAACTCAGTATTTTTCAAAATTACAGAACTAATATCTTCACAAAGTTATTCCCTTGCTTATGTACAAAGGAAAATCTTTCTTGCTTATGGTCCAACTTTTAAGCCAAAAATAGTATAGTTTAAATGCTGCTTTTTGTGAGTGACAGTGACAGTTATTTCATCTCTGAGAACTCATTTATGGATGAATATGGTTGGGTGTCCAGAAAGAGTAGTTATCAGTTAATTAGTTATTGGTTAATTGGTTCTTAGTGGTGGTTAAGCTAGTCTAAAGCATGGTGAGACATTTGATGTTGAACTCAGATAAGGCCAGGCAAAGGCTCTAAAGTAAAGTAAAGAACCTCAACAAGCTAGTAGGATAGGGAAACTTGATGTGGGCCTAGTGACTATAGGCTCTGGTTCTCTCATTCAAAGACTTAAGTCCTCTGCCTTGAAAGCAGAAGAACCCGAGTTCAGATCCCAGATCCTATGTAAAAATGCTGGGCAGAAATGGTGGCAGCCTGTACTTCTACCCTTGGAACACAGCTTGGGAAACTCCAGAGCAAAGCAAAGAGCAATCCAGAATGATTTCCTCCACAGGCACATACAGTCTTCTGATGCACAGAGACACACACACATAACACAAACATACACACACACACACACAAGTGAATTTCATATTTGGAATTTATCCTGAAGATATTTCTTTATGGATAGGCAGATATATCAAAATTAAAAACAAAATCAAATTCTGAAACACTTTGTTCCTTTTTTTTAACATTTTTTATTATTATTTCCGCTCATACAAACTTAATAGGTACACCAGTTCCCTCCCTCCCTCCTCCTCCCCCCCAACCCCCTGCCCCCCCTCCCCTCACCCCTCCCTTCCCATCCCCCAGTGCCTCCCGCCCCAATTCCCAGAGAGTCCTTTAATATGCATCCCTGACTCTCCTCTGGGCCCTCCTCTCCGATGCGTACAAGGACCGAGTGGCATTTCCCTGAACCCTTTCCTGTGTTCCCCTTAAGCATAGGAACACTACTGTGGTTGCCAATCCCTTGCCTCCAAGGATCTTGGTGCCTTTAGCAGATGCTAGACTTTGCGAGGTCAATAGTGTGTTGGACATTGTGCAGGGCATGCAATGTCCAATTATGATTGCTTCGGCCCTAACTTGTGTGGAGTATCTTGCAAATCATTGCTCCTCCCATCCTTTTGCTCTTACACTCTTACCGCCCCCTCTTCCGCAAATTTTCCTGAGCTTCAGGATGGGGAGAGATTAGGCTGGCCTAGTTCTAGGTGGTTGATATAGAATCTCTGAAGTTCTGGATTGTGGTTTGTTGATTTTCTTTTGCGGTTTTGCTGCTCCTGCAATGCCCTTCACTCCATCCTGATGGGCACTGTATGTCACCCCCTGGCCAGAGACAAAAAGCTGTTAAACTGGAGTCTTATTATAAGAGCACATTCAAGGATAGATGTAATAAAAGTTGGAAACCTCAGTGAGGGAGGGGTCAATCACCCATTTGCAAAATGGTTACTTTTTATCTGCCAGACTATGTTCCTTTTTTAAATAGGTGATTTTCAACCTATAATAAAAACAAAAACCAGTACTTTCCACTGGAGACTGTTGTTGGGGATTGATGATAAGTATGGAGCCCAGAGTTTTCTCAAGTAATTGAGCCACGTCTCAGTCCCTGGAGACTGTTTTAATATCATAGATGGTCCTGACAGTCTTTTTGCACTTTTTGCACAGTAGATAGATTTACCTCATGTGTTGTTGTAAGGTGGAGACTTAGAAATGCTTCTTGACTACATCAGTTACTCTTATCTGTTGCTGTGAGAGAACACCCAAAGTCAAGCAATTTAAGACAGAAAAAGGAGATTTATTCAGCATACCATTCCAGAAAGGAGATACAGTCCATTATGGCAGGAAAGGCATGGCTGGCTGGCAGAGGCTGAGGGGGAAGAAGTCACTGCAAACATCTTGGAGGCTGAGAGCTGCTGTAAGCTCAAGAGCAGACTCACTAACTCAAGCAGAGTGGGGATAACCAACCACAAGGCCCACTCTGTGACTGCCTTCCTCCAGCAAGGCCTAACCCCCTAAAGGTGCCATGACTTTCCCAAATGACTAAAGATTCAAGCACATAAAGCATGTGGGGGACGACTCATATTTCAAACCATGACATTGATGTAAGTCTTCATTCACCCTTATTGTGACTTTCTCTCATCAAAAGAAGTAATATTTCTATACATCTTGCTAAAATAATGATAATTTAGAAATTTCAGCCATAAATTTTTATCTGAAGGCCAGTTGTATTTCTTTTAAAGTTTTTTCCCCCTTTTCTGGAGAATATCAAGAGCTTTACTTGAAGTCTTAGTTTTAAATAGTTTAAATAAAAGATATTTCCCCTCTGTTTTTCCCTGGAAAGAAAAATCAAGCAGAATATAATTATTTTAGGAGAAACAAAAACTATTTTTTATGTTTTTAATAGTAAATCAAGTGAGATTCATAGAGCAGACTCCAATGGACTCATTTACTCTGGGGGTTAGTAACTTTTCAATTCATTGATGTCTATTGGACAATGAATTTTGTCTCTGTTAAATGTCAGTAATACTTATGATTATTTTTAGAAGTCACAAGCTGTAACTGACAAGTCAGAATATAGATTCTTAGAGTGACTTTCCTTGAGGACCAGCAATTCCAGTTGCACATGTGTTTATTAGGCTATTCTAAATAAGTAGAAATATAGAAAATACCAACTTCGCTAATCCAAAATGAGAGAACACATTTCCAAACTGCAATTTGGCTGTTTGCCTATTTGCCTATTTGCAAATATGAAAATTTAAACTAGTTTTCCAATTGTTTTTATTGACTATGTTGATTTATGTTATTAAAACCTTAAATTCCAAGTTTTCTTTGTTTTTATATAGTTTTTACCGGAACCTTAACAAAGAGGAAGTAAAGATATTTCTTAACTAGTTGACTTTGAAAGTGTAGTTTGTTTTATTGTTTGTTTGTTTTTTAATTTGGCTTGCTTTTCCGAACTTCATAATCCTTCTGCCATAGCTTCCTGAGTGCTAGGATCACAGGTTTCCCGTACAACTAGCAAATCTCTATATTTACAGATTAGATTATAGTGCCTGAGAATTAGGAAAGCAGAGGGATGTTATAATGTTGTGTATATAGACTATTTCAAAATCTTTAAGGATAATTGTCAAGGTAAGCAAATCATAAAAAGAAGAAAAAAAGTATTGTGTATGCATGTAAAGGTTCCTCCATCCTGTCTTCCCACAGTTCTGGTCTTCTTTCAAAGGAAAGAGAAGCTAAATATACCTTACATGTTTTCTCTTTCTCTTCCTCATTTTAATTGTAACAAAAACTATTCAAGTTTATTTAATTTCATATGGTAAAGTGCTTCATAAATGTTACCTACCTTGATTGGCTTTTATTGGTCTTTTTAAACACTTTAAATTTTTTTTTCTGTGATTCTGGAGATGGAACAAAGGGCTTCCCACATGCCAAGTAAGCCCTCTCTACCATTGAGTTACATCCCCAGTACTTGAACTTCTTTTTCTGTTTGAAGTGCATGAAACTACTTTAGTATAGGGGTTATCTTTGGCAGATAAAAACCCAAGAATTGACTTGAACACTGAGATGACTGTAAAGTGTCAGTTTTGTGCCTTACCTTAAGTGTCTCACCATTGGTTGAATTGCCTTTTTGCCAACTCTTTCATGCTAACATGCCTCCACTCATGTATATTTGTCTATCAAGTTCTGAAATCTCTTTAGAATAATCCCCAATTCCTCCTCCTTTTCCAAAAACTATTAAGCCATTGAGAACTAGTTTTATTTTTTTTAATAGGGACATTTATTTTTCTGGTATTATAATTTTTGATAAAGAATAAAGAAAAAGGGCCATCTTATAAGTTTTCTTTTTTATATTTTTTATTTATATTTTCTTCTTATTATTTATGTGTTTGTTTGTTTGTTTATTTAGTGTGTCTTCCTGTGGAAGCCAAGGGTGACTTCAGGAATCATCCTGAATTGTTCTACCTCCTTATTGTTTCACTCTAGGATCTCCTAGACTTTGCCTTTTGGGATTGTAAGTGCAAGTTGCCATTGGAGTTTTTATGTGGGATAAGAGATCCAAAATGAGGTTCTTCTGCTTATAAGGCAAAGGCTCAATTAAACTGAGCTTTCTTTCCAGCCCCTAGCCTCAATTCTTTTGTGCATGTGTCCTCACATACATGTGAACACAAACAGCAACAACAAAAAACAACACATGAACATATTTACCAAATTAATGAAGATTGGAGACAAGTTGAAAATGTGTGGGTTTTTTAACATGTTTTATTTATGCTTAGGTGATGAATCATCTGGTCCATTCAACAAATGAAGAAAATCCAGTGACTACTAATGAGGAGATTGTCCAACAATAATGTTACCTGGCCCCAAAATAATGTATTGTTGATTTTTACAATGGAGTTCAGCTTTTGTTATGTTTGTTTGTTTGTTTGTTTGTTTGTTTGTTTGTTTGTTTGGTTGGTTGGTTGGTTGGTTGGTTGAGACAGGGTTTCACTGTGTAACTCTGGCTGTCTTCAAACTTGTGATTCCCTTACCTCTTCCCTCTCCCACTCCAAGTGCAAGGATTACAGGTGTGTACCACCATGCTCACTTAATTTGACCTTTTATATCAACTTTTGAATTGACAATCTGAAAGCATTTTTGTAGTGTTTACAAATATATATTTTTGTAAGATAGTACTAAAATTGCATCATAAATAATGAGAATGAATTTGCTGTTAATTATGTTAAAGGTATGCCTTAACATTAAGTAAAAGCATATGATCTGTATAATTTCAAAGATGTATTTTATATATTGTATTTTTCTAAACAAAAGTGGCTTGATCTCCTTTGTACTTTCCTTACTAAAACATAGTTCTTACCTCTAATGATAGATCACAATGTGTCAATGAATGAATGATTTTGTTAAAGACTTATATATATCTTATTTCCTCTATAGAAATAACTATTTAAGACCATGCAAGAAGACAGAATTCCACAGTGAAAATTTGGACCTTAAATCATGCATAGATTAGAAAATGCATAATTTGGAAAGATATATACACAATGTACTTTAATTGATTGCTTTTAAAAAATTATGACACTTTTTAAAACTTGAGAGCCTAAGTACAGACTACATATTAAAATATTTTTCGAAGACAGAGAATATTGTATATACAAATGCTCATATAAAGGATACAGAAACTAAAATCTTATATTGATCCACATTTTTCTTGAAAACATAGCTTAAACTCTATACTAACTTTGAGGGTTTCCTTTTTCTGATCTTTGAAGTTTTATTCTTTTGGTGGTAGAGTTTGATCTTTAAAAAAAAATGTTCTTATCATTAGATGTGCATGCCTCACTGTTTGCTTGGACCATCCCTAACAGTTCTTTGCTGATTTCTTTTCCCTGATTTCCATTTCTTTTTTCATAGTTAATCACTATTAACTGTGAAAGAATATGGATCATTCAAAATATGAATGTATTTCTTTTTTTTATTTCAGCTCATACAAACTTATTAGGTACACCAGTTTGAATGTATTTCTTTTATCAGTTTTTTCTACAAAATGAGTGGTTTAATCACTCTTGTAACTTCCAACTTGAAAAAAAAAATCAATCCATTGCAAAATCTTTTAAATTATTATATTTTCTCTAAGAAATTCTCACATGACCAATTATGGTACATTTATAATAAATACAAATGAGTTTTTCAGTTCATCTCTGCATTGTTTGTTCCTTTTGTTGTTGTTGTTGTTTGTTTGTTTTTCCCGATATTAAAGGTCCAATCTAGGGCCTTGTACATGCTAGGGGACTGCTTTTCCATTGAGTTGTATCCCCAGCCTTTCATTATAAGTATATTTCTGCTTTAAGTATAAGCAGAATTTATTTTTACACTTGACTGAAGGGTAGCTAAATTAATTTAATTAAGCTTGTGCTATAAATTTGGGCTCAGTCTTAGCTAATGAAATTTTGCACACAAGAATTGTATTTCTTACTAGTGGTATGTACTGATTTAAAGAGATTTTATAGCTTCCCCTTTACAAGGGGAAAAAAAAGGTTGAATTTACTCAATTCTACATGATCAATTTTTCATGTGATTTTGTAATTAGGCATTTAAAATATTATAAACAGCTTTTCTATTTCTTTGGAATGTATACTATTTTTAAATATCTAAAGTTATCTTGCTAGCCTGTGATATTTCCCAAAATAACAAATAAATGTGCATTAGGCTTTACATTGTTTTTTCTTTTAAACTTCTGCTATATTTACTCACATGAGTACCCTTTTAAAAAGCACACAATTGGATTTCTACTTTTTAGATAATTTGGTTGTATATGTGATTCTTTTTCTAACATTGCTATGTAAGTAAGTGCAAATTAATATTTTGTAACACTACAAGCCTTTATTTTTTATGACTTATGATTTAAAATTTAAATTTTTTTGAAATTTGAAATGTTAACTTAGCAATACCTTAAACTGTCTCCTTCCTGTGCTAATACTGACAAGAAGAACAATTTTTACTATATTAAATTTACTGCAGTATTAAATAAATTTTATTTTAAAATTTAAAAAATTGAACGTTTCTCTTTTGTATTGCCAAAGTCATTCAAAGTGAACCAAAGTGTACTAGGTCATGTTTATGTATTGTAAAAAATGATAATGACATAAAATCATTGATTATTTAAATCTGACAAATCATCCTTGAAGTCTAAATTCTATGGACATTTCTATTGATATTTAATAGTGCTTAGTAAATATTTATTAATGTATGTTGGATTCCTTTTGAGACAGAGGCCATGTAAGTTGTTTAGTTATTAAGAGTGGGACAAAGTTTAAGATGGCTCCCCAGAGGAAAAAGTGCCAATACAGGAGTGTCTAACCTTGTCATGGTTTGAAATGTGAATTGTCCCCCACAGCTCATGTGTTTGAGTTTTTAGTTGTTTGGAAAAATCATGGCATCTTTAGGAGGTGGAGCCTTGCTAGAGAAAGGTAGTCACAAAGGGTGGGTCTTGAGGTTGGTTTGTGACATCCTGCTTGAGTTAGTGAGTCTCCTTTTAAGCTTGCAGCAGCTCTCAACCTACATGATATCCGAGCAATCTGGGCCACTTCCAGCTTCTTTCCTGGAATAAAAGACTGTATCTTCCCTCCAGAATGGTAACCTGAATAAATCTCCCTTTCTCCCTTTAAGTTGTTTGAGCCTCAGTGCTGTTGCACAAAGAGTAATTGGTACACACCTTATAAGGTACATTCCTAATATTTGCAGTTTTGCCAACAAATCATCAAGCACTTTTTTACCATCGAACTGTCTTTTTTTGGTAGCTCTTGGGATAAGACCCAGTGAACAAACCCAGGATCTCACTGTCTAGGCAGATGCTATATCACTTACATCCTCAACTCTGTAATATCTTTTAAACTCAGATGACATTATTCTAGATATGTGACTGTAGTTTTGATGGCAATGAGAAAACCCTTTTCCCTTTATACCATTATGCATCAGAACTTTATCCAATGCAGCTGAGAAAAACATAGAACATAATCTTTAGGGAGAAAAGAGTTATATGTCTAGGATACAGGAGGAAGAAGACACTTGTCCTGGATCCTCTTATATCTTCTACTTTATGCTTCTATTAAATATTGAAAATAAAATTCATAAAGATCTATTGTTATTTTATTCTCAGGAAGTACTTATATTGGACTGTGTTGCTCAACTTGTAGAATGTTAGACTGTGGGCTCAATCTCCATGATTGTATTTTTTTAAAGCATTCATACTAACGACTGGTTTATTCCTATTTTCTAAAGAATATAATAAAGTATCAAGTAGTAAACTGTATGTTTAAATGTATGTGGTAATAATAAAGGGATGAGTGGAACTCTACAACAAGGGAAACAACAGAAAGTACACAAATACTTGAAAGCTAAACAACACATTGTGAATGGGTCATGGAAGAAATCATAAAGGAAATTTAAAAATCTCTAGAATTCAACAAGAATGAAAATGCACCATTTCAAAATCTATAGAACACAACCAAGGCTGTACTAAGAGGAAAATATATACCACTCAATACCTACATCAAAAAAAAAAAAAAAAGTCACCAATAAGTAACAATGTAGTTAAAGATTTGGAAAATAAGAACAAACCAATCCCAAAGTCAGTAGTACATGGACAGAAAAAAACAGGATCAGAAGTCAAATTAATGAAATAGAAATGAAAATGATACAAAGAATCAAGAAACTAAGGGTTGGTTCTTGGAAAAAAATAAAATTGACAAACCCTTAGCCAAATTAACCAAAATTAAAATAAAAAAGACCCAAATTAAAGTTAGAGATTAAAAGGAAAATCTTAAAACACTAAGGAAATTCAAGCAGTCATAAGGACATACTTTTAAAATTTATATTTCACCAATGCATGAGATCTTTAAGTTGCAATAAAAATCACCGAGGCAACAGGTGACTAACAGTGTAATACCAATAGTGTAATAGTGGCATGATTATCAAGGAGACACCCAACAACTGATTGGACTCAAGACTCTCTTGTCAGAATGGAACACATTTCTGTTACTGTTAACTAGAACAAGAACCTAAAAAAAGGAAGGAAATAAATCAATAGGGAAAAACAGCTAATGAACCTATAGGTAGGAGGACAGTACACCAAATTGCTCTGTAAGTAGCTACTATGATACTTATAGATTTGAAAAGCACTTAGCACTAAGCCTAGAAATCATCTGTAAGAGAGGTAGAGAATCTCAACACCCTAACGGGATGCAGTCTAGGGCAGTAGAGGAGCAGTGAAGTGGATAGCAGTAGCTGGCCATAATGCAGAGTGCCAGCAACCCAGAAGGGCACACCCAAAATCAGACCAACCCAACCTCCCCACCTTAAGACTTTGGGAACCTCACAAAAGAGGGGGCAGTGAGAATGTAAGAACCTAGAAATGGGAAGGTTCACCTTTGGATAAGACATCCCACTTAAAGCAGGACTACTGCATCTAAAAACTCAATATAGTGAGACATGTCCTTACCAGAAATACCAACATGCCCCCATAGAATACTGAGAAACTTAGGAGAAATAAGAATATACAGTGGAAACCTTGGGAACTAAAGCTGGGTGAGTGAAGAGAAATGCCCCTATTATGACACACAATCTGGTGTGCCACAGAGGCTTGAATCCCTACAGGAGGAGACAGGGTCAGGGGCAACCCTGGAATACATAGAAGCAGATAAGCATGCAGGAGAATGGAATTGATGGAGGGAAGGAGGGATAAGTACTCAACATGCTTGTAAAAGTAGAAATTTTTTTTTAAAAAACTAGACAGGCCAGAAGGATCCCTAAGGTCCGTGAAGGCAGATGAGTGGGAGGATGGGAGGGAGCGGAATGAATTGAAGGGAGAGGAAGGAGGGTGGGGGGGAGATGGAGGGAAGTGGAGATGAATACTCTATGCTTGTAAAAGTTGAAAAATAAAGAAAAATTATTCTCCACTAAACAGGATAATTAAAAAGAAATGGATGAATTTCTAAATACATATGATTTACAAAAGTTAAGTCAAGATGAATGGTTTAAACAGACCTATAATAAGTAATGAAATTAATGCAGCAATTACAAATCTCCCAGAGGAGGGCGGGGGAAGAAACCCAGGGCTGGATAGATTCAATGCAGAATTCTTCCAGACATTCAGAGAACACTATGTATCAAATAATTTCACAAAATAAAAAGGAAATAACATTTCCAAACTCTATGAAGCCAGTATTACTTAGATTTCAAAAACAAATACAGACATAACAAAAAAGGAAGAAAATTATAGGCTAATCTTATTTAGGATCATAGATTCAAGAATCCTCAAAATACATGCAAATCAAGTTTTAAAAAAATCTAAAAACTTGTCTGGTTGCCCAGTCCCCACAGCCAAGGTCAGGTTGCCCTCAGCCTACCTGTTCAGAGCCAAGATCCCAAGACTCTTGATTTTGCTTCCCTCTGTTGCTGGGTCCCCACAACCCAGGTAAGGTTGCCTTCAACCTACCTGTCGGAATCAAGGTCCCAAACTGTTTACCTTGGCCCTGCCCTGCCCAAGTGAGTACCTGAAACTCTCTTCTCTCTTATACCTCCCCCACTAATAATACACATGTTAAATAAGTCAAAGTAGAAGATCCTCTGATATAACACCAAACTACAAATATAAGGAAACAAGACAGTTAACAAGACGGTGTAAACTCATCTGAGAAACCTCAGCACTTTCCTACAGCCCAAGAAAACTTGAATCACTTTTTTCTACAGTGAATGTACAAGCATTTTATAAGTAACATAAAGCAAAATATAGGCTACAAACATCATCTAAGTGCTGAAGTACAGCATCCCAGATAGAAGAATAACAATCCACCAAAGATTCAGTACCCAGCATCTTCAGATAGAACTTCAATCCTACATGCAGTATATAGAAATAGAAATCCTAACCCAGGCAACAGACACAAGCAAAATAACAATATAAATCAAAGAAAATAAGCAACAGCATAATTCCAGATGACAACATTACACTAGAAAAACAGAAAAAACACAAGAAGTCAATAAAACATGTCTCCTCAAAATCACCAAACCCACAAAGGATAGCCACTTGGGAGGTATCCAAGAGATCAATAAGCAGAAACTCCAAAAATCGATTATAAATATGTTCAGATAGCTACAAGAGAACATAGATAAATGCCTGAACAAATTGAAGATACTGAAATCATTCCCAGTATACTATCTGACCACCATGGAATAAAAGTAGACATTGACAGCAAAGGATACAACAGAAACCACAGAAATTCATGGAAGCTAAATAGCACATTTTTGAATAAAATTAGCACAATTTTGAAATAAAACAGGAAATTTTGAAATATCCTTAAGTTCAATGAAACTAAACACACAACCTACCAAAATCTATGGGATATATTAAAAGCAGCCTTAAGAGGCAATTTATAGCATTAAATCCTACATCAAAAAAAGAAAAATCCCAAATAAGTGATTTGATATTGTACCTGAAAGTTTTAGAAAAGCAGGAGCAAACCAATCCTAACAATGGCATATGGGAAGAAATATCTAAGAGGTGGGGAGATATCAGTGAATTGGACCTGAAAAAGACAATACAAAAAAAATCAATAAAACAAAAGTGATTTTTTAAAAGATAAACAAGACTGACAAACCCTTAGTTACATTACCAAAAGAAGAGAGAACACCTAAATCAATAAAATCAGAAATGAAATGGTGGAAATCACAATAGATAACAGAAAAATCCAAAGAATCATAAGGACATAATTAAAAATTTGTACTCCTTGGATGAATTCCTAAACACATGCAACTTACCAAAATTGAAACAAGATGAAATAGATACTTTAAATAGACCAATAACAAGTGATGAATTTAAAACAGTAATTACAAGTCTCCCAACTAAAAAAAGCCCAATGGAGTCAGTACAGAATTTTACCAGACCTTATAGAAGAACTAATACCTCTGCTCCTCAAATTATTCCATAAAATAGAGAAAGAAGGAAGGGGGAGGCCCAGCCCATGGTGGATGGGAGTAGGCCCTGGAATAAAATACAGAGAGCTGGTTGAGAGAGTTGGCATCCTTGTGTATACTTGGCCAGACATGCTGGTCTGGCAAGTAAGGATCGTCCCTTTCTCAGCCATTATGTAGAGATAGTGTGGCCAGTTCCCTCAGCCCTGGTGCTGGTATGAGTTCTCCCATCAAGCTGGACCATGAATGTAACAGGACTATAGTCAGTAATAAACCCCTAGTTCCCTTAAACCATTTGATGGTGATTTATCAGCAATCATGCAGACGAACTGCAATAGAATACTATTAACTCTTTCTACAAAACCAGTATTAATCTGATTCCAAAACCAAAGACACATCAAAGATGAGAATTATAGACCAATCTCATTAACAAACACAAATGCAAAAATCCTCAATATAATACTTGCAAACCAAATCCAAAACGTATCCAAAAACTCATTCAATGCAATCAAGTCAGGTTCATTCTAGGAAAGCAAGTCTGGTTTAAAATATGTAGATCCATCCCCGCGCCCTAGGACCCCAGGTCAGCCCACAGGGACCCGACTCCGACTCCCACCATCCAGCCGGAGCCGCGCGGGGGCCGAGGGACGAGGAGGACCTCCCCCTGCGCCCGGGCCCTGCCCCAGCTGCCCTCGGGTTAAATAGCTCCACGCCGACGCGCCCATCGTCCCTTTTCACCCCACCCCGCTCCGCCGGTCAACGCGCAAGCGCAGGGCTCACCCCGCGCCCTAGGTAAGTCCCCGTTGCGGCCCCGCCCACCAGTACCCCAGGCCAAATAATTCAGTTTAGTGAAATTGAGAGATCTTAAGAGTTAAAATGACAATGCCAAAGTCAAAGTGCAAATCCATGAGAAGCAACACTCAAGTAAACAAATTTCCCACTGAAGAAATTAATCCCATAATGTTAGACTCCAACAAGAACAAACCCGCGGAAAAAGGCCAAGAAAGCCTCACCCAGGATAAGGTCTTCCAAAATATGATCATTACCATGTTCAATACTATGAAAGAGGAAATCCGGGAGGAATTACATAATCGAATCAACCGCTTTGAAGAGGAACACAACAGACATCTGGAGGAGTTGAGAAAAACAGTGCAAGAAACAAAAACTGGCACAGAGCAGTTAAAACAAACTCAAGCAGAGTTTAAAACTGAGCTAAAAGACAAGTTATCTTCAACCCAGAATGCCACAGAGAGTCTTATCAACAGAACTAATGAAGCAGAAAACAGAATTTCAGACCTTGAAGATAAAGTGGGAGTACTAACCAGCTCAATGGAAGAGGTTGTTAAAGCCAAAAAGATACTTGAGAGAAATATCCAAGAGATATGGGACACCCTGAAGAAGCCTAACATGCGTATTCATAGAATACCAGAGCAAGAATCTCAAAATACCACCCCTGAGGAAATTTTTCAAATGATCATCAAGGAAAACTTTCCTCATCTAAAAAAAGAGAGGCCCATTCATATACAAGAGGCATTCTGCACCCCAAACAGATACGACCAAAATAGAAGCACACCGTGGCAAATAATAGTTAAAACACTCCACATTCAAGATAAAGAACTGGTGCTGAGAGCTTCAAGGGAGAAAAAACAAGTCACTTTTAAAGGTAAACCTATTAAAATAACAAATGACTTCTCAGTCGAAACAGTAAAAGCAAGAAGAGCTTGGAGAGACATACTTCAAGTATTGAATGAGCAAAAATGTCAACCCAGGCTGATTTACCCTGCAAAACTATCAGTCATGATCGAGGGAGAAAGAAAAATTTTCCAGCACAAAGACAACTTTAAGGGATACATGGCCACCAAACCAGGCCTTCAAAAACTGCTAGAAATGATACTCAAGCATGAAGAAAAAAACAGGCATATCCAAGAGAACAGAAGGCAAATATAACACCATTAAAAGCGAAGCAATATACTTATAAAAGCTACTAAACATAATAAATGTCTGGAATTAACAATAGTTTCTCCATTATAACACTAAATGTTAATGGACTTAATTCACCGATCAAGAGACACAGATTACAAACTTGGATTAAAAATCACAATCCATCAATCTGTTGCCTGCAGGAAACCCATCTCACCACAAAAGATAGGCACGCTCTAAAAATAAAAGGCTGGTCAACAATTCTACAAGCAAATGGAAGCAGAAAACAGGCAGGGGTAGCCATTATGCTATCAGACAAAGTGGATTTCAAACCAAAGAAAATTATAAGAGACATGGATGGATACTACATTTTAGTCACAGGTACAATTCACCAGGAAGATTTCACAATACTGAACATATATGCACCCAATACGGGCCCCTCCACATTCATTAAGAAAACCCTACAGCGTCTAAAGCAAGAAATCAACCCCCAAACGATAATTCTTGGGGACTTCAACACCGCCCTCTTTACATGGGATAGATCAACAGGTCAAAAGCTTAACAGAGACACTTTGGAACTTAATCAAACCCTGAAAGAAATGGACCTTACAGATCTCTATCGAACTTTTCACCCACGCACCAAAGAATACACATTTTTCTCAGCAGCACACGGAACTTTCTCCAAAATAGATCACATATTGGGCCACAAAATGAATCTACACATATACAAGAAAGTTGAAATTCTAACCTGTGCCCTATCAGACCACCACGGCCTAAAGCTGGACATCCACAACACATCAAACAAGAGAAAATACACTAACTCCTGAAAACTTAACACTATGATGCTGAACGAGAACTGGATTCAGGAAGAAATTAAAAAGGAAATTCAAGATTTCCTGAAAGTGAATGATAACGAAAATACAACTTACCAAAATCTCTGGGACACAATGAAAGCTGTTCTAAGAGGTAAGTTCATAGCTCTTAATGCCCACGTCAAAAAAATGGAAACATCAGAAATAAACAACTTAACAATGCAGCTTAAAGCTTTAGAGACACTAGAGCAATCTGATCCCAAAAGCAGTAGAAGAGAAGAGATTAGCAAAATAAGGGGAGAAATATCTGAAATCAAGACTAAGAAAACGATAGAAAAAATCAACCAATCAAAAAGCTGGTTCTTTGAAAAAATCAACAAGATTGATACATCCCTAGCTAAACTAACCAAAAGCAAGAGAGAGAAAACCCAAATTAACAAAATTAGAAATGAACATGGAGTTATCACTACTGATACCCAAGAAATCCAGAGAATTATAACATCATATTTCAAAAACTTATACTCTGTGAAGTTTCACAACACAAAAGAGATGGATGAATTTCTAAGTAAATACAACTTACCTAAATTGAATCAGGAAGTTGTGAATTATTTAAATAGTCCTATAACATATAAGGAAATTGAGGAAGTAATCTCGAATCTTCCCACCAAAAAATGTCCTGGACCAGATGGATTCAGCACAGAGTTCTACCAGACATTTAAGGAGTTAATAACACCAATACTCCTTAAACTGTTCCATCAAATAGCAAAGGAAGGAACACTGCCAAATTCCTTCTATGAAGCTAATATCGTTTTAATCCCAAAACCTAATAAAGATTCACTTAAAAAAGATAACTATAGGCCGATCTCCCTGATGAACACAGACGCAAAGATTCTCAACAAAGTCTTAGCAAATCGGATTCAAAAACATATTAAAAAGATCATTCATGGGGACCAAGTAGGCTTCATACCCGGCACACAAGGTTGGTTCAACATACGCAAATCAATAAATGTAATTCATCATGTAAACCAGTCCAAAGTCCAAGACCACATGATACTCTCGATGGATGCAGAAAAAGCTTTTGACAAGATCCAACAGCCTTTTATGATCAAAACGCTAGAGACAGTGGGAATGGAAGGAACCTTAATCAATATAATAAAAGCTATATACAACAAGCCCACAGCAAGGATTATGCTCAATGGGGAACAATTGGAATCATTCCCACTTCGATCAGGAACTAGACAAGGCTGTCCACTCTCACCACTTCTATTCAATATTGTACTTGAAGTCTTAGCTGAAGCCATAAGACAAGAAAGGGACATAAGAGGGATTCAAATCGGCAAAGAAGAAGTCAAGCTATCCCTATTTGCAGATGCATGATCTTATACCTGAGGGATCCCAAAAACTCCACCAGGAAGCTCCTGGAACTAATTGAGAAGTTCAGCAGGGTGGCAGGATACAAAATAAATGTGCAAAAATCAGAGGCCTTCCTATATGCCCAGAATGAAAGAAGTGAAAAAGCCTTGAGAGAAACCATACCATTTACTATAACCCCTAAAAAAATGAAATACCTTGGTATAAACCTAACTAAGGAGGTAAAAGACCTTTACAATGAAAACTTTAAAACCCTAAAGAAAGAAATTGCAGAAGACACCAGAAGGTGGAAAGACCTCCCTTGTTCCTGGATTGGCAGAATCAACATTGTAAAAATGACCATCCTACCAAAGGCAATATACAGATTCAATGCTATACCAATCAAAATCCCAAAGCAATTCTTCAAAGAAGTTGACCAAATAATCTCAAAGTTCATATGGAGGCACAAAAGACCCAGGATAGCAAAAACAATCCTGAGTAACAAAAACACAGCTGGAGGTATTACCATACCAAACCTAAGTCTATACTACAAATCCATAGTTATAAAGACAGCCTGGTACTGGCTCTAAAATAGACACACAGATCAATGGTTAAGGATTGAAGACCCAGATATAAGCCCACAAAGTTACAGCCATTTGGTCTTTGACAAAGGGGCCCAAAGAATCCAATGGAAAAAGAACAGCATCTTCAACAAATGGTGCTGGCAAAACTGGATCTCCACATGCAGAAGATTAAAGCTGGACCCGTACTTGTCACCATGTACAAGACTTAATTCCAAATGGATCAAGGACCTTGATATCAGGCCAGAGACTTTAAAAACCATAGTTCAAAGGATAGGGAACTCCCTCGAGCTGATTGGGCTAGGCCAACACTTCCTAAACAGACATCCAATGGCACAGTCACTGCTACCAACTCTCAACATTTGGGATCTTGTGAAATTAAAGAGCTTCTGTTCAGATAAAGAGATTGTCACACGAGCTCAAAGGCAACCCACAGAATGGGAGAAAATCTTCACTAACCACATATCTGACAGAGCTCTACTGTCCAGAGTGCACAAAGAACTTAGAAAACTAAACTCCAAGGAAAACACTGGCCCAATTAAAAAATGGGCCCTGGAACTTCAAAGAAACTTTACCAGGGATGAAATTAAAATGTCTAACAATTATCTTAAAAAATGCTCCACTTCCTTCGCCATCAGGGAAATGCAAATCAAAACTTCCCAGAGATATCATCTCACCCCTGTCAGGATGGCAAAAATCCACAATACAAACAATGACAAATGCTGGAGAGGATGTGGAGAGAGGGGAACTCTCCTACATTGTTGGTGGGAATGCAGGGTCATACAGCCACTCTGGCGAGCCGTCTGGAGATTCTTAAAGAAATTAAAGATTGAAATGCCATATGACCCTGCTATCCCACTTTTGGGAATAACCCCCCATGCAGCAGAGGTTCGCCTCGATAGCATAAGCTCGACCATGTTCATAGCAGCACTGTTTACAATAGCAAAGTCATGGAATCAACCTAAATGTCCAACAGTTGACGAGTGGATAAGAAAACTGTGGTACATCTATACAATGGAGTACTACTCAGCCATCAAAAATGATGAATTACTGGAATTTGCTGGGAAATGGATGTCATTAGAAAGAATTATATTAAATGAAGTATCCCAAACCCAGAAAATTAAGCGCCGTATGTACTCCCTAATAGGTGGCTCCTAGTACCAAACTCACCCAGCCCACATTGAGACACTCAAAAGTAAACCTATGTAACACAGTAATTGCAAGGATTATGAACAAGAGAGATGGGGTAGGGGGGCCACACCAGAAACAAGGAGAGAGGGGACCATGTTACAGCAGAGAAAATAGGCCTCCATCAAGGTCTGCAAGTAAGTAATGAGAAACCTGGTTAAGTTCACAGACGTTCTTTCCTGATCTCACCAGAAGGGGAGGGCATATAGTCTAGCAGATAAAAAGTAATCATTTTGCAAATGGGTGATGGACCCCTCCCTCACTGAGGTTTCCTACTCTTATTACATCTACCCTTGAATGTGCTATTACAACAAGACTCCAGTTTAACAGCTTTTTGTCTCTGGCCAGGGGGTGACATACAGTGCCCAGCAGAATGGAGTGGAGGGAATTGCAGGAGCAGCAAAACTGCAAAAGAAAATCAACAAACCACAATCCAGAACTTCAGAGACTCTATATCAATCACATAGAACTAAGCCAGCCTAATCTCTCCCCATCCTGGAGCTCAGGGACATTTGCGGAAGAGGGGGCGGTAAGACTGTAAGAGCAAAAGGATGGGAGGAGCAACGATTTGCAAGATTCTCAACAATAGTTGGGGCCAAAGCAATCATAATGGGACTTTGCATGCCCTGCGCAATGTCCAGCGCACTGTTGCCCTCATAAAGTCTAGCATCTGTTAAGGGCACCGAGACCCCTGGAGGCAAGGGATTGACAGCCATAGTAGTGATCTTATGCTTAAGGGGAACAAGAGAAAGGGCTTATGGAAATGCCACTGGGTCCTTATATGTCATCGGAGAGGAGGACCCAGTGGAGAGTTAGGCGTACACAATAAAGGACTCTCTGGGAATTGGGGGGGAGCCACTGGGGGAAGGGGAGGGGGAGGAGGGGGTTCGGGGGGAGGAGCGGGGAGGGAGGGAACTGGTAAAAAATTTTAAAATGTATAATTAAATTTTTAATAAAAATATGTAGATACATATATGATTCATCATATTAAAAGACTGAAAAACAAAAATCATGTTATCCTTTTAATAGATACTTTTGCAGTTGCTCTTGACTGTCCTTTAAAATGACAGCAAGACCTTATTACTGATGATACAATACATGTAGATCAAAGGAAATGGGTGAAAATCATCAACTAGAATTCTTTTGGGAGCTTCCTCCTTGCTGGATAGTTTACATGGTACCAGAAAGTACATACTGAGGGAAGATAAGCAAAGATCTCATCAACCTGTGATATCTGCAAATTACAATAGCAATCACCATGGCAACAGGTGACTGTCATGATTTGATATGTGAATTGTCCCCCACAGATTCATGTGTTTGAATTGTTGGTTGTTTGGGAAAGTCATGGTATCTTTAGGTGGTGGAACCTGCTAGAGGAAGGCAGTTACAGGGGGTGAGCCTTCAGGTTGGTTATCCCTGTCCTGTTTAGTTAGTAAGTCTGCTCTTGAGCTTGCATCAGCAGACTTAGTCTCCATGATGAATGTGATCTAATCCATCTCCAGCTTCTGCCAGCCAGCCATGCTGTCATTATTGGAAATGTGTCCTCTACACTCTCATGTATTTGAGAAGACCATGGTACCTTTAGGAGGTGGAATCTTCTTGGAGGAAGGCATTCACAGGGTATGGACCTTGAGGTGAATTAGTTTTACCCTACTTCCAGGAGAGGTCTGCTCTTGTGGCTGGTAGTTTTGCAGCTCTCAACCTTGTAGATGGATGTGACATAGGCCTCCTCCACCTTTGGCTCCAGCCATGTCACTTTCACCATGAAAGACTGTTATCACACTTTTGAAACTGTAAACTGAATAAATCCCCTTTTCTCCCCTAAATTGGTTGACTTTGGGTGTTTTCTCACAGCAACAGACAAGAGTAATCACTCTAGAAATTGGTACCAGAGAAGTTGTGTTTTCCTGTGTGAGACAAAGAATCCTGCACCAAAAAGTGAAGTTGTTGTTTTTGAAGCTGAGAGAATTTGTTACCTAGCAGTATAGTTAATCCTGAGATGAGTATTAGTGTGCTTTTGGAACTGTTCATTAGTAGAAATATGGAGTGGCAAATAGAGCCACGTGTTAGCAGAAAGTTTTGTAAACTTTTCCCTTATCCCGAGAGTTTGCCTGAAGTTAAATTTGAGTGTTTGGTGGAAGAACTTTCAAGGCAAGACAGTCTTACCCACTTTTTAGCATTATTGGCCAGAGTTATGAAAAAGAGCAAGGAATCAAACAGAAAAAACAAAAACAAAAACTTTGAGGTCTGATGAGAAAAAATATAATGGCAAACTTAGAGTTGAAATAGGAAGAAGAAAGCAAAATATCAACTGTTGTTAAGCAGATTAGCCCCATTAGTAGCTCAAAGCTATTTAGATAATAGGATAGGCCCTATTCTGAGGACAAGATCTTCAGAGAAGGATCCTACCCATAAGAATGCAAATCCTTATGGAAGGAATGAGCTAAGGGGTAGAGTTCCAAAACAAGGATGTGTTTCTCCTCTGAAACAACTGCCCAAGAGAAAAAGAGATTTTTCCTACCATCAGCACAGAGAAACTGAACCAGCTGTGAGTCAAGGGGGCCAATCTCCATCTAGAGGTTTCAGTAGAACTTGGCAAAGTCATCCATGTGATTCTGTCTTTAAAACAATCAAAGATGCAAGAGAAAGGAAGTCATGGAATCCTCTCACGAGGTTTCAGAGAATGGCAGAAGCCAGGCAACATGTGGCAGGAAGCCTGCAGTTTAAAGTCCAAAAAGGGCCCATGTTGTGCCTGGTTTGCCATTAAGAAGTGAAGATATTAGCAATGCCAGAGCCAAGGTGGGACATCTGTCAAGGCGAGCTAAATACTCTGGGAAGAGCCAGCACAAGAAAGGGATGTTGATGGAACCAAAACCCTCTAGATCAGATATTATTTCAACAAGAAGATTGCTTCCTGAGATTTGGAGCTATAGGATTTGGAGTTTGTCCTTCTGGTTTTTGGTCTTATTATGGATTGATCTTTACTGGATATGCCCCAATTCCTACCTTTTGGGATGGAAATGTTTATTCTGTGCCATTGTATGTTGGAAGTATGTAATTTGTCTTTTGATTTTACAGGAGAATTTGGACTTTGGGATTTTAGACTATGTTGGGACTACTGATATAGTCTATGAGAACATTT
Source organism: Typhlomys cinereus (assembly GCA_023101885.1). Taxonomy (NCBI): domain Eukaryota; kingdom Metazoa; phylum Chordata; class Mammalia; order Rodentia; family Platacanthomyidae; genus Typhlomys; species Typhlomys cinereus. Next base: position 8,594,496 of record JALPQD010000044.1, read on the forward strand.
AAAGTTGGACTGAATATGCTTTGGTTTGCACAGGCAATGAGCCTGAGAGGGGTAAGGGTGGAGTGTCATAGTTTGTCATGCAAATTGTCCCCCACAGACTCATGTGTTTGAATTTTTAATAGTTTGGAAAAGTAATGGTACCTTTAGCAGGTAGATCCTTCCTTGAGGAAGGCAGACACAAGGGGTAGATCTTATGGTTGGTTAACCCTGCCATGTTTCAGATAGTAAGTCTACTCTTGAGCTTGCATCAGCATCTCTCAGCCTCCATGGTACATATAATTTTGCTAGCCTCCAACTTCTGCCAGCCATAATGGATTATATTTCCCCTCTGCATAATGGACTGTATCTCCCCTTTGGAGCCATAAGCTGAATAAATCTCCCTTTTCTCCCCTTAAGTTGTTTGATCCTCACTGGTGTCTTACCAAAGCATATAAGAGTAACTGTTAGAGTGACCAGCAATATAATAGTAGCAAGAGTATCAAGGAGAAACCAACATTCTGATCAAATTTAAGACCCATTTGTCAGAATGAAACACATTCTTACTACTGTAAACTAGAACAAGAACCATGAAGGGAAAGGAAATACGTCACAAGGGAAGAACAGACTATGAATGTGTAACTAGGAAGTCATTACACGAAACTGTTTTTTAAATGTTTATCATTATACCCATAGATTTGAAGAGCACTTAACCTAGAGGCCCGCTTCTTTAACAGAAGGTGTTTATTATTGAAAAGCATGACTTGCCAAAATGCAGAAAGTGTCTGCAGACTGCTTGTTACTAAACAGGACATATAATTATCACCAACCCTCACCCCAAGACCCCAAGAACATTGAGGAAGAGGGGGAAATAGATTGCAAGAGTCTAAAGTGAGAAAGTGGTGGGCCAGGCATTATTTCCCAGACATGACATAGGCATGATAGGCAAGATTTCATGGCCAATACGTATACCTTCTGTCATGGTTTGAAATGTAAGTTTTCCTCCACAGGCTCATGTGTTTGAATCTTTGGTTGTTTGGGAAGGTCATGGCACCTTTAAGAAGTAGAGCCTCATTGGAGGAAAGCAGTGGGCCCTGAGATTGATTTAGTTCCACCCTACTTCCAGGAGAGATCTGCTTTTATAACTTGCAGTTTTACAGCCCTCAGCCTCCTTGATGGATGCAACTTAAGCCATCTCCAGTTTCTGCCAAACAGTCATGCATTTTCTACTATAAAGGACAGTATCTCCTTCTGAAACTGTAAGCTAAATAAATCTACCTTTTTTTCCTTAAATTGTTTGAACCCCAGTGGTGTCTCAAAACAGTACAAAATCAACTAGTACACTCACAAGAATTACATGGGAACTGTCTTATTAACATCTCACCATGAAAGCAGAAAGATCTCAAGAAGTTTCATACCTCTCTGAGAGACTGATTATGTATTGATGGAGAAGTAAAGGAGGATTATTTTCCTCAATGGTATATCCACTGATCTAAGATGCTTGCTGGAGTATAAATCAGGTCAGGCATATGTCATCACAGATGATGAAATACAGTGGGCCGTACAAGAGAAAAGATTTGAAAATAGGAGGTTGTTTGCCAAGAGAGATCAAGGGTTGCAAGAGGAAAAAGGAGGGAGGATGGGATTTGGGACTGAAGGCTAAAACATTATAAAGTCACTATTTGCACAAATGAAAAAAGAAAAAGAATAAAAGCCACTCACAAAAAAAAGATCATCATACTTACCTGGCAGGGGAGATACCAGGATCACAAAGGTGGTTTTCCCAGGGCGAGGCTTATCCATTGCACTCCGGATGTGCTGACCCCTGCGATTTCCCCAAATGTGGGAAACTCGGCTGCATAATTTGTGGTAGTGGGGGACTGCATTGGCGCTCTCCCCTGTAAAAAAAAAAATCATCTACCATGACTAAGTCAAGTTTACTCCAGGAATGTAAGGATGGTTCAATATATGTAAACCTAATAAATGTAATTCTCCATATATACAGGAACAAAGATAAAAACCACATGATCTTCTCAATAAATGCAGTAAAGTTTTTGACAACACTCCTTTATGAAATTAGTCCTGAAGACTACAGGGATGGAAGGAGCATATATCAATACAATAAAGAGTATACATGGCAAGCCTTAGTATATGTCATCCTAAATGTTGAAAAACTTGAAGCACTCTCACATAGATCAGGAACCAGGCAAGGCTATCCATTTTCACCATGCTGGTTTAATATTGTACTTGAAGTTTTAGAGCAACAAGACAAGAGAGGAGATAAAAGGGGTCAAAATAGGAAAGGAAGGAGCCAAGGTATCCCTATTTTCAGATGACATGTTTCTATATTAAGCAGACCTTTAAGTTCCTACCAGAAAATTTCTAGAGTTAATAAACGTTCAATAGAGTGGCAGGTTGCAAAATAATATGCAAAAATCAGTGGCATTCTTATATACCAGAGATGAACAAAGTGAGGCAGAAATGAGAGAAACAACCCTATTTACTATAGTCTACCCCCAAAATGAAGCAGCTTAGAATAAACCTAACCAAGAATGTAAAAGACTTGTGCAATGAAAATTTAAAAATACTGATGAAATATATTGTAGAAAGTGGAGAGATCTCCCATGTTTATGAATCAAAATGATTAACATTATAAAAATGACCACCTTTATCAAGGCAATATACAAATTTAATACAATTCCAATCAAATTGCAATGTGATTCTTTACAGAAAATGAAAAACATCTTAAAATTCATATGGAAGCACAGATAGCCAAAATAATCCTGAGCAATAAAAACAGTGCTTAGTATATGTGATTTCAAAGTATACTATGGAAGCATAATAATAATAAAATATGATATTGGTATGAAACAAACATATTGAAAAATGGTTTAGAATTAAGCTCATGAACACATGGTAACCTGATTTTTTTTTACACAGGTGCCATAAATACACATTGGAGAAAGGACAACATTTTTAACTAATGATGCTAGAAAAATTGGTATCTACAGAAGAAAGAAGCATGACTCTTATCTCTTACCCTGCGTGAAAATCAGTTCCTTGAAGTTAGATGTCAGAGATGCTAAAACTTCTAGAAGAATAGTGAGTACATTTGAACAGATTGACTTAGACTAAGATTTTCTGAATAGAACCCCAGTCACACAGAAAATAAAACCAACAATCAAGAGTGCATTTCATGAAACTAAAAGGTTTCTATTCTCCAAAAGAAATTGTTAATTGAGTAAAAAGGAAACATACATAATAGGAGAAAAATCTTCACTTGCCATATATCTGACAGAGCATTAGTAGTGAGATTATGAAAAGATTTCAAAAAATTAAATATCAAGAAAGCAAAGAATCCAATTAAAATGGACTTGGGAAATAAAAGGAAACTTCACAAAATACTATACAGATAACAATTATTTTTGAAAAATGAGATTGTTTCTCTTAGGACATTTTGCCTATTTTTGTCCTTGGTGTATAGAAAGGCCACTGATTTTTGCATGTTTCTTTTGTAGCCTGCCACTCTGCTCAACTTATGTATTAGTTTCAGAGGTTTCCTGGTGGAGATTTTAGGATCACTCAAATATACATACGATCATGTCATCTTCAAATAGTGATATCTTGACTTCTTCCTTTCTGACTTGAATCCTTTTATCTCCCTGTCTTGTCTTATAGCTCTAGCTAAAGCTTCAAGTACAATATTGAATAGAAGTAATGAGCATGGACAGCTTTGTCTAGTTCCTGATTGAAAGGGGTATGCTTCAAATTTTCCCCCACTGAGTATAATCCTTGTTGGCTTGTTGTATACAGCTTTTATTATGTTGACATAAGTTCCTTCCATTCCGACTATCTCTAGGGTTTTGATCATAAAAGGATGTTGGATCTTGTTCAAAGCTTTTTCTGCATCTATCGAAAGTATCATGTGGTCTTGGACTTTGGAGTGGATTATATGATGGATTATATTTATTGATTTGCATATATTGAACCAACCTTGTATGCCTGAGATAAAAGCAATGATCCTTTTGATATGTTTTTGAATGTGATTTGCTAAGATTTTGTTGAGAATCTTCGTATCTGTGTTCATCAAAGAGATTGGCCTATAGTTTTTTTTTAAGTGTTTTTTCTTAGTTTTTGGGATTAGTATGAGATTAGCTTCATAGGAAAAATTTGGAAGTGTTCCTTTCTTCACTATTTTATGGAACAATTTAAGGAGTATTGGTGTTAGTTGTTCTTTAAATGTCTGGTAGAATTCTCTGCTGAATCCGTCTGGTCCAGGACATTTTTTGGTGGGAAGATTTGAGATTTCTTCATTAATTTTCTCATTTTTATAGGACTATTTAAATAATTCGAAACTTCCTGATTCAATTTAGATAAGTTGTGCTTACTCAGAAATCCATCCATTTCTTTTGGGCTATCAAATTTCATGGAGTATAAGTTTTTGAAATATGACCTTATAATTCTCTGAATTTTTTGGGTATCAGTTGTGATAACTCCATTTTCATTTCTAATTTTGTTAATTGGGTTTTCTCTCTTGATTTTGGTTAATTTAGCTAGGAGTGAATCGATTTTATTGATTTTTTCCAAGAACCAGGTTTTTGACTGGTTGATTCTTTGCATCTTTTTCCTTATCTCAATTCCAAATATTTCTCCCCTGATTTTGCTAATCTCCTCTCTTCTACTGCTTTTGAAATTGGATTTCTCTTGTGTCTCTAAAGCTGCATTGCTAAGTTATTTACTTGTGATGTTTCCGTTTTTTGATATAGGCATTAAGAGTTATAAACTTATCTCTTAGGACAGTTTTCATTGTATCCCAGAGATTTTGATGTTTTGTATTTTCATTATTGTTCACTTCTAGGAAATCTTGAATCACAGGGAAGAGGACTTCAGGCAGTGGGATCCTTAGTGGCAGGGGATTGGATAGTTATAGTAGAGTTCCCATGCTGGCGGGGAGCCCAAAAAGGGACTCCTGACTATGCACTGAGTTCTGAACCTTCACTAAGGTGGAGGAGTCAGAAGTAGGTTTGGAGTTCACATAGAAGGATGCTCAAGGGCATGGGAGGGAGGAAGGGGGAGGTCTTGGGAGAAGGGGAGGGAAGAAAGGGTGTGAACAAAAGGGAGAAAGAGGGGAAGGATGCCATGCAGGATGACTGAAGAAGGGAGAAGGGAGGGAGAGGACAGGGTACTTAATTGAGCTTGCATGACAGGGAAAAAATAGTGTGGGAGAAAAAAGGAAAATATCAAAAAAAATGTTCAACCTCCCTAAGTGTCATAGTTAGGCACAGGTGTCAACTTGACTGTTGAAGGGTTGAGCTCTGGGCACAGTTGTAGAGAGTTGATGGTTGAGTTAAGCCCAGAGCAAACCTGAAGGACATTGTCTAGCTGATGGGGAAGATCCAGCCCATGGTGGGTGGGATTAGGCCCTGGATAAATCACAGAGAGCTGATTGAGAGAGTTGGCATCCTTCTGTATACATGGCCAGACATTGTCTAGCTGATGAGGAAGATCATCTTATGGTGAGTGGGACTAGGCCCTGAAAAGATGAATAAAATATTGAGAGTCAGTTGAGGAAGTTGGCATCCTTTTGCACACTTTGCCAGACATGCTGGTCCCTTTCTCAGCAATTACATAGAGATGGTGTGGCCAGTTCCCTGAGCCCTGGTGTTGGTGCTTGCTCTCCCGTCAAGCTGGACTGAGAACTGTAACCAGACTGTCATAAGGAAATAAATCCTTTCTTCCCTTAGACATTTGATGGTCGCTTATCAGCAACATGCAGGCTGACTGCAACAGAATTCGGTACCCAGGAAGTGGAGTGTTGCTGATGAATCTGGCTGTGTAGATTTTGAATGGTTTTGTTGGAGGAACTTTGAAATGTTTGAAGCTTTTGAGCTTGTGGATTTCAAATACCATTCCACAGAGTTTAATGGGCCATTTGGATAATGAAAATGCTGAGAGAGTTGTGGATTGTTTGGGCCCAGTTTATGATGAGGGGAAGGAAGACTTTGGTAAAGTTGAATTTAAAGACAATGGACTGGTTTGCTTGACAGAGGAGAGCTGTGTTGATGGCCATGAAGCTCTAAATGTGGAAAGGACAGGCAACAGAATAGCTGCTGTGTTGTAGAAATGAGTATCAATGAAGGAAAACCCAGTGACTTCACTGAGACAATAGCAAACATGAATACCACCATATAGCAATTTTGTGGTTTGAAAACCCAGATTCCTTTAGGGGCCAAAAGCCCAAGTTGAAGCCATTTCTTGCCCTTTGGAAGTTTAGGCCACATAGAAAGAGGCTTTTCCAGAGTCAGCACACTAAAGTTGATACAGCTGTAGCTCCAGTGGACCAAGCTACATTTCAACCTTGTTTTAGCATCTGGCAGCATCCCTCAGGTGGTACTGGTTTTGATGTATGATTGAGGGGTTCATGGGAGCAGCAAAATCTTGGCACAAGTAGCAGGTATAGAGTTCCTGCAAGAAAAGGTGAAGCTTATAGCTTCAGAGTACTATTGGAGATGCCAGAACTATGGAGTGTATGCTAAGGACCGCTGCAAGTGAAGATTCAGCCTGGTTCTACAACTTTGAGCTGAGAACAGGGACTGGTATTGCCTAGAATTTTTGAGCCACCATTACTACATGATGAGCATCAGAAGATGGACACTAAAGATGTGATATTTGATTTGCTGAACTTGATTCTAATTTGGTATTTTTTTGTGTCAAGATGCTTCTATTTTGATGTTTTTTCTGTGTTGGAGTATTTAACCTATTTTGATTTGATATACTCCTAGATTTGGGATATTTAACGAAAAGCTTTCAGTTCCAACATTTTAATAATTGAACTTTTAATGACTGACATTTTAAATTGGATTATAGAAATTTTTAATTTTGGACTTTTAGAATTAATAAAATTAAATGTATTTATATTTTTAAGATAACTTTTAGCACCTATGGGGACAAGAAGGTTACAGTTTAAAAGTGCTATGTTTTTGTGTCAAGTTGACAAGGGGTGAAGTGTCATAGTTCATAGCACAGGTGTCAACTTGACAGTTGAGGGTTTGAGCTTTTGGCACATTTGTAGAGAATTAATTTGTTGAGTTAAGCCCAGAGCAAACCTGAAGAGATTGACTAGCTGATGGGGAAGGCCCAGCTTATGGTGGGTGAGACTAGGCCCTGAACAGATGAATAAAATACTGAGAGTCAGTTTCAGAAGTTGACATCCTTTTGTACATTTGGTCAGACATGCTGGTCTGGCAAGTAAGGATTGTCCTTCTCTCAGCCATTACATAGAGATGATTTGGCCAATTCCTTGCCCTGGTGTTAGTTGATGATCTCTCATCAAACTGGACTGAGAACTGTAGCCAAACTGTTGTAAGTAGATAAGCCCTTTGTTCCCTTAAGCCATTTGATGGTCATTTATCAGCAACATTCAGACTAACTAGAACACTAGTCATCAGAGAATTGTAAATTAAAACCACTCTGCTATATCATCTTACTGCAGTCAAAATTGCTAACATCAAAAACAAATAACAACAGGGGCTGGAGAGGTGGCTCAGGGTTTAAGCCTCTGCCTTGCAGGTGGAAGGTTCTGAGTTCGGATCCTGGACCCCATATATAGACGCCGGGTGGAAGCGGGGGTGGTCCTGGTAAAGTGGAGCCTGTGAATCCCAGGACAGAGTAAACAAGGAAGAGGTGGAGGCAGTCCATGGTGGTTCCCAAATTCGTCCGTGGTTCTACACACACACACACACATACATACATACACACACACACACACTTGAATAAATAAATTAATTTAAAAAAAACAAATAACAAATGCTGGTAAGGGTGTGGGGAGAAGAGATCCCTTATTCATTGTTGATAGTCATATAAACTAATATAATATCCTTGGAAGGCAGTATGGAAGTTCCTCAATAAAGCAAACATTTGAACTGTCATATGACATAGCTATACCACTCCTGGACATATTCCCAAAAGATTATATTTTGCTTACAGAGACACTTACACAACCATGTTAATTGCAGTTCTATTCACAAAAACAAAGAAATGGAATCAGATCAAATATCCAACAGTGAGTGAATAGATAATAAAAATATTGTACGTATAGACAATCATGAAATTTTCTGATAATAAAGGAAATTGGGAAATACCTAGTGAGGAATCCCAGATGAAGATGCAGAAAGACAAATGCTGCATGGTCTTCCTTTTATGTGAATGCTAAGATTGAACCTTCAAAATGGCATACCTAAATAGACTCTTATACAGTCATAAACTAGAAGGGAACATAAGCTGAGGGAGGAGAGGTGGCTCTGCCTTGCAGGTGGAAGGTTCTGAGTTTGGATCCTAGACCCCATGTATAGATGCCGGGTGAACTTGATTCTAATGAGGGGATATAAAAGAACACAGCACATACAAAGGTGGAAAGAGAAATGAGAGGATTTTTTTTTTAGCATGGGTGTCTGTGTGTGTGTGTTTCTTTGTGATTCAGATGTCACTGTGTTTGCCTGTGAAGACCCAAGGGTGATTTGAAGAATCACCTGGATTATTCTACCTATGAGTAGAATTTTAAGACAAAGGGAAATAATAGGACAGAATATAAGAGGAGGAGAGTAAAGATCAATTCTAAATATGTAAGATATAGCCAGACAGAAACCTTGTACTTTACAAATCTATCACAAAATAGATTTTTTCAAAATAATATAAACCAATATGCCATACATAGAGGGACATAGAAAAGGAAAGAATAGAGAAAACAGAAATTGCCTTGAGGTGATCCTACTAGAAGCCAAGAGTTATCAAATAGATTTTCCAGTACCTGGTATGTGATACCTCCTAAGGAATTGTTAGGCAGAATGCCCTCAAAAGCTCCCAAAACAATATAGGCATTTTCCATTACTCTTGGTTGTTCTCCAGAAACTGATGGTAAGAACCTATTGGTGTAGACACCATATTCAAGGATATAGAACATTAAAAAAAACAAGATGGAATGATATGGAATATTTCTCTTTGCCAGCTTTCCTTCATACTTCCTGAAGGTATGAGGCATACTGTCAAGGCAAAAAAGCAGTCAGCAGCCTTACTCAGGTATAGATGCTAAAAGCTACATTAGCAATTACTCTGAAAAGAGGAGACCATTGGTGCAATAATGACATATAAGTTATGTATGGGAACCAACTGTTATCTGATTAGATCCAATGCTCACTTTTTGACAGGGAACACATGCCTGACACTGTAACCCTAGCCAAATAAATGTAAAGGGGAGATCATAGGCCCTAGGTGGGAATGGGAATGGTTAATAAGATTCAAATTCAAAGTAGTTAAACATGAAAGTGTCAAGGGATAAAAATTAAAGGGATCATGTAATTGACTGATTTTGTATGTATTTTAAGTTTAAATAAAAATATATCCTCTAAAAATCTAAGTGTGAAATCTGTTTAGTTTTGTTATAAAACAGAAAGTGGAACTAAGTTTTCTGTTAAGATCATTTCTGTTTTTAGAATCCTATACATGTGGAATTTAAGTAGTTTTCAAGTTTTTTAGTTGTAGATCCTCCCCCTCAAAAAAAAAACAACCCACAATAAATGAAAGTAGGGGTGGGGGATGTAGCTCGATGAAATTATTTATGCTTTCAGGATTTGATCCACAACCTAAAATTAATCAGTAGTCAAAAATAATGTTTATCTCCACACACACAAATAAGCACAGAGATGCATTAATATTAACAAATGGAAACAATGATGATAGGTAACATTAGTAATGAAATATCCTCCTAAAAAATCTTTTTTTTTCACATACAGGAAAATTTATTTGTCATTACTAAAAATCTGAATTTTAAACAGATTCTTGGACTGGTGGTTCATATCCATCAGCTCGTTCAACCTTAGCGCCTGTCTCATCACCAGTACCTTTTCCAGAACTACTGCCTTCACCATGAAGCTCCACGAGTTTTCCCAATTCAAATTTGGGTTTCTTCAGCATTTTTACTTTCCTAACGAAGACATCATGAAGTGGATAAATAGACTGGCAAGCCTTTTCTATGTCTTTTCCAATGCTGTCTGGAATCAATTTATTGACCACTTCTTTCAAGTCATTTGTCTGCACCTCTCTGGTCATGATTTCCATCATCTTCTTTCGGATCTGGCGGACCTGTTGGTGCTGAGCGTAAGAAGTCTTAGGTATCTGGTTGTTACGTTTTTTGGTAAAACCCACACAGAACAAGCAAAGCAAGTATCCATCAGTTGTCTTGACATCAACATGAGCTTCTATCATGGTCTGCCATTTTTTGACCATGGAACACATCTTGTCCCGAGTAAGATCCATACCATGAAAGTTAGTCAGGCAGTTTTTGCCCTGAACATCCTCGGTTATTAGCTTGAATTTTCTAAACGCAACTTCATCATTCTGCAGATCAGCAAGGCTGACTTCAAACACACGACCCTTTAGGCCATCAGATGCGATTTTGGTTCCTTGAGTTCTGGTGACTAACGTTTTTCCAATATTTCTAATATTGAACATTGCAGGTGCTTTCACGTCATACCAATCTTTCTTAGAAAATGGATCAACCACTTTCTTCTTGGCTCCCTTCTTGCCGCCTTTCGTCAGGCGCTTGTTCTTGCCGACCGCCATGGTGCTGCTCCGGGAGCCAAAAGGCCCTCCTAAAAAATCTTGAGAATTTTCAGCTACATCAATATACAAGGTCTTAGTATAGATTTTTTGTGCTTATAGAAATACCCAGATTTCTTAGCAGAATTCTGAAGCCGAATCTCTCTTAGTGGAAAATTGTCAAGCCAATATGTGTTGTAAATCTTAGTGGCTTGGAAACAGATTAATTTTACAGTTCTGGAATCTGGGAAACTCAAGGTTGAGGGACTAGCAACTAGCCAAGGCAGTTTTTGGTAGAAAGAGAGGACAGAGGGATAAACCTGTTTTTATACAACTCACCAAGACTAACTTACTTATAAGAAAATGTCATCTACTTCTTTATGTTAGACCTCACCTGCCAGCACTGTTGCATTGGGGACTATCTAACACATGAACTTTAGAGGATGCATTTGAACCACAACAAGTAGTTGTTTGAGCAATCCTCTTATGTTGTTGTGAATAAATAGTTCTTAGTATAAACTAAAAAATGAAATTCTGATTTTGTATGTCATTCTATTAAAAGCAATTTTCTAATCCAAATTAGAGGTTCCCATCTTAAAGAAGATATCAGTTTGATTCTAGTTTTATAATTATCTATGAATAGTCTGCTATATATCCTACTTAATATGGGAACCAGGAGATTTTATAAATGTGAAATATACATTTATAATTCTATGCATGTGAGCTATGTATGTGAAGCCCTTTCAATTGAAGCTTCATCAGTTATTTATTTGCAAAGGCTACTACCATCCCATTTAATGACAACAAATAGAATATTAAATACAGACCTTCCCTTATCTTCCAAATGTCTTTAAAGAGTTCTAATGACTCATCGTCCCCATTCCCACTAGCCCAATTTAACCTATTCATGCTGTATCACACATTGGGAGCATTCCAGGTCCCAATTTTATTTTTAAATATTTATGTTAGAGAAAGAGATGTAAACATGTATTACATGGTGCACAAGTGAAGATTATCAGACAACTTTCACCATATGGGCTCCCAGAGATCAATCTCAAGTTACCAAGTTTGTAAGAATAATATGCTTTGCTCATTGAGTTATCTCACCTGTCCCCAGTTCCTGATTTGACTATCTTTTTCCGCTTTACAGAAACCTTTCCAGCATGGTAATCTAATCATGTAAGTCTAGTACTTTACAAAAACTATTAATAATATTTACTTCAAATTGTCCACAGTTCTGAATGTAATTTTTTGATCTGAGTGAAATTGAAGGGCTATCTCAAACTCAGCAATCACCACATAAAATGTTTGTACACAAACAAGGATGGGGTGTTCTATAGACATCAAACAAGTAGTTCTTTGGCAATAAAGACCAGTGACAGTCTCCTAATTTAACTGAGTTATGACACTGTCTACCAGGAATTAGCATCAGATCCCATGGACCAAAGACTCTTTCACAAAAGACTGACTCTTACTTCCAATTACAAGGCCCCAGGTTGTTTTACTTGGGTTTTTCTCTGACCCATAACCCACCACTTGAATGACATTGTTGTAATGACTAAGAGAACTCAGGGAAACATTTGCTTAAATGTTTTTGTTTATTATACAAGGTAAAGATGAAAACATTCAGTAGAGCAAAGATAGCAAAGATATGGGAAAGGATGCATAATTCCCAAATCTTAAGCCACACTCTGTGAATTTGTAAGTGTTAACTGTCCAGAAGCACTTTGAATCTGGCTCTGAGAAGATAGAGACTTTATTACCCAGCCATAAACAGCTAAATCATTGCCCATTGGTGATTAACTCAACACCCAACCCCTATCTCCTCCCTGGAGGCTGAGTGAAAGTTCTGACTCTATAATTTTATATTGATCATTCTAAAGTGATCCTCACCCCAAAGCAACTGAGAAGTGACCAGTATGCCTAGGATATGGTATATAGATATTGAATCATAAAATTCTACATACATGTGTGTACTGACATTATTATATATGAATATATATGGATATATATCCATATATGTGGATATATGAAAATGTCCTCAGGCTAGGATTCAATATTTATACATACAAGTTCTTTGTAAAATTTCCAGTCTCATAAGATACCCATGACACTTATGAGAAATGTCCTCTTTTATAGGTTGATGCTGTGACAATCCACAAGAGCAAACTAAGATGATGTCTGACTTACTTTAAACAATTCAGTTAGTAAAACAAGCACAAGGAGAGAATAGTTGAAACAGGTCTAGTGGACAGAGTCTGACACTTCAGTTAAATCCCCAGAGCCACATTCTGGAAAGGGAGAACTGACTCCTGATACTTGTCCTCTGACTTCTACAAGTGTGCTGTGGAATGTGCATGTGTGTACACTAACATGAACACAAGATAAAATGTAAAAAATTAAACAAGGACAGTCATTGAGTTATTATGGATATATTCTCTCTACTCTTGTCTACATATGATAGTTTTCATTTAAAATATGTTTAGAAACCTTTTTCATGGAATTTCAGAAAGGAGGGAACAAGGTGTGTGTTAATCCCTCTTTTTAATTCTGGCATCTACATTTTATTCACTTCGTGAAAATGAGATAGATTTTTTATTACATTTTTCTGCCTAGTTATAAAAGCTCAATAGTCCACCCCTCTCTCTCCCTCCCTTCTCTCTTCCCCCCTATTTTTCCCCATTCCACTCTCCATCCTTCTCACTCTCCCTTCCTTCTCACTTCTTTTTCCCCCCTCCTCCTATCTTGGTGCTTCCTGCTTTCTTCCTCCAGAGCATCTGTTTATGTGGGCACTGAAATTCCCTCTGAGTCATCTACACTAGTTAGGGTTCAGGACTCAGTGGCATAGCTTGGAGCCCCTTCTTGAGCTGCCTACTATAATGGGAAGTCTATTATGACTGTTTAACCCCTTGCTTCTAAGGATCATACTGCCTGAAACCTTCTCCCTTGTGATCTGTACTAGACTTTGGTGGTTTGTTGACATTTCAGCTATTGTGCAGGTCAGACAAATCCAATCACATTGTGGCTATGTCCTGGCTGCTGCAGTCCTGACTTGTGTGGAGTATCTTGTATATTGTTGATCCTCCCCATCTTTAGGCTCTTAGAATCTTGCCACCCCCTAGAGGTTCCTGTGGAGTTTTCCGATCATGACGTGGTGTCTCTCCACTCACTCACACACTCATTCACACAATTACATAGCTTCAGGCCGGCCACCTGCACCTCTGCCTCAACTCTCCAGAGACTCGGCCACGGATGGGGAGTTTGTCAGAGCAAAATCTCAATTTATTGGTGGTAACAAAACAGCTTATATAGACAAAGGACCACAGGGCACAAAACGGGCAGCCAATTGTGTCAAAGGTCAACCCAACATTCAGGCCCTAGAGGTCAGGCTGGATGTGTCTCAGTATGGAAGGCAGGTCAATTCCTGAAAGCCAATGAGGACTCTCTGTAATATGATCAGGTTACACCCAGGACATTAGCTCTCAGTGCCATCTTTGGTTCCATGTGCTCATCAATGCCCTGGGGTAAATTCTGGGTGGGCCCAACATCTCCCCCTTTTTGTTTTAGTAGAGACTATATTTTATAATTAACTATACGTATGTCCAATGTCCCATCAGTCTCAGCATGAGCTTTCGCTGTTGTCCTGTCTTGGTTGGTCTTCTCAGTCAGGCAGGTTGGTATCAGCACCAGGCATGGCAGCAGGTAGCTTGGGGAAGTTGCATGTGGCTCACACAGACAGTACAGGCCGGCCTGGTCTGTTTTTAGACCAAGGCTTCACAAGTCTCCAAGCTTGAATAGCATCTCTGGGGAGGTCATGACATGGATCTTCAAGGGCCATAAATATCTGTGTATGGTCTCGTTAATGGAGTGCTGCAGAGAGATGTGCTGAGGAAACACTTAAGTGATATAGTTATTAAAAGAACAATTTTTCTAGATGTTAGGTCAAACCCAGATTGACTCCACCTTGGTTTAGGCAAGGTATCAATCAGGCCATCTTGAGTTATGTCAGGCCTATAAGGATTATGGTTAGAATTTTTCTAAAGCACAGCGTGGATAATTTTTTGACAGAAGGTTTGGTGGATAGGCTTCCCCAGAGTCTTTGGAATCTCTATTTAAGTTGTCCCTTTTGAAAACTTAAAACGTTGATGGTAAATAATGCCAACCCTAGCTGTTGGTGTGGGCTTACTCCCCCTTTTTGTTTTAGTAATTGGACCTTTAATTTGGTTGGGTATGGGGTCATCTAGCAGAGAGGGATGTCTTTTTTTGGAATTTTAAAGACCTTTAAAGACCTTGAGAGACCCATCCCAGCATGGCTGTTCTAAACCTGCTTACTTTACCCCTTAACCTATTTGAAGACCCAGGCTGTTCAAGGGATGAGGGGCAACAACCATTCTTTAACTACTTCCTGCTGAGAAGGGACAATGAAAGTGAAAACAGCCTGGTGTCCTTGTCTAATAAGTGCTGGGATAGTCTAGAGGTCTTTGACAGATGGCTTTATTACTTTAAGGTCTCTTTAAAAGAGACAAAATGCAGGTTAAACTTTTAAGATTTACACAAGGATTAAACCATTGTAACTGGGAAGGCACATGGGATAAACCAAATAAGCTCAGTAATCTTACTGTGGGTACAGGCAAGAGTTAGTAAAGAAAACCCATTACCTCACCTGGAATAGTCATTGCCTCTGTCTGGTGTAAAAACCAAGAACTAATCTACATACTGAAAACCTTTCTCCTCTGGCAGCTGTGAATCTCTATGATCACATTTTAAAACCTGTTTAAAACAATGTGAACTGCCTATCTTGTTTCATTAAACAAAGGAATGTCTAAAAGCAACATCATCAAGCATATAAGGAATCTCAGTAGTTATTTTGTGAGTGACTGATAAGCCTGAAATTTTCTTGATCATTAACACTTTAGTGAAATCAAAGATTGACAAAAACCTAGGAAGGAAGTTGAGCACTGGAATTTTGTGCACCCTAGTCTAGAAACAAAGAGGCTTCCCATTTGCATGTTAAACCCAAGGTTCTCATGAGATGCTCAACCTGGCATTTTTGGGCCTTCTTTTGCTGGATATTAGAAGCAAACTTCTTTTTCCCTCAGTGGAAAGCTAAGAGCTTCAGGCCATATAGTTGGTCCCCACCAGAGAACTCGACCCCTGGGCCCTGGGGCTCAGGGGGCAATCTTCCTCTAGTGGACATTCCCATAGTTGGGACATAGGCCACATGAAAGCTTCCTGTGCTTGCAACCATCTCAAAGAGCCCAATCTGGTCATATTCAAAGCATCTTTTTTATCTTTTCCCTGTTGGAATGGGTCCTGGGTTGGTCTGCTTGGGTGTGCCTGTTGGTTTTCTACCTATCTCCTTAGGCAAATGTCAAGTTTTGATTGCTTTGTTTTGTGGTTCTTTCTCTTTTTTTTTTCTTTCTCCACATTAAGTCTTAGATCATTTGTCCTATTTTAAAGTCCTTAAAATGGTCCAAAAATAAATTTAAAAGGCGTTATCGGTATCTATCTCATTTTGTCTGTCAGTGGGGCCATAAGACAACACAGAACAAAAAGAAAAGACAAAGAGAAACAAAGGATTTTACCTCCAAGACAGAATGAAAGTTTCCTGATGGTGGACTACTTAATCACAGTGTTTTAAAATTGCAGATGAGGATGCTATCCTCCAGATGGGAGTTTGGCTGATGTGGAAGCTAGATAAAATTCCTGTTCCACCTTAGTCTCTCGAGGGCATTTTTATTGTGAGCAAAGCTTTTCCTGAGCTACTAGCTGGTACTTTTGGTACAGATCTCTATAGTCTTTTAACTTTTTTTTTATTAAAAATTTAATTATACATTTTAAAATTTTTTACCAGTTCCCTCCCTCCTCCCTCCTCCCCCCGAACCCCCCTCCTCCTCCTCCCCTTCCCCCCAGTGCCTCCCCCCCAATTCCCAGAGAGTCCTTTATTGTGTACGCCTAACTCTCCACTGGGTCCTCCTCTCCGATGACATATAAGGACCCAGTGGCATTTCCATAAGCCCTTTCTCTTGTTCCCCTTAAGCATAAGATCACTACTATGGCTGTCAATCCCTTGCCTCCAGGGGTCTTGGTGCCCTTAACAGATGCTAGACTTTATAAGGGCAACAGTGCGCTGGACATTGCGCAGGGCATGCAAAGTCCCATTATGATTGCTTTGGCCCCAACTATTGTTGAGAATCTTGCAAATCGTAGTCTTTTAACTTTTTGTCAAATGTTTGTCACTATTTGTCTATTTGGATGGTATTATAACTTAAAGATTTGACTGTGGTCATCTCTTGTCTAAGATGTAAATAAGGGATGTCCAAGAATATACTACAAGTTGAATCTCTTTTAGGTTGGTAGGACTAAGCATTTGTATTTTTTAGTTAGTCCCTGGACACAGGAAGGGGAAATCTCTCCTTTGGCTTTAGTTTAGTAGACCTGGACTTGGGGAAAGGACACATGGCTCATCAGAGTTTTGCCAAGCACTATATACACCCAGTGACTAGATTCTAATCTGATCCCACCCTAGACTGTATGTTACCACCAAGGAAACGTATAACTGGCTCAATCAAATCTTGTGGCTTCAAGAGTTCTTAGGGAACTCACAGGTTTCCCACCTCAGGCCAACATTTATTCACACATTCACACAGAGGTTAAAACATTCCTCCCATATTTTAAAGGTGCCCTTTTCCTCCCCCTCCAGGAAAAGCTTGTTCCAAAAGGTAGCAGAGATTTGTTTAGTAGAGTGTCTTTTACTGTGAAGTCCAAGATTTACAGAAACTCTCTTGAGTCCTTTTTGAGCTGTAGCTAGGCGGGGCCTCGGCTTCTCCTGCTGGTTTGACCCTGAACAGAGCCCACCTCCCTGGGAGCAGGGAGGGCCCTGGTTTCAGTTTTCACTCCTGACCCCACAGATAAGCTTCCTGCTGTCCTTGAGAAGTTGGGATTTTATGAGTAACCAAATTCCTGCTTAATCAAAACAGACGATTGAAATACATTTGAATACATGAAGCTTAATTTCTAATTTCTAATTTTTGAGGTTCAATGTCTTTTTTTTCTATAGCATGGAAGAAGCATAATGTATAACATTTTCTTTTAATCACCATCTGTAATTTTCAATCTTTTTATAAACCCTACACTCCATAAACCTTTATAGCATACTTTAACATCCTTTTTAGCAACCCACTCATAAACCAACCTCCTGTACACATTTTAATGTTTAAGTAAGATTTTTTACCTTATAAACCTTCTTTTAAGCCTTTTGTACATTCAAATACCACACTTTTTTTTTCATTTTTTTATCCTACTTGATGGTTTTCCTGTTGCTTTTACATTGGATATCCTGTTAAGAAAAGTCCTTTAAAAGGGGCATTAACAGTAGACCTCATCTTAAAAATCATATTCAAATTAAGTTTGCAAGATTGTAGCAGAACACAGAAGTACACCTGGAATTAAGGAACCAGATTTGTCCCCAAGGAAGAGAGCTCATACATACCAGGAGAATGAAGAAATTCCAATGAATTTCTCAGAAATCAGTTTTTCTTTCTGACTGCTAGATATGATAACATTACACATGGGAAAACAAACTTTTAAAGGAATTACAAAAGTGATGTTTTCAGATCCTAGGTAAAAACACAATACTACCTTTTGTGAAGCTTCACAAAAATCAAGATAAAACAAGATATTTTAGTCAGTACGTACTCAGGCCTTTTAATGTTACCAAAAAGATTTTAAGTGTGCACATGCATTTAAATCGAGGATGCCAAATGATGAACAGAGTCAAAAATGAAAATGTGATTATAAGCGCACAATAAACTTCGAAGTGGCCACAGCTGTTATTTTGAAGCATAAAACACACATATTTTATAGGAAATTCAAATAGCCAAACAAGTCAGAACCTTTAAAGTAACTCTTTATGGTCCCAGGCAACATACAGAGAACAGCAACCATTTTTCTAGTCCCCCCAGTGGATGAGGGGCAAAGGCTTTTTAAAATGAGGCTTTAGACAAACTCAAACAGAAACAGTTCCCACCCGCCTGCACAGGGAATTGAGGAATTTGTACGTAGTCTTCCTCAGCCTGCCCTGAGCTCCCTGTTCTAGCCTGCCAGGGGCCATGCCCGAGCACAGATCGGGATAGGTTTTGGTGAAGGCATATGGGGGGGTCTTCCTCTAAACCATCCCCATCTGCTTCTCCCTTGATGAAGGGAACCATGCATGCAGCATGGCAGCCACTTCCCCACATTGATCTGTGTGTGCAACCCCCCCCCCAATCGAGCTGGCAGATCGTGATGGGGTGCTCACAAGCGGGCAGCTCCTCTTTTTCACTAAACCATGCCAGCAGCTCTGCACGGAGCTCAGGAGGCTCCCGAAGGGGAAGGGAGCATTGCTTCTCCCTCTCGCTGGGGCCGACAACTTTGTGGTCTGCTCCCAAGCACTTTACTCCATGCACAGTCTCTCCACACGGCCTGTTTCCATCGGCCAGACTGGTTCCACGCGGCTCTGCCCTCCCATTCCCACGTGGCTTCACCACGCCTGGAGTCCACAGCTCTGTGCACAGTTCCGGGGTACCATCCCGCACCTTGGTTTTCCCTGCCCTGCCATGACTCCATGGCAGGGTACCTGAGTCAACTTGTTTTTGGCTCCAGAGGCCCCTATGCTGTCCCGGGGAGCCGGAGATGGCTCTGGCTCCTCCTTCCCCTCCTCCTTCCCTTTTGTCTGCTCTGCCTGCACCTTAGTCTCCAGTGGGCGCTGGATCGCATTGGGAAGGAGGGCTATCTTAAGTATAGACACCACGGAATAAAATCCCAAAGGAGGCGATATTTTTAGATGTTTTTCCCGCTCTCTGGCTAGGTTCTCTATTTTATTCCATGAGTCCCATGAATATTTGTTGGAAAATTGGGCCCGTGGAGCCAACTTAAGGGCCGATTCCGACACCTTGGCAATGCGGGGATCTGGGATTTCAAAAAGATGGCTTCTTAATACAGATTTCAGTGCTGTTGGCACTGGGTCAAACTTGCAAGTTGAGTTACCCATACTAAGAGTCGAAATTTACCTCAAGGCCTGATTTGCTTTGTCCAATCTGGGAAATTCCTCACACAGGGGCACCAGATTGTGGAGTTTTCCACTCACAGTGTGGCGTCTCTCCACTCACTCACACACTCATTCACACAATTACACAGCTCCAGGCTGTGATGAAGAAGATAGGTAAGCCCAGCCACCCACACCTCCGCCTAAACTCTCCAGAGACTCGGCTACGGATGGGGAGTTTGTCAGAGCAAAATCTCAATTTATTGGGGAGTAACAAAACAGCTTATATAGACAAAGGGCCACAGGGTGTGAAACGGGCAGCCAATTGTGTCAAAGGTCAACCCAACATTCAGGCCCTAGAGGTCAGGCTGGATGTGTCTCAGTATGGAAGGCAGGTCAATTCCTGAAAGCCATTAGGGCTGTCTGTAATGTGATCAGGGTTACACCCAGGATACTAGCTCTCAGCACCATCTTTGGTCCCATGTGTTTGGCAATGTTCTGGGGTAAATCCTGGGCGGGCCCAACAGGTTCCCTTTGCTTTAGGATGGGGAGAGATTTGGCTGGTCTGTTTCCAGGTGAATAATGTAAGGTCTTTGGTGTTCTGAATTATGGCTTGTTGTAGTTTTCAGTTTTGCTTTTCCTGGACTGCCCTTGGCTGCATCCTGATTGGTTGTCAAGGTCATCTCCTAACCAAAGATAGAAGACTATTTAAATGAAGATCTTAATATAAGAAGAGATTCAAAGGTAGATGGAAGAATAGGATTGGACACAACAGTGAAAGGATTCAGTTGCTCATTTGTCAGTTGGTTATTTGTCAGTTGGTTACCATCTAACCGCCAGTCCCTACACCTCTCTGACTAGGGAGATCAAACCTGTTCAGTCCCAAGTGAACAGGAATGGAAGTGAGAATAAGCTGCATCTCATTACTTACATGTAATACATGACCATGGCCTAATTTCTCTATTGAAGTGTGTTCTTTTGTTTCCTTTCTTTTGAGGTCTTATTTCCCCTTCCCTACTATTTATAATCCTTTGTGATTATAGTGGATATTACAGAGATATACTTTTGAATATGTCATTAAGTGTTTTTTGAAATTCGGATCCACTTATTAGAGAGTACATTAATTCCATTTTTATTTGCATCTTTCCTTGTGGTTTATTCTGTACTTCAGCTAAACTTTTGCAATCATTTGGTATTGAGCACTTATATTTCAAGACTATTCAGAACCACAACCTATTAGTAGCTGGTTGCTTAGTTATCTGTTGTTTGAGTTTTACTTTTTATATAATTGAGTTTTAATCTTGAAGTATATCAGTATATATATATATATATATATATATATATATATATATATATATGTTCTTTCCCCTTCCCCCCCATAACACCTGCCAAGATGGCTCAGTGGGGAAAACATCTACATGTACATCTGGCAACTTGCATTTGATCCTAGAAGCCCACATGGTTCAAAGAGAGAAACTACTTTTGAAAGTGTCCTCTGACCTCCACATATGTACAGCGGCATGCATGTATCTGATGTCTCTCTTTATTCCTCTCTCTCTCTTTTTCTGTCTCTCCCTCATATGTTTGTTATAGATTATAAAATGCATGTTGTATAGCTAACACTGTACTGAAATACTGGTATGAAAGATTAACTTGATCTGTCTCTCTCTCTCTGTCTCTCTTTCTCTCCTCTTTCTAGAAAAAACACAAAAATTAACTTAAAACATTCCAAATACTTTTAGTTGGCATTTGGTAAAGCTTGTGACTGAGGTTAATTCTTTTGAAAATGTATCTTTAAATTACAACAAAATTTGTTTGAACTGGCTTAATTCTCTTTGAATAAACAAAGGATTATGTAATGACTGGCCAAACTTCCATGAGTATTGAATACTAAATGAAAGCATGCTGGCTTGCTTTCTCTTTCGTTGTTCTAATAGATGTGCATGATTGAATGCTGCCAGCATTCAGTAGTGTCTCCTCTCTGCTATCCAAAGACTCACACTGGCAACAAGTCCATACAGAGTGAGTCCTGAGGCCTGATTAATGTGGAAACAATCACACAAGCCAACCATTTGACTGATTAAACAGATTGTAAAGATTCTGTGAAAGACCAAATAAGGCAATCTGTTTTGCATTATTAGGACTACCTCTAGGTTTTTTTTGTCACAAAGGAGAATAAAGCATAAGGTTTAAGGACACAAAATCTGGAATGAGATTGCAATGACTGAACACCTGGCTGTATTCTCTGTGTGTGGGGGGGTGTAATTATAGCATCTTGCTCAAAGAACTGAGAGGACTTAATAAGTTGATGTGTGTTAACTCACTAGAACTGCATGCCTAGATGTGTGAGAATAAGTGTCACATAAAGATAGAAGAACTATCCTGTTTGCAAATTATTTCATCTTTAATATAAACCTTTCTATTGTCAAAATTTGTGAAGCATGTTAAATAATTATAATAAGTAAAAACAACTTGGCTAATATAAGACATAATAATCATGAATTGTACTACCATTTAATCGATTCAGATAAAATGAGTTTACTGGTTTCTAAAAATATATTTCTGGATTGGGGATTTAACTTGGTAGTAAAGCATGTTACTTTGCATGCATAAGTTTAATCCATAGCACCAAAAATAAATATGTTTTCTAAATTAGAATTACGTTTCTTTCTTACTCAGTATTATAAAAGTCAGGGGCTGGAGAGATGGCTCAGGGGTTAAGCTTCTGCCTTGAAGGCAGAGGGTCTTGAGTTCGGATCCTAGATCCCACAAAACATCTGGCAGAAGCGGGGGCAGCCTGCAGCTTCTGGTCCTGGTGGGCGGAGCCTGTGAATCCTAGGGTGGAGCAAAAAGGAGGTAGAAGCAGTCATGATGATTCCCGAATTCACCTATGGTTCTACACACACACACACACACACACACACACACACACACACACACACACACACAATTTAATAAATAAATATATATATCAATATTATAAAAGTCACACTGACCTTCTCATGAACAGATGGGTTTATTTCAACAGTAAGTTTGAAACTTTGCAGTAAATTAGGGTATTACTGTAATTATATCAGAAACAAGAAGTTTTCTACATTGTTCCTTTCCCACTTTTCTCAACACTGATTATCAAACAGATTTTTAAAATATCTATCTGTCTATCTAATCTATCTATCTATCTATTTATCTATCTATCTATCTATCATCTATCTGACTGTCTGTCACTTGTGTGTGTGTGTGTCAGAGGGTACTGTGTTGCCTCTGGAGACCCAAACATGAACCATCCTGGATTGCTCTACCTCCTTTTTTGCTTTTCTCTGGGATTTTTGAGGCTCCAACTTCCAGGACCAGAATTTCAGTTTTCCCCTATTTCTGCTTGGCATTTTTATATGGAAGATAGAGTTTGAATTCAGGTCCTTCTGTATTGAGTCATAGATAATCACTATGGTCAGTTACCAGTCATAACAGAGACAGGTCCTTTCTCCACACCTACAAATCCAAGTGTCTGAGATCCTGAGAAGAGCTGCTACCTTTCTTTTTAATAAACACAGAACAAGCCCCAGAGAAACAAGTGCTTCAAATACTCCAACTATGTAAATTACTACAAATGTTACATCCAGATGCTCTGCTTTTGTGTATTCTCTTCAGTAAACTTGTATTACTTCAGTAAAACTATATTTTAAAGCAGGTGAACTTCATTGTGTAGTTATAGTATCTGTATCACCCATACAGGATTGGGGAATGCAATTATGTCTTGTTTCCTATACATTTCAGGAGCTATGTTCTTCAGTGTTAACTTGTCTTGGATGAGTTAGAATTCAAAGTTAGAAGCTTCCATAAGTGCAATGTCTGCAAATAAGTTAGCAACGACAGAAACAGTGAAATACAGTGATGTGTCCAGGAGATAGGTGTTCTCACCAAGCATATAAAAGGCTTCAAAACTGCATAAAAGCCAAACTGACAGAGCCCCTTAATAGAGTAGACAATGAAAGTCAAAGTCTGTCATTTAGCCTGATCATAAACACCATTCTCTTTCAGTGTAACTGAGAATCCATTAAATACACTTGCCATAGTTAGGTACTAGTGTCAACTTGATGAGTTCTGAGCATATTTATAGATATTGTAGTTATTTGTAAATATTTGTAGATATTTATAGTTATTGAATTAAGTCTAGAGTGAACTTATAGGAGATTGTATAGTTTGTTGATGAGGAACCAGTGGTGGGTGGAACTAGGCCCTGGACAGGTAAATAAAATACAGAGAACTGGTTGGATAATTTGGCATCCTTAACAGACATGCTGGTCTGTTAAGTAAGGATCATTCCTTTCTCAGCAGTTACATGGCTATGGTGTGGCCAGTTTCCTCAGTCCTTTGGTGATGGTGCATGCTCTCCTGCCAAACAGGACTAAAAACTGTAACAATTGTAAGAGAATAAACCCCTTGTTCCCTTAAGTAGTTTTGTCATGATTTCATCAGCAACCATGCTGATGAACTGCAACAGAATTTGGTACCAGAGAAATGGGGTATTGCTGATAAATCTGGCTATTTTGACTTTGTGGGTTTTAAACCACTTTTTTGGAGGAATATGACAATATCTGAAGATATTAAGATTGTGTGCTCTAAAATCCATTCGGTTTGTGGGCCATTTGGAAAATAGTGTCAATGGAGAAAGTCATGGATTGTTTAGGCCCAGTTTGTGATGAAGGAAATAAGGATTTTGATAAAGTTGAATTTAAAGACAATGATTGGGTTTGCTTGACAGATGAGAGCTGTGTAGATGGCTGTGAAGCTTTGGGTATAAAAAGGGCAGGCAGCAGAACAGCTACTGCTATTAGAGAAATGACCATTAGTGAAGGAAAACTTAGTGCTTTTTTGCACTGGGATGTAGAAGACATGAATACCACCATATGGTGATTCTGTAATTTGAAAATCCAAATTCCTTCAGGGGCAGAAAGCCAAAGTTAAAGCCATTTCTTGCCCTTCAGAAAAGTTTTTACTACTTAGAAAGGAACTTTTCCAGCATCAGCTCATGGGAGTTGGTACAGCTGTGGTTCTTCTGGTGGACCAAGCTACATTTCAACCTTGCTGCATAATTTGTCAGCATCACCCAGGTGGTACCGGTTTTGATGCACAAATAAGGATTTCATGGAGAGCTGCAGAAGCTTGGCCCTAAGTGGCAGATTTGGAGCTTCTGCCAAGGAAGGTGAAGCTTTTAGCTGCAGAGGTGAACCTAGAGTGTCTTTAGAAGTTTCAGAATCGGGGGCTGGAGAGGTGGCTCAGGGTTTAAGCTTCTGCCTTGCAGGCGGAAGGTCCTGAGTTTGGATCCTAGACCCCACGTATAGACGCCGGGTAAAAGCGGGGATGGCCTGAGTTTTTGGTCCTAGTAGGGCAGAGCCTGTGAATCCTGGGGGCAGAGTAAACAAGGAAGAGGTGAAGGTAATACATGGTGGTTCCCGAATTCGCCCATGGTTCTACACACACACACACACACACACACACATGCGCGCGCGCGCGCGCGCACGCACACACACATGCTCACACCCACAATTGAATAAAAATAATTAAAAAAAAGAAGTTCCAGAATCATAGGGTGCATGCTGAGGATGGCTGCAAGTGGAAATTCAACCTGGTTCAGAGAAAACTCACTTGTAAAACTCTGACCTGCAAAGAGAGACTGGGATTGCCTAGAATCTTTGAGCCACTGTGACTGTCATAGTTAAGCACAGGTGTCAACTTGACTCTTGAGGGTTTGAGCTCTGGGCACAGTTGTAGAGAGTTGATGGTTGAGTTAAGCCCAGAGCAAACCTGAAGGACATTGTCTAGCTGCTGGGGAAGGCCCAGCCCATGGTGGGCGGGATTAGGCCCTGGATAAATCACAGAGAGCTGGTTGAGAGAGTGGGCATCCTTCTGTATACTTGGCCAGACATGCTGGTCTGGCAAGTAAGGATTGTCCATCTCTCAGCAGTTATGGTGGCCAGTTCCCTCGGCCCTGGTGCTGGTGTGTGTTCTCCCGTCAAGCTGGACTATGAACTGTAACCGGACTATCGTAAGAAAGTAAACTCCTTGTTCCCTTAAGCTGTGTTCTGGTCATTTATCAGCAACTATGCAGGCGGACTGCAACAGTGACTAAGTGATGAGAAGGATGCTTGGTTCTATAAGATGGATGTTGAAATATAGGATGTGGTATTTGATTTGTTGGACTTTGGTCTTAATTCAATATTTTCCTTTTTGTTTAATTTGATATTTTGTCATTGTCATGATGCTTCTGTTTTGGTGTTTTATCTGGTGATAAAGTATTTAACTTATTTTTATTTAGTAGACTCTTTTTTAATTTTTATTTATTATTTATTCAATTGTGCGTGTATGCATGTGTGCGCATGTGTGTACGTAGAACCATGGATGAATTCAGGAACCACCATGGATTGCCTCCACCTCCTTCTTGTTTACTCTGCCCTGGGATTCACAGGTTCTGTTCTACCAGGACCAGAAATGCAGGCCGCCCCCGCTTCCACCCGGCATCTATACGTGGGGTCTGGGATCCGAACTCAGGACCCTCCGCCTGCAAGGCAGAGGCTTAACCCCTGAGCCACCTCTCCAGCCCTTTGATTTAGTAGACTCTTGTGGTTAAGAAACTTTGAACTTTTAAAATGTTAGAACTGAGGTTTTATGAAGGAACATTTTAAAATTTATCTATAAGAACTTTTAGAAGCCCAGCCCAGCCACCCACCCCGGAGCCGACCGGCCAGCACCTGTGCGGCCGCCGGCTTTGCCCCTGGGTCCCGCCCTGGACCCTAGCCCCTTGTGTCCTCCCACCCGCGCATGCCTCCGCCGCCCCCCCCCCATTTCCCAGGTGAAGAATTCTGCCATCAACATCAGACCCTCTGCCTCTCTGGCCCACCGGGGACCTACACGCGTAGTCTACCGAAGACACACTGCTACTCAGAATTCAATAGAGTCCAAAGGAAACTCAAGCAAAATTCTAAGGAACAAAGGGAACACAGGACATACATCTGGACTCCAATAAAATCATTATATCATGTGGGCAAGATTCTTCACATCCAGGCCAAAGATAAGTAAACTTTTTCTTTTCACCTTACTGATCCTTTAAAGTATCAATGCTGTAGATCAACTTTCTCATACAGCCACCCCAAAAACATACAACTCCAGGGAGTACACCACTCACTCCCACATTTCACCAAGATACTAAATCGTAAAAGTGCACTACCAAACTAATATTCACCCCTTATTTACTTAACCTGACTTACAGCCTAGTAGCCTCATCTAGGATACAACAATAACAATACACAAACATACCCAATCCAAGGCAAGCATTAGTAACAACTGGCAAGTGTAACAATACCAACTATGTCCATTCAGTGAAAAACACACAGAAACTGAAAGGTCCTAAAAAACAAAACAACAATGTACAAGTCAAAGTGCAGATCCACGAGAAACAAAACCCAAGAAGACCAATCTCCCACCGAAAGAATCAATCCCATAATGAGGATTCCGACCAGAGCAAATCCACAGAAAATAGGCATGAAAGCCAGACCCAATATGACGACTTTCAGAGTATGATCATTACCATGATTAATACTATGGAAGAGGAAATCTGAGACGAGTTAAACAACCGTATCAACCACATTGAACAGGAACACAACAGGCACTTGGAGGAGTTGAGAAAAACAGTTCAAGAAACAAAAATAGGTGTAGAGCAGTTAAAACAGTCCCAGGGAGAGTTTAAAATTGAACTAAAAAACAAGTTATCTTCAACCCAAAACTCAACAGAGCGTCTTATCAGCAGAACAAATGAGGCAGAAAATAGAATTTCAGATCTTGAAGACAAAGTAGGAGAATTGACCAGCTCAATGGAAGAGATTGTTAAAGCCAAAAAGATACTGGAGAGGAACATTGAAGAGATATGGGACACCCTGAAGAAGCCTAACATGTGCATTCATGGAATACCAGAACAAGAATCCCAAAATACCACACCGGAGGAAATATTTCAATTCATCATAAATGAAAACTTCCCACAATTAAAGAATGAGAGGCCTATCTAAATACAAGAGGCATTTCGCACTCCAAACAGATATGACCAAAATAGAAAATTGCCACGGCAAATAATAGTCAAAACAATCCACATTCAAGACAAAGAAAACGTGCTGAGAGCTTCAAGAGAAAAAAAGCAAGTCACTTTTAAAGGTAAACCTATTAGAATAATAAATGACTACTCAATGGAAACAGTAAAAGCAAGAAGAGCTTGGAGAGGTGTACTTCAAGTATTAAACGAGCAAAAATGACAACCCAGACTGATATACCCGGCAAAACTATCTGTCATGATTGAGGGAGAAAGAAAAGTTTTCCAGCACAAAGACAACTTGAAGGAATACATGTCTACCAAACTAGGCCTTCAAAAAATCCTAGAAATGATATTCAAGCTTGAAGAAAAGAACAAGCATATCCAGGAGGAGAGAAGGGAAGTATAATACCACCAAAACATAAATATCAAACAATATGCTTACAAAATCTACCAGTCAAAAAGCTGGTTCTTTGAAAAAAATCAATAAGATTGATACACCCCTAGCTAAATTAACCAAAAGTAAGAGAGAGAAAACCCAAATTAACAAAATTAGAAATGAACATGGAGTTATCACTACTGATATCCAAGAAATCCAGAGAATTATAACATCATATTTCAAAAACTTATACTCTATGAAGTTTGACAACACAAAAGAGATGGATGAATTTCTAAGTAAACACAACTGACCTAAATTGAATCAGGAAGTTGTGAATTATTTAAATAGTCCTAAAGCATATAAGGAAATTGAGGATGTAATCTCGAATCTTCCCACCAAAAAATGTCCCGGACCAGATGGATTCAGCACAGAGTTCTACCAGACATTTAAGGAGTTAATAACACCAATACTCCTTAAACTGTTCCATCAAATAGCAAAGGAAGGAACACTACCAAATTCCCTCTATGAAGCTAATATCATTTTAATCCCAAAACCTAATAAAGATTCACTTAAAAAAGAAAACTATAGGCCGATCTCTCTGATGAACACAGACGCAAAGATTCTCAACAAAGTCTTAGCAAATCGGATTCAAAAACATATAAAAAGTTCATTCACGGGGACCAAGTAGGCTTCATCCCCAGCACACAAGGTTGGTTCAACATAACGCAAATCAATAAATGTAATTCATCATGTAAACCAGTCCAAAGTCCAAGACCACATGATACTCTCGATAGATGCAGAAAAAGCCTTTGACAAGATCCAACAGCCTTTTATGATCAAAACGCTAGAGACAGTAGGAATGAAAGAACCTTTATCAATATAATAAAAGCTGTATACAACAAGCCCACAGCAAGGATTATGCTCAATGGGGAACAATTGGAAGCATTCCCACTTCGATCAGGAACTAGACAAGGCTCTCCTCCCTCACCACTTCTGTTCAATATTGTACTTGAAGTGTTATCTGAAGCCATAAGACAAGAAAGGGACATAAAAGAGATTCAAACCGGCAAGGAAGAAGTCAAGCTATCCCTATTTGCAGATGACATGATCTTATACCTGAGGGATCCCAAAAACTCCACCAGGAAACTCCTGGAACTAATTGAGAAGTTCAGCAGGGTGGCAGGATACAAAATAAATGTGCAAAAATCAGAGGCCTTCGTATATGCCCAGAATGAAAGAAATGAAAAAGCCTTGAGAGAAACAATCCCATTTACTATAGCCCCTAAAAAAATGAAATACCTTGGTATAAACCTAACCAAGGTGGTAAAAGACCTTTACAATGAAAACTTTAAAACCCTAAGGAAACAAATAGCAGAAGACACCAGAAGGTGGAAAGACCTCCCATGTTCCTGGATTGGCAGAATCAACATCGTAAAAACGACCATCCTACCAAAGGCAATATACAAATTCAACACTATACTAATCAAAATCCCAAAGCAATTCTTTAAAGAAGTTGACCAAATCATTTCAAAATTCATATGGAGGCACAAAAGACCCAGGATAGCAAAGACAATCCTGAGTATTAAAAACACTGCTGGAGGTATTACCATACCGAACCTTAGTCTATACTACAAATCCATAGTTATAAAAACAGCCTGGTACTGGGTCCAAAATAGACACACAGATCAATGGATAAGGGTTGAAGACCCACATATAAGCCCACAAAAATATAGCCATTTGGTCTTTGCCAAAGGGGCCCAAAGAATCCAATGGAAAAAGAACAGCATCTTCAACAAGTTGTGCTGGCAAAACTGGATCTCCACATGCAGAAGATTAAAGCTGGACCCATTCTTGTCACCATGTACAAGAATTAATTCCAAATGGATCAAAGACCTTGATATAAAGCCAGAGACTATAAAAACCATAGTTGAAAGGATAGGGAACTCCCTCGAGCTGATTGGGATAGGCCAACAGTTCCTAAACAGACATCCAATGGCACAATCACTGCTACCAACTCTCAGCAGTTGGGATCTTGTGAAATTAAAGAGCTTCTGTTCAGATAAAGAGATTGTCACACGAGCTCAAAGGCAACCCACAGAATGGGAGAAAATCTTCATTAACCACATGTCTGATAGAGCTCTACTGTCCAGAGTGCACAAAGAACTTAGAAAACTAAACTCCAAAGAAAACAATGGCCCAATTAAAAAATGGGCCCTGGAACTTAAAAGAAACTTTACTAGGGATGAAATTAAAATGTCTAACAAATATCTTAAAAAATGCTCCACTTCCTTCGCCATCAGGGAAATGCAAATCAAAACTTCGCTGAGATATCATCTCACCCCGGTCAGGATGGCAAAAATCCACAATACAAACCACACCAACAACACTGGAGAGGATGTGGAGAGAGGGGAACTCTCCTACATTGCTGGTGGGAATGGAGGCTCATACAGCCACTCTGGCGAGCCGTCTGGAGATTCTTAAAGAAATTAAAGATTGAAATGCCATATGACCCTGCTATCCCACTTTTGGAAATAACCCCCCATGCAGTAGAGGTTCACCACGATAGCACAAGCACGACCATGTTCATAGCAGCACTGTTTACAATAGCAAAGTCATGGAATCAACCCAAATGTCCAACAGTTGACAAGTGTATAAGGAAACTGTGGTACATCTATACAATGGAGTACTACTCAGCCATCAAAAATGATGAATTACTGGAATTTGCCGGGAAATGGATGTCATTAGAAACAATTATATTAAGTGAAGTATACCAAACCCAGAAAATTAAGCACCGTATGTACGTCCTAATAGGTGGTTCCTAGTACCAAACCCACCCAGCTCACATTGAGACACTCAAAGGTAAACCTAGTAATACAGTAATTGCAATGATTATGAACAGGAGGGATGGAGTTGAAGGGCCACACCAGAAACAAGGAGAGAGGGGAACATGTTACAGCTGAGAAAATAGGCCTCCATCAAGGAATGCAAGTAAGTAATGTGACACCTGGTTAAGTTCACAGACATTCGTTCCTGATCATTTACAACTGAGGGGGTATGATCTCACCAGAAGGGGAGGGCATATAGTTAAGCAGATAAAAAGTAATCATTTTGCAAATGGGTGATTGACCCCTCCCTCACTGAGGTTTCCTACTTTTATTACGTCTACCCTTGTATATGCTATTATAACAAGACTCCAGTTTAGCAGCTTTTTGTCTCTGACCAGGGGGTGACATACAGTGTCCATCAGGATGGAGTGAAGGGCATTGCAGGAGTAGCAAAACTGCAAAAGAAAATCAACAAACCACAATCCAGAACTTCAGAGACGCTCTATCAACCACATAGAACCAGGCCATCCTGAAGCTCAGGGACATTTGCGGAAGAGGGGGCGATAAGATTGTAAGAGCAGAAGGATGGGAGGAGCAACGACTTGCAAGATTCTCTACACTAGTTAGGGCCGAAGCAATCATAATAGGACTTTGCATGCCCTGCGCAATGTCCAACACACTATTGACCTCACAAAGTCTAGCATCTGCTAAAGGGACCAAGATCCTTGGAGGCAAGGGATTGGCAGCCATAGTAGTGTTCCTATGCTTAAGGGGAACACGGGAAAGGGTTCAGGGAAATGCCACTGGGTCCTTGTACGTCATCAGAGAGGAGGACCCAGAGAAGAGTCAGGAATACATAATAAAGGACTCTCTGAGAATTGGGAGGGAGGCACTGGGGGATGGGGAGGGAGGGGTGAGGGGAGGGAGAGCAAGGGGTTCAGGGGGAGGAGGAGGGAGGGAGGGAACTGGTCTACCTAGTAAGTTTGTATGAGCAGAAATAAAAAAGAAGAAAAAAAGAGAACTTTTAGAGTTTTAGATTTAATAAAATTAAATGTATATACGTTATAAGATAAATTTAACATCTGTGGGGACAAGGTGAAGGTTACAGTTTAAAAGTTATATGTTTTGGGGTGTCATAGTTAGGTCCAGGTGTTAACTTGATGTTGAGGGTTTGAGCTCTGGGCACATTTATAGATAATTAGTAATAAAGTCTAGAATGAACCTGCAGAAGATTGTGTAGTTGAAGGGGAAGACTCAACCCATGGTGGGTGAGACTAGGTCCTTGACAGGTGAATGAAATACAGAGGATTAACTGGAGAAGGTGGCATCCTTTTGCATACTTGGCCAGACATCCTGGTCTGGTAAGTATCATCCCTTTCTCAGCTGTTACATGGCTATGGTATGGCCAGTTCCCTTAGCCCTTTGGTGATGGTGCATGCTCTCCTGCCAAACTGAACTAAGAATTGTAACTGTGTGGCACTACCAATTCAGGGAAGCTCTAGCCCAGGCTCCCAGCTACAGACAAGCCTGGATACATGCAGACATGCCCTGGACATGTCCCAATAGAGAACCATGCAGGCAGAGGGATGAACAACCAATGAGAAGTGGCCATCTAACCTGCCTCTACAATGGACACCTAGAAAAAGTTAAATGATTTGTGACTATCCCCCGTAGGGGAGGGATGGCAACACCTGATTGGACCCCGACCCTATATAAGCCCAAACACTTCCTTAATAAATTTGAATCTGCAGCAACTCATCCACTGCTGCATCTCACCTGATTCCCGGTGTAGGGTTTGTGACCCCGTCACCTGGCTTGCCCCCTTGCCTCAAGCCTTGAGGCCCTGCTGTTTCCCCCTCCTTTCCCTGGCTGGCCCAGGGGGAATTCAGCAACATCTGGTGCCCAAATGTGGGGCCCCCTTCAGTGTAGACAAGAAACCCACTCTGGTAAAGTTCATTGAGTTCGGACCCTTTGTTTTTGTGTTCCATGTGCTTATGGTGCTTGAAGGTGAGCAGGTGGCCTTCCCCTTTCCCTTTCACTGTTTGTCCTTTGTTATGCTCAGAAGGTTAGGAACACAATCACTCGCTTGATTTTCTGATGATCAAGGAGCCCAACTTAAGATTAGAAATACAATCGCTAGTTCAGAAAGCCCCTAAAACATCAGGAACACAATTGTTTGTTCAATTTCCTGACAATCACAAGACATTACATTGAATTGGCTTGACCAGGAGATACCATATGCACATACGGCCCGGGGGGAGTAACAAACTCTGGAAGTCCCCCATTAAGCACAAGGCATCTGGGTCTGATACATTCCTTGTCTTGTCTGTGCCTCTTTGGGTCTCATCTCTGTTCTTTAGAAAAGTGGGCAACCTCCCTTCACACTGTAAGGAGCCCCACATAAGTGTCTTAAAATCTCTCCTAGAGACTAGAGGCCTCAAGGTTAAGACTTCTGGCCTGGAGGAATTTTGGAATGAAGCTGCAGTTTTAGCAGCTATGGATGAGGGTGCTTTTCCTTGATAGATGATTTTCATAATTAAGCTAAGCTGCCAGACTAATATGCAGTCTCATTTTAAATAAAGTTTTCCTAAATGTTAATCCACCTTTGATAAAGCTTTCAAGGGTAATTTTAAGACAGTTACTGGTAAAATGTACAGTTGCTGGTAAAATGTTGTTCATGTGTTTGTATGTTTATATGTTCTGTGTTTACATGTTGTGTGTCTTATGTTTCAACATAAAAAATCTGTAGCCACTTCAATTTTTTCCATTTCTGTTGCATGCTGTATAAAAATTTTGGCATGCCATTTTTAAATACATGTATGCATACTTAAAAATGAGAACAAATAATTTTAATAACATCAAAGGCCTTAACTAGTTACATTTTATGCCGATCACAATTGTTTTTCTGATAAATTGTAAGTTTTCTTTCATAAAAAATTATCTCACTTGGTTTTGATCTTTAATAGGACTACAAATGAAAATGCCATTGTGTTCTTACAGGTTTTTCCATCTGTTCCCAAAATAATAAAGCCACTATGATATTGTTTGATCAAACTTGCTCATCCCTCTGACTTACAGAATTTTAATCTCATCAAATCTAGCAACCAGGAAAATATAATTGTTATCTAAAAAGGTCATTGGAATTTATTCCTTCTCCTGGTATGTATGAGCTCCCTTTCTTGGGGACAAATCTGCTTTCTAATTACATGCTCCCATGTGTACTCCTACTAAGGTGGAAAAAGAATTTCAAGCATCCACCTTAGCCAGACCCCAGTCCCTTGAAACAAAACAGGATCAATAAAATCTGGACACAGCATAGTCTGTTTTCAGGAAATTATAAGTGCATTTGTGTCAACTTCATGTTTCCTTTTCCTTGCAAGATTTTGGCCTAAGTTACTTAAGGAGTTTCTCTGAGGATCCATCTGCTTAAGGGGATAGATAAAATACAAGCAGGCATGCCCAAGCTGACAAACCTGAAATTCCCTTCCCCACAGGGAAAGAAAAAAATGTTTTAAATGTGTCCTGAGCACTGCTCTTCCTGGCACATAAGAAGGGAGTCAAGGATGGCCATAAGCCTCCTGCTCGCCAATATTAATGGCACCTGGAATGTTTCAAACTATCCTTTGCCATATCAAAAATTAATGGGACAAAAGTTCAAATTATTACTGTTGCATCCTTAGGCAAACAATTATGAGACAGAATTCCTGCCTTCTTTTCACCTGTAATTTAGTAACTTGTTTAACTTTTGGAGTTGCCCTTTTAGAGCTAATTGTGTTATTTAGATGCAAATGGCAAGCAGTAAGGTCTCAGCAACACAAGCTTGCTTTACACAGGTCCTCAGGGCATCCATTCAGGCTTCAGACATTCCTCAGCATTTACAGCAAAAGCTTGCTTTGCAGGTCCTCAGAGCATCCATCAGGCTTCTGACATTCCTAAGACCATCAAAGGCCCATTGGAAGCTATGCCTTAATAATTTACAATTGTTAGGTTCTGATTTATGTCTTGCCAGCTCTTCTGTATCATTTCTATGCCTGTGCCACCTACAGCCCCTCAGCCTGTCCCTGCAGTGAAGAAAACCTGCTTTTTTCTGCCATACTTGAGTTCCCCTTTGGGACCATGATTCCTTCTCTGCGATGGTCTCATGACTGGTAGTCAATGATGGGTAAGGCTCCATATACAGATGGTGTCCAATATAAGACAGGCACAGTCACCTATATTCCCTGCAGCTGAAGAGGCTCGGGGTCACCCCAGCTATCATGGTCGCCACTGAAAAAATTTATAAATAAATAAAAGGGGGGCTGGAGAGGTGGCTCAGGGGTTAGGCCTCTGCCTTGCAGGCATAAGATCCTGAGTTCAGATCCTAGACCCCACGTATAGACGCCGGGCGGAAGTGAGGGGCGGCTCTGCGTTTCTGGTCCTGGTAGGGTGGAGCCTGTGAATCCCGGGGCAGAAGGAGGTGGAGGCGTCCATGGTGGTTCCCGAATTCGCCCATGGTTCTATACACACACACACGCGAACACACACACGTACAATTGAATAAATAAAAAAATTATAAATAAATAAATAAATAAATAAATAAATAAATAAAAGGGTGAAAATGTAGCACTACCAATTCAGGGAGGTCCTAGTCCAGGCTCCCAGCTATGGACAAGCCTGGACACATAGAGACAAACCCCAGACATGTCCCAATAGAGAACCATGCAGGCAGAGGGAAGAACAACCAATGGGAAGCGCCCATCTAACCTGCCCCTACAATGAACACCTAGTAAACAGTTAAATGATTAGTGGTCATTTCCCGGAGTGGAGGGATGGCAATATCTGATTGGAGCCTGACCTTATAAAAGCCCAAACACTTCCTTAATAAATTTGAATCTGCAGCAACTCGTCCACTGCTTGCTACTCACCTGATTCCCGGGGTCTGGTTGGTGGAGTCTTGAGTTGTGGGTTGATACACACCATGTCATTTCCTGGGTTTAGTGAAATTAAGTATGCCAACAGACTTTGCAAAAATACAAGGGTGTTGTTGCAGTTACTGTGCATGGCTGCTGATGAAATGATGACAAAACTGCCAAAGGAACAACGGGTTTATTCTCTTGTAATCATCCAGCTATGTTGCCAAATCCCCACTGGACCAGCCAGGGAAAGGAGGGGGAAATGGCGGGGCTTCGAGGCTCAAGGCAAGGGGGCAAGCATCTGTGCTCATCAAAGAGATTGGCCTATTGTTTTCTTTTTTAAGTGTATCTTTATTAGGTTTTGGGATTAAGATGATATTAGCTTCATAGAAAGAATTTGGTAGTGTTCCTTCCTTTGCTATTTGATGGAACAAATTAAGGAGTATTGGTATTAGCTCCTTAAATGTCTGGTAGAACTCTGTGCTGAATCCATCTGGTCCAGGAAATTTTTTGGTGGGAAGATTCAGGATTACTTCATTGATTTCCTCATATGTTATAGAACTATTTAAATAATTAAAAACTTCCTGATTCACTTTAGGTAAGTTGTGCTTACTTAGGAATTCATCCATTTCTTTTGTGTTGTCAAATTTCACAGAGAATTTCTTGGGTATCCATAGTGATAACTCCATTTTCATTTCTAATTTTGTTAATTTGGATTTTCTCTCTCTTGTTTTTAGTTAATTTAGCTAGAGGTGTATCAATCTTATTAATTTTTTTTCAAAGAACCAGTTGTTTGACTGGTTGATTCTCTCTATCATTTTCCTAATCTCAATTTCAGATATTTCTCCCTTTCAATTATTAGTTACTGTAGAGTAACTTTCCATATAACCACCCCCCAAACATATACAACTTCAGGGACTATATCATTCACCCTCAC
The DNA here is from genome assembly GCA_023101885.1 of Typhlomys cinereus. Classification (NCBI taxonomy): domain Eukaryota; kingdom Metazoa; phylum Chordata; class Mammalia; order Rodentia; family Platacanthomyidae; genus Typhlomys; species Typhlomys cinereus. The sequence continues at coordinate 8,631,200 of JALPQD010000044.1, forward strand.
ATATCACCAAAGTATTAAATCATAAAAGTGCACTATCATACTAATATTCACCACCATCCACCCTGTGTACTAATAGCCTCATCTAGGAAATAACAATAATAACAAGCATAACCAACACCAAGGAAAACACTAGTAATAACTGCCTGAGAGTAGTGATACCAACTAATTTAGTTCAGTCAAATACATGCAGAAATTGAAAGAAGGTCTTAAGAGATAAAATGACAATGTCCAAGTCAAAGTGCAAATCCATGAGAAACAACAACCAAGAAAACAAATCTCCCACTGAAAGAATTAACCCCATAATGATAGATTCCAACCAGAAGAAACCCTTGGAAAATAGACAAGAAAGTCTGACCCAAGATAACGACTTTCAAAGTATGATCATTACCATGATCAATACTATGAAAGAGGAAATCCGGGAGGAGTTAAATAACCGCATCAACCACTTTGAAGACGAACACAACAGACACTTGGAGGAGTTGAGAAAAACAGTTCAAGAACCAAAAATAGGCATAGAGCAGTTAAAACAGAGTCAAGCAGAGTTTAAAACTGAACTAAAAGACAAGTTATCCTCAACCCGGCAAAACTATCTGTCATGATCCAGGGAGAAAGAAAAGTTTTCCAGCACAAAGACAACTTGAAGGCTTACAGGTCTACCAAACCAGGCCTTCAAAAAATGCTAGAAATAATACTCAAGCTTGAAAAAAAGAACAAGTGTATCCAGGAGGACAGAAGGGAAGTATAATACCACCAAAATCTAAAAGCCAAATAATACACTTACAAAAGCTACTAAACATAAAAAATGTTCACAATTAAAAATAATTTCTCCATTATAACATTAAATGTCAATGGAATTACTTCCCTGATCAAGAGACACAGATTACAAACTTGGATTAAAGACCACAACCCATCAATCTGTTGCCTTCAGGAAACTCATCTCATCACAAAAGATAGGCACATCCTAAAAATAAAAGGCTGGTCCAAAATTCTGCAAGTTAATGGATCCAGGAAACAGGCAGGGGTAGTCATTATGCTGTCGGACAAAGTGGAGTTAAAACAAAAAAAAAATCATAAGAGAAACAGATGGATACTACATTTTAGTCACAGGGACAATTCTCCAGGAAGACTTCACAATACTGAACATATATGCACCTAATATGGGCCCCTCCACATTCATTAAGCAAACCCTATAGCATCTAAAGCGAGAAATCAACCCCAAAATGATAATTCTTGGGAATTTCAACACTACCCTCTCAACATGGGATAGATCAACAGGTCAAAAGCTTAACAGAGACACTTTGGAACTTAATCAAACCCTTAATTAAATGGACTTTACAGATCTCTATCGAACTTTTCATCCACGCACCAAAGAATACACATTTTTCTCAGCAGCACACAGAACTTTCTCCAAAATAGATCACATATTGGGCACATAATGAATCTCCACATATACAGGAAAGTTGAAATTCTAGCCTGTACCCTATCATATCATCATGGTCAAAGCTTGACATGCACAACACAACAAACAACAGAAAATACACTAACTCCTGGAAACTTAACACTATGATGCTTAATGAGAATTGGATTCAGGAAGAAATTACAAATGACATTCAAGATTTCCTGAAAGTGAACGATAATGAAAATACAACTTACCAAAATCTTTGGGTAATGCCTACATCAAAAAAATGGAAACATCACAAATAAATAACTTAACAATGCAGCTTAAAGCTTTAAAGACACTAGAGCAATCTGATCCCAAAAGTAGTAGAAGAGAGGAGATTAGCAAAATAAGGGGAGAAATATCTGAAATTGAGATTAGGAAAACGATAGTGAGAATCAGCCAGTCAAAAAGCTGGTTCTTTGAAAAAATCGATTAGATTGATACACCCCTAGATAAAGTAACCAAAAGCAAGAGGGAGAAAACAAATTAAAATTAGAAATGAAAATGGAGTTATCACTACTGATATCCAAGAAATTCACAGTATTATAACGTCTTATTTCAAAAAATTATACTCTGTGAAATTTGACGACACAAAAGAAATGGATGAATTCCTAAGTAAACACAACTTACCTAAACTGAATCAGGAAGTTCTGAATTATTTGTATAGCCCTTTTTTTTAATTTATTCAATTGTGAGTGTGTGTCCATGTGTATGTATGTGTGTGTATGTATGTATGTGTGTGTCTGTGTGTGTAGAACCACGGACGAATTCAGGAACCACCATGGACGCCTCCACCTCCTCCTTGTTTACTCTTCCCTGGGACTCACAGGCTCCGCCCTACCAAAACCAGAAACGCAGGCTGCCCCCGCTTTCACCTGGCGTCTATATGTGGGGTCTAGGATCTGAACTCAGGACCTTATGCCTGAAAGGCAGAGGCTCAACCCCTGAGCCACCTTCCAAGCCCCTATATAGCCCTATTAACATATGAAGAAATCGATGAAGTAATCTCGAATCTTCCCACCAAAAAATGTCCAGGACCAGGTGGATTCAGCACAGAGTTCTACCATACATTTAAGGAACAAATAAGAACAATACTCCTTAAATTTCCATCAAATAGCAAAGGAAGGAACACTATCAAATTCCCTCTATGAAGCTAATATCGTCTTAATCCCAAAACCTAATAAAGATACACTTAAAAAAGAAAACTATAGGCCAACCTCTTTGATGAACACAGATGCAAAGATTCACAACAAAGTCTTAGCAAATCAGATTCAAAAACATATCAAAAAGATCATTCACGGGATCAAGTAGGCTTTATCCCAGGCACACAAGGTTAGTTCAACATACACAAATCAATAAACATAATTCACCATATAAACCAGTGTGAAATCCAAGACCACATGATACACTCCATAGATGCAGAAAAAGCTTTTGACAAGATCCAATCCAACAGCCTTCTATAATCAAAACCCTAGAGACAGTTGGAATGGAAGGAATCTTTATCAACATAATAAAAGCTATATACAACAAGCCAACAACAATGATTATATTCAATGGGGAAAAACTTGAAGCATTCCCATTTCGATCAGGAACTAGACGAGGCTGTCCACTTTCACCACTTCTGTTCAATATTGTATTGAAGTCTTAGCTGGAGCCATAAGACAAGAAAGGGAGATAAAAGGGATTCAAATTGGCAAGGATGAGGTTGAGTTATCTTTATTTGCAGATGACATGATCATATAACTGAGTGATCACAAAAACTCCACCAGGAAACTCCTGGAACTAATACAGAAGTTCAGCAGGGTGGCAGGATACAAAATAAATGTACAAAAATCAGTGGCCTTCCTCTTTGGCCAGGATGAAAGAGGTGAAAAAGCCTTGAGAGAAACAATCCCATTTACTAATAGCCCCTAAAAAAATGAAATACCTTGGTATAAACCTAATCAAGGAAGTAAGAGACCTTTACAATGAAAACTTTAAAACCCTAAAGAAAGAAATTGCAGAAGACACCAGAAGGTGGAAAGACCTCCCATGTTCCTGGATTGGCAGAACCAACATCATAAAAATGACCATCCTACCAAAGGCAATATACAAATTCAACACTATACTAATCAAAATCCCAAAGCAATTCTTTAAAGAGATTGATCAGATAATCTCAAAATTCATATGGAGGCACAAAAGGCCCAGGATAGGAAAAGAAATTCTGAGTAACAAAGCTGGAGGTATCACTATACCATACCTTAGTCTATACTACAAATCCATAGTTATATAACAGCCTGGTACTGGCTCCAAAATAGACACATAGATCAATGGATAAGGGTTGAAGACTCACATAAGCCCACACAATTACAGCCATTTGATCTTTGACAAAAGGGCCCACAAAATCCAATGGAAAAAGAACAGCATCTTCAACAAATGGTACTGGCAAAACTGGGTCTCCACATGCAGATTAAAGCTGGACCCGTACTTGTCACAATGTACAAGAATTAATTCCAAATGGATCAAAGACTTTGATATAAAGCCAGAGACTTTAAAAACCTTAGTTGAAAGGGTAGGGAACTCCCTCGAGCTGATTGGACTAGGCCAACATTTCCTAAACAGACATCCAATAGCCCAGTCACTGCAACCAACATTCAACAGATGGGATCTTGTGAAATTAAAGAGCTTCTGTTCAGAGAGAGATTGTAACTCAAGCACAAAGGCAACCCACACAATGGGAGAAAATCTTCACTAACCACATATCTGATAGAGCTCTATTATCCAGAGTGCACAAAGAACTTAGAAAACTAAACACCAAGGAAACAAATGGGCCAAATGAAAAATGGGCCTTGGAACTTAATAGAAACTTCATCAGGGACAAAATTAAAATGTCTAACAAATAATTTAAAAAATGCTCCACATCCTTAGCCATCAGGGAAATGCAAATCAAAACCTCCCTGAGATATCATCTCACCCCGGTCAGGATGACAAAAATCCACAATACAAACAACACCAAATGCTGGAAAGGATGTGGTGAGAAGGGAATTCTCCTCCATTGCTGGTGTGAATGCAGACTTATACAACCACTCGGGCAAGCCATCTGGTGATTCTTAAAAAAGTTAAAGATTGAAATGCCATATGACCCTGCTATTCCACTTTTGGGAATAATCCTCCATACAGTAAAAATTCATCTTGATAGCACAAGCACAACCATGTTCATAGCAACACTGTTTAAACTAGCAAAGTCATGGAATCAACCCAAATGCCCAACAGTTGATGAGTGGATAAAGAAAATGTGGTACATTTATACAATGGAATACTACTCAGCCATCAAAAATGATGAATTAACGAAATTTGCCAGGAAATGGATGGAATTAGAAACAATTATTTTGAGTGAAATATCCCAGACACAGAAAATTAAGTGCCATATGTACTCCCTAATAGGTGGATCCTAGTACCAAACCTACTTAGTGACACACTCAAAGATAAATCTCTGTAATACCTACAGTAATTGCAAGGATTATAAGCAGGGAGGGAAGGGGAAGGAGGTCCCTGCCAGAAGCAGGGAGAGTGGGGATCATGCTACAGCAGAGAAAATAGGCCACCATCAAGGACTGCAAGTAAGTAATGACACATCTTGTTGGGCTCACAGACTCTCCTTACTCGTCACTTGCGTATGATAGGGTATGATCTCACCAGAAAGGGAGGTCATAGAATCTGGCAGATAGAAGGTAACCATGGGGACACTGCAAATGGGACACTGAACTCACCCCCCCCCTTCACAGCGGTCTCCTACTCTTAGCCCATCTACCTTTGAATCTATTCTTATAATAAGACTCTATTTTAACAGCATTTTATCTCTGGCCAGGGGATGATAGATATCCAGTACCCACCAGGATGAAGCCAAGGGTGGTGCAGGAGCAGCAAAACTGAAAAAAAATCAACAAACCATAATTCAGAAAATCAGAGATTGTACATCAACCATCTGGAACCAGGCCAGCCTAATCTCTCCTAAAGCTCAGAGAAATTTGTGGAAGAGGGGGCAGTAAGATTGTGAGAGCCTAAAGATGAGGAGGAGTTATGACATGCAAGATATTCCACACAAGTTAGGGCCAAAGTAATCAGAATAGGACTTTGCATGACCTGCACAATTACTAACAGTTGCAGTCAGCCTACATGGTTGCTGATAAATGACCATCAAATGGCTTAAGGGAACAAGGAGTTTACTTTCTTAGGACAGTCCGGTTACAGTTCTCAGTCCAGCTTGACGGGAGAGCATGCACCATCACCAAGGCTGAGGGAACTAGCCACACCATCACTGCATAACAGCTGAGAGATGGACAATCCTTACTTGGCAGATCAGCATGTCTGACCAAGTATACAGAAGGATGCCAACTCTCTCAATCAGCTCTCTGTGATTTATCCAGGGCCTGATCCCACCCACCATGGGCTGGATCTTCCCCATCAGCTAGACAATGTCCTTCAGGTTTGCTCTGGGCTTAACTCAACCATCAACTCTCTACAACTGTGCCCAGAGCTCAAACCCTCAACAGTCAAGTTGACACCTGTACTTAACTATGACACCAACATATCATTGAACCCCCAAAGTATAGCATGGATCACAGGCACTAAGAGCCTTAGAGGCAAGGAATTAACAGCCACAATAGTGTTCCCATACTAAAGGGGAACATAAAAAAGAGCTCTAGGCAATGCCACTGAATCCTTACACCTCATCAGAGGAGGACCCAGAGGGAAGTTTGACATGCACACTAAAGGATGCTTCAGATATGGGGGGGGGGAGGAAAGGGAAAATGGGGAGGAAGCAAGGAGATCCAGGGAGGGGTGGAGGGAGGGAGGGAAATGGGGTACTTATCAACTTTGTATGAGTGGAAGAAATAAATTTAAAAAAATAGTCAAAAAAAGAGAGAAAATGTATGCTAAAAATTAGAGATGAAAATGGAGTTATTATAACTCATATCAAGAAATTCAGAAAATCATAAAGTCATATTGCAAAAACTTATACTCTACAAAATTTGTAATCAGAAAGAAATGGATTCAATGTTTAAGTATGTACAACCTACCAAAATTGAATCAAGATGAGTTATTAAAATAGCCCTATAACAAGTGTCGAAGTTAAAAAGAAATAATTACAAATCTTCCCACCACAAAAAGCCCAGCACTGGATGGATTCAGTATAGAATTCTACCAGACATTTAAATAACAACCAACACCATTACTCTTTAAACTATTCCATGAAAAAACAAAGGAAGGAACACTTCCAAGCTCTTTCTACAAAGCATTACATTGATCCCAAAACCAAATAAAGATACAATAAAAAAGAAAACTATAAGCCAATCTCATTGATGAACACAGATGCAAAGATTCTCAAAATTTTAGCAAACAAGATTCAAAAACATATAAAAAAGATCATTCACTATAATCTTTATTCCAGGCATTCAAGGTGGGCTGAACATGGGCAAATCATAAATGCCATCTCTCATATAAGCAAATCCAAAGACTAAGACCACATGATTCTCTTGATACATGTAGGAAAAGTTTTAACAAGATCCAACATCCCCTTATGATCAAAGCCGTATGACAATTAGAATGGAAAGATCTTATATCAACATATCAACATAATAAAGGCAATAAATGACAAGCCTGTAATATGGATCATTGTAAATGGTGAAAAATTTGAAGCATTTTCTCTTTGATTATGAACTAGGCTAGATTGTCCACTCTCAGCATTTCTATCCAATATTGTCTTAGCTAGAACCATAAGACAAGAGATGGAGATAAAAGGAATACAAATAGGAAAAGAAGTCAAGATATCCCTATTTGCAGATGACATGATCCCATACCTGAAAGACCCCAAAAACTCCATCAGGAAACTCCTGGAACTAATACTTATGATCAGCAGAGTGGCAGGTCACAAAACTAATTTTCAAAAATCAGTAGCTTTCTTGTACAAGGATGAAAATAGTGAGAAAGTCCTAAGAGAAACAATTCCATTTACCATAGTCCTTAAAAAAATGAAATACTTTGGTAAAAATCTAACCAAGGAAGCAAGAAATCTGTACAATGAAAACTTTAAAACCCTATAGAAATAAAATTCAGAAAAGGTGGAAAGATCTCCAGTGTTCCTTGATCAGTAGAATTAACATAATAAAAATGACCTTCCTACTAAAAGCAATATACAGATTCAAAGCAATTACAATAAAAATTCCAAGGCAATTCTTTACAGAAATTGACAAAACAGTCTCAGAATTTATATGGAAGCACAAAAAGCCCAGGGTAATAAAAACAATCCTGAGTAATAAAATCTCTGCTGGAAGTATCAGACCTTAATCTATACTACAAATCCATAGTAATAAAGGTAGCATCTTATTGGCTTCCTTTCTAGTTTATTGACTTCTAAATATACACTTCTAAATATATACTTCTAAATATAAGTTAAATACTTAAAACTCAGTATTTGAACCTAAGATCCTCCACATATGAGAGAGAAGACATGTTTAGTCTTTTAAGAAACTGTCTTCTAAAGGGACTATTGTCACTTTGCATCCTTATTATAATGTTATGAATGAGCTCTTTTTGGTTTACATCTCTACCAGCATTTAGTTTTAGAGGTGCTTTGTATTTGGTCATTCTGATAGTTTTGTCCCTTATTGTCTTAAGCTGTAATCCCTTAAATAGAAAATATTACATATTTTTTAAAATTTATTTTATTCATTTATTTATTTGTAAGACATAATATAGAGGGATGGAGGGGAAAAGGCATAATCTTACATGCCATGGTGCATGGATGGCAATCAGTAGTCAGGTCTCTCTTCCCATGATGTGGGGTTTTGCAAATTGAACTCAGGCTTCCCGGTAGGTGAGAAGGGACTTTGCCTTCTGAGCTACCTCCCCAGCCCTTGAATATCTTTTCACATGCTTATCTGCCATCTGTATATTTTGCTGAAGTGTCTGTTGCTATTTTTTACCTTCTTTTGAGATTTCTGAATTAATCTTTGTAAAGGATGTAAGATGAGTGCCTAGATTCACTTTATCTCATGTGCATATCTAATCATTGCAGCACCATTTATTGAAAAGCTATCTCTACTGCTGCAGCTTTATTACTATGGGCAGTATTATACCATTCCTTGACTTTATTCTGTGATATTTTGTTTACTATTATGTGGCTTCTGTCCATGTATATAAGCTTTAAATCAGTTTGTCAGCATACATAAAATAACTTGATAGCATTTGGCTGAGATTTCATTGAATCTGTCATAGAAGTTGGGAAGAAATGATATCTTGACAATGTATCCATGCAGGTAGAATATTTTTCCATTTATTCGAAGCTTCTTTGTTTTATGTTATAGGAGTTTTCTGCCTTTTCCTTTTAAACCTTATAATATTTTGTTAAATTTATGCTCAAGTATTTCCATATTAGAACCAATGTAAATAATTATTGTGCTTTTATATCAAATTTCAATGGCTTATTGCCATCATGATCCTGAAGTCCGCTCCAGTCATCCTAAGCTAAGGACCAAAAGTCTCTTTGCATAATTTATGGTCCTGTATTTTGTTTGATATGTGCAGAGCCATCACATGAACCTGGCTAATCCTTGGCCAACTAGAAGAAGGGTGGTCCTAAACTTAAGCTTCAGGCTTGTCAGGTTACTACTAATCTTTTTTACTCACTGGCCAGAACACTGATTTTAGATATGGCCTCTCTCTTTTCTGACACCTACTGGCTCACATACCACACAGCAGTCTCCAGGGCCTCTGAAGGGTTTTATGTACAGACACAACATAAGATAATTCTTATTAAATTAGTTCTAATTAATCATTTTGGGTTAATTGCTGGAGTCATCATTTAAAAAGATTAATATGATTTGGTTATGCTTTCTGCTTTAAGTATTCTTTCCTTGAAATGTCCTTCTGTTTATTTCCACAAGACGTAGTTCCAAAGCTTTAAATATTTCCAGAAATCGCCAATTTAGTTTCCACCTAGCATAATGATTTATGCCACATTATCAGTTATATATTACTAAATAAGAAATTAGAAACTTAGAGGCTTAAAAAAGTAGGAAGCAGTATTTTTTCACGGTTTACAAGTTGGGATGGGTTTTGGAGTTTAAGGGGGAAGCCGAGGTTTTCACGATGGCTCATCCGCATGACTGGTAAGCACAGACTGTTGGCAAGAGGTCTCAGTTCCTTGTCATGTGTACTTTTTTTTTTTAATTTTTATTTATTTATTCAATTGGTGTGTGTGTGTGTGTGTGTGTGTGTGTGTGTGTGTAGAAGCACGGGTGAACTCAGGAACCACCATCGACGCCTTCACCTCCTTCTTGTTTACTCTGCCCCGGGATTCACAGGCTTCGCCCTACCAGGACCAGAAACGCAGGCCGCCCCCGCTTCCGCCCGGCATCTATATGTGGGGTCTAGGATCCGAATTCAGGACCTTCTGCCTGCAAGGCAGAGGCTTAACCCCTGAGCCACCGCTCCAGCCCCATGTGTACTTTTTTCAAGGGCTTCTTGGCAACTGGCTTTCTCTAGAGTGAGCGATCTAAAGGAAGATGGAAGCCAAAACCTCTTTTGTGATCGTCTTAGAAGTCATACATTCTCATTTCTACAATAGTCCACTGAGTGCATAGGGTTATCCTTATTAAATATAAAATGGTCAACTAAAGGGTAAAAATACTAGGAAAAGAGAACTCCTGAGGGCCTTGGGGAAGCTAGCTAACAACATTTGTAACATTTCTCTTTGTTATGGGTTAACCTTACATTTTCTCTCTCACTACAATTTCTTAAGAACTTTCTCTTGGTAATCAGAATTCCCTTTTGAAGGCAGTACCTTCAATGACCTAAGGACCTCTTGCTGGACCCCATCTTTTTAACTCCTGCCTTCCAACACTGCCTCATGGAAGAAAAACCAAGATCTTAGCACTTAGATCTTTAGAAGACAAACTGCTTCTAAACCATTGCATACACTATATTTACTTGTGTACTGCATGTAAACTGTACTTTATAAGTTACAAAAGTAATGTTTTTCCACATCCTTCCCAAAACTATTTATGTGGATAATGGTACTTCCACCACTTTTAAGGTTGAAAATGCAGAACCAGACTAAGAGACTTGGTACAGTGCCATACTTTTAGTTTCCCTTGCTTCTTTCCTTCTTCCTTCCCTCCCTCCTTTCCTTCCTTCTTTTCTCTTCCTTCCTTCCGTCCTTTCCTTCCTTCCTTCCTTCTTTCTTTTTTTCTTCTTTTCTTTCTTTCTCTTCCTTTCCCAGGCTGGCTTTAAAATTGCTATGTAGCTGAGATTGCCCTTGAACTTACCTGGTAAGTACTAGGATCACAGACATGTGCCACCATGGCCAACCTCATCCTTTGATTTTCATAGTATTTTGCTTAGTGCTTTTAGCAGAGGATAGGAGTAAAGATTTCTTGAAATACATTGTTATAAATAATTGGGAAAGAATATGAAGAAGAATGAGTATGTGATTCACTGAGGTTGGAAAAAAGACACGCCATTGCACAAAATTGAAACAAAGCAAAGAGGTTTAGGGAAAGAATGTCTTATAAATATTTTCTAAAACACTAAATTATTAAGCTTGTTCATTGCTACCACTGAGTAAATTGTTCTTATGTATACTTAGGTATTCATCACATGTTTTTTGGCAACAATTTACTCTTCAGAATGATTTCTGGTGAGCATACAGAAATTTCAAGGTTGTCTGATACAGATACCATGAAAATTAAGGAATTTAATTTAATTACCAAATTTGAATATCAGTTATATTCTCACTTTAAAATTTCCAATTTGCCAGAATTTTGGAGCTTGTCAAGGAGTTCATCTCATTTTGTATCTATTTTACCCATGAAAGGAGTAAAGGATTTGTTGTGGAAAGGAAAAAAGGCCATCTTTACAAAATTCCCATGAGACAAGTACTTTCATTTCATTGTATTCTAATTTTCTGGTTTGTCACCATCACCTACATTATAAAGTTCCTAGAGGCAGGGAATGTGTAGTTCCAGTCACTACCTAAAGATAAACATGATGGGGTCAATTTGGTTGAAGAAGTGTGTACTATAAAGTCTGAGAGGTAATAATTATGCAGTATGAAAGAAGTCAGACCAAAACAACAAAACTGTGTATTGTACAAAAATGTTGGCATGTACAAACTAACCAGCAGGGATGAAACAGTTCAATGAATCTGCCTTTCTTATCCCTGGATTCTGCATCCATGGATTTCACCAATCAAAGAGTGAAAATTTATTTGAAAATAAAATTATACCTGTACTGTACACAGATTTCATTATTCTCTAAAGAGATACAGCTTACATTTACACATTACTAATATACTATTAGTTATTAGATGCAATCTAGAGAAAATTGTAATGCATAATACAGGACTATATATATGTATGAAAAACTATGCCATTTAATATAAAAGACTTGGCAAACAAGTGATTTTGGTATAGGTGGGATATTCTATACTTACTGTTCTTCGTACAGGGGACAACTAAAGCTATGGAGTTATGGGAAGATGATAGGGAAGGACAGGATGGAGAGATTACTCAGGGTAGCAGGAATTTGGTGCTGAGAGTGGTGATGATTTCATGTTAAAGACTAGCAAAGCACACATTTGAATAAGTGCAGGTTGTCATATGTGAACTATTCTTCTATAAATCTGTTCTTTGAAAAGATATAAGCAAATCTCATAGCCCAGACTAAGAAGTCTCTGAAGTCAATAGGAACAGAGATGGTGTGAAAAATGAGTTTAGCTTTGTTTTCTTTGTGTGTGTGTGTGTGTGTGTGTGTGTGTGTGTGTGTGAGAGAGAGAGAGAGAGAGAGAGAGAGAGAGAGAGAGAGAGAGAGAACACAGTGTGTGTACCTGTAGAGGCCCAAGAGTGACTTTGGGAATTATCCTGGATTGCTCTTGGGTTTTCCAGGCTCTGCCTTTCAGGGCTGGACATGCAGGCTGATGCCATTTCTGCTTAGTGTTTTTTTTTGTTTTGTTTTGTTTTTGAAATGTGAGAACTGGAATCTGAACTCAGGTCCTTCTACTTGCAGAAGCAGCAATTTTAACCCCTAAGACATATCTCTAGCCCCAGATTTTTTTTTTTTTTTAAGACAAGGTGTCACTCTATTTCAAGTTGGCCTTGCACTCACTACAATCCTCCTGCCTCTTTCTCCCTGAGTGCTGGCATCGCAGACATACACCACCATGCGTGACCTGAAAAACCGTTTTAGAAATATTACACTAATCTGGGCAGGTGGTAAACACTTTCCAGCACTTGAAAAGGAAAGGCAGATGAATCTGGAGTTCAAGGTCATTGCCCACATAGCAAGTTGGAGGCCAGGACTCTGGGCTATGTGCAGCTAGCTCTGTCTCAAAAACCATTAACAGAAAGAACAACAACAATTAAAAAAGAAAAGCTGATTGCAGACCTGAGTAGATAGGAAAAAACCTTCAATAAACTAATACGTACCTATATAAGTGTTTGTTTGCTGGCGCAACAGCAAAAGAATTAGCCAAACATGTAGAGGGTCTTTATTTCAAAATTAGTGGGGGAGGAGCGACGGATGTCTATTGGGTTAAATTTGCAGGGATTTTCACAGGCAGAAACAGGGGGAGCCAGAGGTTGAACAAGATTTGAGGAATGCTGCTTCTTCTGCATTTTGGACGCCAAGCGAGTGCTACCTAGGAAGGCTGCGGAACCGCGAGTGTCCGCAGAGACCCGCGCTGTCCCGGCGCTAGTCGCCGTGCGGCGCCTGCCCAGCCCGCCTGTCCAGGAGCCCTGTGCGGACTGCGCGCGCGTGCTTGCGGCGGCGCGGGAGCGCGCGCCCTCCACGTGACCCGACCGCGGCGGCGACGCACTGTGCGCGCAGCTCACGTGGCCCGTCTTCAGCCCCCGTCGCCGGCGGAGGCGGGCGCGGGCGCGTCCCTGTGGCCAGTCACCCAGCGGAGTCGGTCGCACAATTATGAAAGACTCGGTTTCTGCTGCTAGCGCCGGAGCTGAGTTAGTTCTGAGCTGTCCCTGGGCTGTCCTCGTCCGGCGGCCTCCGCCGCCGCCTCCGGAGACGCTTTCCGATAGATGGCTGCGGGCTGCGGAGGAGGAGGTGGTGGAGCCGCTGCCCTTCCGGAGTCCGCCGCGTGAGGAGAATGGTACTGAGCGGGGCCGGCGGCAGCGGGGGGAAGGAGCGGAGGAGGGGGCGGCGGGGGGCCGGGGCGCCGGAGCGGCGGGCGCCCCCTGCAGCCGCCGCGACGGCCGGCGCCCCCTGCAGCCGCCGCGGCCCGAGGCCTCTCAGGCGGCCGAGCGCCGGGGACCGGTGACCGCGCGGTGCGGGCGGCGCGGCTCCCGGGAGCCGGATGAGCTGGGAAAGTTCAGCGTGGAAACGGGGGGAGGACGCGGGCCGCGAGCCTCGGCGGCCGTGCACCGCACGTTACTCTCCGAGGGCTTTTTCTCGCTCGGAGCCGCAGGGGCGGGTTGGGCGACGGCAGCGCTGGACGTGCCGGGGTTTTGTCGAGCGAGAGCCCGGGGGCCCGAGCGGCCCCCGCGGAGCTCGCGCGTTGCCGGCTCGTGACGTTCCAGGGGGCTCGAGCCCAAGCTTCGCTGGCGGGAGCCGGCGCCGCGGGCTCTCGGGGGAGCTTGTGCTGCTGGCTGAGGTCAGGCCGCTCGGGTCCGGGAGCGCAGCGGCCGGGCGCTGTCGGGCCGGGAGCGGCTCGCTCGGCGCTGGGGAGCGTTCGCCCTGCTCGCGCGCGGCCGGTTCGCTCCCTCTTGTCCTGCAGCTATTTCAGTGCCTGCGAGTAGAGCAAATACGTGAGACCTCAAGGAAGCCGTGCACCTTCCGCCGTCTTTGGAGATGCAAAGACAGCGAAAACGTCATTTCAGTATTTTCTTTTTTTTATTTTAATGCTTTTGAAACAGGGTCTTAGCCCAGGCTCCTCACACTCCCTGCACTGGGTGAGTCCTGGGATCACAGGCTGCATCACGGCTTCACACTTTGAGCTTCTCAGAAACGAAGCTCAAGTTCCTCTGCCTTCTGTAAATTTTTGCGTTTGGTACTTGAGTGGGTTTAAAGGAGTCTTGGAGAGGGGTTTGAGTGATGTATCTGTCTAGTCTCTTTAGATAGTAAATAGCATAAGTTAGAACATACATCAATACTTAAAAGCTTTTCGTGTATTTTGAGTGTTATAAAAAATAAATCCTAATGTTCTGTTAGGGCAGTAGAAATCTTTTGTTTCTATTGAAACTTTCTCATTTCTTAGTTTTACCTCAGGTACTCTTCTCAAATTCAGGCTTTGATGTGTTCTATCTACATACTTGGGAGCAGCCTTCACAGATGAAGGTGTGGTTGAACTTTCTCCTGTTACCTTTCCATTTGTGTTCTTTTCATTAGCAGATAAGTGCCCCCAAACAATAGCTTCAGCTTTATAAATAATTCACTTAGTGTATGAACTTAACTTGTTTTGACACACACAAACTTGTTATTCTGTATGGAGAACAATTTCCCTTTAATATTCGAAATTTAAGAGTTTTTTTTTAAACTACATAAATCCTATTTAGTAAGGCAGCTTTCATTACAATTTGTAGTTGAGTTTTGTGATCTCTTAGGATTATTTATTTGATAATGACCTGTTCATCTTTTAAGTCAAAGCGACCAAACAAAATTCACCTAGGTATATTGTGTTCACACTGTGGAAATCTTACTGTACGCTGTTAACCTAAGGCACTTGCTTCCAGAAACTGGTTTCTGCTTTGACATTTAAGCAGGACAAAACCTTCTTAGTTCATGAAAACTTTCAACTTTTTAAATAAATTAAAAGCTTTAATCACGGAACTGGTAAAAGAACAATATACATACCAAAGTATCGAAAATGGGGAGGAGGGTAAATCAAAGTAGACATAGTTTGTGAAAATTACTCTGTCATGGATACTGGAAGGTTTTGTTTTATTCATTTACCAGTCAATCCCTTATTTAGTGATTTGTTCCAAGTACCATGATAGATACTAGAGTGGCAAAGATATGATAGACAAGTCTATTATTATTATTATTGGCATTGATTGAGATAGATTCCAGGTCCAGATGCTGTGATCTAGGTAAGTCCTCTGCCACTGAGCTATATCCCTACCCCTATAGACAAGTCTGCCTTTAAACAGCACACATTCTACATTTATTTTTATATTTGCTATTTTTGAAATAATTTATCTGTTGTCCAGTTGAAGATTTAGGATCTGCTATTTCAGAAACTGATAGTAACCTTGAAGGACTACATGAATATACAAAAAACAAAGAAGAGTTTGATACTGTTGCCTGGATTACTGTGGCCAGTGTCTAGGAGAGACAGGAAAGTCTGAGTAGGTGTTTAAAGGAACTCATGATAGAGGTGAGCTTTGTAGAGTTAATAAAGAATAGGAGTTAATTTAGAAATGCATGGGATATTGAATTGGTGGTTTTCATGTATAGAAACTGACCTTGAGGCAAATAGGCCTTTTCAGAGAATTGTTATGTAGAATGAATATAATCCGGGTACTGGTGGAGTTAGTGTAAAAGGGTGTAGCAGATTTCTTAGGTCATATAGAAGAGTTTGGATTCTGTTCTAGAGATGTTTGGGGTCCACTTAAGAAAACACTATGGAAGGGGAATTATTATGTTGTTAAGGTGAGAGAAACCATAAGCAGGAGGCTGTTGCAAGACTGACAATGATAAGGGCCTGAAATAATTATAGAAGAAAGAAAAGGATTAAGATATTCAGAAATTAGAAAACTATATTACTTTTGTGGAATAATATCTCTAAATGGTAATGTAATCAGCCATAAAGTGAAACCATGTGGTAATTTGCAGTCATTGCCCTAAATATGCAATATAATAACTGAAAGTGATATATTTTATGTACATTAAAAATACTTATGGCTGAGTACATAGCTCACTGGTAGAATGAATGCTTGTCTAGTATGTGTGAGGACCTGAGTTCAATCCCCAGTATAAGAAAATGAACAATGACAACAAAAAAGGGAAAGTTTTAAAATGTTTTGCTGAGGCAAGTACTCACATAATTGATGTTGGAGAATTCTACCAATATAGATATTTTAATATGATGCTATTATAGTTTGTCCAGTGTTCTAACCCTTAACTACAATACTACCTTTTAAAGATTTGCCAGTAGATTTGTGTTATTAGCTTTAGTTGTAAAATTCCTCTTAATCCATTCATGTAGTAATAATGATTTTGTCATTGGTCAAGAATTTCAGTCTCAGTCCCTCTTTTTTGAATTTGGAGATGTTTTCAGCATACAAGTAAGTGTGTGTGCGCATGTGTGTGTGTGTGAGAGAGACTGTCTATTAAACATGTCTTAAATATAGTAATTAGGAGTGTAAGCATCATTTGATTAGGGATTTGAATTGCCTTATTTGTGAATCTGAAAAGAACTTAGATGAATGTCTCTTACATTCATTAGTGTAAATACATTATTATTAGTGTGAATGTGAATGCAGTGTTTAAAGTGGAGATTGAATCTTTTATTTTATTTTATTTAAAAATGATTGATTCTCATTTGAAGTAAATAGTACCTTTTCAGATTTAGTGATTCTTTCATTTCAGTTTGGATTTAGTGTGCTTTATTGTCTGATCATTTAGAATTTTAATATTTTAAAATTTATTTTATTATTGTGTATATACGTGAGTGAATATAAGCATGTCTGTACCATGGAGTGAATATCAGAGGACAACTTTTGGATTTGGTTCTTAAACCTTGTTGAGGCGTGGTGTCTTTTCTTGTTTCTGCTCCTGTTCTTATTCCAGGGCACTTACTAATGATCCTCAGGCTTCCCTAATACTCCCCTATCTCTGCTGCTTGTCTCTTGTGCTGAGATGACATGTACATCCTACTTTTTATGGATTCTGGGGATCAGACTCAGGTCATCAGGCTTGAGAGGCAAGGCTTTTTTTTTTACCTGCTGATCCATTTCATTGGACATTTTAGAACCCTGTTCATTTTGGTGTGTAGAGGTGAACAGTTCTTTGACTTTGTGGATTTGTTTAGCATCCTTGTGAGATTATTTTCCTTTTTTTTTTTTTTTCTTTTTCTTTTCTGAGACCAGTCTGGCTAGACTGGCCTCTACTTCCTGGACCCAAGAAACTTCCTGTTTCAGTCTTATGAAAAGCTGGGGCTATAATGTGTACTGTTTGCCTGTTTTTTTTTTTTTTTTTTTTTTTTTATGAGCATCGCTGTTAAGCTTCTTTGTCATAAAAGATGGGTGGTGATTTTTCCTGTATTTGACTTCAGAAGCAGTGCTGGATTACAGTATATGAAACACATCTGTGTCTCTCTTTATCATTATGTAATCACAGTAATGACCTGGTACCTTAATTTTCTAAAATCAGAGTGCTGGAAACTTCAGTCTTTGGATACCCAGCTACTTATGGTGAGAAAAAAACTCTTAAGTCAAGCTATACCAAGAATTTAGTAACCTTAAGACCAATTACTAAGTGAAGAATATGTGCAAAATGAAATTTAACAGGCTCATTTGCTTACTTTCCCTTGAAAATTTGGTAGTATGCTAGAAATGATAGAAGGAAAGGAAGCTAAGAAGCAGATTGTAGTTATGAGGAAACTTGAGAAAAATTTTTTTAGATGAGAAAGAGGACATTGTATTACCCTCCAGTATGTGAATCAGTTCTTCCTAATTTTTTTTTTCCTGTTTCCAAAAGTTTTTTTTTTCATTTGGTCTAAAACTTTTAGGAGGGGCTCCAGGACGGTTACAAAGCTGCCTAGTGGCTAAAGAGTGTTAGGTAGAGATCCTGAGACAGACTGGCGAAAAGCAGAGCCCATGGAGGACAGCCAGGAGGAGCCCCTAAGGTCGGATGGCCAGGCCTCCTTAATCATTCTTGAAGGTGAGACGCTCAAAAGAGCTACTCGCCCAGCAAAGGCTGGGGCCCAGTAGCCTGAGAGGCTGGCTGGGGAACAATCAGACTTCGCATGTTGGTCAAGTGGTCACCCATTTTCTTGATGAGCTTCACCTATTCATCAAGGAAGTGATTCTCCAGGAAGTCACAGAGATGGGGGTCTGTGTGGGAAGAATTCAGAGCATGAAGATCCAATAGGGCCTGGTTCAGGCTCTTCTCCAGGGCCAAGGCAGCTTCCATAGCGTCCTGGGTTTTACACCACTCATCCTGAGATGGCTTCTGTACGTCCTGCAGCTTGAGTATATGGTCCTGAAGGTTGTGCGACTGCAGGGACTGAAATGCAAGGTGATGGTTGGGGGGGGGGAGGAGGAATTCCCTGGATCTGATCCATCCAAACATTGTTGAAGCAAGACACAGATCCTGGGGACCTCTGCAGGCGCAGCTCACTTTTTCCTAATTTTTAAGATATTCTTGTCTCTGCTAGCAGTTGTTAGCATTTAGATGTGGCGATTGTTCTAAATGTTTTACGAAGTTAATTGCATATATTAATCCCTCAAGGAAACTCTGTGAAGTAAATACTTTCCCCTTTATTATTTACATAAAAATAGAAAAGCAAAATACCTAAGGTCATTAAATTACTAAGTGGTGAAGTAGGTGTTCATATGCCAAACTAGAGACTTCAAGGTGGATGTGTATATTTGTGAGCTCTTTAGATGAAATGTAAGCTCACTTAAAGTATATTAAAGTTTATGTCATATTTCTTCCAGTGATGTTAAACTGAGTAGAATTTTCTTTATTGCCAATTTCTTATATATAATTTTAGGACAGACTATTTACAGTTTAGTCATAATCATTTTACTTTGAGAGAACACAGGCTTATACTACTCTTTTTAGATTAGAAAAATCATTAATATAAACTAAGATTATGTAAGAGTAAATTCTATACCAAGAATTAAAAAACTAGCCATTAATGTATCAACAAAGTACTGTCAGGGATATAGTAGGTTGGTATGAGTTGTTTACAATCCAGAGACTCAAATTTTTTCATAGATAATGCCTAATGTGTTCTTCAGATTTCTGAAAACTATGGCGGCTCTTGGTGGGTAGATCCATTTATATGTTAGATCTGTTGCTTTGCTAGGGAGAAAGAGATGAAAAACCAAGAATAAAAATTTAAAATATGCTTTATGATTTCAAGTACATAGTACTGTCAAATAAACACATAAGTTTGATACAATAGAATTCTAAGTGCAGTAGCAATTTTAAGTTTCAAGAGTAGATCAAATCTGGTGAATTCAAGAACAACTGAGACTTACGTGCTGTTTTACTTTCTGAGTCTCATAAGTCTCCCTTCTAGGTAAAATGTTTCAATGCTACAATAACTGTTAGACTGGGGGCAAAGTTCAAGATTATATTATGCCCAGAGGGGAAAAATGCCATGTATTATCCAACCTCTTTCCTCTGGCTCTTAAAGTTTTCTGATCCCCTCTTCAGTGTTCTTTGCCAGATGCGGAGCAGAGTTAAATTTTATCAGAAAACTTTTAGCTGTACCTGTGACGATTGTGCCTTATTGTACCAATAAGCACTTTCTGCCTGGCATTTTGGTATTGTAGCATTTGGTATTGTAGGATCCATAATCATATTATTTGTGATAGTTTCCACCCCTAAATCTTCTGGCACTGTGAGAACCAACTAGTAAAGAGTGAGCTTGTTGCTTATTTCTAGTTTTATTTCTCATATCTTGCAACCCACCTTGGAGGGGGCTATGTACGACTGAAGCCAAGTGTCTCTTTGAAACAGTTTAGCTGGCTGGGGAGTCTCTTCTCCCAACAGATGTTTGCTGTGTGATAACTTTAGGAAGGTATCTTGTTAATCTAGTGAATTTTAAGAACTTCATGAGACTTATGAGCTATTTACTTTTTGGATCTTTTGAAACTTCAGGATAGAATCTTTCTAGTTGCTATAACAGCCTCCTTAGGTTAGACTGGAGACAAAGTACATGGTGTCATATAATGCCTTGAAGAAAGATCGTACAACAGGGATCTGTGATGGAATCATCTGACTCCAAAGGGTTCTTACACTTTTAGTTCTGTTGCCTGTAGCACACATAGCTTCTCCTTTGTGCCAACTCTGCTTCTCAGCAAAAATCCCATAGTAGTGGTATTTCCAATATCTTAAGGTTTCCATTGTAATTTAGACTTCACCTTTATAATTTCAAACACAGTGGCTTTTCAGTGACTCTGATGCTATGACACAATTCTTGGCCCTGGCAGCTCTCTGGAACTATAGTCCATCACAACCACCACTTCAAGTCTTGCATATCTTTCGTGTTTATAAAACTCATACCACTTGGATGGTTCTGCTGAATTCTGAAGCCAACTGAAGTGTGTAGTATGGCCTCTTTGAACTAAAGCCGCAGTGACCACAAGTGTATATAATGCAGTATAGCCTGGGTAGGCTATTTTCTAGCAGGGGGCTTCTTCAGTGTCTTTTTCAATGTAGGCATCCTCTTTTTAAGTGAATTTGCATTTGGAATCTTTGTGGGAAGGTCTTAACACTCAGGACATATATTATCATGGTTTGAAATGTGTCCCCTACAGTCTTATGTGTTTAGAAGGTCATGGCATCTTTAGAAAGTGGAACCTTGAAGGAGGAATGTAGTCAATCACAGGGAGTGGACCTGGAGATAGATTGGTCCCCCTCTACTTCTGGAAGAGGCCTGTTCTTGCAGTTGGCAGTCTTTTAGCTCTTAGCATCCAAAGATGTCTACATCTTTGACTTAGCCAGTCTCCAGTATCTCTAGGTGTTCTCTCAGAGCAGTGCAAAGTAACTAGTACATAAAATACCTTACTAGCCTAGCACAGAACAGTATTTCTTTTTAAGGTGCTAATTTAACAATCCGATTTCTTGGTTTAGAATCATTCCTTTCCTTATCAGTTGGGACATTGTTTTTCTGCTTTACTTCATGTACTCTTGTAAACCTGATTAAGAGCATTAGGTAATAACTTTCACAGTCTGAAAGTTACCCTGTCTTGAAATTTCTTTCAAACAAATTTATCTATTACTTTTGAATTTAGCTTCAATTATTTAGGACAAGATCTTTGTCAGAACTTAACATCCTCTGAGTCATTCCTGATAGTCTTTGGTCTCATCTCAGGAAGTGTCATGAGCAAAGCTTCTGTTGTCTATATCTCTCAGCCTTCTGGTCTTCAAGACGCCCACCAGAATGGCTCACTAAGCTCTGCTTGCAGCATTCCAGGGCTTCCATAGCTCACAGCTCCAGACTTACACATTTAACCTACAAACTGCATTGTGTAGTCAGGTTTATCATAGCAGAGGGCCCACTTCTCACAACTAATTTTCTGTATTAGTTGCTGTAGAAAAAAAAAAAAAACTTGACAAGAAACAACTTAAGGAAAGAAGTTTTTTTTTTTTTTTTTTCCTTTTTTTCTTTTGGTTCATAGTTTGAGTGTAAAGTACATGATAGTAGAAGCAGGATGCTGTTGGTCACATTGCATTCACAGTCAGGAGTGTTCTGGTTTAAAGAATTTTTCAAATAGGTTTGCCAAGTTATTCAAGCTGGTTTCGAACTTAAGTTTTAGTGGCTTCTGTCAAGAGTATTTTATCATAGCAAGAGAAAACAAACAGATAGTATTATAGTTCATGTAGCATAAGTGTTCATATTTTTCCTGACTTGTGTTTCTGCTTTCATTGTATACCAAGTTTCCTAAAATGCAGGTTTCTTCTGTTTCTTATTTTGTGTGTGTGCGTGTGTGCGCGCGTGTGTGTGTGTGTGTGTGTGTGTGTGTGTGTGTGTGTGTATAAAGAGAAAGAAAGAACATGCTCACACATGCCATGGTGCATGTATGAAAGTCAGGACAGCTTTCTGAAATCAGTTCTCTTCTGCTACCTTGTAGGAGCAAATTCAGTTCATATACACAGATGCTTTTACCTGCTAAGCTGTCTCATTGATCTAGGTTTCTGTTTTTAAGCATTTTATTCCATTGTTCTGTTTGTCATTTCTTGTGATTGTATTTTAATTGATTTTTTTTTCAAAGCAACCTTAGGTGTCAAGGCAAAACTTACTTAACAGGAAATTTTAAATAATGTTTTGTTTTTCTCCATCTTTTGTAATGAAAAGATGAAGTCTTAGAACTGGGGAAATGGCTTCATGAAAAAGACTGTAGCCCTGCAGGTGTGAGAACAAGAATTTGGATCCCCAGGACCAATGTTAAGATTATGCAAGCATGGTGACTGCCTCTGTTGACAGGAGTAGAAAAGTAAAAACAGGGAATCTCCAAGACAAATTGAATAGCTAGCCTGGCTGATTGGCAAGTTTTGTATTCAATTGAGAGACTTGCCGTGATAACAAAGGTACAGAGCAATGGAAGAAGACATCTGATAACACCTTCTAACTTCCATAGACACACACACACATACATGCACATTTGCAATATGCCCAGATAGCTTAATGCAACCCAACACACACTTGTAAATTTAAGATATTGATAATTTTTTTTGTGATTTTGTTGTTGTGGTGTTGCTTGATTCCTTGGTTTTTGAGTATGACCTTCGTAGATGGATGATGTATTGTCACATCAAAAGGTTAGACACACTAGCAGAGTTTATGGTAGTTATTTCTGTAGTAGTTTGTATAATATAACTTTTTCATAGCTGGAAGTTGCTTCCTAATTTAATTATATGGAGTTGTAGAATGTATTTAGTTGTAGGAAAAAAAAAGTGAATGATTTCTACATGTTTTACTGTGAAGTAAAATTTTTAGGAATTTTTAATATTTCATAATTTGTACCCACAGAAGGATGTGCAGATACTAATTTGCTTAAGGGTTTATTTGTAATCTGTGTCTCCATCTGGCATTGAGCATTTTGTTTAACCTTGAACAATTTAATTCTCTATTATTATAGGTAAGGAAGCAAATTGAAAATTGGGCAAGGATGAACTATAATAAACAGCCATCTCCCCAGCCCACCTTTTCCTCTCTGAGAAGCAAGTCTCAGAACAAATCCCTACTGAATTTTATATATAGATGGAAGGAATACCATTGTCTATGAAACAGGATAGCAGAAATATACTCTTAATACAACTTAAGGGGAGAAAGGGAGATTATTTGGCTTATGGTTCCAAAGGAGGAATATAAAAAGACCATTATGACAGGAATCACATAGTAGAAGGCATGGTTTGGAGGCTGAAGTTGGAGGAGACTGGTTCAGGTCACAGCCGTCAGCATAGAGGCAGAGAGGATGAGACCAAAACTGAAAGGAAGAAGGGCTGGGCCCCCTGTGTCATGCTTCCTTTAGCAAGGCCTGACTCTAATTCCTAAAGATGCTATAATCTTCCAAAATATCAAATACATGAACCTACGGGAGACAATACACATTCAAACCATGATAGGAAGAATCTGAAGGACCTCATTATTGTTCATGGGGTTGAGTTGGCTTGGTGGTAATGTAAAACCCTTCCAGTTTTGTGTGAATTTAATGTAAAAAATGATTCTTTAGGGTTTAAAAACAAAACAGTGTTTACGACAGATAATATATAGTCTAAATAACTTAAGATATTTAGCTTTCTTTGTAGAAGTTTATGAATAAAGGGGGGGTGCGGAGAGATGGCTTAGAGGTTAAGACTCTGTCAGAAGGTCCTGAGTTTGGATCCCAGGTCCCACGTAAAAACGTCATGTGGAAAAGGCAGCAGTGGAAAAGGCAGTGGCCTGAACTTCTGGCCCTGGTGAGTGGAGCCTGGGAAATCCCAGAGGGAAGCAAGAAGGAGGTAGAAGCAATCCAGGATGATTCCCGAAGTCACCCTTGGTCCCCCATAGGAACACACACTGCCCTCTGATACATACATATACACACACACACAGACACACACAGACACAAATGTACAAATAAACAAATAAATAAATAAATAATTAAAGTGGAAGGGAACATTAAGGAAAAGAAGTGTTCATTTGGGCTTCAAGTTGCATATATGTTCTGGAAAATAATTGAAGTATAGTAAAGGAAGAATAAGAAACTAGAACTAGTTTAAAAATTTATAGTAGTATATTTTCTTATTTTTTGAGATAGTTTGCTGTGTATCCCTGGATACCCAAATTTAAAGCAATTTTTCTGTTTCCCCAAGTATTGTGACTGTAAGCATGAACCACTATGATTATGTCCTTTTTTAAAATCTATTTATTTTTAATTGTTAATTTTAAAGATACCAGGAGAATGGAAGTGACTGCTATCTTGAACAAATAGGTTATAGAAAAAAGCATCTGAAAATTCCCATTTTGATATTCTCCAAGGCTTAGACTTCCATTTATGTGCATGCTGTTCTTTTTTCAGAACTAAAAAAACAGACACCTATGTTTCTGCAAGGTGTTTCTGCTACAATCTTCCAAAATATCAAATACATGAATCTACGGGAGACAATATCGCTCAGTTTCTTGTGGAGCAAGTTATTATTTTATGACAAATTCAAAATTTGTCACTGGGGCTGGGGAGGTGGCTCAGGCCTTTGCCTGAAAACCCCGGGCAGAAATGGCAGTGGCCTGCATTTCCAGTCCTTGAAGGTGTAGCTTGGGAAACCCCAGAGCAAAAGAATAAGAAGGCAGAATAATTTAGGGGGATTCCTGAAGTCACAACACAACACAATACCCTTTTACACCCATCCACACCTACACATATATACAAAGCCACACCTACACATGCAGAAAGAAACAAAGCAAAACAGTTGTTACTTAGAAATCAATAAAGAACACATAGTTATAGTTGGTATTATGAATATTATATAGTAATGCATAATACTAATAAATTTTTGAAATTTTTTTGTCAATTTCATACAATTACAAAGTGAGTCCTGAACATATCCACTTCTTATTTTCCCAGGACCACCCCAGCATATCCACTCCACCATTGTAAACAATTTTTGATTTATTAAGGCAATGACTCTTGTAGCCAAAATGACCTTGTACTTTCTGTGTAGTCAAGGTTGATCTTGAGCTCCTTGCATTCAATAACCTCTTTTTTTTTTTTTTTTTGGCTTAAGGCAATGAGGGGTTTTATTTTGGCTTATGATTCTTATTTACAGTTCCTTGTCCAGCATGGCAGGAAAGCTACCACCAACACCAGGGGCCAAGGGAGCTGGCCACATCATATCTACAGGACCACTGAGAGAGGGACATCTTCACTTGCAAGACTAGCGTGTCTGGCCAAATATACAAAAGATGCCAACTCTCTCAACCAGTTCCCTCCATTTTATTTATCTGCCCAGGGAATGTTTGGTCCATCATTAACTACACAATCTTTTGCAGGTTTCTCAGGTCCTCACATAACCACCGATTCTTTACAAATGTGTCTAGAGCTCAAACACTAAATGTCAAGTTGACACCTGCATCTAACTATGATAGCATCCTAATACATATCTTTTGTAACTACTGATTTTCTTTTTTTTTCTCCCACATTTTATTTTTTTTCCTAATCATACAAGCTCAGTAGGTACCCCTGTCGTCGTCATCCCCTATTGCACTCTCCCCCTACTCCTTTCTTTTCACCTCCCTCCCTCCCCCTTCCTTCCTTCCATCCCCTGGAGCATCCTTTTATGTGGGTTCCTAACCTCCCTCTGAGTCTTCCACCCTTTTTGGACTCTATTCTGTTTAATCCCTTGGCTCTAAGGATCTTATTACCTGAAGCCTTCTGCCCTGTGATCCAAGCTAGACTATGGGGAGTCGTTGACATGTCAGCCATTGTGCAGCTCAGATAAAGTCCAATCTTGGCTGCTGCAGCCCTAACGTGTGGAGTATCTTGCATATCATTGTTCTTCCCCATCTTTAGGCTCTTACACAAGGTTCCCTGAGCTTTAGGATGGGGAGAGATTTGGCTTGTGTGGTTCCAGGTGAATAATGTAGGGTCTTTGGTATTCTGAATTATGGCTTGTTGTTGTTTTCAGTTTTGTTATTCCTGAACTGCCCTTGGCTACATCCTGATTGGTATCTAAGGTCACCTCCTAACCAAAGATTAAAGACTCTTTAAAATGATGATCTTACTATAAGAGGAGACTCAAAGGTAGACTGAAGAATAGGAGTAGGACAAAGCAGTAGGGGAAGGGGGCAGTCGGTGTCCCTTTTGCTGGATAGTTATCTTCTATCTGTCAGTCCCTATATCCTCCCTGATTGGTGGGATCAAACCTTTTCAGTCCCAACTGATCAGGAAATGAAGTGGGAGTGAGGTGCACTGGATGTCTCGCTCCTTACATGCAATACATGACCATGGCCTATTTTCTCTACTGAAGTGTGTTCCCCTATATCTTTTCTTTTGAGGTCCTTGTTCCCCTTCCCTCCTGTTTACAGTGGGCATTACAAAGATTTACCTTTGAATACGTCATTAAGTGGGTTTGGAACTAGGATCCACTTATTAGGGAGTGCATACGTTGTCTGACTTTCTGTTTCTGGGATATTTCAATATAATTTTTTTCTAATTCCATCCATTTCCTGGCAAATTTCATTAATTCATCTTTTTTGATGGCTGAGTAATATTCCATTGTATAAATGTACCCCATTTTTATTATCCATTCATCAAATGTTGGGCATTTGGTTTATTCCATGACTTTGCTATTGTAAATAGTGCTGCAATGAACATCGTTGTGTTTGTGTCACTGTAGTGAATTTCTGCATTTTGGAGGATTATTCCCAGAAGTAGCATTTCAATCTTTAACTTTTTTAGAAATTGCCATACTGATCTCCAGAGTGGTTGTGTAAGCCCGCATTTCCACCAGCATGTATGAGAGTTCCTTTCTCTCCACATCTCTCCAGCATTTGGTGGTGTTTGTATTGTGGATTTTTGCTGTCCTGACTAGGGTGAGATAATTTCTCAGGGTAGTTTTGATTTGCATTTCCCTTATGGCTAGGGATGTGGAGCATTTTTTAAGATACTTGTTTGTTACTTTGATTTCTTCCCTGGAAAAGTTTCTTTTGAGTTTCAAGACCCATTTTTAATTGGACTATTTAGCTCCTTGGTGTTTAGTTTTTAAAGTTCTTTGTGCACTCTGGATAACAGAGCTCTGTCAGATACGTGGTTAGTGAAGATTTTCTCCCCTTCTGTAGGTTGCTTTTTTGATGAGTTTACAATTGATTTAGCTGGTTGAGTGTTGTTTCTAGTGCCTGTGCTATTGAATTTCTGTTTAGGAATTGTTGACCTAGTCGTCAGCTCAAGGGAGTTCCCACCCTTTCAAGTAGGGTTTTTATAATCTCTGGCCTAATATTAAGTCTTTGACCCATTTGGAATTAATTTTTGTGCATTTGTGGGTCCAGTTTTAATCTTCTGCATATGGATACCTAGTTTTGCCAGCACCATTTGTTGAAGATGTTGGGCCCCTTTGTCAAAGATCAAATGACTCTAATTGTCTGGGACTTCAACCCTTATCCATTGATCTACATGTCTGTTTTGGAGCCAGTTCCAGGCTGTTTTTATTACTATGGATTTGTAGTATAATAGGTTTGGTATGGCGATACATCCAGCAATATTTTTGTTACTCTGAATTGTTTTCTTCTATCCTGGATCTTCTGTGCTTCCATGTGAATTTTGAGATTGTTTAGTCAATTTCTTTAAAGAATTGCTTGGGGATTTTGATTGGTATAGCATTGAATCTGTATATCACTTTTGGAGGATGACCATTTTTATGATGATTCTGCTGATCCAGGAGCATGGGAGGTCTTTCCACCTTCTGGTGTCTTCTATAATTTTTTTTTTTAGGGTTTTAAAGTTTTCATTATAAAGGTCTTTAACTTATTTGCTTAGATTTATACCAAGGTATTTCATTTTTTTAGGGGCTATAGTTAATTGTTTTTATTACTTTTTCACTTTTTTCATCCTAGGTTTATGATTTTTTTCTTATGGCTCTAGTTAAGACTTTAAGTACAATATTGAATGAAAGTGGTGAGAGTGGACGGCTTTGTCTAGTCTGTTTGAAGTGGGAATGCTTCAAATTTTTTTACATTTATTATAGTCCTTGCTGTTGGCTTGTTGTACACAGCTTTTATTATGTTGACATAAGTTCCTTTCATTCCAGCTGTCTCTAGGGTTTTGATCATAAAAGGATGTTCAGTCTTGTCAAAAGCTTTTTCTGCATCTATCGAAGAGTATCATGTAGTCTTGGACTTTGGGTTGGTTTATGTGATGGATTATATTTATTGATTGCGTATGTTGAACCAACCTGGTGTGCCTGGATAATGCCTACTTGATCATAGTGATTGATCCTTTTGATATATTTTTGAATCCATTTTGCTTAGATTTTGTTGCAAATCTTTGCATCTGTGTTCATCAAAGAGATTGGCCTATAGTTTTCTTTTTTTAAGTGAATCTTTATTAGGTTTTAGAATTAGTATGTATTAGCTTCCTAGAAAGAATTTGGAAGTGTTCTTTTGCTATGTTATGGAATAGTTTAAAGAGTAGCATTTTTTTTTTTTTTTTACATGTCTGGTAGAATTCTGCGCTGAATCCTTCTGGTCCAGGACATTTTTGGTGGGAAGATTTGAGATTTCTTCATCAATTTCCTCATTTGTTATAGAACTATTTAAATAATTCAAAACTTCCTGATTCAATTTAGGTAAGTTGTGCTTACTCAGGAATTCATCCATTTCTTTTGTGTCATCAAATTTCATGGAGTATTGTTTTTGAAATATGACCTTATAATTCTCTAAATTTCTTGTGTATCAGTTGCGATAACTCCATTTTCATTTCTAATTTTCTTAATTTGGGATTTCTCTTGCTTGATTTTCGTTAATTTGGCTAGGGGGTGTATCAATCTTACTTTTTTTTTTTTTTCCCCCAAAGAGCCAGCTTTTCATCTGGTTGATTCTTTGTATTGGTTTCCTTTTCTTAATTTCTGATTTTTCTCCCCTGATTTTGCTAATCTCCTCTCTTCTACTGCTTTTGGGATTGGATTGCTCTTGTGTCTCTAAAGTTTTAAGCTGCATTGCTAAGTTATTTACCTGTGATGTTTCCATTTTTTTATGATATAGGCATTAAGAACTATAAACTTACCTCATAGGACAGCTTTCTTGTGTCTCAGAGATTTTGATGTGTTGTATTTCATTATCTTTTGTTTCTAGGAAATCTTGAATTTCCTTTTTGATTTCTTTCTGAATCCATTTCTCATTCAGCATCATGGTGTTTAATTTCCAATTATTAGTATATTTTCTGCTATTCGTTGTGTTGTAGATGTCAAACTTTAGACCATGATTGTCTGATAGGGTACAGACTATAATTTCAACTTTCCTGTATATATGGAGATTCATTTTGTTGCCCAATATGTGGTCTATTTTGGAGAAAGTTCTTTCGCCTGCCAAGAAGAATGTGTATTCCTTGGTGCTTGGATAGAAGGTTGGATAGAGATCTGTAAAGTCTATTTCAGTAAAGGTTTGATTTAGTTCCAATGTGTGTTGAGTCTTTGGCCTGTTGATCTATCCTATGTTGATAGTGGGGTATTGAAATCTCCAACTGTTAATTGTTTTTGGATTGATTCCTTGTTTTAGACGCTGTAGTGTTTGTTTAATGAATGTGTAGGAGCCCTTGTCAGATGCATATGTGTTCAGTATTCTGAATTCTTCCTGGTGAATTGTTCCTGTGACTAAAATGTAGTATTCTGTGTCTCTTATGATTTTCTTTGGTTTGAAGTCCACTTTGTCAGATACCATAATTCCCTGATTGTTTCTTTATTCTATTGGCTTGAAGAACTTTTGACCAGCCTTTTACTTTTTAGAATGTGCTTATTTTTTGTGGAGAGATGTGTTTCCTAAAGGCAGCAGATGGATTAGAAATCAAAACCTATCCCATCTTTGTAACCTGTGTCTTTTGATTGGTGAGTTAATACCATTGACATTTACTGTTATAATGGAGAAATTGCTTGTGGTTTTTGACGTTTTTTGTGTTTAGTGACTTTCATAAGTGTATTATTTAGCTTGTAGGTTGTGGAGTATTATACTTCCCTTCTGTCCTCTTGGATATGCTTGTTGTTTTCCTCAAGTTTGAGTATCTTTTCTAGCATTTTTTGAAGGCCTGGTTTAGTGGTCATGTAAACCTTGAAGTTGTCTTTATGGTGGAAAATTTTTCTTTCACTCTTATCATGACTGATAGTTTTGCTAGGTATGTCAGCCTGGGTTGACATTTGTGCTCATTCAAACATGAAGTATGTCTCTCCAAGCTCTTCTGGCTTTTACTGTTTCTTTTGAAAAATTATTCATTATTTTAATGTGTTTATTTTTAAAAGTGGATTGTTTTTTCCTCTTGAAGTTCTCAGCATATTTACTTTATCTTGTATGTGTAGTGTTTTGACAATTACTTGTGGTGGGGAATGCTAGGTCAGATTTACATTGCTCACACACAAAAATTGCAGTAGTCCTAGCTTGTTTTTATTGTCTTGTATATTAATCTTCATGAACTGATCTAATGATTTTTATGTAAATGCTATTTAATATTAATTTTTCTTTTCTGTGTAGCAGTCTTTTAAATGAATATGCCAGTGAATTTTTGGTGTTACTATTTGTAGGATGGCAGAAGTTAACCTGCCTCACTTTAATGAATGTTTAAATTAATAAATATCCAAGAGTTTACAATTCATCATTTAAAATGTATGATTTAATGAAATTTTTAATCCATTTTTAAATTTGTTTTTATTTCCCTATACTTAACCCTAGTTTGAATAACTGCAGTCAGAATTGCTTCAAGTTTGTCATTATTGAGGACTACAAGAAAGAAAAGGAGAAAAGTCCAAAACCAATAATTAACCACATTATTTAGTGTTTTTTTCTTTGTTCAGAAGATTGTGTACATTGATAGCACATTGGAATTTCTATTTTAAAAATAGTTTATTTTAGGTAGTGATTTTTAAAAAGATACAGGAAAGATGACTTATTTAAAGCATATCATCAAGTGATTTCAATTTCTCTTACAAAGTCAGAGGATGGGGCAGGATGGAGTGCTTGTCTGGCATTTGCAAACCTATGGGTTCCATCCCCAGCATATCTAACCCTATCTCTAACACACAAATACAGAAAGAGAAAAAAATTTTGGAGCCATTACAGACTATTAGCAGTGTGACTTTGGGCAATTTCATCCTTCCTTCCTTCCTTCCTTCCTTCCTTCCTTCCTCCCTCCCTCCCTCCCTCCCTCCCTCCCTCTCTCCCTCCCTCCCTCCTTCCTTCCTTCCTTCCTTCCTTCCATCCATCTAGAAAATCCTTGCAGCTATTATTATAATGCGGGAGTACTAATACTACCCACTTCATTGTATTGTGAACACGAGTTAATGAGATAGGAGAGAGTAGTAGTAATTGTAAAAATTTATAGTCAGAGGAATCATTTCTGGAAATCTGCAGCATAGTGAATTATGCTGAGAGTATTATATTCCTACTGTTGCAAAGAAGAGGTTAGGATCACAGTGATGACTGAGTGAGTAAAAGTGCTTGCTTGTCATACCTGTGTCTGGTGTTTGAGTTTGATCCCACAAGGTGGAAGGTGAGAACTATCTCCTAAAAGTTGTCTTCTAATTTCCACATGGGCATCATTGTGTGGCACAGGCCCATATTCACTTACATACATAACAAAATAAATAAATAAAAACCAGTAATTGCATGGCATAATAGAGATACTAATTTAATTGTAACCATTTCACGGTGTATATGTGTTCAAGTTAGATACAGGTATCGATTACTGAGGATTGAGCTTTGAGGTGTACTTAAGAAGAATTAGTTAAGACAATCCCTGCACAAGCTTGTGGGAAATTAATTGATGTTGCAAATTCCAGCCCGTGATGGGTGGATCATCCCTGCACAGGTGGCTAAGATGAAGAGATCTGATTCAGTACTCTGGCAGACTGGCAGTCAAGAAAGTATGTCCCTCTTTCAGCAACTCCATGGTTGTGGTGTGTTTGCTTCTCATGGCTCCTGAGTATTGGTATGAACTTTCTTGCTAAGCTAATAACCATAACCAAGAACATAAGCCTGGAATAAACTT
The DNA here is from genome assembly GCA_023101885.1 of Typhlomys cinereus. Taxonomy (NCBI): domain Eukaryota; kingdom Metazoa; phylum Chordata; class Mammalia; order Rodentia; family Platacanthomyidae; genus Typhlomys; species Typhlomys cinereus. Next base: position 8,663,534 of record JALPQD010000044.1, read on the forward strand.
CGTATTTCCAAATTGTTTGGATTCTATATTGAGCAAGGGGAAGATGAAGCAAACAATATAGAAACATCAAATTAATACATCTTGAATGTGTACTTTTTTCTTTTAAAAATTAGTATTTGACAATTGCATACATGCATACAATGTATCTTAATCACATCCATTTGCTACATTTGCTCTCCTTTCATCCCTCCCCTCCCCTCCCCTCCCCTCCCCTCCCCTCCCCTCCCCTCCCCTCCCCTCCTCTCCCTTCTCTTTCTCTCCCCTCCCTTCCCTTTCTCTCCCCTCCCCTCCCTTCTCCTTCCCTTCCTCTTCTCTTCCCTTCTCTTCCCTTCCTCTTCTCTTCTTTTTTCTCCTTATGACTCACTGAGTCCACTTAGTGCTGCCTATATGCACATGGATGTAGGGTCATCAATGCACTGGACTGGAGCATGGGTCACCTACCCTGAAGATACATTAGTCTCCCGTCTGGAGCAACATCAACTGCTTATAGCTCCTCAGACAGAGGTTGGACCTCTCCTATTTGTTTTGAAATGTTAAATGGCTTGATCTTGTGTATGCAACAGCTATGCCATGTCCAAAATCTCTGTGAGTTTAAACATAAATGCTTAGAAAGCAGCTTGGCAGCAAGTCATTTCAACAGCTTGTTGGCATGAACTTTCTTACCAAGCTAATAAACATAACCAAGAATCATAAGCTGGAATAAACTTTACCACCAACAGTGGTAAAATTACTGTTAACATTTCAGATCTCCTTAGCTATGGGTTTTTGATTTGATTTACAGAACCAGGTATGAATTTTCTCCTTGCACCTCACAGCCAGTCAAAGAACACTTGGTTGCCCTATAATATTCTGCCATGATCACACTGGTCTGGCAAGTTAGTAGTTTAAAATTGTAAGGCTCTTGACTATGTAAGAACACTGAGGCTTTTTCTCTCCCTGTAACTTGTATATCACCTTCTGCATTGTAAAAGCTAGCAGCAGGGAGGAGGCTTCAATCGTAGTTCCTGCTTGATTTCTTGATGTCATGCAGTTGAGATGTGTGGTGTCTTCAGTAGAATTCTGGTCAACAATTAGGAAGTACAGCAAGACCCTGTGTTGTTTAGGGGCCTCTGGGACTTTCTTGACCAACAGTGCTATGGAAGTGTTTCATACCTGCACTGGAGTTTTGTTTAATAGTCTATGATTTCAGGAGCAGCATTATCCAGTTCTGTAGCATGCCCCCTCCCCCATATAACTTTTTAGTTGGTTTCCAATACAATAGAGTCTCCTATGACTTTATTGTGCAGTCTCCATTTTTGTTTTCCTTCCCTTCCTCCTCTTTCATCTCCCCCGTCGTTATTCACTCCAGTAATCTTCCCATTTATTTTCCTATCACGTGTACTCAGTTGCCCCTTTCTAGTTCCCTTGCTTCTATAGATACTTCATGTTAAACACACAAATACAAGAATTTGGACAAGGAGCCATATAGAGAGAACAAATGTGTTTATCTTTCTGGGCTTGAGTTACCTTTATTTTTTCTAGTTTCAACCATTTCCCTGTAAATTTCATTATTTAAAGCTGAATAAGATTCTGTGTATGTGTGTGCACGTGCATGTCTGTATGTGTCTGTATATAAAATTTTCATTATCCACTCAACCATTTCCTAGCTATTGTGACTAGAACAGGGTTGAACATGGTTGAGCAGGTTTCCGTATAATAAGATCCTTTAGGTATGTGCCCAGAAGCAGTATAGCTGGGTCAAATGGTAGCTCTTTACATATCTTTTTTCCCCCTTATTATTTGTTAAGAGACAGGAGGGAAAGCATGCACATGCATGCTGTGTTCCATGAGTAGAGATTAGAGGACAACTTTGAGAGGGCAAGTTTCTCCTTCCATTATGTGGATTCCTGAGGGTTGAACTTAGGTCACCAGGTTTGTGAGCACTTTATCTGCTGAAGTGTCTCACAGCCCCCTCAGATGGTAGTTAAGTTTTAGTATTGTGAGGAACCTCACTCTGACTTCTATATGGCTGTACCAGTCTGTATTCATACCAGTGGTGAATAAGTTTCCCTCTTTTTCTGCATCCTCACCAGCATTTGTTATCATTTGATTTCTTGATTATAGCCATTTTGACTGTGATGAGATTGACATTCAGAGTAGTATTAATTTATATTTCCTTGTTGGTTAACGGTTTTAATTTGTTTTAAATGTTTATTAGCCATTTGTATTTTCTCCTTTCGAGAATTCTTTATTTAGATCCTTGACCTATTTTTTGTGGGCAATGAATTGCCTTGATTTTTTTTTATATCTTTGTATATTCTAGATATTAATTCTTAACCAGAGGCATAGCTGGCAAAAATTTTCTCCCATTCTGTGGAGTTCCTGCTCACTCAGTGATGACTTCTTTTTCTTTTAGTTTCTATTTCTTGATTGTTGGTCTTATTTTCTACACAGTCAGGATGCTATTCAGAAAGTCCTTGCCTGTGCTTAAACGATTAAGGGTGTTTTTTTGTTTGTTTTGAAGTTTTCAGTAGTATCTATAGATCTGTAGTATGGTTTGGCTTATTGTTTTACATGCCAAGCTCTTTACTGAAGAGTGGATACTCTTGGTCTTGCTCCCATTTGTGTAATGCTGGCTTAGCTTTGTCATATATATCCCTTATATGATGAATAGTGTTTATTGGCTTACATATATTGAACCATCCCTGCACCTGTGGGATGAAACCAGTGTGACCATAATCGCAAATGCTGGGTTCCCAAATGGTGGCACAGTTTGAGAAAGTTAAAGGACAAGAAGTGAAACAGTAGTAGAATGGGTTGAGGTTGAATATACTAGCCTCTAACTTTCTTATGGTTGCTGCGAGTCAGTCTTCTGCTTCAGCCACCATGCTTGCCACCTTGTGTTCCCCGCCATAATGCTGACTTGCTTTCTCCAGCAAGACTTCATCTCCTAAGGGCTCCATTCCCATCCGCACAGTGCCACCTTTAGAGGCCAGTTGATCAAACCTATGAGCCTGTGTGGGACCTTTCACATTCAAACTGCTACAAATGGTTTGGGTCGTAGGATCACACTAATCTCCTCTTGAGACTTTTGGCTCACATTGAGAATCTCACACTTGATTTTTCTTCTCTGAATTATATTGCGTTTAAATGAGATTGCTCTAATGATTTACATGTGCGATCATTAAGAGTATGTTATAGAGCAACTAGTGCATTAAAGCAAGATTAAATAGTGTAGAAAATTTTTGTGTATTTGTCATGAAATTATTTTTCTCAGGTTAGTGGGTTATAAACTTATAAAACATCCTTGAAAACTTTTTGTCTTAGACCCAGAAATCCTGGATAGAAAGCACTTTGACCAAGAGGGAATGTGTATATATTATACCAAGTTCCAAAGACCCTCACAGGTAAGTATGCCTTTGTTTCTTTCAGGATCTTTTAGAAGTTTAGATGTAGATTGTATTGCTATTTATTTGTTTTTAAGAAAATGATTGGATAATTTGTATTATTATTAATTTTATAGTACTATTGTTAATAATTTTTCTTTTGAAGAAAAATGTCATTAGCAAGTTACTAGCATTCTGGAGTTTTCAAAATTTACAGCATAGATCTCTGCCTCAAAGTTATCCTACATCTCAAAACTCCAGTCATACTAAATATATTACAAGATACAGTAAGTAGTTTAGCTCATCTCCTACCTCCCCCAACCTGAGAACTTAAAGATGTTTGTGTATCTGTTTATTGGGCTTCTGCTGAATACCAGCATCATGATTCTTGCTGAAGAAATCAGCATGACCCTAATAGGCACTTCTTCCACCCCATTGCTGGGAATCAAACCTAGGGCCTTTCACATGTTAGTCAAGTGCTGTGCAAATGAGTGCACTGCCAGACCCTAGTGGTCAACCCTGTTGTTGCAAATACATGAACATAAATAGAAAAACAGTCATCAGAAAATTCTCTTTTTGGTCTTCATTCATCAGAAAATATGGTATAACTATGTTAGTTTTTTGGGGGGTACCTTTAAAGTGGCTTTGTGAAAAAAGCTGAAAGAAGATATTTGATTTTATAAATAATTGATTTTATAAAATATTTACTTAAACATTCTTGCAAAGATTTTTTTTTCTCCTAAGATCTTAAAGAAGGAATAGACGCTTAAAAGGCAAATCAAAGACAGTGATTTCTAAATCTTGCAATTACTCTTAGGCTCTTAGGGGGAAAAGATACGACATTTATAAGATCTTTGGATCTTCTTACTTTTCACAAGATTCTTGAATCTTCTTACTTCTCCATCTGTCCAACCTTGTTCTCTGTCATATTAATTACCCATAACTTTTATTTCCAGTAGGTATATTTCTTTTCCTCTTCTTCTCCCTCTCCTCCATGTCTCTTGCTCTTATTACATAGCTGTGATTGACTTCAAGTTCAAGGTAGTCCTTTTGCCTTTGCCTCCTGGATGCTAAGATAATGGGTGTGGATCTCTGTGCCTAACTCTATAAAACAGCTAAATAGATAGTTCCCATTAGCTTTTAATTACCTCTTTGAAATTACAGAATCTTTCACCTTTTTTGTCCTTAGTGAATACCACAAAAATGTAGATTGAAGAGAACTTTCAGAGCAAAAATATTAGAATTAGGTGTGCTTTTGGATTTAGCATTTCTCTTTTTATTTTCACAGCTTTTTAAAGATCCTAATTTTAAATTAAACTTTCTTAAAACAAATATTTCTGTTTTAAGAGTAATGATAAGTTTTGAAAACTTTTGGGATGAGTAATTAGGCTTAAGTGTGCGAGTTTTAGTACATTAAGACAAACTACTAGTGGCACATTTGGTAGATTTATTTAGAATATTTCCTGCAAAATCTGCTTTTAAAAAATGTGACTCATTTTTCATACTACAAACATTTTATAAATTATAGTTAGTAATTCTGTTAGCATATATATCAGTTTGTATACCTATTCTAGTGAACTTTTGTGATTTTTTTTATTTCAGGTTTTAGATTTTATAAATTGTCCTTGACTGGCACTATAGCTCAGTGATAAGAGAACCTTCCTGTCATGAATGGGGTTCTAGGTTTGTTTCCTAGTACCACAAAAAAATAATGAACAAAAAAATTTTTGTCAATAAAATTTATTTTTGCTATTTTAGGGCTTAACTATTAGTTTATGATTAGTTTATGTAATAACAAATGATTTCTAAAAGGATCATAACCAAATACATTTACTATGAGTGGTAATAAATAAGAATATTTGCCTCACTGAATATTGACTACAGTTAACAGTCCATTGTCTTCAATAAAAGTGATTAATAGAGGATATTTTTAAATTTTTGTTACTTTTTCTCTTAATACTGGATCTTGCTCTATTGTTGAGACTGACTGATCTTTAAGCTCTTGTAGTAATATGATCTTCTTGTTTCAGTCTTGTTGCTAGAAGTGCTGAAACTACAAGTACAAGCATATGTACTACATGCCTATCTTTTTGTTTTTAGCTGATGGTAGTAGTATGTGTTTTATATTTGGCATTTATTTAATTACTAATGAAATATTTTATAATACTAATAAGAATATTCTTTTAAATATTCTTTTAAATATTCTCTAGTATTTTCATAAATTCTGCAAAGATTTTTTTCTTTCAAGTTTTGTACACGTGTTCTATGTTCGTATGGGTGTGTGCATGTGTGCGTGTAGGCCATAGGTTGGAGTTTGAGTGTCTCCCTTTATCTCTCTCTCCTTTTTTTTTTTAATCTGTCACTTGGTTTAAGTTTTCACTGATTGGCTAGTCAAACTCTGGGGATCTTGCCTGTTTCCTCCCCCCAATCCCCCAGCACTGGGATTAACAGACCTGCACCATCACACCCAGTATCTCTCCCTCCTTCACTACTTCCTTCCTTTCTTTCTTTTCCTTCTTTCCCCCCTCCCTCCCTCTTTCCTTTCTCCCTTCCTCCCTCCCTCCCTCTTTCCTTTCCTTACCTCTCTCCCTTCCTCCCTTCCTTCTTTCTTTCCTTCTCTCTTTTTCTCTTTCTCTCTTTCTCATTTTTTATCTGTGTGTGTGTCTGTCTGTCTTTGTGACCATTTTTCTGTCTTTCTTTGTTCTGGGGATCAGAGTTCAGATGCTTGAGTTTGTATGGCAAGCACTTTACCATTTGAACCATGTCCCAAGCCCATGTAGCATTTTTTGATTAGTTCTATAGTATGGAAAGAAGTGAATAGCTGACTAGAAGAAAGAATGGTTTATCTTAGAATTAGCACATTGAATAAGGAGACTTAAATTCCACTTTTTTTTAATAAATTGCCAGACATGTGACTTGGTAATATCAAACTTTAGTAAGTAGTAAAATATTTTCTCTTCCAATCATTCTATGATCTTTTCTAATTTTTTACTACTTCCGGAGAAAAGTGTAATTTATTGCTTTATTAATGTAAACAGTTTATTATCAGCAGAGTTCATTTCCTGCATTTTTGTTAATTTTACTTTTTAGGAAAAACAGTATAAGCATTTTATCAGGTATTAAACTTCAGGTTGTTACTAATTATCTTCATGTGGAGTATATTATTAGCTAAGGGAACATAAGCCTAAAACTAGATAGAGTGTTATTATTATTATAGTACTTCAAGTCTAAGTACTTCATGTCTAAGCTAAAAGTTTCCTTTTTAAAAACTTTTCTCATCTTTTCACTTCTTTTTTAACATATATTAACTTTATTTTTAAATTGTATCAACCATGAATTTGTTTTCAAGGCCATATGCCCCACCCCATATCCTTCCCCACCCTCTATGTTCTCTCCTCCCACCCGTTTTTCTCCTACAGTAACCCAGCAGCACATGCAAAGATGTTTTTAACAATACATTTTTAGCCCAAAAACATCTTCAGCAAAAGTGACACAGATAGATAAATATGTTTATTTTCTGTACTAGTTGGAATTTTTAATTAGTTTTAAATTTGGTTACAGGGGAGTATAAAGCATATGCGCATAAAATGTATGTATAGATCAGAGGACAATTTTGTAGTGTTGGTTCTCTCCTTCAACCTTTATGTGGCTTCTGGGGATCAAACTCAGATTTTCATGGCAAGTGACTTTACCCACTGAGGCAGCTAGTCAGCTCTTGTTTATTTGAGAGAGAGGTTGGGGAACAAAGGGAGGGGGAAAGCAAATACACATGTGTCATGTGCATGTGTGGATGTCAGAGAACAGCTTTTCAAAGTCCATTCTCTCCTTTCACCATGTGTACTCGCAGGAATGGACCCAAGTAACTAAGCTTGCAAATGTTGCCTTGAAGTAATTTTGTATAAATACATAGTTTATGTACCTGGTCCGAATTTGCAAGATACTAAATGTTATGAACAAAAATCTCCTTTCCATACTGTGCTTTGACAATATAAATTTTCTTTAACAAAATATTCTAGTATTATCCATTTCTAGAAATACCTTCTAGAGGGGCTAGAGAGATGGCTTAGAGTAAATAAAGTGGTTATGGTTACTATACAAACATGAGAATCTGAGTTCAGATCTCCATTATGCAATTAAAAACCAGTCATGATGATACATGTTTCTAACCCCAGCGCTAGGGGTAGTGAAGCAGATCCTGGGGAACACTGCCAGCCAGTCTAGACAAAACAGTGAACTCCAGGCTCCGTGAAAGGCCCTTTATTAAGAAGTAAGGCACAAAAGCAGTTGGGAAAGTATTCTGATGTCCAACTCTGTCCTCCACATGTACTCTCATTGGCAAACACACTTGCACAAACACATGCACACATACATGCACTGTCTCTTCTCCAAAGAAATACCTTCCGAACTAGTTTTTGCCTTTTGCTTGTCTAAGCATGCATATATATGTGTATATAATTATTATATAATATATTTATAAATATATCATAATATGTTATTATTTATCTCCTCTCCGACTTTAAAATATGTACTGTTTAAGTTTCATTATGTTTATTACTTTTCTTGGAGATTAGGACTTTTTTTTTCAGATAGGTTTCACTGTGTAGCCTTGATTGGTCTTGGACTTGTTTTGTAGATTAGACTGGTTTTAAACTTGCAGTGATCCTTCTGTCTGCCAAGTTTTGGGATTAAAAGACAGGTTATCATGCCTGGTTTAAAACTTTTTACTTCTTTCCATGTGCATTTTATTTATTTTTTAGTAAGACTAAGGATTGAACCCATATCCTTGCATATGTTAGTCAAGGACTTTACTACTGAGCTACATCCCCAGCTTAATTCTTTAGCCTTAATTATTAATTGTTAAGAATATGTGTTTAAATCATTTGTGTTTAGTAGTTCTTTTGTTGGTGAACATTTTAGCTATTTCTGTCCCTCTCTTTGCTGTTAGAAAAATTGCATTTACTGTGAAAGCAAAAGGACCTGAACTTGGATCCTTAGACTTGTGTAAAAAATGCCAGGTTGATACTATGGCATCCTTCAATTCCAGCCCTGCAAGGCAGAGTCAGGGAAATACCAGAGCAAAGCAATAAAGTGGAAGAGCAATCCAGGATAATTCCTGGTATTATCTTTGGGCTTCCTGCCACAGGCACATAAACTCAAGTGACCTCTTGTACATATACATATACATACACATACTCATGCCAAAAAATATGAAAATACTATAAAGTCTCATGACTTTCTTATTACACACATACTTAAGATATTTCAAACATTTTTCAGTATATCTGAAAATATATCTTAATAATATATCTTAAAATATACTTTTTTAAGTATTGAGGATTTAGTATTGAGAATTTAATATTTAATATTGAGGCTTCATGTGTGTTAAGCAAGTACTCCACCAGTGAACTATATCCCTGGCCCTAGCCCATTCTTTTATAACTGGAATTAAAGTATGAAGAATATGTAATTTTTATTTAGAAAAGTATTGTCAAATTACCCTCCATGCAGTTATCAGTATATAATCTGCCAATAGATCAGAGATTTTCTCTTTCACTGAGATACCTGGGTTTTTTTTGTGAACATTTGTTTCATATTTTTGCCTTTTTTAAACTTTAAAATTTACTTGCGCGCGCGCGCGCATGTGTGTGTGTGTGTGTGTGTGTGTGTGTGTGTGTGTGTGTGTGTATCAGATGATATTATGTGTCCCTGTGGATGGAGGACCAAGTGTAACTTCAGAAATCATCTTGGATTGCGTCTACCTTCTTTTTGCTTCCCTCTGGAATTTCTCAGGCTCTGCCCACCAGGGTTGGAAATGCAGGCTGTCACCTTTTCTACCTGGCATTTTTATGTGGGACCTGGGATCCAAACTCAGGACCTTTTGTTTGCAAGGCAAACTCTTTTTTCCTTTTTTTTTCTTTCCGCTCATACAAACTTAACAGGTACGCCCCTCCCTCCCTCCATGTCCCCCCCTCCCCTCCCCTCCCTCCTTCCCCATCCCCTAGTGCCTCCCCCTCCCATCCCTAGAGCATCCTTTAATGTGCATGCCAAACTCTCCTTTGGGTCCTCCTCTTCGATGAGGTGCAAGGACCCAGCGGCATTTCCCAGAACCCTTTCCTTTGTTTCTCTTAAGCATAGGAACACTACTGTGGCTGTTAATCCCTAGCCTCCAAGGATCCTAGTGTCTTTAGTCCATGCTACACTTTGTGGGATCAATAATGTGTTGGACATTGCGCAGATCATGCAAAGTCCTATTATGATTGCTTTGGCCCTAACTTGTGTGGAGTATCTTGCATATCATGACTCCTCCCATCCTTGTTCTCTTACAATCTTACCGTCCTCTCTTCCGCAAATTTCTCTGAGCTTCAGGATGGGGAGAGATTAGGCTGGCCTAGTTCCAGGTGGTTGATATAGTCTCTGATGTTCTGAATTATGGTTTGTTGATTTTTTTTCAGTTTTGCTGCTCCTGCAATGCCCTTGGCTCCATCCTGATGGGTATTGGATGTCACCCCCTGGCCAGAGATAAAAAGCTGTTAAACTAGAGTCTTGTTATAAGAGTATATTCAAAGGTAGATGGAATAAAAGTAGGAGACCGCGGTGAGAGAGGGGTCAGTCACCCCTTTGCAAAATGGTTACTTTCTATCTGGCAAGGCAAACTCTTACTGCTGAGCCACTCCCATTTTTTGCTTTTTATTTTGGACTTTTACAAATTGATTTGAGGAAGCTCTTTTTATATTAGAGAGGCTAACCGTAATTCTATTTCCTCAGGTTGTCTTTAGTTACAGATTTAGTTACAGATTAGGTACAGATTTTTAACATGCATACATAATATTTTTATTTAGCTAAATCTGCCATTTCCCTCACTGTTATACCTTATAGATGTTGTCAAAATTAAGCCTATTTAAAATATGGAACTATGGATTTAAAAGATGAGGTAAATGTATAAACTAAATTGTATGTGAGCTTAACAATTAAATATATAGTTTTCCTTTGTTTCATACTTTTCAGTGGATTTTTTTGTGGAGTAATTTAAAATAATCTTTTTTCTTTGAAGTAATAATTTATTTGTCTCTGCTTTATAGATGCCTTCCAGGATGTCAAATTTGTCAGCAACTTGTCAGGTAAGTTTAATGTCTGCATTACTTTGACAATTTTAAAAAGTAAACCTAACTAATACATTAGAAACACTGGGAAGAACACAATGGGATAGAAGTCACAGACTGTTGTATTTGAAGGATACTTTACCTGGACTCAGGAGGTGAAGGATCAAGCAGTGCTATCTAAAAAGTAAAATTAACCACAGAAGAGTCTATGGTAAGGCCTAACTTGTTCTGTCATGCAACTACAGAAAGAATAAAAGATATGGTTAGAGAATCAGGAGAAAGAAGTAGGGGCCAGACCATTTAAAGCTTTCATGTATATTATGCTTTATACTTTGTTGTACATATAGATGAGTAAAGTGCTGGTTAGTGTTAAATTTTCTCTTCTCTCCTCTCCCATCCATGTCTTTCTTTCTTTCTTTCTTTCTTTCTTTCTTTCTTTCTTTCTTTCTTTCTTTCTTTCTTTCTTTCTTTCTTTCTTTCTTTCTTTCTTTCTTTCTTTCTTTCTTTCTCTCTCTCTCTCTCTCTCTCTCTTTCTTTTTTCTCTCTTTCTTTCTCTCTTTCTCTTCTTTTCTTTCTTTCTTTTTTTCTTCTCTTTCTCTCTCTCTCTTTTCTTTCTTTCTTTCTTTCTTTTTTCCTTCTTTTTTCTTTTTCTCTCTTTCTTTCTTTCTTCTTTCTTTCTTCTTTCTTTCTTTCTTCTTTCTTTCTTTCTTTCTTTCTTTCTTTCTCTCTTTCTCTCACTTTCTCTTCCTCCTCCTCCTTCCCTTCCTCCCTTCCTCTCTCCCTCCCTTCTCTTTTCCTCCCTTACTGTGGAGGCCCAAGGGTGACTTGGTGATCATCTCTGGATTGCTCTGCCTTCTTACTACTTTGCTGTGGGGTTTTCCTGGCTCCACCTTCCAGAACCGGGAGTTCAGAGGCTGCCTTTTCTTTCTGGTTTTTTTTTTGTTTTTGTTTTGTTGTTGTTGTTGTTGTTGTTGGATCTTGGCTCCACACTCAGGTCTTGTTGCTTGTGAGGCAACTCTTGAGCCATCTCCCAGACCCAGAATGGTTATGATTTAAAAAGAACTGCTGTTAGTAGCATTTCATTAAGGATATTTATACTAGAAACGAATCATCTAAGTTTTACTTATCTGAAAATACTTTACTCTTCTATTTGAAGGATATTTTGATAGAATATAAGAATCTGAGTTTTCTTATTTCAACACTTCATCTTCTGACTTTTATTGTAGTAAGGTTATAGTAAGCAAGTTGCTTCTTGCTGTGTAATGGACCTTTTGTTCTTTAAAGATTTTTCTTTGTACTTTTGCTTTTCATTTTTGGCAGCTTGTAAGCCTGAATATTCTCTTCTTACTTAGTCCGTTTGACTGCAAGTTCAAAATTTTCTCCTAATTGGGATGTTTCAGCCATTGTTAAATGTTTTGCTGCTTCATTTCTTTCCCACTGGGACTCCAGTGATGCTGCTGCTGCTGTGTCTATTTTTGTAATTTAACTTTTCTGTCAAATTGAATTGTCCTGTCATTAGGTCTACTATCCCTTGTTTCTATATCTGCTACTATGTTGTTTTCTCATCAAGTGAACTTTTCTTGTCATACATGAGATGTATGTACTCTAGAATTTTTGTTTGAAGGGATGGAATGTAGCTCATTGCATGTAGCCCTAAGTTTAATTCCCAGTTCTTCCCCCCATACCATTTCAAAAAGTGAAATTTCTGTTTAATTTTTTTGTTTGAGTTTCCAATTTATTGCCGAAATACCCTCCCTGTTATCTCATTATAATCTTCTCGTCTTGTAAGCTCTTAAACATACCTAATCTGTCTACACTGTCAGGTCAGCAGAGGAAGGGAACTGGGAGTAATCCAACCTTGTATGGACACCACTTGAGGTCCACAAATAAAGAGACACTGATAGGAGGGAGAGATTTAAGAGGAGTTTATTTAGAGTTGAGAGTGTGGTGGCCATGGGAACCATAGTTTAGGTTTAAGGTGGGAAAGCATTAAGACAGAAGAGATAGCTTAAGGTTAGAGAGAATAGGGAAAAGGCTGTCGTGAGAGTCTGGTAGTAGGAGAGATTTCAGAGCATAGAGAGCAGAAGAGACTCTGAGTCAGATCACATCTTTACAGTCTCAGGCTTGCTAAGGATTTGTCTGGGAGTTATTAGGAAAATAAGGCAGTAAAGGCTAGATGTGTGGTCTTCACAAAATAACCATTGAACTAAGGGGTAAGCTTTAAAAAATGGCAACTGTGGCTAACGTACATTGATAGCGTTTCTAATAACTCTAGCATCTATATCATTTAGGTTCCATTTCTACTGATTCCTTTTCTTGTTGTTGATAGCAATGGATCATTTTTCTTTTTCATATGACTAGTAATTGTTTTATTGTAGATTAGATATTGTAGATGTTACTCTGTGGGATTCTTGATTATATTATCTTCCTTGAAGAATATCCAGTTTTGTTCTGACAGATGATTTATTGACTGATGCTTTTGCTATTTTATGTTTGATTTCTTCTTTGTTATTGCTGTTCTATTTCTGTTTTGAATTTACTTTTAGGATGTGAACATTACTCTTAAGATACAACCTTTTGGACTGAACAGAATGCTCCAAGTATTTGGTGATATCTTTATACTCTGACTAAAACTGCAATTCTGAGTTCCATAGTTGGTGATTTTCTATTAGGCTTCACAGAATTTTGCTTGTCACATGCCACACTCTGCCATAGCTCAGGACCTGTGGTGAAATTTTTTTTTTCTTTTCTGGAATCCATTTTCATGGGACACTGCTATAAATTGTGTTTCTGTTTTCTGCCTCCTCTCTTAGCTCAGTAGCATGATTTTTTTTATGAGTGCCACCTGTGCAACAATGGTTGAGAAATTTCCCCCAGACTTGTGCAATCAGTATGTTTTATTCCAAATGTTTTCTAATTTGTAACTTTTATGATTTGTGTCCTTTAATTTTCAAATCCTTGGATTTTCTTATAAATTTTTTTATATTATTTTCCATTTTAATTTCTTCTTAGTTTATTGACATTTATGAGAAAGAATACACCATTGCTTTTTGGATTTTTTTTTTTTTTTTTTTTTTTTTTTTTGAGATACGGTCTCTGATAGTCCAGATTGGCTTCAAACTCACTGTGTAGCCAAAGCTGGCCTTCAACTACTCTCACGTCTATCTCCCAGGTATTGGAATTACTGGTGTGCCACCAAACCTGACCAGATTATATCACTATTAATGAATATCTTATGTGCACTACAGTAGGATTTTTATTGTTAGGTTTGATGTTCCACAGATATACATTATATCATTTTGTTTAGATAATAATTTCAAGTCTTATGTGATTCTAATTTGGTTAGATAATAATTTTAAGTCTTATGTGTGTGAACCGGTTCCCACTCACGCATCCATTCACTCATTCACACACACAGCTGCTGGCTGTGATGAAAGCAGGTTCCAGCCTTCCCCACCTCCGCCTCTACCCCCAGAGACTCTGCACGGGACGGGGAGATTGTCAGAAGCAGATCTCTCTCTATTGGGGGGAGAAAAGGAACTTTTATAGACAAAGGCCACCAAAGCGCGAAACTGGCATCCAATTGTATCACAAGGTCAAGACATCCTACAGGTGCTAATGGTCAAGTTCAATGCCGCTCAGCACAGGGGGCAGGTAGATACCTGAAAGCCACTTAAGGCTCTCTGTGAAGTGATCAGGTTACGCCCAAGACCCTTGCCCTCAGCACCATCTTTAGTCCCATGTGCTCGGCCATGCCCTGGGGCAAATCCTGGGCAGGCCCAACATTATGTGATTCTAATTTGACTAGCTCCCGTCTTCCTTTAAGCATTTAAATGTTGTTCCCATATTAGTTTTAGACTTCCATGCTTTTTTGACCAGATTCCTGCTATTGAGCACTGGACATGTAGCTCAGTTGATAGAGTGCTCACCTAACCTGCATAATCAGGTCCTTAGCTTGATTCTTCCAGTATAAACTGTGTGTGGTGTCAACACCTTTAATCTCAGCACTGGGGAGGGGATGGCAATAGAATCAAAAATTCAGGGTCATCCTCTGCTGCATTAAGATTCAAGTCTAGCTTGGACTACATGAGATTCTGTCTCAAAAAAACTTTTTATTATTATTTCCGCTCATACAAATTTAGTAGATACACTGGTTACCTCCCTCCCCCCTCCCCCTCACCTCCCTGCTCCCCTCCCCTCAACCCTCCCTCCCCATCCCCCAGTGCCTCCCCCCCAATCCCCGGAGAATCCTTTAATGTGCCTGCCAGTCTCTCCTCTGGGCTTTCCTTGCCGATGACGTACAAGGACCCAGTGGCCTTTCCCTGAATTCTTTCCTGTGTTCCCCTTAAGCATAGGAACACTACTGTGGCTGTCAATCCCATACCTCCAAGGATCTTGGTGCCTTTAGCAAATGCTAGACTTTGTGGGGTCAGTAATGTGTTGGACATTGCGCAGGGCATGCAAAGTCCAATTATGATTGCTTCGGCCCTAACTTGTGTGGAGTATCTTGCATATCATTGCTCCTCCCATCCTTGTGCTCTTGCAATTTTACTGCCCCCTCTTCCACAAATTTCCCTGAGCTTCAGGATGGGGAGAGATTAGGCTGGCCTAGTTCTAGGTGGTTGATATAGAGTCTCTGAAGTTCTGGATTACGGTTTGTTGATTTTCTTTTTCAGTTTTACTGCTCCTGCAATGCCCTTCACTCCATCCTGATGGGTATTGTATGTCACCCCTTGGCCAGAGACAAAAAGCTGTTAAACTAGAGTCTTGTTATAAGAGTATATTCAAAGGTAGATGTAATAAAAGTAGGAAACCACAGTGAGGGAGGGGTCAGTCACCCATTTGCAAAATGGTTACTTTTCAAAAAAACTTTTTAAAGGCTGAAGAGATGGTTCAGGGGTTAAGACTGCCTTGAAAGCAGAAGGTCCTGATGTTGGATCCCAGGTCCCACATAAAAACTCCAGGGGACATCAGTGGCTTGCACTTCTGGCCCTGGTGGGCAGAACCTGGAAATCCCAGAGCAAAGCAAAAGGGAGGTAAAAGCAATTCAGGATGATTTCCAAAGTCATCCTTGGACCTCCACAGTGCCCTCTGATACACACATCCACATCCACATAAATAAAGTTTTTTTTAGAGCTTTCATAAAGGATAATTGCATCATGTTTTTATCTTTGTTCTTTGCACATAATATGACTTTTTTTTTAATCTGGCTTGTTTTATTATTTTCTCTTTATCACTTCCTTTCAGTAATGCCATAGTATGATTTTATTTATACTGTTTGTTGCTGCTGTTACTGAGCTGCTGAGATTCGTAGATGTAGTTTTCAAACTTGAAAAAAAATTTTTCTTAGCATGTTTTCAAATTTTTGCTCTTATCTTTTTCTTTTTGTGATTTGAATTACATGGGTATTGATAGTATTCTAATTTTTAAGATGCATCCTAAGTTTTCCTTCATCATGTTAATATTTTTGGAGTATATTCTTAATAATAGGGAGATTGTCCAGTGGTTAGCCACTGAAATGATCAGTGTTTGCCTCCCAAGCAAGAGGACCTGAGTTCCAATCCCCCTCCATCTCACATAAAGGTATCAGGTGAATATGTCCATGCCCTCTGATTCTGGCCTTGGAAGGCGGACCTGGGAAACCTCAGAGCAAAGTAGTAAGGTTGAAGAGCAATCCAGGGTGATTCCTGATAGTATTCTTGGGCCTCCACAGGCCGGCACATACAGTATTCTTGGGCCTCCACAGGCTGACATATATGTGTACACTCAATGTATATGTATGTGCACACACCCGGAACAGTTAGATATTATTTAAACTGTTTAAGTGCCATATTCTGGTAATCACATAACTTTTTGTCATTTAAAAATTTTTTTAAAATTTATGTGTGTGTATGTGTGTTAAATTTTTTTAAAAGTTTGTGTGTGTATGTATTAAAAATTTTTTTAAAAATGTGTGTGTGCATGTGTGTGTGCGCGCGCGCGTGTGTGCACTATAGAGGCCCAAGGGTAACTTTGGGAATCATCCTTTATTGCTTCTTTGTCATTTTTGTCTCTGTGGGATTTTCCAGGCTCCACCTTCCAAAGCAGGAAGCACTGCTGCCATTTTTGCCTGGGAGTTTTTACAGGGGATCTGGGGTTCTGAACTCAAGTCTTTTTGCTTGTGAGGCAGAGTCTTAACCTCTGAGCCATCCATTCCAGCCCCACTTAAATTTATTAAATCATTTCAAGGCTATATTTAAGGATACATATGTATCTCTTTTAATGTATATCTTTGCATGTCTGAAATTGCGCGCGCACATGTGTGTATGTGTACAAACATACATATGCACATACACTTTTGTGTCTTGTTTTTTGAGATGGAGTCTCTCTAAGTAGTCTTAGGTGACCTCAAGCTTATGATCTTCATCCCCTGTTCTTCTAAATTATTCTGGGTTGCCAAGTTCTACTTCATAACTGGGAAATTTTGATGGATGCTTATCTTGTTTTAGGCTTGGGAATATTAGATTTTGTTTTATTCCATTAGGAAGATTTAGACTTGCTTATTTTAGCAGGCAACTAATTTAGTTCAATTTGATCCTTTCAACCTTTGCGCTTATATTTGGGATTTATGCTGTCTGGGTATAATTTAGTGTTAATTAGACAAAACTCTGCTGAGAACACTGTAGTAGAGCTATTGTTATAAGATCTCTTCATTTTGGGAACACATACTGTTCTTTACCCAGTTGTTTGGACTGCTGGTATCAAGCAGTTCTTATCTTTGTCTTGGGTGTTTTTTCTTACATGATCTTTCTGCAGAATATAGACCTCTTTTTTTTTTTTAAATCCAAAAGCAATTCTTTATTTTAATTTTTTTATTTTAACATTTTTTATTATTATTTCTGCTCATACAAACTTAATAGGTACACCGGTTCCCTCCCTCCCTCTTCCTCCCTCCTACCCCCCTGCTCCCCCTCCCCTCACCCCTCCCTCCCCATCTCCCAGTGCCCCCCCCAATCCCTGGAGAATCCTTTAATGTGCATGCCAGACTCTCTTCTGGGCCCTCCTCTCTGATGACGTACAAGGACCCAGTAGCTTTTCCCTGAACCCTTTCCTGTGTTCCCCTTAAAGCATAGGAACACTACTATGGCTGTCAATTCCTTGCCTCCAAGGATCTTCGTGCCTTTAGCAAATGCTAGACTTCGTGGGGTCAGTAGTGTGTGGGACATTGCGCAGGGCATGCAAAGTCCGATTATGATTGCTTCGGCCCTAACTTGTGTGGAGTATCTCGCATATCATTGCTCCTCCCATCCTTGTGCTTTTACAATCTTACCGCCCCCTCTTCGGCAAATTTCCCTGAGCTTCAGGATGGGGAGAGATTAGGCTGGCCTAGTTCTAGGTGGTTGATATAGAGTCTCTGACGTTCTGGATTGTGGTTTGTTGATTTTTTTTTTTTTTCAGTTTTGCTGCTCCTGCAATGCCCTTTACTCCATCCTGATGGGTATTGTATGTCACCCCCTGGCCAGAGATAAAAAGCTGTTAAACTAGAGTCTTGTTATAAGAGTATATTCAAAGGTAGATGTAATAAAAGTAGGAAACCACAGTGAGGGAGGGGTCAATCACCCATTTGCAAAATGGTTGCTTTTTATCTGCCAGACTATATGCCCTCCCCTTCTGGTGAGATCATACCCCCTCAGTTGTAAATGATCAGGAACGAAAGTCTGTGAACTTAACCAGATGTCTCATTACTTACTTGCAGTCCTTGGTGGAGGCCTATTTTCTCTGCTGTAACATGGTCCCCTCTCTCCTTGTTTCTGGTGTGGCCCTCCTACCCCATCCCTCCTGTTCATAATTGCAAGGGCAATTACTGTAGGTATTACAGAGATTTATCTTTGAGTTAGACCTCTGTCTTTGTACCTCCCGTTTCTGTTTTATATTCCACAAACTAGTTGTATTAACACATGTAATATATGTGTATTATGATATATATACATATATATGTAACATTGTATTAAGCTGTGAATTTTTTTGTCATTTGCGTGGATTGGATTGCTTTCTCTTGCATTATGGTCTAGTAGCTGCTTTTAGGTAGCTCCCTTCACTTTTGCTGTTTTTGGCCTCAGGCAAACATCACTTGGGTTGCTGCATAGGTTTGTTTACATTTTCTTCAGTTTCATTTGCATAAAATCATGTAAATATATATATTGTAGTACTTGGCATTGTAGTCACTCAACAGGGTTTGATTTAAATTTCATTCATATGTCTATTTATGGTATTCAAAGTTCATTTCATTTTAGTACTGAATATTATCTCTGTTACGTAGCTATGCCACATTTTGTAGATGAGTTACAGTACTTTTAGCATTATTATGTAATAATATACTTAGTTTTCATTGGCTCATTTACTTTAATTCAGTTTTAATTAACTTAATCTTTAAATTTATTTTTAATTAGCTTACAAATAACAGGTTTCCTTACAACATTTTTTCAGACAAGTTTAGCTTTGTTTGGCCCTCCTTAACGACTTCCTCTTCCTCCATCACCTCTTCCTCATTATTCACCATCCTCACTTTCTTCTTACCCATTCCTCATCCCTACTTTTAAGTGATTCTTCCTCCTATTTCCTCTTCCACTTTCATAAACATGTGTGTTCTGTTAGTCTCCCTACCACTCACCCTTACTTTTAATTTTTTGAAAGGTCTCTTTATAATATTTTCCCCCTTTTAGGTGTTTTTGTGGTCGCTTGGTCAAGCAACATGCTTGCTTTACTGCAAGTCTTGCCATGAAATACTCAGATGTGAAACTGGGTGAACATTTTAATCAGGCCGTAGAAGAATGGTCTGTTGAGAAGCATACAGAACAAAGCCCAACAGATGCTTATGGGGTCATCAATTTTCAAGGGGGTTCTCATTCCTACAGAGCTAAGGTATGTCATTTATATTATCTGACAGTGTGTGTAGACCAAAACAGAAAGTTAATTATATCATTCTAGTGCATGAATTTAAAGTTTTTTTAAATATGGATTGGTAGCAATGCAGAGTTGTTATGATAACCAATTATCATTATAAAATGTCATTTATTTATTGTCATTTTATTGGCAGAGTTTGCTTTTTCTGAAGGATGACCATCTTTTCCTTCCCTTTTGCTTTTAGCCTTTATGGCAGAAACTGTCTTTTTCTGGTTATGGTATATGGTATCATGCATGTACCTATAGTTTCAGCTGTTTTGGTGATTAAGTTAGAAAGCTTATTTGAGCTCACTTTTTAGACAATGTAAGTAAACATATAAGATCACATCTCAAAAATAAAAAAAGATCAAAAAGAGAAGTGCCTTTTTTGTAGTATATAGTTGTCTTTTAAATTAAACCTGCTTTGTATTTGAATTTAACCTTTATATTATTTTTGTAGTTATTCATTTGTCTTTGTTTCCCTTACAAGACTTTTGGATTATGTAATTTTTTTATTAGCCTTTATTCACATTTATGCATTCTTTTTATGTTCTTTAGACTAACCTTACAATAAATCTGTTACTCTCTGTTAGGAATCAACCATGTCTCTTTTTAAAAAATATTTATTTAATGTGTGTCAGAGGGCACTGTATGTCCCTATGGAAGACCAAGGATGACTTCGAGAATCATCTTGGATTGCTTCTACCTCCTACTTGCTTCCCTCTGGGATTTCCCAGGCTCCACTCACCAGGGCCAGAAGTACAGGCTGGCCATTTTTGCCTGGCATTTTTACATGGGACTTGGGATCCGAACTCAGGACCTTCTGCATGCAAGACAGAGTCTTAACCCCTGAGCCATCTCTCTAGGGCAACAATGTCTCATTTTTACCACTTCTGCAATGCAGGATCTTTTAGAATATTCATAATTGAATTTATTTCTCTCATGACTTATGTACATTTATTTGTTGGCAGGATTTCCAGTTCTATTTATTTTGAAACTCAAACAATAATTTATTGCATTGAAATATTATCGTCTTTTATTTTTAAGCCTGTTTTGTAACAATATATGTCCAAGTATAGTGGACAGATACATAAAGACTTAGAACATACTCTCTGTACAGTTTATTGAAGTACTCTAGAATCTTCTTAGTTTTATAAAATTCTGATACTTTGGCTTCCTTTTTTGTTGTTTGGCAAAGCTTTGTAGAGATGTTTAAATTACATCTTTTATTATCTGAATATATGAAGTTTCTCATGAGCTAATTCACTGTAGATAAAAAGAACTAAAGTGACCACAGAAAAGTATGTTTTGTGTTGTCATTTAAGTTTCTTTTTTTTTAATCTTTCAAACTAGAGTAAGTTTATCAACCAATGTGATGACTTATTTTTCATTTTTTTTCTTTTTTCAGTGCTGGAGATTAGACCCAGAGCTTTGCACATACTATATGCTAAGTAGATGTTCTAACTCTGTGCTACATCCCCAACCTCTCAATTTTTTAATAGTGAGCTTTCACAAACATTATTGGTAAATCCATTTGAACACCTCTGAATGTTTTGGGTTTTTTATTCAAACTTAGGGTCCTGTATATGTTAAACACATGCTTTCCCACTGAACTATATTTTTAAGTTATCATTTAATATTAAGACTTTCTGATTATTTCTCAGCTTGATCAAATCTTGTTGCTTTCAGTCCATCAAACCATATATTAAAAAACATAAATTTTGCTGCATAGGCACAGTTCTGTTGCAAATGTTCTAGATTATTGACACAACAGCTAATTACAGTATGTCTCTCAGAAGCAAAAGGCTTAGAAACCCTCTTCCCTTTTTTAAACAGTTCTTCCCCTTTTTCCCCCTTTCTCACCATCCTATCACATCTTAATACTTCTTAGTCACTCTGCATTCATAGTTAAACAGGAAAGATCTAATTTTAGAAATTATTTAGATTTATAAGTAAAATATTTTTTCTAAAGTCAGGTAATGTTCCCCTATTGAGTCTGTGAGCACACTTAATTATTTTGACCTTTTAAAACTTCTTTTTGTTCAGTATGTGAGACTATCATATGATACCAAACCTGAAATCATTCTGCAACTTCTACTTAAAGAATGGCAAATGGAGTTACCCAAACTTGTCATCTCTGTACATGGGGGCATGCAGAAGTTTGAGCTCCATCCTCGAATCAAGCAACTGCTTGGAAAGGGTCTTATTAAAGCTGCAGTTACAACCGGAGCCTGGATTTTAACTGGGGGAGTAAACACAGGTAATAAGAAGATTATATTAATTTTTTGAAGTGCTTATATACTTACTATAATTATGTTTGATTCTTCTGTTAAATAATCTACATTTCTAATAATCTACATGGTTGTCGTTTAAGCTTTTAAAAATAATAAACTTTAGAGCAAGAGTTAACAAAGTTTGTCCATGTACCAAACCTAGCCTAAGCCTTTTCTTTTGAATAAAGATTTATTTAAACATAGCCATACTCATTTATCAGTAGCTGTTTTTGTGCTACAATAGCAATTGTGACAGAGACCAGTAAGCACGTGCTCCACAGAGCCCAAATACTCATTGCTTAACCCTTTTCAAAATATTTTCTTACTCTACTGTAAAGCAAAATGTTGGTTACCATTTTCTGACTACTGATAAATTGTTAGAAGAATGAGAATTTACTACCTTGGTAATGGTAAAAAAATAGTTTTCAAAAATAAATTTTTTATAGTATCTTTTAATCCAGGTCTTTTGTATAATGTGTAAGATAAAAAAATCAACTTGAACAGCTAAATTATTCATTAATTATTTTATTCATTATTGGTAACTGTTTGTTGAGCCTCATCGTAGGGCATATTTTGAACTGCTGGATATATGTTGTTCCATAACATAGACTAGGTATTTATTTACCTTCAATATTGTAATGGGGAGATGCAAATAATAAGCAGATAGCTGTAATTAAGTATGTAGTATTAGATGACTAGTACTATGCACATATATGAAAAAAAGGAGTTGTGAGAGATGATACAGGGCCTATATGTTGTTCATAGGAAAGAAAAAGGGATTAGCTAGCTTTCTTTTTACTATTTTTTGACTTATTAGAAATAATTAATCAGACAAGCTCAGCTGATTCCCGTCCTTTCCCTCCCTCCTTCCCTCCCCAGTCATTTTCCATTGTACTCTCCCCCTTCTCCCCTTCCTTTCACCCCTCTCCCTCCCTCCCCTCTCTTGGTACTTCCACCTTCCTCCCTCCCATCCCTTGGAACATCCATTTATGTGGGAGCCAGAAACTCCCTCTGAGTCCTCCACCCTTGTGAGGGTTAGGCCTCTGTGGCATAGCTCAGGGCTCCTATTTGGGTTACCCGTTACCATAGAAAGTCTATTATGATTTAATCCCTTACCTCTAAGTATCCTACTGCCTTTTCCCCTGTGATCTGTAGTTAGCTTTCTTATGCTTTTTTATTTTTATTTTTCTCCCACATTTTTTTCCTAATCATACAAGCTCAATAGGTATCTGTCTTCTCCCTCCCTCTTCCCCTCCCCAGTCATCCCCCATTGCACTCTTCCTCCTTCCCCCTTCTTTTCACCCTCCTCCTCCCTCCCTTCCCTTCTCCTGGTGCCTTGGCCCCTTCCTCCCTCCCATCCCCTGCAGCATCCATTTATGTGGGCACTGAACCTCCCTCTGAATTCTCTACTCTAGTGAGGGTTCAGGACTCACTGGCATAGCCCGAAGAGGCTTCCCGTTAGTATTACTCTATTCTGACTGTTTAATCCTTTGGGTCTAAGAATCCTATTACCTGAAGCTTTCTCCCCTGTGATCCAAGCTAGGCTTTGGAGGGTGGTTGACATGTCAGCTATTGAGTCCAATCCTGGCTGCTGCAGCCCTAACTTGTGTAGAGTATCTTGCATATTGTTGGTCCTCCCCACCTTTATGCTCTTATATCTTGCTGCCCCCTCTTCTGCACTGTTCCCTGAGCTTTAGCATGGGAAGAGATTAGGCTGGTCTGTGTTCAGGTGAATAATGTAGGGACTTTGGTATTTTGAATTATGGTTTGTTGTTGTTTTCAGTTTTGCTATTCCTGCACTGCCCTTGGCTGCATCCTGATTGGTATCTAGGGTCACCTTCTAACCAAAGATAAGACTATTTAAACTAAATTCTTAATATAAGAGGAGACTCAAAGGTAGATGGAAGAATGGGAGTGGACACAACAGTGTGTCTGTGTGGGGGTGGATGGGTCAATGTTCTATTTTCCGGATGTTACCATCTCTCTGCCAGTCCCCATATCCTCCCTGATTGGTGAGATCAAGCCTGTTCAGTTTCAAGTGACCAAGAAGGGAAGTGAGAGTGAGCTGCACCAGATGTCTCACTACTTATAATACTTGACTGTGGCCTATTTTCTCTACTGAAGTATGATCCCCTATCTCCTTTCTCTTGAGGTCCTTGTTACCCTTCCTTCCTTCCTGTTTATAATCCTTTGCAATTACAATGGGTATTACAGAGATTTATTTTTGAATATGTCATTAAGTGGGTTTGGAACTAGAATCCACTTACTAGGGAGTACATACAGTGTCTAACTTTCTGTATCTTTCTTATTGATGTGACCAAATACCTGAGAAAAACACAGTTAGGGAAGAAGTTATTTGTCTCATTGTTTTAAAAGTGTCAGTCCAGCATGGTAGAGCAGAGCAGTTCATGGTTGTGATTAGGAAGCATGAGACAGGAAAAATATGGCACAGAACATGTGAAGGAGGGGAAGTAAGTGGCTGGTGTGTTGGAAGAAGAATGATAGTTTAATTTAAGGGAAAATAATCAAAGGAGTGCCAGACGGGTCAGGAGTGATGATAGGGAAGCATGTGGAATCACAATAGAAAAATTGCAGGTCCTGTATAGCTCTTCTTAAGCATTTTGGCTTTACCCTTGAATGAGAAGGGAAGGTTTTAAGCTGACAGCACTTGACAGGGAGAGGTAACTTGAATTATGTTTTGAATTGGACTTTATATAAACAAGACACTAGGTAAAAACAATGAAGATGTTATTTTTATAATCTAGATCAAATGAAATCTAATTGTAAATAATTGTTAGTACTAGGATTGCTAATATGGTAAAATTCATTTTTTGCATGTGGTTTGGGTACTTACAGTGGATTTAATATTGTGGGCTCTTTGTGTTTTAATAGTTTTTTTGTCATTTTACATTATTTTGTTAGGTTGGCTATAGATCATTCAGCCTTAACAACTTTTTCATTGAAGGAACATCACAAATTGTAATGTTAGAAATTAAGCACTAGATTTTTCTAAACATAGTAAAGACTTGGAGCTAAAGACAAATATGATTTTGTATGAACAGGTGTGGCAAAACATGTTGGTGATGCTCTCAAAGAACATGCTTCCAGATCGTCTCGAAAGATTTGTACTATTGGAATAGCTCCATGGGGAGTGATAGAAAACAGAAATGATCTGGTTGGAAGAGATGTAAGGATGACTTTTACTTTGGAATTTATAAGAGCAAGCTAACTGAAAATATTTGTGATTATTCCATACTTTCTGCATTAAGTTTAAAATAGTTTTTCCATCATTTTCGGTCCTTTTGAAAATGTATTTATAAATATAAATGATTGTTGTTTTAGTGTTGGTGCACTTTTGTTTCTATCATGTGGAATATTTTGATAGGTTTTCAACATTATGGTAGTTATAATTAAATTTTAATGACTATATAACATTGTCACTGAGTGGAATCAATTGTTAATATCTTTGAATAGGTTGAAGATATTAAATGGTTTATGTTTATCTAGACTATGTAAGTATAGAAATATAGAGACTATTAAATAAATGATGAATTATGGCAAACAATTTCAAGTGTTAATAAATTTCTAAAATCAGTTTTAAAAGATTATAGTTAGGAAAAAGTGAAATTTTGTTGGTTTTTTTGTATCCTTTTTATATTGCAGCTTAACAACACAATAATCATACAGTAACTTATACTAGTACTGTGTATTTACTTATTGCTTCTCCTTCTATGTATGATGATGAGATATGTAATTTTACAAAAAGAAACAAGATGTAATTATGTTGTTCAATCCATTATTAATCATGTTCAGATACTTAAGTTCTTGTGCTTAAAAACTTACAATTTTCTTATTTTTAAATGAAAAATATAATCTTATTTATGGGTCATTTCAAA
The DNA here is from genome assembly GCA_023101885.1 of Typhlomys cinereus. NCBI lineage: Eukaryota > Metazoa > Chordata > Mammalia > Rodentia > Platacanthomyidae > Typhlomys > Typhlomys cinereus. The sequence continues at coordinate 8,689,090 of JALPQD010000044.1, forward strand.
AATTCTTTTATATTATGCTACTTTGAGGTTTGCCTACTAATTTTCATTTTGCTGTCATTTAGGTTGTTGCTCCTTACCAAACCTTGTTGAACCCCTTGAGCAAATTGAATGTTCTGAATAATCTCCATTCTCATTTCATATTGGTGGATGATGGCACTGTTGGAAAGTATGGGGCAGAAGTCAAACTGAGAAGAGAGCTTGAAAAAACTATTAATCAGCAAAGAATTCATGCTAGTAAGGGAATTCACAGATTGTTACTGTTGAAATTACTTAAAAATATATTAATAGCCAGCAGCATACTCTTTGAGGTATTCTTTTTCTTAATGGGAAAAAATAAAGAAATTAATTAATTAAACCTACAAAACCCACACTGACTGATGTTAGGTAAAATGGTGAAACCTAGGGAAAAAGCACCTTTGGCCAAATAAGCAAACTCAACCCAGAAAGGTTCTTTAGAAACATTGTTACTGTTTCAAATCATTGTAGTCTGAGGTATTTTCCAGTAGCCATATGGTGATAAATTCTTATACATGATTTTTAAATTCAAGATAATAATGTAAAAAATTAAAACCTACTTTGTTAGGAAATGAGACTTTTATAAAGTGAGTAGATATTGCTATTTGGCAAATGTGTTTTAAAAGTTGAGGTTCTTGGGATAGATTTTCCTTTTCAACTGTGCCTAAACTCTGTGGTTCAACTTCTAGATTTTATTTCATGTAGAAGTAATTTTGTAGTCCCAGGATAATTAAACAGTGAACTCTATGGAAAAGCTAAATAAAAATGTAAAATTACGGAACAGCACATTCAGATAATGGAGTCAGAACACTTATGAAAATTAGTAATGTTTTGTACTTCTACATTTCAAAATAATTTAAATTGTAGGAAAAAATTGAGATTCTTCACTAAATTTTTATCTTGAGGAAGTCTTAGAATTTGATCAGTTCCATTTAGGTAATTGTGTGTCTTCCATTAAATTCTATATTAATGTCTCAAGATATTTGGAATAAGAGGCATTTAGGAAATTGATTAAAACAGATTGTATATTAGGAATTAACTAATGCAGTATTATAGGGCAGACTAAGTCTGCCATGGCTGACACATGCCTGTAGTCCCAGAAGTCAGGAGCTGAGACAGGAGGATCTTATATTCTAGGTCATCCTGAGGTAATTGTAGCAAGACTCCTTGAATTATGAAAAAGGAGAAAACAAACCAAAAAAAAACCCAAAAAACTAAATCACAGATGAATGTTGTATATTTTGTCAAGGACTCAACAGGTATTAACAAATTCATTTTTGTTTGAACTTTAGATTATCCTGTGTATATTCATTTTTCTGATTTTATTTAGAACAGATTGTAATGAAAAAGCAATTTATTTTGTACTCTATATTATCACACTGGTATTAATATTGAATGTTTACTATGAGGTCAGCAGTCTTATAATGCTTGTTTACATTTTTCATTTTCATTTAAAGTAAGATTAAACTGCTGAATTTTGTCTAATTTACTCATTAAACTCTACCTATTATAGGAATTGGACAAGGTGTTCCTGTGGTGGCTTTGATATTTGAAGGCGGGCCAAATGTTATCCTCACAGTTTTAGAATACCTTCAGGAAAGTCCTCCTGTTCCAGTAGTTGTTTGTGAAGGAACAGGCAGAGCTGCAGATTTATTAGCATACATTCATAAACAAACAGAAGAAGGAGGGTAAGTATAAAAGTGTGATACTTGTTTAGAAATTTATTAAAGATGCTTAGAGCTTTTTCAATGCTGGGATCCCTTTGTTTAGTGAATATGAAAAATACCAAATTTAATAAAATACTTTGTTCAGGTTTAGGGACTCATACATCATTGGAGTAAATTAAAATACAGTATAATCGTCTTCTGGAAGACAGTTGTTTCTTTTGACTTAATAGTTTAACTTTTGGGAATTATTGCTACAGATGAATACCTGTGTAAGATACATACATAAAATTTCTTGTTCAGGGTTATTTATAAGTAGATTATCTACCACAATAAAAGTAAATACATAAGTGCATATATATATGACTTTGACATACCTGCACAGCAAAACCATATATAACTGAGTAAACACAGTACCACTATATTAGATTTGTGAACAACACTAAAATAGCTACAGGGAAACAAAATGTGAAATAGCATGTGAATTATGGCATTTTTTTTATGTAGAATGTGTTGATTTTGGTAGGACATATACTAAAATGGAGATAATACAGAGATTAACCCCATGCAAGAATAAGATGAAAACTTCTGAAGCATTCTATTTTAAAAGAAAAAGAGGAAAATTATTCATATTACTAAGAAACTTCTCATTTGTTTTTGCTGTTGTGCTTAATGCCTAAAATTTAATATTTTAATTCTCACTTAAAATATGTAATATTCAATAAGTGGATTATTGAATTACAAAAAAAAAACTGGTAATTATACAGATTGAGTGGGGAGGTGATTCAGTGATTAAATTGCTAGCTACTGAAACAAGAGGACCAGAGTCAGATTCCTGATCCTATGAAAAATGCATACCTACCTGTAATTCATCTTCAGAAGACAGAAACTGAAAATTCCTTGAGCAAGCTGGCTAGTGAGACCTATCAGCAGGCTCTGGGGGTTTGACCAAAAAAAAAAAAAAAAAAGTGTCAAAAGAATAAGATAAGAATAGTTCTTGATAATCAGTCTCCAGCCTCTGAGTACATGCACACATAGTGGCTGGATACATACACATGTGCCCACACATCAAAATGTATATAAACACATGTACTCTGCTCATACAACATATATATGAAAATAGACCCCCAAAAAGTTATGCAGACTTTTGCAAAGAGTTTAGTTGGAGGTAGGCAAATCAAAGAGACTTTGACCTTTTCTACTTTACATTTTAAACACGTGTGTTCATGTTTAATAAATCTTGGTAAGATTTGTAAAATCATCTGTGTGTGCTAGCTTATAAAATGTCAAACACCTGCTTTGTTTAAATATTCACAAAATAATTGAAAGAGAAAAAATATTCCATTAATTTTCTTGTACCATAAGATTTTAATAATATACTGGTGTTTCATGAAGGAGAAAGTAATTTCACCCAAAGACAGTATTTAATAGTAAGATAGACAGACTCTCTTTGAAATTTTGCATAGATCTACCTGTTACATCATTTTTATTTTAAAGATAGTAGAGGATGAAATCAGTAAATTACTTTTCTCTTACATTAGAAATCTTCCTGATGCAGCAGAGTCTGATATTATTTCAACTATCAAAAAAACATTTAACTTCGGCCAAAGCGAAGCAGTTCATTTGTTTCAAACACTGATGGAATGCATGAAAAAAAAGGAGCTTGTAAGTAGATTTCAGCAAGATAAGCCTTCTTTACTTCTTTTAAAATACTTTCTAAGTTGGTAAATATTTTTGCTTTAATTTTTAAAGTCTTAAATATTTTAAATATTTTCTGTTATTTATTTATTAATGTTCTCCAGTGGAGGGAATGCATGGAATGACTATAGTTTCCTATAGTATTAAGTCAGTATATTTAAAGTTTAATAACTGAGTCTGAACAGAATTATGCCTAGTATTTGAACTGTAAAGAGTTCGTAAGTAGCTTCTCTAAGGAGCTTTTAGAAAATATTTTAAAGAATTTTTACTCTGAGTGCTTTAGCCTACTAAAGTAAAAAAAAAAGTGAAGCTTAGTTTCAGTCATGATATTTAATTTTTGACAGCTCTATAACTAGATAGTAACACAGTTTGATTTGTTCTCTATTACTGACCTGGCTCAAATCAAGTATCAGTTTGCTATTATCTATCATTGCAAGCTTTTGTGCACTAAGAAATGAAGTCAATGAAAAGCTTATATTGGGATTATAATAATCTTTTACTTTATGAAAATTACCTAGAGTAAAAGCTAAATGATGCTATAGGACAAGTAATTTATTAGAACTATTTCCAGAAAGAATGACTGGATATAGTATTCCTTATTTAAAGATAAAAGTATTGCTGGGCATGGAATGCAGGACTATAATTCTAGCACATGGAGGCTGAATGCATGAGGATTATGAGTTCTAGTCCAACTTAGACTATATAGTAAGTACTTAAGAAAAAAGAGAGAGAAGGAAAAAAATACATTAATTATTCATATAAGTGTTTGTTCTTTAAAAGGATCAGGAAGATTTATTTTAATAAAATGTGTAGCCTCAGCCTTAAGATTACTTAACTCTGATAACAGGCATAAAATAGGTTATAAAGAAAAGACATGCATATATGATATGATTGAGTATACTTGTTGTATTTAGTGAGTGATAAATTCTGAATTTTTTGTTTTGATTTTGGAGATGAAATGGTGTCATTCCAGGTCTCTTTCCTCCAAATACATTTATTTTTTCTTGTCCATTATAAAATTTCTGTAGTTTTATGTGAAACTATGTAAACAAGTATGTCTTTCTATATAAGTACATATTGATATTCCTCCTTATAGTTTGAAAATCGATAGTTATTTTATTAACTTTAAAAATAAAAAAGCATAATATTATTATGAATGAATCTTTGAATAGATCACTGTTTTCCACATTGGATCAGAGGAACATCAAGATATAGATGTAGCAATACTTACTGCACTGCTGAAAGGTAAGGTTTTTATTTTTTTTAGCTCTATGATATCTTTAACTTATGTCCTTTTTATATAGGATAGAACTTTTTTATTTAACAAAAAGACTTGGGGGGGTGGAGAGGTGGCTCAGGGGTTAAGCCTCTGCCTTGCAGGCGGAAGGTCCTGAGTTCGGATCCCAGATCCCACGTATAGACGCCAGGTGGAAGTGGGAGCAGCCTGCACTTCTGGCCCTGGTAGGGCAGAGCCTGTGAATCCCAGGGCAGAGTAAACAAGGAGGAAATGGAGGTGGTCCATGGTGGTTCTGGAATTTGTCCGTGATTCTACACACACACAGACGCGCATGCACATACATACGCATACACGCACAATTGAATAAATAATAATAATAATAATTTTAAAAAAAAGACTTGGGAAGTGATTTTTTTCAATAGCTTTTCTTTGTAACAGGTAACCATGTTGATTTTACTTGGCAGCAAATTAGTTCCATTTGTGTCTTCTAGAATTTCTTTTTTAAGTTTATAGTAAGGTTTGTCTCTTCAGATTTGATAAATTATCTCACTGAAAGTGTGACAAGAAGGCTGGATAGATCACTCAGTAGATTAAATGTTTGGTACACACACTTGAGGACCTGAGTATGAAACTCCCAGGAACATGGGAAAAGCCTGTGGCATGGGGACAGAGATAGGGCAATCCTGCTAGCCTAGTCTAGCCTAAGTAGTGAGCTCTAAGGTCAATGAGGAACTCCTAGTAAGTTCTAGAGCTATAGAGAAAAATATCCAAAGTCAAATTCTGAGTTTGTACGCACACCCACGGGTGAATGCACATGTACAAACACATGGTGAATGCAATGCATTCTGAAAAATACGAGTCTTTTATAGGATATCTACTTGATAGAAGTTCAAGATTGGATTCTTAAATATGTGATTTTTTTTCTGAAAGAAAAATTTGAAAACTAGTACTATCTTGTAGGATTAAGAGATTACTATCTGCCACATTCATTTTTTTTCTCTCAGTATCCCACCAAAGACATCATATTGATTTAACAATACCACAGTGAAAAATCTCTTACAAAATTTGAAATGAAAGTAGGGTACCATATGAATACCCACAAACAAAATGCTCACTGTTGTGGTGAGAACAGAGGACACTGTCTGTTAATTATACGAGTTTCCCAAATATTAAATTACAGCACATTTTTTGAATGTTACAATTAAACATACATCATCTTTGAATCAAGAGAGCCATAAACAATAGGAAACCCGGGAACCATAATGAAAAAGGCCAGCAAATGAGATATCATTAAAAGTTACAAAATCTATGTGCTAGCCAGTGTGCTTGAGTGATTCATATAGTTATTTTATCCTACAGTAGACCTAAAGGGACATGTTTCCTTTTATTTTCATCTTTTTACAAATAAGGAATCTAAAGAATAAAAATATAAAAGTAGTTACCAGCAAGATGCTTTAGCCATTAAAGACACCTGCACAAAAAACCTGTTAACATGAATTCGATCCAGAGAGCTTACCTGCTGGAAGAAGAGAAACACTTCTGAAAGTTATTCTTTTGACTTCCACACATACCTGGCCCCTATTTCCCGCCTCTGTTTGTCTCTGTATCTTGTCTTCTCTCTCTCTCTCTCTCTGTCTCTCTCTCTCTCTTTCTCTCTCTCTCTCTCCTCTTTTTCCTTTCTCCCCCCTCCCCTTTCTTTCTCTCAAATATAATATTTTTAAAAGTTAAAATGAAAGAATCACAAAGAACTGTTATAAATTAGTAAAAAGATGTATATAATGGGAAAAAAGTAAATCTATATATGTATGCTGTTGAGGAAAACTAAGCCATAATAAATAATGAAACACATAGGACAAGTTACTAAGTGCATGTCATTTGTTTTTTTTTAAGACAGAGTCTTGGTATGTAGATTTTTCCAGTCTCGCAGTCGTGGTGTCACCCTTCTCTGTCCCAAATGCTGGGATTGCAAATATGAACTACCATGCTTGGCTATAATCCCATTGTTGTGTGTATGTGTGTGTCTTCACGTGAACAGTTATTCATGTGGGTAAGCATGTGCATGTATACACATACATGGATGCCAGAGTTTGTGCTGAATTTGGGTTTCTTTTTCCACCTTATTTTCATAAGATAAAGATAGGGTCTCTCACCTAAACCTGGAGTTTTCCATTCCAACTGGACTGGCTAAGCAGCCAGCTGCAAGAATCTAAGTATTGCCTCCCAGCCCTGGTTTACAGATGTGTTGTTGTGCTATTTGTTTTGTTTTTACAAGGATTCTAGGGATCTGAACTCAGGTCACTTGCACAGAAGTAAGTACTTTACTCACTGTTTCATCTCCTCAGCCCTGATCCTATTTTCTTAATAATTCAGAGTATATGAAATAAGCTCATATACACAAAAAAAATACCTAAAGAGATATTTTTCAGAATCCCAATAGTCAATGCTATATAACAGAAATAAATCATCTTTTTCTTTTTAATGCGTACTGTCATACCTAGCATCCTTTTTTAAACTTTATTTATCAATTATTTATTTGTGTTTTGTGTGTGTGTGTGTGTCAGAGGGCACCATGCGTCTCTGTGAAAAACTTAAGGGTGACTTTGCGAATCTTCCTGGATTGCTTCTACCTCCTTTTTGTTTCACTATGGGATTTTCCAGACTCTGCCCATCAGGGCAGGAATTACCCTCTTCTGCCAGGAAGTTTTTATGTGGGACTTGGGATTTGAACTCATGACCCTCTTCTTGCAAGGCAGTCTTAACTTCTGAGCCATCTCTCCAGCTCAAATCATCTTTTTTTAAGCTGTGATCTTTGCATTCTGATTTTTTTTAAATTATGAATAAGACTATCTAGTATCTGTTCTTTTAAAAAATCTCTTTCTTCTGCATGGTGGATACTAGCTGTGTAAGTTATAGGGCATTAAAGAGATTTTATAAGTGTTCATGTATTAATGGAGATATATTTGTCACCTATCTTCTTTATTCGTTTAGGTACTAATGCATCTGCATTTGACCAGCTTATCCTTACGCTGGCATGGGACAGAGTTGACATTGCCAAAAATCATGTATTTGTTTATGGACAGCAGTGGTTGGTATGTCAACAGTCTAAATACTCACTACAGTAAAACTAAGTTCAGCAGGCTCTCTTTCATCTTCAAGTTTTATATTCATGGATTCATCCAACTACAGATGATATTACTATGCATTAGACCTATAGTGATTTCAGTTATACCAAACTTGTACATAGTTGCTTTCTTTTTTTTAATCCCCTAAACAGTACAGTATTCAAATTATGTTATAGGTTAGATGCTGTGGGAAATTTATGGATTATTTTAAAGTATACTAGAGGCTATGTGCGTGTGTTATTGCAAATACACCATTTTGAACAACTTAAGCTGTGAACTTGGGTTTCTGATGAAGGTCCCCACAGACAGGAATGAATAAGAAAGTATTTTTGGAAAGTGTGATTTTTATACCTTACACATTTTGCCTTTCTGTTCCAAATGCAAAATCAGTTCCATTAAATATTTTTCTAGCATGTAGAACCATTTCATATTTAATGAGATATATTTCTTGGTGATAACTTTTTTTAAAATACAGGGTACGTGAATCTGTAGAAATTCTAGAACTAAGCCTTGAAACTCTTGCTCTGTTGTCTACAACAGAACTCAAAACATGCTTTGGATATTTATTCTTGTTGCTTTTACAATCTCTTTTATTTATTATTTATGATTTAAAAATTTACAAGTGAGTAATACTTAGGACATGTGAAATATATTTACTAATTTTGCTGTTCTAGGTTGGATCTTTGGAACAAGCTATGCTTGATGCTCTTGTAATGGATAGAGTTTCATTTGTAAAACTTCTTATTGAAAATGGTGTAAGCATGCATAAATTCCTTACCATTCCCAGATTGGAAGAACTTTACAACACTGTAAGTTTGTGAAAAAATTGTTCATTGATTTTTTTTGTCAATCTTTGGAAATACATTTAATCTGAACATGTCCATTATTATTGATAAAGCCATTAATATCTTGGTTGGTTTTATGTGGGTAAAAATGCAATATGGATGGGTTATATGGCAGTCTGAATGCATACATTTTTCTGTTTTGGGACTCCTTCCTGTAACATAGCTATGTGTAGACACCTTAGTTTCTTTTCCCTGTTTCTGTGATTGAAATACCCTCCCTATTCAAGGGAGAAAGGATTTGTCCTGGCTCACAATTTGAGGATATAACCCTTCATTGCAGGGAAATCAAGGTGGCAAGAGCTTGAATCTTCCAGTCACATCATATTCACAATTCAGAAGCATACATATATGAATGCTTACTTGCAAGTGGTCAAGCTTGCTTGCTTTGTTTTTAATACAGTCCCAAATCTTCCAGGGTATGCAGATATTCCCACATAGATTAATGTAGCTGAAAATCATCAGCATTCTCAAAAGTTAACTTTGATCTAGGTAAACTCTCACAGATATGCCCAGAAGGTTGCCTCCTAAGTGTTATGTTGACAATAACCTTCACACTACCGTTAGAAAAGGTAATGCTGTACTTATTAGCATTTTTTTAGAACCAATGTGAATTTAATTGAGTTATGCTTCAAAGAACATCAACCAAATTCAGCCATTGTAATTAATTTTTGTAAATCTATGTCCACTAATCATAAACTTCTACTTATATCTTTTCTAATCAGTAGACTTCACTACTACTAGTTGGTAATCTTTTCCTTACCTATATTTCTTTAATCTCTTTTCTCAATTGTTTATTTTTATTTTATTCTCTGTCCTTCTGCAGTTCAGAACTATCATGATTCTGCAGAGTGTATCATACCTTCAACTTGAATTTTTGTTTGTCCCACCTTCCTTTCATTCTTGGCCTTTTTATTCCTGATCCCAGCCTTGCATGGGTATATCACCAATATTGTTTACTATCTTCTAAAAATAAAAGTTTCTTAAAATTGTATTTGTTACATATACTGTTTCATTTTTCTGCTCTTTGACACTCATTTATTGAAATATTATTCATTCTTTAGAACAACTCATATATCATGCCACTGCTTCTAAGAATCCTTGGAATTAATAATCACATCTTCCCAAATGACATTTCTTTTGAGTAGGGATGTCATCTTTATTTTGTACATTTTTGTTGCTTCACAATGTCTAGTGTAGTTGCTCCAAAACTTTATATTCCTGTCTTTAGGTAACTCATAAAAATTAAAAATTACAATTGTGTTCATATCGGTTTCTTCCTGAAACAAATATAAAACAATGAAAATAAAAATTGATCCCAATTAAATTTTTTAAAGAGTTTGTATAAGAAGTTCCTTATAAATCCCATGCGTGACAAAAGGGATATTGTTTATTTTAGAATAAAAGTAATAATTTGGTCTTACTTTCTCCCTAAAGAAACAAGGTCCAACTAATCCAATGCTATTTCATCTTGTTCGAGATGTTAAACAGGTAAGAGATTGAGTTTTAGATACATCTTATTTTCTGAAGTCATTGATACTCATTTTCTCTGTAAAAACACTTAGGTACATTTTAAAACCAGCTATTAAAATTACAACTTTTTGTGCAAGATAAAAATCAGACTCAAGTTTGTCATGAAAGTAAAGGGTTTAATGTGTCTGAATCATAGTAAAAGGATGTTTATTAAATTAAGATCAATTTCCTAAGCTTCTAGCTATTTGATTGAATGTGATGAATTTTATAATGTAAATTATTCCAAAACAGGAAGAAGATAGGATGTGTCTTCCTTAGCAGGAATTTCTTCTCTAGACACTTGTCCTAATGGAAAAAAACTTTAAATATGAAAATAGAGAAATAAATTAGGTAATCATCTAAAAATATATTGAAAACATTTACACACTGTTTTTGAGGTAGAATATGGTATTAGCAGTGCCGAGAATCTCATCATACAGTTTCTTACTATGTGTAAGTGACTTAAGATTTAGACATTGTTACTCCTCTTTCCTCTTGTTGCTTAATAGCTTTAAACATTTGTCACCTTTTTATAGCTGTTTATATCTGGTATCAAGGGGCTGGAGAAGTGGCTCGGGATTAAGCTTCTGCCTTGCAGGCGGAAGGTCCTGAGTTCGGATCCTAGACCCCACGTATAGACGCCAGGTGGAAGTGGGGGCGGCCTGGGTTTCTGGCCCTGATGGGCAGAGCCTGTGAATCCCGGGGCAGAGTAAACAAGGAGGAGGTGGAGGCAGTCCGTGGTGGTTCCCGAATTCGTCCGTGGTTCTACACACACACACACACATATATATACACACACATACACACGCACATACGCATACATGCAAAATTGAATAAATAATAAAAAAGTATAATCCATATATCTGGTATCAAATACAATTTTATAGTCATTAATGAAAAGGCAATTATAGTTGATAATTTGAGTGTTTTACAATTTCTAAGCTAAAATGTTTTCTAAAAATCATGTTTGACCTTTAGCATTATACTATGAGAATGCTACTTATAAACCAAAAACATAAAGACAGAATTATCATTTTCTGTTTTAATACTCTAGTTTATGACATATTAAAGTAAAGCTCCATAAGAAGAACTTAGACTTTAAATACTGGCAATAATTTGATTTTAATGTGAGCTTTTCTTTAAAGCTTTATTTTTGGTATATTTCACATACCATAAAATTTTTCCACCTAAAATATGGATCTCATTGATGACTGTTTTGAGAGTTAGGGAACCATTTCTATAGTCTAGTTTTGTTTTATTATTATTGTGTGTGTGCGCGCGCGTTTGTGCGTGCATGTATTGTGTGTATGTATGCATGTACCTGTGTGCAAGCAGGGGTAGGCTAGAAGAGGATATCAAGTGTCCTACCTTATCACTCGCCTTGTTTTCTTGAATTAGGTTTTCTCATTGAACCTGGAGCTCACTGTTTCATCTAGGCTAGTTGCCAGTTACTTGCCCGTCCCCATCCCTCAGTACTGGGGTTATAAACATACATAGTCACATCTGGCTTTGACATAGGTCTGGAAATCTGAGCTCGGGTTCATGAAGCATCATGCAGATGCTTTTGCAGAAAGTAGTCTTACCCATTGACCTATTTCCCCAGTCCTCAGTGTAGTTTTATAGCATTAGTAATACCTCCAAAAAGTGGCTTATTTTTCTGTATACTTTTCAATTCTCTCTTCAGTCAGTTACTAAATGAAGGATTTACATACTTTGAACAGTCCTCATTTATTTGATTTTTTTCTTTTATATTTAACTTAAAAATTAAGTGTTTCATCCTTAAAGTTTGAGTATGTCATGACTTTCAGACATAATGAATCATGACTTTATTTATGTAGATCAGCAAAAAAAAAAAAAAAAAAAAAAAGGTATCGGTTTGGGGTTTGTAGCTTAATGGTAGAATATGTACGAAATCTTCCTTCAATTCTTGGGATTACAAGTAAAAAAAAAAAGTTGATAAGACTTGGCTCAGTGGATAAAATCATCTGAAGACAAACCTGACAACCTGAAGACTTGTGGCTTAGTAGTAGGAGGCTTGCTGAGTACCTGAGGGGTTGCCTGTTTAGTCCCCACTGTTGCCAGAGAGGAAAAAAAAAATCTGTTGACCTGAGTTTGTTCCCCAGAGTTCTCATGGTGAAAGGAGAGACCTTTCAAAAGTTGGCCTCTGACCTCTACACACATGTGTGATGACACTGTGTCATCACTGTGGTACTAATAATGAAGGCCCTTCAAATAAATAAAATGTTAACAGCGAAAGAAAAGTACTTAATTCTGAAAGCAAATATAAATTGACTGTACAATAATAGAGCAAAAAAATTTTTCTGCATAATGACAATAATAGAATAAAAGCAGGAATTAAATTTTCATGATTCAAATTAGTATATTTAGTTTTGTATGGGTATCAGTATATTTAAGAAATTGTTCATCATGACTTTTTTGATAATTTACATTGTTTTCCTATATTTAAGTATTTCCCATTCCAGTGGATTCATTATATTTGTTATGATTTTAAAAAATAACACTGAAGATTATTACAGATGACATCCTCTTTCAAAGCATGGTTTTAGGTTGCATGAGTTAAAGTAATCCGCTAAGTCTTGTATGTTGCATGAAAGTAAATGTAACTATCTAAACACTTGATAAAAGATTAAACTAACATATTAAAATGTAGATAATGAATGTAAATATTAAGGACACAGGTTCAGAAATGGTAATGTCAGTTATTAAAAGAATGGAAATGGTACAAGGTCAGAGTTACTTAATAAAGAACATTACTGAAGCAATCAAGCAGATGACTTTATTTAATGAAATTGATGATTCTTAAAATTCTGGTACATACATGCACACTGTCTAGTAAAGGGCTTTTATTCTAAAAGTTCTTTTGTAAATTGATTATTGCCCTAGGAAAATGAATCTACAGGTTGTTGTAGTTTTTTGCTGTGAGACATTATTTTGACACAACCAGTTTAAGGAAGCACATATTATTTATTTTGCTTACTATTCCAAAGAGGTAATAGTACATTGTGTTGGGAATTGCATAGCAGAAGGCATTACTGAAGGCAGAATCTAGAAGCCAGTTTCTATCAAGCAACCAACAGGAGGCAGAAAGTTACAGAGTACAAGGAAACAAGCCTGGGCTGCCAAGTTTCAAGGCACACTCCTTTAACATATCTTCCTTTAGCAAGACTGTGTCTCTTAAAGATGCCACAAACATTGCAAATGTTATCACAAGCTACGGATTCAAACATTTGAGCCTTTGGGAGACAACTCACATTTAAGCCATGACAAAATAGTTACTCTGTGTACTTTTTATTAAAAAGGTATTTCTAAATATCTGAGTTAGTTTAAATACATAATTAACTTATTTTTGTATGAAAGTGAAATCTGTGAACTACCATGAAAATTAAACACTGAGCTCTGATAGCTTCATAACCTCTATGTGTAAAAACATTTAAAGTTGGTATTGTTATGTTCCTATTTTAAGCTAAACTGACCCAGACCACACCTTTAAGATCTCAAAGTATCAGTGGCTCACCTCATAAAAGGAAATAGAGAAACAAGTCATTCTTTTCTGATGTAGCAACTCAAATTTTTGCAATAAATAAACATTTCTTAGTTTGAGAATTGGCTTTTATTCCCAAGCATGACATTGGCAGTATTGGGAAACATCCAAAATATTATCCAATCCTTTTTTGTCCACCTGTGTATAGGAGTATGTGTGTGTATGTGTGTACATAGTGTCTGTGTGTGTGTGTGTAAAAGAAGACATTGTGTGTGCCTGTGGAGGCCCAAGGGTGACTTCAGGAATGATCCTGGATTGCTGTACCTCCTTTTTGCTTTACTCTGTGTTTTCCCAGGCTCCTCTTTCTAGGGCTAGAAGTACAGGCCACTGCCATTCCTGCTCTGCACAAAAGACCCTGAGCCATCTCTATCTCTAGCCCCTATTCAGTCTGTTTTAAGTAATATTTTCTTTCCAGGGTAATCTTCCTCCAGGATATAAGATCACTCTAATCGATATAGGACTTGTGATTGAATATCTCATGGGAGGAACCTACAGATGCACATATACACGGAAACGCTTTCGGTTAATATATAATAGTCTTGGTGGAAATAATAAGGTATGTAAAATTGGGGGAAGGTTATATGTAGAGTTTTAAAGTAACTTGTACATTTTAAGTGTTAAGAACTAGTTTCTGGTGTTGGGTGTAATGACGCATGTCTAATCCTAGCATTTGGGAGATGGGGGCAAGAAGAATGGTACAACTTTCTGGTCAGCCTTATTCATATAATGAGTTTAGGGATAAATAGTGAAATTCTAAAAAGCAAACAAAACAGTTACATATCTGGGGAAGTAGATCCCAGGTGGAGTGCTTCTCTGGTTAATCCCCATCATTGTATAAAAGAAGTATTAGTTATATTAGAATGTTGAATGTAACATTGTCCTTATAATATAATATTTCATATAGGAATAATTAAAAGTATTTTATAAGCAGATCAATCACCTGAGCCCACAAAAACTTAAGGCTAATCTAAGTAACATAGGCCTCATCTCAGAAAGAAAGAATATTTATACAGAAACTACGAGTAATGATAGAGTGAGTGTAGATGTTGTGGTAAACATGTAATCTTAGCATAATGGGGCTGAACCAGGAGAATCTCCAGTTCAAGGATATATAGTGAAACTATTTTGAAAGAAAAAGGACAAAAATTATAACCAAGATCCTAAGCCATTCATGCTTTTTGTATATATGCATATGCTTATAAGTTGTCGTGGATTTGTTTTTTAGAACATATTGACATACTTAAATCTGTAAATACTAATAAGTTTTCACTTTCAGAGGTCTGGACGAAATACCTCTGGCAGCACTCCTCAGTTGCGGAAGAGTCATGAATCTTTTGGCAATAGAGCAGATAAAAAGGAAAAAATGAGACATAATCATTTTATTAAAACAGCCCAGCCCTACAGGCCAAAGGTAGGCTTACCTTTATAGTGTAATGGTTTATTTATTTTATCAGAAATTTTAATAAAAATATTATCCTTTTAGAATTTTAATTTGTTTCTTTCCTTAGTCTTTATTAAGTAAAAACCTATTTGTTATAGCAAGAATTATCTTTTGCTTTGGGATATTTATGTCTCTGAATCTTTGTTTTCCCATATACAGAGATATTGAGTTAATTTTAAGTTTCTCATATTGAGCTGTGAAATATAATAATCAGATTTTTAGATTTTTGAGCTGACTTGTTCTAGTCCATATCCTGCTGCATTAGTATATCCAACATTTTCCAAACTTTTTTTACACTTATTTATGAGCATGTGTGCATGCATGTACACATCTATGTGAGTGTTTGTAGGTCAGAGAATAATTTCTTTCGGTGTGTGTATGTGTGTGTGTTGTGTGTGTGTCTATATGTATGTAAAAGAGAACTCTGTGCCTGTGAAGACCCAAAGGTCTGTTTAGAAATCATCCTGAATTGCTCTATCTCCTTTTTTTGCTTTTACTCTGGGATTTCCCAGGTTTTATTTTCCAGGCCTGAAAGTGCATCTCTCTAGCCCAGAGGATAACTTCTGAGAGTTGATTATCTTTTTCCATATTAATTTGAGAACAAAATCAAATTACCAGTTTTGACAATAAGTTCCTTTACCTGCTAAGGCATTCTTAAAACTTAAATAAACTTAATCCAAACTTAAATAAAAATTGTTCATTTTATTAGAAATTTTAACTATGTCTTTCCATTTTTGAAAACTTTTACTACAGATATATTTGTGAAAATGGAATTTTTATGACTTGTGAATTACAATAAAATGCATATACATTTGCTTATTAAGGCTTTATATGAAGCTGGATAAGACATATGTTATAAAAATTTTACTAGCATAATTTTGATGTGGGCTTTTTGTTGTCATTACTGTTATTACTGTTTTAAGATGCTGGAGAAATGCATGACCTTTTTCATACTAAGTAAGCTCTGTAGCACAGAGTTATGACCCTGTCTTCTCTCCATATGGTCTTACTTAATGTACCTTACAACATTTCTTTCCCTTTGAAGATTGATACAACTATGGAAGAAGGAAAGAAAAAAAGAACCAAAGATGAAATTGTTGATATTGATGATCCAGAAACCAGGCGCTTTCCTTACCCACTTAATGAATTATTAATTTGGGCCTGCCTTATGAAGAGGCAGCTCATGGCCCGGTTTTTATGGCAGCATGGTGAAGAATCAATGGCTAAAGCACTAGTTGCCTGTAAGATTTATCGCTCAATGGCATATGAAGCAAAACAGAGTGACCTGGTAGATGATACTTCAGAAGAATTAAAACAGTATTCCAAGTAAGGGATATTTTTGTTACTTGATAGCATTTTAAAAATGTAAAATGGTATTTGAGTGAATGTTATAGTGTTATATAACTTAATAAGGATATAGGGATGTTAGTAGGTTTTATTAATATAGCTAAGGCAAAACTTTTAAAATATCTTTTATTCTTGCCAATTTAATCCATGTATATATTTCTAATCTTATCTGTCACCTATTTTTCCCCCTCCCTAAATCTTGTCCACACATCTCTCTCCCATATTCTAGCACTATTTAGAATTTAAATCCCCACCTAGTACAATTGATGCTGCCTGTATGCACATGAATGTTGTGAGGCCATCCGCTGGAGTACAGGCAGCTTATCAGTGGCTGTGGCCACATCCCAAAGAAAAATGACTTTTCCTTCCCCGGCAGCCATAAACTGCCAATAACTCTTCACCTAGGGATGTGGCCTTATAACCATGCTGGAATGTTGACTGGCTTGGTCTTGTGCAGGTAACCATAGATATTTTGAATTCATGAGTGCAACAGCAATGTCAAGTCAAAAAGACAGTTTTTCACAGCCCCACATTACCTATCTCTTCCATTCTGCTCCCTGTTCTATGATGTTTCCCTGAGTCTTGGGGATTTAGGTTAAATATACACATCAGCTCTCAGTACTCAACAATCATTTATTCTCAGTGCATTGACTATTTATAAATCTCTAATTAACTACTGTCAAAAATCATGTGATTGTAGTTACAGAGTCTTGTATCTGGGTGGTCTATTCTATTACATTGATCTTCATGTCTGGTTTTGTGCTTGTTTTCATTACTATGGCTCTGTAGTGCTATGGCCCATGAGCCAGCACAGACCCAATCTTAAGTGAAAAACAGAAGTAGGAGCGGTAGGTATTAGTCAGGCTTTAGATCAGAGGGAGCGAGGATGTCCTTCATCATCCAAGCTGATTTTATTTGCAGCAAAAACCAGTATATATTGGAAAAAACCCAATGGCCAACAGGTTAAATTCTTTATAGTAGGATTATGTTAAACATACACATTGTAAACCTTATTTAGGCTGGCAAGAAAAAGGAGAAGTGACATCTAGCCAGACATGGTTATTGTGACTCGGTACATAATCTTGTGATCCATAGATTAACATATTTAATGGTCTCAAAAGGCACAGGGAAAAAAAAAAAGGCACAGGGAAAAAACTGAGGGAGAACATATTAGCATTGCCAGTCTGGAGAAGATTAAGAGCAAATCTGATTAAAAACAGACAGGAGGCAATTCAGAACTCTCAATAAATAGAGGAATTTGCCTTCTACTGCCTGTTTCAGGTGTTAATGTATCATTCTCTAGAAAGCAGGCTTAGGCCTTGTCACCCTTGCCCCCCCCACCACCACCACACACATACTGTAGTGTAACTTGAAATCAGGTAGTGTTCAGTTTTAATCTTCTGCATGTGGATATCCAGTTTTGCCAGCACCATTTGTTGAAGATGGTGTTCTTTTTCCATTGAGTTTTTGGACTCCTTTGTCAAAGACAAATGGTTGTAATTGTGTGGGCTTATATGTGGGTCTTCAACCCTTATCCATTGACCTACATGTCGATTTTGGAATCAGTACCAGGCTGTTTTTATTACTATGGATTTGTAATAATAGAATAAGGTTTGATATGATGATACCTCCAGCAGTGTTTTTCTTTTGGTTATCCTGGGCCTTTTGTGCTTCCATATGAATTCTGAGATTGTTTAGTCAATTTCCTTAAAGAATTGCTTTGGGATTTTGATTGGTATAGCATTGAATCTGTATATTGTAATAGCATGGTCATTTTTCTGATGTTCATTCTGCCAGTCTAGGAGCATGGGAGGTATTTCCACCTTCTGGTGTCTTCTGCAATTTCTTTCTTCAGGGTATTAAAGTTTATATTATAAAGGTCTTTAACTCCTTTGGTCAGATTTATACCAAGATATTTCATTTTTTTAGGGACTATAGTAAATGGGATTGCTTCCTTTAGGACTTTGTCACTTTTTTCATCTTTAGTAGATAGAAAGGCCACTGATTTTTGCATGGTTATTTTGTAACTTGCCACCTTGATGAACATATGTATTAGTTCCAGGAGTTTCCTGGTGGATTTTTAGGATCACTCAGTTATATGATCATGTCATCTGCAAAGACAGGTATCTTGATTTCTTCCTTTCCAATTTGAATCCCTTTTATCTTGTGTTACAGCTTTAGCTATAAAGTGGTGAGAGTGGACAGCAGGAATGCTTCAGGTTTTTCCCCATTTAGTGTAATCCTTGCTGTTGGCTTCTTGTATACAACTTTTATTATGTGATATAAGTTCCTTCCATTCCAGCTGTCTCTAGGGTTTTGATCATGAAAGGATGTTGGATCTTGTCAAAAGCTTTTTCTGCATTCTATCAAGAATATCATGTGGTCTTGGACTTTGGATTGATTTATATAATGGTTTATATTTATTGATTTGCGAATGTTGAAACAACCTTGTGTGCCTGGGATAAAACCTACTTGATCATAGTGAATGATCTTTTTGATATATTTTTGAATCCAGTTTTCTAAGATTTTGTTGAGAATCTTTGCATCTGTGTTCATCAAAGAGATTGGCCTGTAGTTTTTTTTTTTTAAGGTTTTCTTCTTTTTTATTTATTTATTTATTTTTCCCACTCTTGCAAACTTAATAGTTATCCGGTCCCCTCCAACCCTCCACCCCTCCATGGGACCTCTGGTTGCTTCTCCCCTTTTTCCCATCCTTTCCCCACCTCCCTTTGTCCCAGTATATCCCTCCCCCCCCCCCCCGCATCCCTAGAATGTCCATCCTTTAGTGTGAATGTCAAACTTCCCTCTGGGTCCTCCTCTCTGGTGAGGTGTAAGGACTCAGTACCATTGCCTAGAGCCCTTTCTTGTGTTCCCCTTTAGTATAGGAATGCTATTGTGGCTGTTAATCCCTTGCCTCTAAGGATCCTAGTACCTGTGATCCATGCTAGACTTTGGAGAGTCAATGGTGTATCGGTCATTGTGCAGCTTGTGCAAAGTCCTATTATGGTTACTTCAGCCCTAACTTGTATGGAGTATCTTGCATATCGTTGCTCCTCCTCCTTTTTATGCTCTTACAATATTACCGTCTTCCCCTATTCTGCAAACTTCCCTGAGCTTTAGGATGGGGAGAGATTAGGCTGGCCTAGTTCCAGGTGATTAATGTAGGTCACTGATGTTCAGAATTATGCTTTGTTGGTTTTTTTTTTGTTTTTTTTCAGTTTTGCTGTTCCTTCACCGCTCTTGGCTCCATCCTGATGGGTATTGGATGTCACCTAGCCAGAGATAAAAGGCTGCTAAAATAGAGTCTTACTATAATGAGTAGATTCAAAGGTAGATGAAATAAGAGTAGGAGACTGTGGTGAGAGGGGGTCAGTCCCCCATTTGCAGGATGGTTACCATCTATCTGCCAGACTCTATGGCCTCCCTGACTGATGAGATCAGACCTCCTCAGTTGCAAGTGACCCGGAAGGAAACTCTGTGAGCTTAACCAGATGTCTCACTACTTACTTGCAGTACTTGATGGTGACCTATTTTCTCTGCTGTAGCATGATCTCCTCTCTCCTTATTTCTGGTGGGGCCCTCCTTCCCCTTCCTTCCTGTTTATAATCATTGCAATTACTGTAGGTATTACAGAGATTTATCTTTGAGTATGTCACTAAGTGGGTTTGGTACTAGGATCCACCTATTAGGGAGTACATACGGCACTTAATTTTCTGTGTCTGGGATACTTCACTCAATATAATTGTTTCTAATTCCACCCATTTTCCAGCAAATTTCATTAATTCATCTTTTTCGATGGCCGAGTAGTATTCCATTGTGTAAATATACTACATTTTCCTTATCCACTTGTCAACTGTTGGACATTTGGGTTGATTCCATGACTTTGCTATTATAAACAGTGCTGCTATGAACATGGTTGTGCTTGTGCCATTGAGGTGAATTTTTGCTGTATGGGGGATTACTCCCAAAAGTAGAATAGCAGGGTCGTTATGGCATTTCAATCTTTAATTTTTTTAAGAATCTCCAGACTACTCGCCAGAGTGGTTGTATAAGCCTGCATTCCCACCAGCGATGTAGGAGAGTTCCCTTCTTGCCACATCCGCTCCAGTATTTGGTGTTGTTTGTGTTGTGGATTTTTGCCATCCTGACTGGGGTGAGATGATATCTCAGGGAGGTTTTGATTTGCATTTCCCTGATGGCTAATGATGTGTGGAGCATTTTTTAAAGATATTTGTTAGACATTTCAATTTCGTCTCTGGTAAAGTTTCTTTTGAGTTCCAAGGCCCATTTTTTTAATTGGGCCATTTGTTTCCTTGAGGTTTAGTTTTCTAAGTTCTTTGTGCACTCTGGATAATAGAGCTCTATCAGGTATGTGGTTAGTGAAGATTTTCTCCCATTCTGTGGGTTGCCTTTTTGCTCAGGTTACAGTCTCTTTATCTGAACAAAAGCTTTTTAATTTCATAAGATCCCATCTGTTGAGTGTTGGTTATAGTGACGTGCTGTTGGATTTGTGTTTAGGAACTGTTGGCCTAGTCCAACAGCTCAAAGGAGTTCCCTACCCTTTCAACTAAGGTTTTTATAGTCTCTAGCCTTATATTGAGGTCCTTGATCCATTTGAAATTAATTCTTTTACATGGTGACAAGTATGGGTACAGATTTAATCTTCTACATGCAGATATCCAGTTTTCCAGCACAAGTTGTTGAAGATGCTGTTCTTTTTCCACTGGATTATTTGGGCCCCTTTGTCGAAGATCAAATGGCTGTAATTGTGTGGGCTTATCTGGGTCTTCAATTCTTATCCAATGATCTATGTGTTTAATTTGGAGCCAGTATACAAGGGTGTTTTTATTATAGATCTGTAGTATAGATTAAGGTTTGGTATGGTGATACCTTCAGCAGTGTTTTTGTTATTCAGAATTGTTTTTGCTATCCTGGGTCTTTTTTGCTTCCATATGAATTTTGAGATTGTTTTATCAACCTCTTTAAAGAATTGCTTTGGGATTTTGATTGGTATAGCATTGAATCTGTATATTGCCTTTGGTAGGATTCATTTTTATGATACTGATTCTGCCAATCCAGGAACTTGGAAGGTTTAATTCCACCTTCTGGTGTCTTCTGCTATTTCTTTCTTTAGGGTTTTAAAGTTTTCATTGTAAAGGTCTCTTCTTTGATTAGGTTTATACCAAGGTATTTCATTTTTTTAGGGGCTATTAGTAAATGGGATTGTTTCTCTCAGGGCTTTTTCACCTCTTTCATCCTGGGCAAAGAGGAAGGCCACTGATTTTTGTACATTTATTTTGTATCCTGCCACACTGCTGAACTTCTGTATTAGTTCCAGGAGTTTCCTGGTGGAGTTTTTGGGATCACTCAGGTATATGATCATGTTATCTGCAAATAAAGATAACTTGACTTCATCCTTGCCAATTTGAATCCCTTTTATCTTCCTTTCTTGTCTTATGGCTCCAGCTAAGACTTCAATACAATATTGAACAGAAGTGGTGATAGTGGACAGCCTCGTCTAGTTCCTGTTCAAAACGGGAATGCCTCAAGTTTTTCCCCATTGAATGTAATCCTTGCTGTTGGCTTGTTGTGTACAGCTTTTATTATGTTGATAAAGATTCCTTCCATTCCAACTGTCTCTAGGGTTTTGATCATAGAAGGCTGTTGGATCTTGTCAAAAGCTTTTCCTGCATCTATGGAGTGTATCATGTGGTCTTGGATTTTGGACTGGTAAATGGTGAATTACGTTTATTGATTTGCGTATGTTGAACTAACCTTGTGTGCCTGGGATAAAGCCTACTTGATCCCCATGAATGAGTTTTTTGATATGTTTTTGAATCCGATTTGCTAAGACTTTGTTGTGAATCTTTGCATCTGTGTTCATCAGAGAGATTGGCCTACAGTTTTCTAAGTGTATCTTTATTAGGTTTTGGGATTAATACGATGTTAACTTCATAGATAGAATTTGGTAGTGTTCCTTCCTTTACTATTTGATGGAATAGTTTAAGGAGTATTGTTGTTATTTGTTCCTTAAATGTCTAGTAGAATTCTATGCTGAATCCATCTGGTCCAGGACATTTTTTGGTGGGAAGATTCGAGATTACTTCATTGATTTCTTCATAGGGCTATACAAATAATTGAGAACTTCCTGATTCATTAGTAAGTTGTGCTTACTTAGGAATTCATCCATTTCTTTTGTGTTGTCAAACTTCACAAGAGTATAGGTTTTTGAAATATGACGTGTTATAATACTCTTAATTTCTTGGTTATCAGTAGTGATAACTCCATGTTCATTTCTAATTTTGTTAATTTACGTTTTGTCTCTCATTTTTGTTTAATTTAACTAGGGGTTTATTAATGATTTTTTTTTCAACGAACCAGCTTTTTGACTGGTTTATTCTCTGTATCAATTTCCTAATCTCAATTTCGGATATTTCTCCCCTGATTTTGCTAATCTCTTCTTTTCTACTGCTTTTGGGATTGGATTGCTGTTTGTCTCTAAAGCTTTAAACTGCGTTGATAAGTTATTTAATCGTGATGTTTCCATTTTTTTATGTAGGCGTTAAGAGCTATGAACTTACCTCTTAGGACAGCTTTCATTGTGTTCCAAAGATTTTGATAAGTTTTATTTTCATTATTGTTTGCTTCCAGGAAATCTTGAATTTCCTTTATAATTTCTTCTGAGTACAATTCTCATTCAGCATCATAGTGTTTAGTTTTCAGGAGTTAGTGTATTTTCTGTTGTTTTTTGTGTTGCAGATGTCAAACTTTAGACGATGGTAGTCTGATAAGGTACAGGCTAGAATTTCAATTTTCCTGTATATGTGGAGATTTGTTATGTGATCTGTTTTGGAGGAAGTTCTATGTGTTGCTGAGAAAATCGTGTATTCTTTGGTGTGTGAATGAAAAGTTTGATAGAGATCAGTAATGTCCATTTCAGTAAGAGTTTGATTAAGTTCCAATGTGTCTCTGTTAAGTTTTCGACCTGTTGATCTATGCCATATTGAGAGGGTGGTGTTGAAATCCCCAAGAATTATCATTTTGGGGTTGATTTCTTGCTTTAAACGCTATAGAGCTTGCTTAATGAATGTAGAGGAGCCTGTATTAGGTGCATTTATGGTCAGTATTGTGAAGTGTTCCTGGTGAGTTGTACCTGTGACTAAAATGTAGTATCCATCTGTGTCTCTTATGATTTTTTTTTGGTTTGAAGTCTACTTTGTCCGATAGCATAATATCTACCCCTGCATGTTTCCTGGTTCCATTAGCTTGCAGAATTTTGGACCAGCCTTTTATTTTTATGATCTGCCTTTCTTTTGTGGTGAGATGAGTTTCCTGAAGGCAGCAGATTGATGGGTTGTGATTTTTTATTCCAAGTTTGTAATCTATGTCTCTGATTGGTGAGTTAATTCCATTGACATTTAATGTTATAATGGAGAAATTACTATTAATTCTGGACACTTTTTATGTTTAGTGGCTTTTGTAAGTGTATTACTTGGCTTTTAGGTTTTGGTGGTATTGCACTTCCCTTCAGTCTTCCTGGATGTGCTTGTTCTTTTCTTCAAGCTTCAGTAACTTTTCTAGCATTTTTTAAAGGCCTGGTTTGGTAGACCTGTAAGCCTTCAAGTTGTCTTTGTGCTGGAAAGCTTTTCTTTCCCCTTGATCATGACTGATAGCTTTGCCGGGTATATCAGCCTGGATTGACATTTTTGCTCATTCAATATTTGAAGTACGTTTCTCCAAGCTCTTCTTGCTTTTACTGTTTCCATTGAGAAGTCATTTGTTATTTTAATAGATTTACCTTTAAAAGTGACTTGTTTGTTTTTTTTTTCCCTTGAAGTTCTCAGCACCATTTCTTTGTCTTGAATGTGGAGTGTTTTGACTGTTACATGCTGCGATGAGTTTCTGTTGTGGTGACATCTGTTTGGGGTGCAGAATGCCTCTTGTATTTGTATGGGCCTCTCTTCCTTTAGATGAGGAAAGTTTTCCTTGATGATGATTTGAAAAATTTCCTCAGGTGTGGTATTTTGGGATTCTTTTTTTTTTTTTTTTTATTCAATTGTGCATGTATGTATGTGCACGTGTGTGTATGTATGTGTGTGTGTGTAGAACCATGGACGAATTCGGGAACCACCATGGACTGCCTCCACCTCCTTCTAGTTTATTCTGCCCCGGGATTCACAAGCTCCGCCCTACCAGGACCAGAAACACAGGCCGCCCCCGCTTCCTCCTGGCGTCTATAGGTGGGGTCTAGGATCGAACTCAGGACCTTCCGCCTGTAAGGCAGAGGCTTAACCCCTGAGCCACCTCTCCAGCCCAGTATTTTGGGATTCTTGTTCTGGTATTCCATGAATGCACATGTTAGGCTTCTTCAGGGTGTCCCATAACTCTTGAATATTTCTCTCAAGTTTACCTTTTTGGCTTTAACAACCTCTTCCATTGAGTTGGTTAATACTTCCACTTTGTCTTGAATATAGGAAATTCTATTTTCTGCTTCGTTTGTTCTGCTGATAAGACTCTCTGTTGACTTCTGGGTTGAAGATAACTTGTCTTTTAGTTCTATTTTGAACTCTGCTTGAGACTGTTTTAACTGCTCTATGCCTATTTTTGTTTCTTAAACTGTTTTTCTCAACTCCTCCAAGTGTCTGTTGTGTTCCTGTTCAAAGTGGTTGATGTGGTTATTTAACTCCTCCCAGATTTCTTCTTTCATAATATTGATCATGGTAATGATCTTGCTTTGAAAGTCATTATCTTGGGTCTGGCTTTCTTGGCTATTTTCTGTGAATTTGTTCTAGTTGAAATCTATCATTGTGGGGTTAAATCTTTCAGTGGGAGATTTGTTTTCTTGGATTTTGTTTCTCGTGGATCTGTGCTTTGACTTGGGCATTGTTGTATTGTCTCTTAAGACCTTCTTTCAGTTTCTTTATGTTTTTAACTGAACTGAATTAGTTGTTATTACTACTCTTGCACAGTTATTACTAGTGTTTGCCTTGGAGTTGGGTATGCTTGTCTGTTGTTATTGTCATTCCCTAGGTGAGGCTACTAGACCGTTAGTACATCAATTATGTCAGGTTTACAGGGCAGTGGGTGAATATTATTATGATAGTGTACTTTTACAATTTAGTACCTTGGTGATATGTGAGGGTGAGTAGTGTATTCCCTGAAGTTGTATATGTTTTGGGGGTAGCTATATGGAAAAGTTAATCTACAGTGACTAATAACTGAAAGGAACAGGATGGTAAAAAGAGGGTGGGATTACTTATCTTTGGGCTGGATGTGAAGAATCTCTCCTATGTGATAGGATGATTTTAGAGGACTTCAGATGTATGGCCTTTGTCCCCTAAAGCTTTACTTGGATTTTCTTTGGACTCTGTTGAATTCTGAGGAGCAGTGTGTCCTCCCTGGACTGTCCCTGATGGAAAGGGCA
This sequence comes from Typhlomys cinereus, assembly GCA_023101885.1. Lineage (NCBI taxonomy): Eukaryota > Metazoa > Chordata > Mammalia > Rodentia > Platacanthomyidae > Typhlomys > Typhlomys cinereus. Next base: position 8,714,954 of record JALPQD010000044.1, read on the forward strand.
GAGCTGCTGGTGATGGCCCAGTTCACCTGGGACCTGGGTGTGGCCTAGTGGCCCTCCCTAGCTGGACGCTGCTCCAGCTGGCTGGTGTGAGGAGATGGAAGGAGTGGGTGATCTGGAGCCTGTGGGTGGACTTGGGGGATTTACTTGAGGAGCAGTGTGTCCTTCCTGGACCGCAAGCATCTTGGGTGGAAAGGATAGTTTACTTTTTCAAGTGTACCTTTATTTGGTTTGGGGATTAATATGTAATTAGCTTCCTAGAAAAAATTTGGAAGTGTCCTTCCTTCTCTATTTTATGGAATAGTTTAAGGTGTAGTGGTATTAGTTGTTTGTTTTTTTTACCTGTCTGGTAGAATTCTGTGCTGAATCCATCTGGTCCAGGACATTTTTTGGTGGGAAGATTCGAGATTTCTTCATCAATTTCCTCATTTGTTATAGGACTATTTAAATAATTCAAACTTCCTGATTGAATTTAGGTAAATTGTGCTTACTCAGAAATTCATCCATTTCTTTTGTGTTATCAAATTTCATGGAATTTAAGTTTTTGAAATATGACTTTATAATTCTCTGAATTTCTTGGGTATCACTTGCAATAACTCCATTTTCATTTCTAATTTTCTTAATTTGGGATTTCTCTCACTTGATTTTTGGTTAATTTAGCTAGGGGTGTATCAATCTTACTTACTTCCCCTTCCCTTCCCCCCTCCCCATAGAGCCAGCTTTTCATCTGGTTGATTCTTTTAATTGTTTCCTTTTTCTCAATTTTGGATATTTCTCCCCTGATTTTGCTAGTCTCCTCTCTTCTACTGCTTTTGGGATTGGATTGCTCTTGTGTCTCTAAAGCTTTAAGCTGCATTGTTATTTACCTGTGATATTTCCATTTTATTGATAAAAGCATTAAGAGCTGTAAACTTACCTCGTAGGACAGCTTTCATTGTGTCCCAGAGATTTTGATGTGTTGTATTTTCATTATCTTTTGCTTCTAGGAAATCTTGAATTTCCTTTTTGATTTCTTTCTGAAACCATTTCTCATTTAGCATCATGGTGTTTAATTTCCAATTATTAGTATATTTTCTGCTCTTCCTTGTGTTGCAGATGTCAAGCTTTAGACCATGGTTGTCTGATAGGGTACAGACTATAATTTCAACTTTCCTGCATATATGGAGCTTCATTTTGTTGCCCAATATATGGTCTACTTTGGAGAAAGTTCTGTGGGCTGCCGAGAAGAATGTGTATTCCTTGGTGCTTGTATGGAAGGTTGGATAGAGATCTGTTAGGTCCATTTCAATAAAGGTTTGATTTAGTTCTAGTGTGTGTCTGTTGAGTTTTTGGCCTGTTGATTTATCCCATGTTGATAGTGGAGTATTGAAATCCCCAACTGTTACCATTTTGAGATTGATTTCTTATTTTAGATGTAGCTTTTTCTTATTGAATGTGTAGGAGTCCATATTAGATGCTTATATGTTCAGCATTGTTAATTATTCTTGGTGAATTGTTCCTGTGACTAAAATGTAGTATCCTTCTGTATCTCTTAAGATTTTCTTTGGTTTGAAGTACACTTTGTCAGATAGCATAAAATTGCTACTCCTGCTCGTTTCATGGTTCCATTGCCTAGAAGAATTTTCAACCAGCCTTTTAATTTTAGAATGTGCCTATATTTTGCAGTGAAATGTGTTTCCTAAAGGCAGCAAATGGATGGGTTGTGATTTCTAATTCAAGTTTGTAATCTGCGTCTTTTGATTGGTGAGTTAATTCCATTGACATTTAGTGTTATAATGGAGAAATTACTTTTAATTTCTGACACTTTTTGTGTTTATTGGCTTTCATAAGTGTATTATTTAGCTTATAGGTTGTGGTGGTATTGCACTTCCCTTCTGTCCTCTTGGACATGCTTGTTCTTTTCTTCAAGCTTGAGTATCTTTTATAGCATTTTTTGAATGGCTGGTTTGGTAGTTATGTAAGCCTTCAAGTTGTCTTTATGGTGGAAAATTTTTCTTTCACCCTAATCATGACTGATAGTTTTGCTGGGTATATCAGCCTGGGTTGACATTTGTGCTTATTCAATATTTGCAGTATGTCTCTCCTAGATCTTCTGGCTTTTACTGTTTCCATTGAAAAATCATTTGTTATTTTGACATGTTTACCTTTTTTCTCCTAAAGTCTTAGCACATTCTCTTTGTCTTGTGTGTGTAGTGTTTTCTCTTCTTTTCACTGAGTTTCAGTAGTGAGGCTTCTAATCCAACATCTTGACCAGAAGTTTTTAGATTTTTGTTTGTATTCAGAATCGAGCATTTTAGGATGCAAGAAATTAGTTTGGTAAGTATAGTATAGTACCAGGTAAGAATAATTCCACTTGTAGTAGAAAAGAAAAGGACATGAGATGGATGATTTGAACTGGAAGGAAATTTTGGACAGTAGAATCACAAAAATAAATTACAAATAATAAGCCCATGTAGTTTAGAGAAGTGGTGTTCATATTAAGCTGGAAGGATAATTAGAGGAAATTTCACAGTATAAATTTAGACTTTCTTTTACCCAAGTAGCCTCCCTTATGAACATTTAGCAGTTATTACTGAAAGTATATAGAAATTCTGTGATTACTTAATGAGAATTCAAGATTCAGATATTTTTCATGGTTAGGTTAGTCCCTAAAGTTATCATTTAGGCTTGAAATACAATATGGAAACAAAAAAGAGTCCTGTATCCTTATTAACTTTGGTTTATTATGAAGCTGTGTAATTTCATTTGTAAGAAAATACTTGGATTCACTTATACTTAAATGTGACATTTTAATAATTTGTGATTTCTGCACAGACACAGATGTCTGGACATAGTACTTCACAGTTCCTTAAGTGCAACTGGAAATATTTAAAGCAAGAAAGTATTATGAAAGTTTGTAAGATTATTTATTTAAAATTGGAGTTTGTGGGTTGGAGACATAGACAAATGCAGAAGTGGAGTCTATACCTAGCATGTTAAAAATCTTAGTTTGATTCCCAACACCAAAACACTGAAATTTGTTCATCTGAGTATATTTTGACTTTGTCTTCTTTTGTTTTAGTGACTTTGGTCAACTGGCAGTTGAATTACTGGAACAATCCTTCAGACAAGATGAAACCATGGCTATGAAATTACTCACTTACGAATTGAAAAACTGGAGTAATTCAACCTGCCTTAAGTTAGCTGTTTCTTCAAGACTTAGACCTTTTGTAGCCCATACTTGTACTCAAATGTTGTTATCAGACATGTGGATGGGACAGCTAAATATGAGAAAAAATTCCTGGTATAAGGTATATATATTTTAGAAATAAGTAGATTCAAAGATTGTGACTAGATATACATATTTAAAATGACGATGGCGATGGTAGGGGTACTGAATAAGGGTGAAAAGAAGGATGAAATGGCATAGTGTGCTCTTTTTTTTTTTTTTGGCCTACTCTATACTATTGAATAATTTATACGTGTTCGTTATTATTTTTTTTCTTTTTCTTTCTCTGTATGAGGACACTAAGTGAGGAATATTGACCTAGCCCTGAAAGTTACTGCTTTTTGCAAAAAATTTTACTATATTAAAAAATTCTAGATCTGTCTACATAAGTAACCTGTGACTAGTTATTTGAAACACAAGTGTATCCATATGTCTAGTTTATAATTATAGACAAGTGTTCAAGGTTTAAGGTTAAAAATTTGAGTGTGAAATAATTAGTCCTTTCAGCTTTATTGTAGTGCAGCTTTGTTATAGTGAGGGATACTGTTTTAAATTTCCCTTTTCATTCTTTCTTATACTTCATGTAAGATAGAAAAATTAGAAGACAGAATCTAGGTCATCATAAGTGAATTAACAAATTATCTTCTAAATAATGGTGCAGGAATAACTAGCAGAAAATCTTTTGTGTGATTATAATTTGACATAAACCTTTTTTAATTTTTTAACTTTGTGTGTGTGTGTGCGTCTGTGTGTGTATCAAAGGGCACTGTGTGTCCCAGTGGAGGCCAAGGGTAACTTCAGGAATCACCCTAGGTTGCTTTTATCTCTTTTTTACATTGCTCTGGAATTGCCCAAGCTCTGCCCACCCGAGTTGGACGTACAGGCCTGGTGTTTTCACAAGGGACCTGGGGTCTGAACTCAGGACCTTTTGCCTGTGAGGCAGTCTTAACCCCTAAGCCATCTCTCCAGCGCAAAATAAACCTTTTTTATTTTAAACATAAACTGAATGATCCTGTTATGACATGGAATACTTAAAGTTTGCTTAAAACTTATCACACAGCACAGATGTTTGTATTTTGTCTAAACAAAAATATATTTTCTTAATAAATTATAAGCTGATTGTATTTCTAACAAATCTATTACTTTAAATATATGTTTGCTATTATAGTATGAAATATTTTGTTACTTTTAGCAATACACCTTCGACCTATTTAAATGCAGTCTATAAAGAAAAATGAATTCATTTTATTTTCCTTGCATTTTCAGAGTTAAATGACTAGTACCTAAAAGATGTTTAATATATGTGTTTTTACAGTTTATTATATTCTTAAAGGCCTAACTTTAAAATGTAATTTTTATATTTCTAAAAACATTAGGTCATATTAAGCATTTTAGTTCCACCTGCCATATTAATGTTAGAATATAAAACTAAGGCTGAAATGTCTCATATCCCACAATCTCAAGATGCTCATCAGATGACTATGGAAGATAGTGAAAATAACTTTCAAAACATAGCAGAAGAGATCCCCATGGTAAGTAGGAAAAAATTTAATAGTAAATATAAGTGCTGTGAATAAATATAAATTCATTATGTTTACTCATTTTTACTTTAGGAAGTGTTTAAAGAAGTAAGGATTTTGGACAGTAATGAAGGAAAGAATGAAATGGAGATACATATAAAATCAAAAAAACTTCCAATCACGCGAAAGTTTTATGCCTTTTATCATGCACCAATTGTAAAGTTCTGGTTTAACACGGTATGTTTTTAAGTTTCATGTGTGTGGTTTAATTTGGTGGGGATTTTTTTGGTTTTGTTTATTTGTTTTTCCTCCTGGAAAGAGTATAATGTTTTTAAACAACATGCTTTAGGAAATGTCTGGTCTAGAGTCTATATTAAAATCTTGATGACTTGAAATGCTAAAACACAGTTCTCATTTAAAAAAATAATGTTTGACTTAGTTTCATCCAAGTTGCCAGCATCTAAATAATAAACACTAACAGATTTTAGTTCTAAATAGAAATTTATCAAATGTGTGATAAATATAGGCCTTTTTAAATGTGTAACAAAAACAAATCATTTATTAAAAATAAGATCCAGGGAGACTGAAGAGATGATTCAGGGGTTAAGTCTCTGCCTTACAAGCAGAAGGACCTGAGTTTGGTTCCCGGATCCCACATAAAAACGCTGAACTGAAATGGTGGTGATCTGTTCTTCTGACCCTGGGAGACCCCAGAACAAGCAAAGAGGAGGCTGATCAATCCAGGGTGATTCCCAAAGTCACCTTTGGCTCTCCATGGGCACACATACATAAGCACACAAAGTAAGAACAGATTGTAGCTCAGTGGTACTTCTATAGTCTGAACATTCATGAGGCCCTACATTCAGTTCCTAGTTCCAGAGATGTAAAAAAATATGCTGAAAGATTAATTCACAAAAATAGCTGTTACACATTTTAAGTTTTATTTTAAGATTGGGCAGATAGCACATGTAAGTTTAGAAGTAAGTCTAACTACTGTGTTAAGTTGATGATAATGAATAATCCAAAACACTTACATGGTTTTTCTTTCTCAGTGACTTTTTTCTTTAATCATGTTTGATTACTGGAATTCTGTTTTTTTTTTGTTTTGTTTTGTTTTGTGTGTATGTGTGTGTGTGTGTGTGTGTGTGTGTGTGTGTGTGTGTGTGTGTTTTGCATTTGTGTTTATGTGTTTTGTATGTACCAGAGGGCGCTTGAGTGCATGTGCCAATGGAGACCTGAGGGTGACTTTGGGAATCATCTTGGATTGCTTTGCTTCCATATTGCTCTGGGTTTCCCAGGTTCTGCCTTCCAGGGCTGTCACCATTTCCACATGACATTTATATGTGAGATCTGGGGATTTAAACTCAGTTCCTTTTGCTTGTGAGACAAAGGCTTTAACCCTTGACCCATCTCGCCTGCTCCACACAGGTTGTTTTTCTGTTGCTTTTTGGAAAAATGTATCTTGCTAGCAGATTAAAGGGTATAATCCATAAAGGAATATATGCAACTTTTGAAATGTAGGATAGACAAATTCTAGAAGCATTTAAATTGGCCATCTTATTGGTGTTAGTCTTTGTAGGGTTTAAAATACCTGAAAAAGTACATGAAATTAATCCCTACCTTAGCCAAAGATTAAGTCTGAGTAAATGTATATAGGCTTATGCCACCTTGCCTGGTTTGAGTGATTAAGATTTTACTCTCCTTTCCAGGAAAAATTTAAAGTGTTCGTTGTTATTTTCATTTTCACGAATATTGGACAGTTGTCAGAGTTAACAAATGGGTTTGTTTTGATATGAGCATTTGGGAATTTGTTCCTTCAACCATTGCTTTCTTTATTATTTCTCTTAGCCAGAGATTCCTTATTCCATCATCCTAGATGCCAGTAACACAAATCTCAATTATTTACCCCAAATTCTGTTCTTATTAGTAGAAATAATGAAAATTTCTTCTTGTGACATTGATGTAAATGAAACAGCTAAACTACATGGCCACAGAAATTTTTCTTTTCTTTCTTCATTGCAGTTTCTAGTGTACCGTAGTTCATCAATTTCAGTTTTTATTATATATAAAAATGTCCACAATAAATTTCATTATATAATCAATTTTATTCATATAACTTTTATTTCTTTTTTATTAGTTGGCATACTTAGGATTTCTGATGCTTTATACATTTGTAGTTCTTGTACAAATGGAACAGTTACCTTCAGTTCAAGAGTGGATTGTTATCGCTTATATTTTTACCTATGCTATTGAGAAAGTCCGTGAGGTATGTCTTTAGTTTTTCTTACCAGTAATTTACTATATATATGGAAGGTTTTATTTTGCTTTGGGTGTGTATGTTGGGTATGTATAGTAATTTTAGTAGGTGATAACATGGAAGAACAGAGCATGTTTATTTCTGCTATTTTGAAAATAATGCAAAAAAAACCACCCAATCCATGAGCATGTCATTAATTTTACTGCAATTTACAAATACAGTAAATTGTCTCAGAAATACAGCCTAGTTTTTATATTTTTTTCCCACATGCATTTTCTGTTCTCTGGTACTCTTCAAAAAATATCGAATATGCATATAGATTATAAGGAAGACAAATTGTAGATAAATGTCCATTTTGTACTTAGACTAAACACTGAAATGTGCTGTTTAGCCTATCAAATTACCATTATGGTAACTTTCTAGTGTCCTAATTTTTTAAATGTTTTCCTTCCTTTAATACATGTTTAAGACTAGACATAGTGGCACACACACCTGTAGTCCCAGTACTTGGGAGATATAGGCAGAAGATGAGGAGTTTGAAGCCATTCTGGGCTCCATGAAACTGTTTCTCAAAATAAAAATAAGTGTTTATTATTTAAGTTATTAGCAATATAAGTTTTATAATATACCCATAAGTAGTCTTGATTTAAGATTTTTTTAAATTCAGAGAGTACATGTATTATTACATGCACACTTAATAGAAATGATAGGTAACTTACTTCTACTTAACTATATGGAAGCTTATTATGATAACTGATTATTGTATTCTGTATGTTTATAAAATTTGCTTTTTGATATGTGTAACTGAAGAAATAGTTAAATGATAAAAATGATCTATTTTTAGCAGTCTGCATGCATTCATGAGATTGGAATAATTGTGGTTTCCTCTAGGGGGATAGGTTGAGAGAGAAGCAAAAGTTAAATAAATAGCTACTCAAATCATAAATAGCTACTTAAGCCATTAATTTACTCTATTTAGATAAGATGTCTTTGGAATATATTTGCCAGGATATCCAGGTATCACTTTGACTTGAAGTAAAATGACTTCTTAGAAGTATTTGAACTTCCAGGTCCAGCTTTCTAGTTATATGAGATCTTGTTGAGCAAGTTATGGTGTGTATTCTTAAAAATATTTATTTATTCATTTTGAGGGAAGTGGAGAGCAAAAGAAGGTGCATGCATATATTTTATATGTATTAAATGCATACAGATGGAGGTCAGAATTCACCTTTTGAAAGTCAGTTTTCTTCTTCCACTGTGTGGGGTTCTGGAGATTAAACATGTGTCACTAGGTTTGATAGCAGGTACCACATTCAGTGAGCGATCTCAAAGGCCCAAGTAGTTTATTTATAAGCAATCCTTATCTCTATCTCTTCTATCTTACTGATTTGATTATTAAATGAATCATCAAAAGAATAAATTTCGAAACATTACAATTGAACTAAATTCTGTGATTACGATTGAATACTATGTATATTTTAATAGGAAGAATTTAATTAAGCTAACTTTTTTTTTCTTGTTAAACCTTTATTTAGGTCTTTATGTCTGAAGCTGGGAAAATAAGCCAGAAGATTAAAGTGTGGTTTAGTGATTATTTTAATGTCAGTGATACAATTGCCATAATTTCTTTCTTCATTGGATTTGGACTAAGATTTGGAGCAAAGTGGAACTTTGAAAACGCATATGATAATCAAGTTTTTGTTGCTGGAAGATTAATTTACTGCCTTAACATAATATTTTGGTATGTGCGTTTGCTAGATTTTCTAGCTGTAAATCAACAGGCAGGACCTTATGTAATGATGATTGGAAAAATGGTAAGTTGAGAGGTATTTTCTAATATACAGGGGTTTCAGTATTTCTTTTAAAACTGAAAAAAAATAGTAAATATCTTTTATTTAATATTTATTTGCCTAGTTTTCCAAATCTGTTCCTTAGGAATATCTCATTAACTTTTTCTTCTCCCTCTTTTTTTAAATTTTGTGGTAGTTATAGACTTACATGGAATTGTAAGAAATAATTAATTTTTTGTACCTTTTATCTTACTTCCTCTAAAGATTACATCTTTTTAGCTTTATTTAGTATATTCTCTAACCTCTTATTTTTACTGAAGTCATACGAGTCTTTTAAATTTATTCTTTTCAAATTGGATTTGGGGTGGTGTAATTTCTAGTCTCAGCTATTTGAAGACATAACACAAGGAGATTCCTGAGTGTAAAAGTTTGCCAGAGCAACATACTAGACCACTATCTTTTTGTTTTTTTGTTTTTTTTTCTTTTAAAAGCAGCCTCTTCTAAGGGGAGCTATGGGCTTTATGTACTACCCGAAACAGCCATCTTCATCTACACTTAAACCATTAGGTTTTCTAGTGAATGTAGGCTTATTCTTTTGATCTCAGGTCCCTAGGGTAGCTTTTCTTAGTCTCTTCAAGCTATATCAAGCTTATTTCCAGCATATCCTTTTGTAACCCATGTTCTTTTCCTTTAGAAGATTTGTCTTTATGCCTTAGTTAGTTATAATCTAGTCTAGTTTGAGACATAATCTCATTATCCCATTCTGATCCTGAATTTGAGATTATCCTGCCTCAGCCCCATGAAAGGTGGGATAATCAGCATGTCACCACCATAACCTGCAGTCTGTTTCTATAGTTTAAACTATCCTCTTTTTCATTTATATAGTTATATATTGTGTGTGGCGTTCACACATGGTTCATGTCTATGGAGATCAAGGTCTGTCTACATCGGGTGTGTGTGTGTGTGTGTGTGTGTGTGTGTGTATAAGGGAGCTCTTGAGTATGCCTTTAGAGGCCCAGACTGATGTTGGCAATCATCCTGGGTTGATCCTCCACTTTACTAATTTGTTCTCTGGGGCTTCCCAGGATTTGCCTTCCAGGACCAGAATTACAGACTGCTCCTAACCACCTGGCAGTTTTACGTGTAATCTGGGGATCTGAACTCAGGTCCTGTTGCTTTCAAGGCAAAGACTTCTTAAACCCTAGCCATCTCCCTGACCATCATACTTATTTTTTTGAGACAGGGTCTCTCTCCCTGAACCTGGAATTCATCAATTCTTTTAGGTTGACTGGTTAATAAATTCCAGGGCTCTTCCTGTTTTGGCTTCCCCTTCCCCCAGCACTGGATTGTAGGTATATACTGCTGCACCTGGCTTTTTACATGGGTGGTGAAGATAGGACCTCAGTTTCTCACACTTGCATGGTAGGCACTTTATTGACTGAGTTCCCCATCCTTTTTTTTTATACATTTTTTATTATTCTGCTCATATAAGCTTAATAGGTACACCGGTTCCCTCCCTCCCTCCTCCTCCCCCCGAACCCCCTGCTCCCCCTCCCTTCACCCCTCCCTCTCCATCCTCCAGTGCCTCCCGCCCCAATTCCCAGAGAGTCCTTTCTTGTGCATGCCTGACTCTCCTCTGGCCCCTCCTCTCCGATGACGTACAAGGACCCAGTGGCATTTCCCTGAACCCTTTCCCGTGTTCACCTTAAGCATAGGAACACTACTGTGGCTGTCAATCCCTTGCCTCCAAGGATCTTGGTGCCGTTAGCAGATGCTGCTAGACTTTTGTGAGGTCAATAGTGTGTTGGACATTGCGCCGGGCATGCAAAGTCCAATTATGATTGTTTCGGCCCTAACTTGTTTGGAGTATCTTGCAAATCATTGCTCCTCCCATCCTTTTGCTCTTACAATATTGATATTCGTCTATGTGTATATTGTGTGTGTGTGTGTGTGTGTGTGTGTATGATTACTACTGTGCAAATCTTCTGTAGAGACCCAAGGCGGATACCAGGTGTCTTTCTCAGTTCTCTTCATTCATTGTGGCAGGGTCTCTCAGTTGAACTCCAAAGTTCACTGATAACAGCTATTCTTACTAGCCAGTATACAGCAAAGAGGTCCCATGTAGAGTGGACTTGCCAGCAGTCCTCATTTCCTCCCAGCACTTAATGTGGGTCCTGTAGATCTAGACTCTGGTCCTCATGCTGCAATGCCAAACATTTTATCCTCTGAACCATCTCCCCAAACCCACCAAGGACTTTTCAATATTTACTACTGTGCAAGATAACACAGCAAGTATTACTGAAAATTCAGTTCTCCATTTTAAAAAAAATACATCCTGTAGCTATTTTATTATAATCTTATAATTTAGCCTGAGTTGTTTATCCTGTATAAAGTATTTTGGGAGGCTATAATGAGGTTTTTTCCCCCCTTGCCATATAGTTTACTGATAAAAGAATAGGGAATGTACAAAGATTACACTGGTAATGAGTGAAACATGAGCTATCCCTTGGAAGTTTAAGGTGGATATGAGTAAAAAATCAGCCTGAATAGAATTTCTTTTATAATACAAGAGTAGGTAGTGGCAGTCAACTTGGGTTGATAGGGAATAGACAGGGTTACTTTGGACATTGAAAAACTGGCAATCTGAATCTTTTTAGCAAGTAAAAATATAGGGAATTCGTTAAGAGCTTTTCTTCTTCAAATCTAGTATTGCTGTCTTACTTTTGATATTCTTGCCTTCTAGTTTTTATTTTCATTGTGCATTTATTTTTAAGATATGTGAAAGTATTTCTAATTTTTCATTAGCTTAGTTTATTATTTTTAATTTTTACATCATATGAAAGTGCATATTTATAAAAAATGTAATTCTTTTTATCTGTATAGGACTTTTTTCCACAGTAGATTGCAATTAGATTATTATTATAGTTATTTTTGTCTTTAGGATAAGTATGTATTTGCTATTTTAAATGTAAATGCTAGGATGATAGGTAGAAATTAAAAGCAAATTAACATATTCTTTGAACTCTTAAAGAAATAAATCACATTGTGATATAGCAACAAGTTTTCAGATTATTTACTAAATGATAGGTTAGGTTCTTTTTCAATTTGGAATTTAAGAATATAAACTGACTTCAAAATGACTTTGTTTGAATGCCAAACCTCCCTTTGATGCTCCAGGGGATGGGAGGGGGAAAAGAGGAGACAAAGGGAGAAGGGTAGAGAGGGAGGGGAATGTAAGGAAGGGGAAAAGGGGGAGAGAGTACAAGGGGTAACTAAGGAGGGGTGGAGGGAAGGAGAGGACTGGGGTACCTATTGAGCTTCTATGATTGGGAGGAAAAATAAAATGTGGGAGAAAAAAATGACTTTGTTATTTTTTTTTCAACATTCATACTGATAGCTTTAGTGTGTTTTGTTCTTTCTGCAAAATTTTTATAGTCCATTGCAAGCCACTATGTTACTGTACAGGTGAGAAACACTTGTGAAGTGTAAGCAGTGGACAACTAAGTACAAAGTGCAAGGTAGAAAAAAGTCTGTTACCTCCATTATAAACATCTAGAAGCTTTTGAAAATGGCACCTATGAAAGCTAATTCTTTAAATTTGCCCATTTATCTGTAATTTTTGAAAATCTTATATATGTCAGAATTAGGCTGACTAAAGTTTGATCTGGTAATAAAGTTTGTTTTAGAGACAAAGATATCTATAACTTGCTTAGCTTCACAAATACTTTTTTATGTATTCTCATCGTTAAGGTTTTGCCAGTTTCAAGATTTTTTTTATTCTTATTAACAATAATTAGAAACTCAATTTTTATTTTCATTTTTTAAATTTTCTTGTAACTTAACATTGTCCACTTTTTTTTTTTTTAAACAGGTGGCTAATATGTTTTACATTGTAGTGATAATGGCTCTTGTATTACTCAGTTTTGGAGTTCCCAGAAAAGCAATATTATATCCTCATGAAGCACCATCATGGACACTTGCTAAAGATATAGTTTTTCATCCATACTGGATGATTTTTGGTGAAGTGTATGCATATGAAATTGATGGTAAGGATTTGTGTTTGCAAAGTGATCTTTTTGGCTAACCCCAGAGAAAAATAAAAAATTTGGCTAACCCCAGAAAAATTGGTAAGCATATATGAAAAAAGTATTTTGGAAACTTGTTCAATTATATGCAATAGAAAGTGGCCTAAATTGATGTAGACAATAAGGACATTATTAACTCAACTAACAGAAAATTCAGAGTTAGAGTGGTCTTTAAGGTTACTTAATTCATATTTAAGTACTTGTGTTTCTTATTTTAATTTCATTGTTCTGTAGGTCAATGGTATCTGATTCATAGTTTGCTTTAGTATATTAGAACACTGTCCCAAGGAACAAGAAAAGATAGTATCTATGGTTGCCTTTACAGGAAACTGTCCCTTTCAAAGAAACTTCATTTTGAAACCTGTTTTTCATCTCATTAGTTCAAATTAGCTTTTACCTTGTTAATTTTTCAAAAAGTTTTCAGTTGGGACTTGGGGATCCTTTGCTTAGACCATTCAGAGTAAATCGAATATTGATGAGTAGAACTTGTTTTGCTGACAAAAGTAATGATTTCTTGTGAAAATAAGAGCTTTCAGTATGTTGACTTTTTACCGGAAATAACAGGTTTTTCAGGGTTTTACCTTCTCTGGATAAGCTAATGAAATAACCCTCATCTTTTCAACCCATTTTTTTAACTTCTTTTTTTATTCAGTTGTGTGTGTGTGTGCGCGTGTAGAACCAAGGGTGAATTCCAGGATCATCATGGATTGTTTCTACCTTCTCTTTTTGTTTACTCTACCCTGGGACTCACAGGCTCCGCCCACCAAGGCCGGAAGCCCAGTCCGCCCGGCATTTGTACGTGGGATCTGGGATCCGAACTCAGGACCCTCTGCTTGCAAGGCAGAGGCTTAACTCCTGAGCCATCTCTCCAGCCCCTTTTCAACCCATTCTTAATGAAGATGTGAAAGTTATTGTACTATCTTGTTAGTGTTCACATTTTTCTTCCTATATTAATAAGACAACATAATTTGTAAGCATAGATGATCGTCTTTCTTCTGCTAACTTCCACATTTTGAGCTGTAGAATTTGTGTTTTGTTCAGCAGTTTCTGTTCACTCTTTTTCTCTTAACTTCTCCTTATTTGGGTTGCCTTCCACTCCCCTACACTTGTTACATGAGTGATTAAATCTTGAGCTGACCATATAATATGATTAGATTAGGCCAGTGGGTTGTTAAATTTCATTTGATCATTAGTTGTTCTTAGACGATAGTTAAAATGGTGTGATTTTACCATCTTGGTCAGGCTGCATTTAGAAGCTTCTAGTTCAGTGTCGTTTTTCAGGGCTGTATTGCCTACTACTTTTCTAGTGATATATCTCTTGTGTATTATTATAAAAAAAATAGATGCAATTATTTGGCTTCCTGAATTCTCTTTTTTGGATATTTTCTTTTCAAGTATTCTGAATAGGATGGAAATTGAGTTCATTAAACTATAGAAGGACCTTGACATTGTTTTGCCTATAAAGCCATATAAAGAAATAATATAGTCATTAGGACTTCAGTGATGTATGCTAAAATAATTATTAAACATTAACTTTAAATGTATTTTAAGTATGTAGAAATTGTCATTAATTCATAATAATTTCTTTCCTATCCAAATTTTATGTTATGTACAACATAACATATTACACATACTCTGTACAACTCTGTAGTGGGTATTATGTAAAACTCAGTAGTGGATATTAAAGCTCTTCCCTTCCTTTGTGTTTAGCCATGTTCTAGCTTCAAAAAGGCACTACAGGTGCTTAGGAGACACTGGGGGAAAAAGGAGTTAAAGCCTTTCTTTCCCAAGCAAAAGACCTGACATCAGAATTCCAGAGCCCATTAATAATGCCAGGGGGATAGGCCTATAATTCTGGCCTGACAGACTCCAGAGCAAAGCAATAAGGAGGAAGTAGAGCAATCCAGAATGATTCTGGAAGTCAGCCTTGGACTTCCAAAGGCACACTCACTAAAGTGACTTCTTGAATGCAAATGCACTCACACATACACATGCAAAAACAACAAACAAACAAAACCCACCTTATTGGACATAAGTTTGTAATCTTTATGTTTGTACTTTTATAAAGCTGTCAAGTTCAAATGTTTTTCTCAAACAAAGATTTTTTTTGGTGGGAAAAGGTGGGAATATTCTTTTCTTTTTAATTTATAAATGTGTACTATTTTTTATATGCTATCAGTCTTGGGAAGACATTTTCATAAATGTAAAGTAGAAAACTATATTACTCTATGATTGGGTAAAGTGTAATTTTTTGTTGGAAAGCAAATATACGATTCGGAATGGATTTGAGGCAAATTGTTCCATAAGTAGATTTTCTTTAAGTGGCTAAACAAAGTTTAAAAAGCAAGTAACAACAAAAGAAAATGTTATTTCTACTTCTGAGCATATCCCCAAAAAGCTCTACATCATACTATAGAGGAACATGGATACCAAGTACCAATAGAACAAAAGAAAAAATAGTTTATGAGTACCTGGATAATACATCCATTTTGCAATAGTGTAACTTTTAGAACATATTGTTGACTGTTCCTAGTCCATGCAGAGTTACAACTCTATACTTCAACAATAAAATGCTGACAATTCCTAAAAACTGCTTTAAAAAGGCACTACCCAGATGTTCCCTCATTTGATCAACTCCATCTAAGTTTAGATGTGCAGAAGGGCTTATATATATCCAGAGTAAGCCACATATGATATGTTACTTGATTGTTTTCTAAAATAAGGTTTAAGATAACAACGTAAGATGAGGGGAGAAAACATGAAGGAATGAAGTCCTAATTACATGCATATTTTAATACATTTTTATTATTATTTCAGCTCATACAAACTTAATAGGTACACCAGTTCCCTCCCTCCCTCCTCCTCCCCCCGAACCCCTGCTCCCCCACCCCTCACTCCTCCCTCACCATCCCCCAATGCCTCCCGCCCCAATTCTCAGAGAGTCCTTTCTTGTGCATGCCTGATTCTCCTCTGGGCCCTCCTCTCAGATGACGTACAAGGACCCAGTGGCCTTTCCCTGAACCCTTTCCTGTGTTCCCCTTAAGCATAGGAATACTGCTGTGGCTGCCAATCCCTTGCCTCCAAGGATCTTGGTGCCTTTAGCAGATACATGCATATTTTTTTGACAGTAGGGAAAAACCTTTTATAGATAAGTTACAAACAAAAGGCAAATAAACAGCTATACAAGAAAGTTAACACATTCTGTATATCTTCACTTTGCAGTCATTATTTGTACAAACTTCATAATTTACTTGACTGTCAGTTTCTGCTTCCCTAATTTCATCAACTTCTTTACCTGCCAACTTCTTGCCAAGGTTTGTCATTACATGGCAAATCACTGCTGCATTAATATGCTGTTGCCATCAAACACTTGGAATGCTTCTCCAAAATCTTCTTCACTGTCTATGTCTTTCATTTTTCTTGCCATCATTATCTCAAATTTAGGGAAGTCAGTTGTGCCATTACCATCAGCATCTACTTCTGCCTAAGAGACTTCATTATAATTCCCAATTCATTTGTTATTATAGTGCCATTACCATCCTTGTCAAATAGTGTAAAAGCTTCTTTGAATTCTGCAATCCGCTCTTCAATAATTTTCATACTGCAAGGACTACTGATTTTTAAGATGAGACCTCATAGCCACTTGCTCCATTTGGATTTATAACCTTTACCCCCTTTTCTTTAAAAAAACAAAATACTTATTTTATATGTGGGGGGGGTGTATCAGAGGGCACTGTGAGTTCCTGTGGAAGACGAAGAGTGACTTCAGAAATCATCCTGGATTGTTTCTCCCTTCTGCTTCGCTCTGGGATTTCCAAGGCTCTGCCCACCAGGGCAAGAAGTTCAGGTTGCCCCCATTCCACATGGCATTTTTACATGGGACCTGGGATCCAAACTCAGGACCTTCTGCTTGCGAGACAGAGTCTTAACCCCTGAGCTATCTCTCCAGCCCTAAATACCCCTTTTCTCTCCTTACATTTCAAGAATGACTGAAATTCAAACCCATTTATTAGAGAGTGCCCAAGAACCATATTTTCCAGTAATACTTGAATCATTCACCTTTGCCCTCTTCACTCTGAAAGGAAATATCATTGGGTTTATTTCATAAGATTGTCTCAAGTTTTGGTATCAATCTTGATGCTTTTTATTATCATTTGTGATTTATTTTTATTGTTTATATTTGCATTCATACAATAAAGATTAAATAACTTAGACATATATATCTTGTTATTCTTGAAAATGTAGTAAAACTGCATCATATTGGAGAGATATTCTGTGTGTGTCAAAATTTAAGTTACAAAGAATTATTATATTTTTCCACTTTATATATAAAAGAACTGTGTCCATTTCATCCTACGTTGCTATGAGACACCACTGAGGCTCAAACAACTTAAGGAGAAGAAAGGGAGATTTATTCAGCTCCCAGAGGGGAAATACTGTCCTCTATGGAGGGTTAGCAGAAGCTGGAGGCAGCTTAAGTTCCGTCCATCAAAGACACTGAAAGCTGCAAACTGCTGACTGCAACCTTTTAAGAACAGACTTCTCCTAACAGAGTAGAGTTAACAAACCCAAAGGCCCACACCCTGTGACTGCCTTCCTCCAGCAAGACTTCATCTCCTAAAAATGCCATGACATTCTCAAACATCTGAAGATTCAAACACATGACTCTGTGGGGGACAATCCACATTTCAAACCATGACTCTGTATGTGTCTATGTATAATTCACATGTATAAAAATTTCTTAAAATGATATTCCAGATAGAATTGTTCAAGAGTTTTTCAAGTAGAAGCCAGAAAGTTGCCTATAAAACTTGAGAGTCTCACTAACCATTTCCTGTATTTGTACTGTTTTAGTGTCTTTGTTTATTTTCTTGTTTATTTTTACAACAGAGTGTTCTGCAGTCATCCATTCTTTCCTGAACATTTTTTTTTTAATTTTTTTTTATTATTATTTATTCAACTGTGCGCATGTGCGTGTGTGTGTGTGTGTATGTGCGTGTGTCTGTGTATGTGTAGAACCACGGACGAATTCGCGAACCACCATGGACACCTCCACCTCCTTCCGCCCCGGGATTCACAGGCTCCGCCCTACCAGGACCAGAAGCGCATGCCGCCCCCGCTTCCGCGCGGCTATACGTGGGATCTGGGATCCGAACTCAGGACCTTCCGCCTGCAAGGCGGAGGCTTAACCCCTGAGCCACCTCTCCAGCCCTCTTTCCTGAACATTTAACTATTGCTAAGCAAAGCTACTTTGCTAGATGTTGCTAATGGCACATATCTTTTTAAAGTTTGTTAGTATCCACATATAAGAGAAAACATGCAACATTTGTCTTTCTTTGACTGACTTATCTGACTTACTGTTTTTTCAGCTCTATTCATGTATTTATAAATTTCATAATTTCATCTTTCTTAACAAACTTAATATTCCATTGGACTTATGTGCCACATTTTCTTTATCTTTTCATCATTTGATAGACATCTTGATTGGTTCATTTCCCGGTTATTGTGAGTAAATCCTCAAAGTATGCATGCTTCTCTATGGTGTGATGTAGTAGAGTCCTTTGAGAAAATGCCCAGAAATAGAATAGCTGGGTCATAATGTAGTTCAGGTTTTTTTTTTCTTTTCTTGAGGAATATCCATACTGACTTCCAGAGATCCTGTACTAGTTTATGTTACCATCAACATTCCCTGCATCTTTACTAGCATTTTTTTTCAGTCTTAGCCATTCTAATGGTGTAAGGTAGGATCTCCTTGTATCTTGGATTTGCACTTCCTTGATTGTTAAGAATGGTGAGGACTCTTTAGATACTTTTTGTTTTAATGTTTATTTTTTTTCCCAGTCATACAAACTTAATAGGTACCCTGTCCCCTCCCTCCCTCTCTTTCTCCCCAATTCCCCTTGCACCCTCCCCCCCTTTTCCCCTTCCTTTCACCCTCCTCCTTTCTTTTCTCCTAGTGCCCCCTTCCCCCTTCCTATTCTCTGGAGCATCCTTTAGTGTGAAAGTGAAACTTCCCTCTGTGTCCTCCACTCTAATGAGGTGTAAGGACTGGTGGCATTGCCCAGAGCCTTTTCTTGTGCTCCCTTTTAGTATGGGAACACTACCTTGACTGTTAATCCCTTGCCTTTAAGGATCCTAGTTCCTGCGATCCATGCTAGACTTTGAGGGGGGGTCATTGACATGTCAGTCATTGCGCAGGTCATGCAAAGTCCGATTATGGGTACTGTGGCCCTAATTTGTGTGGACTTTCTTGCATAGGTACTTTTTTCTAAACTATTTTTAGTTCAGTAGCCCATTTTTTAATTGACTTAATCGCTTTTTTATTTTTTTGAAGTTTTTTTTATTTATTCGCTTGTGCGTGTGTATGTGTGTGTGTATGTATGTAGAACCACAGGCGAATTCGGGAACCACCATGGACCGCCTCCACCTCCTCCTTGTTTACTCTTCCCTGGGGATTCACAGGCTCTGCCCTACCAGGATCAGAAACAGAGGCCGCCCCCTCTTCGCCCGGCGTCTATACTTGGGGTCTAGGATCCGAACTCAGGACCTATTGCCTGCAAGGCAGAGGCTTAACCCTTGAGCCACCTCTCCAGCCTCTATTTTTTTTTATTTTTTAATCGCTTTTTTATATCTTTATATTCTGAACATTAATCTGTCAAATCTATAGCTGGCAAAAATTTTCTTCCATTCTACCTTTCTGCCAGGTTTATAGTTGTTTTTAGTGAACAAAAACTTTTTAATTCCATGAGTTCCCATTTGCCAATTGTTGGTTTTAGTTCCTGCACAAATGAGTTCTATTCAGTAATTCCCTACTGTAAATTTATCTTCAAGACAATTCCCTATTCTATATTAGAAGTTTCACAGTTTCAGGTTTGGTGTTAAGGTCTTTAATCCACTTGGAGTTGATTTTTTTTCCCCCAGGGGGACAGATATAGTTTCATTTTTCCATATGCAGATAACCTGTTTTCCCAGTACTATTTATTGAAGATACTGTCTTTGCTGTAATGTGTGAAACAAAGAATTTTATCTTCTTTAATACTTATAAGTCTAAATGTTTCCCAGGAAGGTAGCTATGGCAAATAAATATACTTCATTATCTAGAAAACATTGGTAGAATATAAAGTCCCCACTTCACAAAAATCCTGTGTTGAAGTACTTTTTCAATAGTGCTCCAGTGGCACTCTGTAGTCTTACAGATTTAGATATAATCCAAACCTTTAAAGTGAAGAACCTTGAACAGTGATTAATAGTAGTTGCTGGTAAACTTTTATACTTAAAATTCTTTTCTTTTTCTTCCTAAAGTTTGTGCAAATGATTCCACTATCGCTCAAATTTGTGGTCCTGGGACATGGTTGACTCCATTTCTTCAAGCTGTCTACCTCTTTGTACAGTATATCATTATGGTTAATCTTCTTATTGCATTTTTCAAGTAAGAATTTTATTCAGTTGCTTATATAAAGTATAATTTTATACTTAGCTATTATTTTGAAGTTTAAAAATCTTGAAGTACTAAAATTATCTTTGAAAAATTTTAAGTAACACATGCCTTTTCAAATCAATTGAGTTCTAAATTTTAGCCTTTATTTTTAAGCACATAATTCTTGTGTTATATGTGTTTGTGTGTGGAAGCACACCTCTGATTGGGTGTCTTCTTTGACCCTTCTCTACCTTATCTTTCAAGGTTTCTTATTGAACCTGAAGGTCATTGACAGTTATATTAACTGTCCAATAAACTCCAGGATCTATCTATCCAGTTCCTATTACCCTGGAGCTGGGGGTTATAGACATGTGATACCACATTTGGCTTTAAGTAAGCACTGGAGATTTGAAGTTACTTGCTCATGCTTACACGTTAGGCAGTTTACCAACTGAGGTATCTCTCCAGTACCCCAACATGTAGTTTCTTTATAAATTTAATTCTTGTCAGATTTTTCTTAGATTGCCAAGGAATGCATATTTAATTTAAACAGAAAGGAAAAATAATTCTGCTTGATATTTAAGTGTCTGTCATTCTGTCATTTTTATGGCTATATATGAACCATGGTTCTCAAAATAGTGTTCTTACTATATTGCAAAACATCATGAACACTTGCTCAATCTGTTTTTTTTTTTTAACTCTTCCATTTTTGTGTGTGTAATGCATACGTGCAGTTGTTTGTATATGTGTGTGCCTCTTCCTGTAGAGGCCTAAAATTGATATAGACAATCATTCTTGATCATTCTTTCACCTTATTCTTTGAGACTAGGTCTCTGATGAAACCCAGAGTTTGCTTATAGTGTTAGGCTGCTACACTCACTCACATTTTATGTGGGATCTATATCGAGACTCTAGTTCTTTGTGCCTGGGCATCGAGTAAGCCCTCTCTAGCTCTCATAACTCTGTTTTTAATGACTACCTGATTCTCCATTATCCAGATGCAATTTCAAGCCAATATAATAATTATATTGCTCAGTTAGATTGTAGCTGTTTTCTCCCAGACAGCATATTGTGATATGAAAGATAAGTATGTATTATTTTTTTTTAATTGGAGCTCTTTAGGGCATGTACTTTTAGGATCTTTTCCATTTAAGTCAAAAATAACACTTCCCTAACTTCCTCCTGATTTTAATTTCACTTATTACTACTACTAAAATTTTTATTGTTTGTCTATTTTTGTTTTTCAAAGTATGAACTTTTATGTACTTCACATTGAGCATAAATTCTTCGCCTTCTGGCTTTAACTTCCCAAATTTTGGGATAACAAGCATAATACTCAGCAAATTGATTATTTTTGTTTTAGTCTTTTAGTGTAATTTTTAAAAGTGTTTTATTATGGACCTTGAGCACATGAACCTTTCATGTTACATGTATTTTTTTCCAGTTTTTTATTTTCTTTTACTTATAGAAAGATAGTTTTTTGAGTATGTAATATGAATTACAATGATATATTTATTTAAAACTTTAAAGATATTATCTAAATTTGTTTTATTTTTAATTTGCTATTCTAGTAATGTGTATTTACAAGTGAAGGCAATTTCCAATATTGTTTGGAAGTATCAACGTTACCATTTTATTATGGCTTATCATGAGAAACCAGTTCTGCCTCCTCCACTTATCATTCTTAGCCATATAGTGTCTCTGTTTTGCTGTGTGTGTAAAAGAAGAAAAAAAGATAAAACTTCTGATGGGCCAAGTAAGTGAGATAAGACAATGCTTTTTTCCTCACTTGTTAGTGTTATTACTTATGGCTAAATGGTGCTTTTATTCAATTTGTTTGATTATTGTGACAACTTCTGTTAAATTTGTCTAAGCATAGAAGAATCCTCATGTGCAATTATTAGATATAAAAGTAGATTTATTACTTCTTTGGGGACTGGAACTTCAGTCAGTTTTTGTTCAACTGGTAATATCCCACCTGTTCTTATAAGCATTTCTACTATTCTATAAACAAAAACAAGTTTGGGATATTTTATGTACTATGACTAATAATCGTGTCTAATTTTATGACTTTTGTTCTATTAAATTTGTTTTCAAATTTCTCTAATGGGATATATGACAATAGAAGTAAGGAAAAGGAACAGGAACTAAAAAAGGAGACTCAATCTAGTGCTTTAGAAACAGAAGTAAAAAGAGAAAAAGAAAAAAAAAATTGTAAGACTCAAGAGCTATCTATAAGTTGCAGTCTCAGTAGTTCCATTGATTTTTGTTTTCTTTTCTGTTTCTTCCCTTAGAACTTTTCTTAACAGAAGAAGATCAGAAGAAACTTCATGATTTTGAAGAACAGTGTGTTGAAATGTATTTTGATGAGAAAGATGACAAATTCCATTCTGGGAGTGAAGAGAGAATCCGTGTTACTTTTGAAAGGTTCTTCAGTTATAATTGATCATATGCTCGAATGGAGTATATTAATGTCTTATATTCATGCTTTATTTCATTAGATAGAGTTTTATATAAAAAATTTACCTATTTCATATAACTCCATAGACCTTGGTCATTTTATTTTTTTAATCTTGCTATGTTATTTTATGTTACATGTTAATTGTATTGTTTTAGGGAATCGAATTCAAGTTGTACCTCTGATATATATTCCCAGCATTCTTCTTGCTTTTCGACTGTAATTAGAAAAGATGAATTAATGCTTTTACCTGTTCAAGTAGAGAATAGTAAACGTTCCTTAAATTTTGTGTTTAAGGAAAGAGGACACTTGAGTGTTTATGCCTATAAAGGTCCAAGGGTGTCTTTGTGAATCATCTCTGATTTCTCTACCTCCTTTATTGCTTTGCTCTAAGATTTCCCAGACTGCCTTCCAGGGCCGAAATTATAGGCCACCATTTCTGCCTGTCATTTTCACATGTGATCTAGGAATCTATACTCAGGTTCTGTGGCTTGTGAGACAAAAGCTTAACTCCTGAGCCAGCTCCCCAGCCTTCCTTACCCTTTTAAAACTTCATTTTCTTACCATTGATTTTGGTACATTCTAGAAGCCTGTGATATTTGTGTAGTTGCATTGATGGTAGTCCTTTGTCTATATATATATATAGTTGAATTTACATTTAATAGGAGTAGAGTAAAAAAAATAGCCTGTGGACAAAAAAGTGTTTTTGAAATTTTTTGTCTTACTCTATTGATAGGGTTGGCTTTGCATCTTTCTGAAACAGGGTATACTTTGTACAAATTAATGACCGTATCTTATTTTTGCTTGTTTGGCAAAAAAGAACTTTTTTTTTCTCTGATTCTGTTGTTACTTATTGAGATTACAAAAATTTCTACAATAATTTTAACATTTATAAAATGTCTATTTCTCCTCATACAGAGTGGAACAGATGTGCATTCAGATTAAAGAAGTTGGAGATCGTGTCAACTACATAAAAAGATCATTACAGTCATTAGATTCTCAAATTGGCCATTTGCAAGATCTTTCAGCTCTGACAGTAGATACCTTAAAAACACTCACTGCCCAGAAAGCTTCGGAAGCTAGCAAAGTTCATAATGAGATTACTCGAGAATTGAGTATTTCTAAACATTTGGCTCAAAATCTTATTGAGGATGGTCCTATAAGGCCATCTGTGTGGAAAAAGCATAGTGTTGCTAACACACTGAGCTCCTCTCTTCCCCAAGGTGATTATGAAAGTAATAATCCTTTTCTTTGTAATGTTTTTACGAAAGATGAAAAAGACCTTCAATATAACCTTTTTGATCAAGATTTACCCGTATTACCCCAGACAAAAGAATTCAGTTTTCCAGAGGCTGGTTCCTCTTGTGGTGCCTTATTCCCAAGTGCTATTTCTCCAGAGTTGAGACAGAGACGGCATGGGCTAGAAATCCTAAAAATAATTAGTAAAAATCAAAAATTAGGTAGTTCACCTAAGAGTTCACCACATCTATTATCCCCACCAACCAAATTTTCTGTTAGTACTCCATCCCAGCCCAGTTGCAAAAGCCACTTGGAAACTATAACCAAAGATCAAGAAACTTTTTTCTGTAAAGCTGCAGAAGGAGATAATATTGAATTTGGAGCATTTATAGGTAAGTTTGACAAGCTTATTTTTGTATTAGTAATATTTTTCACATTAGGAATAGAAATTATTAGCTCATAAAAATAATAAAATCGTGGGGCTGGGGAGAGAGAGCTCATGGGTTAAAACTCTGCCTCCCAAGCAGAAAATCCTGAATTCAGAATCCAAGTCCCATGTAAAAAAACACCAGGCAGAAATGGGTGAGGCCTATACTTCTGGCCCTGGGGGAGAAGCCTGAGAAATCCAGAGTGAAGCAAAAAGGAGGTAGAGGCAGTTCAGGGATGATTCCCAAAGTTACCCTTGGACCTTCATAGTGACACATAGTACCCTCTGATACGCACATGCACGCACACACACACACACAAATTATGCTGTGTTTCAAGCAAGTGTACTATCATAAAGTCCTGCAATTTGTCTTTTCATGTTTAAATTTTGCTGTCAGATAACTTCCTTCCTATTTGGCACTGTTTTTGTTTGTTTTTGAGGATTAAGGCAAAGTTTACTAGAGGAGAGAAAGAACTCAGGGATGTGTGAGGGGCAAGAGAGAGCCCTGGAGAACTCATGAGGGGACAAGGAGCTGGAAAAGAACTCAGAGAATCCAGAGGTGGGAGTCTCATGAGGGGCAAGGAAAACAAAATGCCTGCCAGGTCAGGATTACTTATGGACCTAGGCAAACAAAAAATGGCTTTTCATCATTGGTTAGCTCCATTTTCTGCAAACTTGATTGGAGCTTTTGGTCTTCTATATCCCATTGGTCTGTTCATATTGGTGCCCAACCCAGTTGATCTTATACCCGACCTCATGATAGAGCTTAGTAACTAATGTCCATATACTTTCATAAACAGAGGGTTGGGGGGAGTTGACAACCTTGTTTCTGTGAAGGATTAGAGTCATTTCCTCTAGATCAATAGGGTATGTTCCTTCAGAGTAATCGCAGCCTTTGGGAATACTTTCACAGACCTTCCCAGTATGGCTACTCTAAAACTGCCTATTTCCCCCCTTAATTTTTGTGAGGACTTGACTGCTTCGGGCATGAAGGGCAACAAAGAATCTTAACTACTTCTGCTGAATTGGGGCTGAGGAAGTGTGAGCAGTGTATGGTCCTCATCTATGAGATGCTGGGATGGTCCAGAGGTCCCCACTTTTGAAGCTTTATGGATATTAATCTAGAAGAAATAAAACAGATAAGCGTATAAGATCCAGACATAAGAATTAAACCATTGTAAATGGGAAAATAAATGGGATAAGGAAAAGAAGCTTAGTGGTCTTTTTGTGTGTACAGACAAGAGTTAGTAAAGAAAACCTATTATCTTGCCTAGAATAGTCACTACCTTTGTCTTACATAGAAGAAAAGTGCAACAGGTAATTTACATACTGGAGGAGACCTTTTTTCTCTGGCAGTTGCAAATCTGCAAGGTCACATTCCAAAGCTTATCCAAAAATATATGGACTGTCTCTGAATCCTTAGGCAGAATAATTCAAGCTCTCTTTTTCCTTCTGGGTTCTTAAAAGCAAAAAGATCTTGGTTTTCTGGGACCAAAGGGACGCAAAAAGAATACATCTTTTAAATTTCAAGTTGAGAGTCTAAACAATCCTGCTCTAGTTTTTAATTACATGTGATACTGTTTCCTGACATGGAAGTTTTGCATGTCCCTGAGCATTATCTTTGCTGGGGAGGCTCTTATGGTTGGACCCATATTTTGGGATGAGGCCCATATCTGAGATGGAGCTTGTATTAAAATTTCCTCTGGAAGAGCCTTATTAACCATAATGTGTACAACTTTATCCCATGTGCTAAAACTTTCCATTAAGTCTAAACCTGTTAACATAGAGGCCATTCAGGTATATAAACAAAGGAATATCCAAAAACCATATCATTAAGCATGCAAGGAATTTCAGTAGTTACTTTGCTAAGCTTGTCACTCCCCTAATCCTATCAATTCTAGTTAAATCAGAGGTTGACAGAGGCCTAGGAAGGAAACATTGAAAATTGGCTTGTGTCTATTAAAAGAGGAACAGATTGGCTTCCCACATGCATGCTAACCCAAATTTCTTGAGATGTTACATGAATCTGGCATTTGTGCTCACCTTTGCTAAATATCAGCAGCAAACTCCTTTTTCCCATCAGAGAGAAGCCAAGGGCCTCCTTATTGTTCCCGAACATAGAAACTTGATCTCTAGGCCCTGGAGTTCAGAGGGCAATCCTTCCTTTAATGGAGATTCCCACAGTCAGGTGGAGGGTTTTTACACTTGTAACTGTTTTTCAGAGGTGCCCAGCCTGGTTGCATTTAAAGCATTTTCTCATTCCCTGTTGGAAGGGATTTTGGGTTGTCTGTTTGGGTGCGCCCTTAGGCTAACTTCGGACTTCGTTTTTTTGTTTTTTGTTTTTTTTTTCCTTGTTCTTTCTTTTTCCTCCCATTTAATTTGAAAAACATCTCTGAATGTATCTTGGTTCTCAGAGAAACTCCCTATGTCCTTTTTAATTTGGGCCAGGTCTTGCAAGGAAAAGGGAACATGGACCTGAGTTGATCCAAATGTACTTGGCATCTCTTGAAGAGTGCAGATTAATGCTGGATCCAGATTATATTAATCCTGTTTAGTCTCAAGGGAAAAGGGTTTGGCAGAGGTAGAATCTCCTGTATAGGAGAGATGAAATTCCTCTTCCATCTTAGTTTTGAGGACATCTTTGTTGGGAGACAAAGTTTTCTCTGGAATTTCTAGCTGTTACTTTTTTTTTTTTTGGCAGAGATCTCTGTGGTCTCTTAAATAAAAGAAAATTTGAACATAGGGGGAACCTTCCTGCCATTTGCTTGCCCTTCAGCAGAATAAATCTAGTTCTAAGATGTGCTGAAGCCATGTCTGAGAACAGAATACCATAAATTCACTCTTTTTGGTTAGTAGAATTAAACACTCTCCAGTTAGTCCCTGGATTAGTTTTCCTAATCTAGCATGTTATCTAAGTACTCTGGTAAACTGATAAGATATGGGTAATTTGCTGTAGATTTGACATTTTTGTTGTTGTCATTTTTGATAGGATGTCTTGAAACTCAAACTGCCATTAACTCTCTGTAGCTAAAGTTGTGATGAATTCCTGTTTCTCCAGTGTCTACCTCCCAAGTTTCTCCAGTCTCTACCTCCCAAATTGCCAGGATTATAGATATGTGCCACTAAGCCTAGCTTAGCATATATCTTAGCCTATTAGATTTTGGGCTTATGGGGCTGGAGAGATGGCTCGGGGGTTAAGACTCTGTCTGAGGAGCAGAAGGTTCTAAGAGTTCAGATCCCAGGTCCCACCTATAAATGCCAAGTGAAAACAGCCTTTGTCTGCACCTCTAGCCCTAGTGGGCAAAGCCTGGGAAATCCCAGAGTGAAGCAAGAAGGAGGTAGTAGCAATCCAGGATGTTCCTGAAATCACTCTTGGACTTCCAGAAGGACACACAGTGCCCTCTGACACACACACACACACACACACACACACACACAAAGTAACTAAAATATTTTAAAAAGAAATGGGATAGGTAGAATTTTTATATTTCATAATTAATAATAAAATTGTTTCTCTTTTATGTTTACTCGTATCATTTGTTGAATTTTTTAAGAGACTTTTGGGTTTTATTGCCAACATAAATGAAATGTAAATCTTGGCCAATGAAATGAAAATATTCATGGCAGATATTTTCAGTTGTGTCAAAAAAACCCTGAAGACAATGTACAAAGCTGTGAAAATTACTTAAAACAAAAACATAACTTATTTGTCTTTAAGATTTTAGGCTATGTCATTTTCTAATAGCTAAAATGAACCAGAAAGTTTTCATTGCAACCTCTTTTTTTTTTTTTCTGTCAAGGACACAGAGATAGTATGGATATACAGAGGTTTAAAGAAACATCAAACAAAGTAAAAGAACTGTTATGCGTAAGTAGATCTTTATCACACCATAATTAGATGTAATTTCTTTTATAATCTAATAATTGGTTTAATACAGAATTCCAGCTTTTCAATGAAATAGTTTATCAGAGACTGTCATCAATGTGATTACTCAAATATTTGAAAGTATTTCCAGTTTTAAAAAGTAGAAATAATTGAGGACATGAGAAAATGTATGAAAGAGCTTGCGTTTTTATTAACTCAAATAAAAATTACTTAGTGTCTTTCTTTTCAATAATGCTAAAAATGATATATTTCCCACCTGAAAATGAGTGGGGTTTTTTTTCTATGATTTGCTTTCATAAATTATCCATGGTTACTTAGCACTTAAAAGATAATAATGTAGATAAACATTTAACTGTGTCATATAGAAGCTTCATTGTAAAATGATCAAGTAGCAAATACAATGAAAACAAGATTTTTCCTAAAATATGTGTATGTGTGTGTGTACTTGTGCGTAATTATAGGTGCCTCATATTTAGACTTCAGTGTGGAATCAGAAACTCGGTTTAACGTAAACATATCCCTTTAATGTAGGAAATTCAGTGGATCTATCATAAGATCATAAAACAATATTTGGAACAGTATTTTCTCTTCCTCTCCATCCCCCTTTTTGGTTTTGTTGAGACATATAGTCATGTTTCCTAACTTAGGTTGATCTTAACTCCTTAATGCCTCTACCTCCCAAGGACTTGAATTGCAGGCTTGTACCACCACAGCAGTTACTTTGACAACAATGTTTTCTAACCATTTTAATATGGCACACTTCTAAGTACAACAACTCTTTCATTATGTATAATTATTTAGAAGGAAAGTTAGGTGAATAGGTTGAAAGCATTACCCATTAGTTGGCGTGTGTTAATGAATATAGAAAGAATTA
Organism: Typhlomys cinereus; assembly: GCA_023101885.1. Lineage (NCBI taxonomy): Eukaryota > Metazoa > Chordata > Mammalia > Rodentia > Platacanthomyidae > Typhlomys > Typhlomys cinereus. The sequence continues at coordinate 8,744,112 of JALPQD010000044.1, forward strand.
CAAGAAATAGAAATAACAGATTGTCAGAATTAGTTTTATAATTATATATATGAGATACAGTATTTCTGTATTATACTTAGAACTTCAACTGGTTTCAGTAAAGTGGATTTTATAGGTAAATAAAGAACTCTGTGGACCTACATAATTCCTACAAAAGCCACTGTCATCTGGAGTTACTTAAAATTGATGTATTTCCTTATCACATTTTCCTTTCCTGTATGCAAATTACTTTTATATTATCTCACTGCAGTAGCATTATTGTATAGTCATACAGCACTTGATAATACATATAATAGAACATGAAGCTTAGAATAAAAGAACACTTCTTTAATGGGAAATTGACTTCATCTTTTAATAATAAACTTAGAAGAGCAATGTGGCAAAGTTTTTCAAGAGGAAAAGTAATTTCTTGGTAAAAAGAAAGCACAGATTTTTGTGAGTCTATGTTATATTTTCAGTTTTGAGCAATTTACCAAAGGGAAATGATTCAAAGTAGAATAGATTGAGCTTCACCGTATGATAGAAACAGTTGTGAGTTTTCACCTTTTAAAAATTTGATGTGAAATGTGGCCACCCTAGAAAAATACACATAGTGTAAATAAGTTTTGCAGGTACTTTATTTTTTAATTATTTATTAATAATTTTCTATTTCCATCCATACAATAAAGGTTAAATAACTTTGATGCATACTCTAACATGTATCCTTAATGTAAAACATGTAATAAAGAAGTAGCCTATGTTTTTATTGGAGAGTTTCACTGTCAAATTTTTAAAAGTTGCAAAAAGTTATACTTGAATATAAAAGAGCAATAAACTATATAATAGAGATATAATGAATATACATAATTAGTATATATGCAATTTCTTTAAAAAATATTCCAGATAAAATTAGTCATGAACTTCTTGGAGTTGTGCAAATAACTTTAAAAGCCATAAGTTGCATTCTGGAATTTTTGGTTATAGATAGTTCTACACAAATGATACTGCATCTAGTGTATATTAAAAACAAATAAGTAAACAAGAAATAGCTAGATCTGGGCTAATGAGATGGTTTAGTGGGTAAAGGTGCCTGTTCGCAAATTTGGTTGACCTGTGTTTAATCCATGCAACCCACATGGTGGAAGAAGAATTGACTTCCAGAAAGTTGTCCTCTGACCTCCACAGGTGTTGCTATGTCATGATTGCTTGCATTTATTTAAAACATACTGCTTCTAGGAAATGGGTGAGGTTCTGAGAAATATTTTAAAGGTTGTACAGTAGTATTAGAGCCAGTGCAGAAGTACTTTTCCCAAGTTGTTTTAATGTAATTTTTGTGTTTAATCTGGAAAGAATATAGAAAGTAGAAGGAAGTGTTGGGTACTAAAATATTTTTAGTTAGAACACGTGAAACACAAATACTTGACAAAACATCATAGCTAACCTTAAAAGCCTTCAATAAATCAGAATTTAATAGGAAAGTTAAATTTAAAATTGAAGAACAGAATGTATTGTCAGTAAATACAAATTGTCTACCTGGGTACAAAGTTGGAGAAGTCTGCTTATATTATAATGTGACTGACTTCATAAACTTGAATGAAATCGAGAGCTAAGTGTAAAAAAAAACTAATTGAAGGAAAATTTAAGAAAAATATATTTGTTAAGCCAATATAGCTAGCAGGCCTTTCTATTAATATAAGAACACACAGCAAGGGACTATAAAGAAATTTAAGTACCTAATATGTAAATCAGAACAAATTTTAAAGAAAATGTGAAGTTTGATTATAAACATAGCTTTACCATATAAACAGCTCCTATGAATTCATAAAGAAAAAAAGAGGTTCATACTTTCTTCCTTTATAAAGTAATGATTTGGGGTTCCCTTCACAATTTTTCTGTTTTTTTTTTTCCTCAAAATTTTAGGTAAATTATTATTAGTATGAAAAAGATTGATTTAAATAGATGAATGTTTTCAAAGAGCTTTTGAGATTCACATTGGAAACAAAACAGCCAGAATGTCTATACCATTAATTTAATAGAATGCCAAGCTAAATAGTTAGGAATTTTAAACTCAGAACAAGAGCTTAAAATTCATTTATTTAAATTTTTTATGTACAATATATGCAGAATGATATTCCTTCTACAAATACTTTGAAACACGTGAGTCCCGCTGCTGAATATAGTGAGTGTCACAAGACTTCCACTTCTCTTCATTCAGAACAAGGTAACTTTTGACTATGGCTTCTCTTAACAAGCATACTCATTAAACTTTTAAGTATCTTACATACTTGTCAGACACCTTAATAATAAATGGTCTAGGAGTTAGAACATGAAGATTCTTTGTACTACTTAATTGTTATTGTAAACTTGGGAATAGGTCTTGAATCCTTGTTATTAACATTTTTTTCAAATTATTTAATCTGTAAGATAAATACAGAGTTTTTTTTTAAATAACTGATTTTTGCTTTTATAAATTGTACTTAATCATTGTACATGTTGTTGTTTTTTTTTTCCTTTCTAGTTTTAACTTTTAAAACCAGGTAATACATTTGTTGGTTTAAAATTCAAATAACATTTTGAAAAGTGCCCCTCTCACTCCAATACCACATAGTACTACCATCTGCCACCTTGCCAGGCAACCTGTGTGCCACAGGCCACGAGAGCCAACAATAGCCATGAATATAATCCAACATAAAATTAAAACATGAGGTGATTATTTTCGTAAACTTCATTGTGCAAGAAGCTAGAATTTTGTAACTGAAAACTTATCACAATGTCAAAAGATGGAGAGAACTACTAGAGTATGTGCCTTATACAGTCATTTATATCAATATAAATGTTTTTCCTACCTTATTTGCACAAAAGGTACCATCTTATACTTACTGTTTCATATCATTAGTATTTCACTTACCACTGTGTCATGGTGATGTTTCTATATTAGATTTTTTCTTTTTTCTTGGTTTGTTTTTGTTCATTTGTGACAATATTAAATACAGGTTGGCCTCAAACTCAACTATGTAATCAAGGGTGATTTTGAAATCCTGATCCTTATAACTGAATCTCCTTAGTTTTGTGATTACAGATGTATGACATCACACCTGGTTTTCTTCTCCTTTGTAGAAGCCAGATTTCACTGTTACCCATGCTAGTATCAAACTCCTGAATTTGAGTGATTCTCCCCAGTAGCTGGGACTGTGGCTGTATTTGCCTTTGTTTTAGTTTTTAAAATCTAAATTACACTGCCCATAATTGAAAGATTTTCAATTTATATAATTACAAAGGTTCCTTTATAAAAACACTACTACCTTGTCTCCCTCACTGTCAGTTCTTTTATTTAGCTATCCAGTATGGTATACTAAATTCAGCCCACTAAATTAGATTTACTGCAGGAATGCACAGTAGTTTAGCAATCAAAAATATAATTATTACAAATACACGATACCATTAAAGCTTAAAATCATACAGTCAGTCAGGTAGCTGCAGGAAAGACATTTAATAAAATTCAACATCTGTTCGTAATTAAAACTAAGTGATGTAAAAACAGTAAAGACTATCTTTAAAAATTTATTACAAATGTCATATTTCATAGTGATATACTAAAAGCTTAACATGTGAAATAAGACATAGATTCTCGCTGTTTATATTTTATATTCTAGTCATAGTAATATGGCCAGCAAACGAAATGCTAGAAGGATTAGCGAGAAAAAAATTAAGCATCAGATAGCATTTTAAGATGACATGAGTATTGTTCTCAAAGTAACACAAATATTATATCCTCATATTTCAATTCAGGCCACATCTCTTGAGATCCTTAACAAAACAAAGGACTGAACATTTTTCCTACTTCCTATTTCCAGAATGAATATAAACAGGCACACATATATGTATACCTTTATTTTTTTCTGCAGTGTCATTCTATGACAGTTTTGATTAGATCAACACCTTAAATTCTTCAATATTTGACTAAATGTCTGAAAATATTCAGAATATCATTTATTCTGTCACTTCAGAAATTCCTGGAATTTTCTGATATATTAACAAAGTGTCTTTTACTTATACTTGCTTATTCATTGTTTTGTTTGTTAATTTATTTTTGGTTTTGTGAGATAAAGTTTCACTATGTAGTCAGGCTGTCCTCACACTCAAGGCAGTCATATTGATAGGCCTTTCTTGATTGCTGGAATTACAGGTATGTATTACCACACCTTGACCTAATCTTTTTGTCCTTTTCCATCTGGCATAGAACTTTCATTCTAAGATTTGTAAGTAAGTTTAGTTTTAAAGTTCACTTGGAAAAAATATTCATTTGGAATAATAGAAAACAAGTTATAATAACAAAGATGTCATCCTAAATCAATAGTGAAAGAAACATTGTAAAACAGTAAAGAGATTAGAAGCAGATTGATATCTCCCACTAGGAGTTTGTCCAGACACAGTCATAATGCAAAATTAAGCACTAACATAAATAATAGGGGAATCCTCTATGTAGTTCTCTGCAAAACTTCTAAGCACGCAGTGTCAGACACCTGTGGTCTCAGCTTCTTGGGAGTCAGAGGAAATTTAGGACCAGCCTGAACATCACAGAGAAACTACACATCTGAGTAAACCAAAGAATCTAACCATTAAAAAAAAACTAAAAGGATATAGTGTACTATTTAAGAAAAATGGAGTATTGAGAGAGGTACATAAACATATTTCACAGCCAAAAACAACCCCTGGAAGATTACATAAGAAACTAATTATATTATTTAAGTGCCTCCACTTAGGGTGATTTGAGAACTAGGTAAGGGGAGAGACTTTTCATTTATATTCTTTGCTTCTTACTGAGTTTTCATATAATCTAGTGGTTTGCTCAGAATAGATTGAATAATTTTAGAGGTTTAAGGACCTCATGTAGTTTATGTTTAGCTTTATTGAAAAGAATAAATTAACTTAAGATTATACTGGATCTTGAACACTTTGTTAGAGAACACTTTAAAAGTTTTTTAGTTGTTTGATTTTTTTTCTTCCAATTTTCTTTTAGGAGAAAGCTGTAATAGAAGGTCATCTATAGAAGATAGTTCTGAAGTAGATTCCAAAGCAGCTTTGCTATCGGTTTGTACTTTTCAATTAGTAAACAGTAACATTATTAACAATTATTTATTAAAGAGTAGATAAAAGCAGTAATTTTTTGTAGGAAATTATATCAAACCTTCCAGAAAAATTGCCTTAAAAAACAGACATCAGTAAAACGATGGCAATTAGAAGTTTCTTCCTGTAATGAAGAGTCAAAAATCTTTAATGAAGGGCTGGAGAGGTGGCTCAGAGGTTAAGCCTCCGCCTTGCAGGCGGAAGGTCCCGAGTTCGGATCCCAGATCCCACGTATAGACGCCAGGCGGAAGCGGGGGCGGCCTGCGCTTCTGGTCCTGGTAGGGCGGAGCCTGTGAATCCCGGGGCAGAAGGAGATGGAGGAGTCCATGGTGGTTCGTGAATTCGTCCGTGGTTCTACACATACACAGATACACACACACGCGCGCACGCACATACATACGCACATGCACACAGTTGAATAAATAATAATAATAATAAAAAAATTTAAAAAAAATCTTTAATGAAAAAATATGAAGAAAAAATACAAGACCTCCTATTTAAATTAAAACTACTTAGGCTAATTCTTTCCCAGTCAACTTGATTTTTTAAGTTCTCTGTAAGATTGGACTGACAACTAAAACAAGTACTGCAAACAAAAGAGAGAATAAATAGTGCTACTTTATAGGCAAGTATATAAAGTCAGTGCTCAGACAGCGATAGTCAGAAATATAGTACTTTCTTAAATGGGTTGCTTTGTTAAAAGTCGGGTTTCTGGGCCAGCAAGCAGGCTTTTTACACAAAGTCACTTATCATACAAACCTAACATCCTGAGTTCTATCACTGGAACCTATGTGAAGGTGAATAGAGATAACTGATGCCACAATATTGTCCTGTGATCTCCACTGTGTGCATACATGTACATACATGCATATATGCACAATGAATTTTTTAGGTTTAAAATCTTAAAATATCCTGTTATTAAACTCTAACATTTTTAGTACACACTTATATCCTAGCATTATAATCTCAGCATTCTAGTGATTAAAACAGGATTTTAGATTTGAAGTAAGTATAGACTACATCATTCAAAGACCAGCGGAGACTGAGTCCTTGTCTTAGCAAACAAAACAAAACAAAATTTATCATTAAAAATGTAATTGCAATGGGGAAAGGAGTTTATTAATAGAATTTCACAGTAACAATTACTCCTTTCTGGGGGGATCTGTGATGAATATAAATTGTACAATATTACAGCTAATCTTGTTGAAAATGACTTCATAATTCCAGAAACTGATAGAACTCATTTTACATAAAAGGTATTAAATTGACTTCTAATTTAAAATGGAACTCTTGGTTGTAGATCAAAGGTATATTAAAAGTGTTATAAAACAGGGTTGGAGAGATGGCTCAAGAGTTATAATCTTTTGCCTTGAATACAAAAAGACCTGAGTTCAGATTCCAGATCCCATTTAAAAATGCAGGGCAGAAATGGTGGTGGCCTGTAATTTCAGCCCTGGAAGGCAGAGCCTGGGAAACCCCATAGCAAAGCAGTAAGGAGGATGATTCCCACAGGCACACACATCAAATGCCCTCTTGTACTCACACACACATGCAAAACAAAAAGTATTATAAGACTGATTCAAAAAAACTAGCAATTTAATTTTTTTTCTAAAAATCTAGATATAAAACACAAATACTCCATGGTTTTAGTTACACATGTGTGTAATCCTAGTACTTGGGAAGCAGAAACAGGAAGGATCACTAGGTCAAGGCCAGCTTGAATTGTTTAACAAGATCTAGACTAGCCAGCTCTATACAGCAAAACCCTGTCTCAAGAAAATAAACCTAAACAGCCAAAAAAACTCAGTGTAAGTTAGGTCATACATGAAACATATCTGATCAGAGAATTAGTAACTTGAGCCAAGAATGTGTAAGGGATACAGGTGGATTTTTATTAAAAAGATAAAAGAGATGGGAACTATTCTCCATAAGAGTAGTTGAATTTGAAAAGATAACAAGGAATTGTATTTTCCAAATTGACAAAATGTATAAGAATTCAAATTCAGGGCTAGGATGATGGCTCAGGGATTAAAACCTTTGCCTCACAAGCAAAAGGACCTAAGGTCAAATACTCAGATCTTGCATAAAAATGCTGGGCAGATATTATAGAATCATTCAATTAGACCTTAGACAATGGAGCCTAGGAAATCCCAGAACAAATCAATGAGAAGGGAGAGCAGTCTAGGCTGATTTTTGATGTCACTTTTGGGCCTCCACAGGCACACACATTCAAATGTCCTCTTCTACACACAGCTACATAGACATGAAGACACACACAAAGTTGAAATTTAGGAGATGAATCCCAAACAAGAGAAATTCAAAATTAATTCATATCTACAAACATGACTGTAAGCTTGCAAAATAAAATTCATATGATGTGCATGTAACTTCAAGATAGCTCAGCAGGTAAGGCACCTGATCAGAAACCTGGCAACCTTAGTTTGATCCCCGGAAGCCTTACATGATAAAAGAGAACTGACTTTCAAAAAGGCTGTAGTGAAATACACCACCTAATATCTTTAATGATTTTTTAAATAGTTTTTATTTTATTTTTTTTTTTTTTGTTGGTTCTTTGATATTCTTTTGGCAAGAGGCACAATTTACTTTTAGAATCTTAGAAACATATTTCGGGAGAGTAAGAGTCTCATGAGAAGTAAAGAATTTAGAGAACTAGAAAAACTGGAGGATAGGAACCTAGTGGCTCAGTGAATTAAGCCCTTGCCCTGCAAGCACAAAGATCTTTTAGTTCATATTCCTAGTAATTGTGCAAACAAGGGCTGATACCCCACATTTGTAGCCCTAGCACTGGGGAAAAGTACATACCCTGGAGACTTATTTAGATAGTCCAACCAGATGTTGAGCTTCAAGTTCAGAATGACCCTTTCACTAAAAACTAAAGTGGAGTGTAATAAAAGAATGCACCAAATATCTGCCTCTGGCCTCCACACACACAACACATGGATGGGCATACATGCCTACACATCTTCATATATGTACACTGTATTGTAGGAAATAACATTCCTGAATTTGCTAATTCTACTTTATGATGGTTATGTACATTTATTATTTTATTCTATGAATGCTAGGAAATAAAGCCCTTAAAACAGTTAATATCAACTCCAGAAACTGTTTCATCTAGATTTATTTTTGTGTTTGTTTTTAACTAAAGGATTGGTTACAAGATAGACCATCAAATAGAGAAATGTAAGTAAGTCTTTTCCTATTGGCCTGAAAATATCTTACCTAATGAATTATAATTTTTTTCCTTCTCCTTATATTCCCTTATTAATATTTCTTTAGTGATCGTTATTGCATATTGGCCATCTTTATATAGATGAGATTGAGGGATCTTAGCTATAATTATAACTGAATTATAATATATAATTCAGTGTTTTCCCTTTTGCGAATCTGAAATGGATGTGAAAATCCATGTATTACATGGATAAGCAGCTGCTTGAATATCCTATTCCTGAATGACGTTTGCGAGATTTCCTTAATCTTAAATCCTCTTCAGAAGAGACTATGGGTTTTTATAACCAAAACCACAGACAGAGTTTAAGTATAGAAGAGTATATTGATTTTTTTTTATTTTTTTGCTAGGGATTACACATAGCATTATACATGCTGGACAAGTGTTCATTCCTGAGCTATGTCCCCAACCTATTGAAGTAGACCTTAATTTTGGTGTCTAGCAAGGCCACTCAAAACCTGAAATTAGCCTTCTTGAAGTAATGAGAAAAGAGTAATTTAATGTTTCTTAAAATATATATATATATAACTAAGATTAACCTTCAGGGTCATTTGAAGTGTAAGAACTGGAAGAGACAGTGGTAACTCTTCATTTCTTAATGTCCTTTTTGATTCTGATCCTGATCCTGGTCTTTGAACTTGTTTTGTTTTGATTTTTGTTCCACTCCCCTTTTCACTATATCAAGTTTCTAATTTACACTGGAATCTTTGGAATGAAAAGAACTTTAAATTGCTGTTAATATATATCATATATAAGTTCATCGAACATTGAAAAATACTCAACATTAGAAACTGAGTTTTGCAAAATGATGTCTATTTATAGTTCTTTCATTCTTTTCCCATTAGTTCTACTGAAGTAGTTCTAGAATTTAGAAAGTCTTTTTTGTAACATCATTATATGACTGGAATGAATCTCTACAAATACTGAAGTCATGAAATATTTTACTCCATTAGTACTAAAATAATTTTCATGTTATCATAAGCTGAAAAATGCAAGTTGTTAATAAGATAGATACATGTGAATGAATGTATACATGTGTCTGTTGTTAAGGATTATTAAAGGGAAATAGCAAATGCTTATTCTGGTAGTAATAATCTTATATAGTCAGAAGTTAAATGACAACCAAAGCCAAAATTGTTGTACGCCTTACATTTTATTTGTTTGTTTGTTTGTTTATCTACTTATTTATTTATTTGTGTGTGTGTGTGTGTTTTCTTTAGGCCATCTGAAGGAGGAACATTAAATGGTGAGTCTGTAGTAGATTTTATATGGAAGGGAAAAATCATAATTAAAGCAATTGCATTTTGGTAGGAAGACATTTTGTACTTAAGTTTGAGAAAGCCAGCATAGTTGAAAAGCTCTTCTCATATAGTTTTTCTTTAATGTAGATGGTTTGGAGTCTTTTCAAACCAGAATATCCTAATATCCATATTCTTGTTATATTCCCTCCCCTATGTAATGTTTGTGTCTATTTTTGTCCTTTTAACATTTTTTTAATGATTCATCAGTATTGTTGTATAAAGTGTAGCATATACATTATTAGTACTTCTTAGTATTTCATGCTGGAGTATATTGAACTTTTACATTCTGTTTGAGAATTTCAGTTTTCATTCTATTTGATGGGCATTCCAGTGTATGATGATTATGTTTTTTGTTGCAATAAGCATTCTTGTCCATGTTCTTAGGTAAACATAAATTTGCTTTCCATTGGTTATTATGCCTAGGGGTGGAATTGCTAGGTCCTAAGTTGTGCATTTGTTCATAGTCAGTAGTTGCTGCCAAATAGGTTTTCAAAGTAATTATGCCAGTTTGGTTTCCTGCCTGTAATTTTACTTCTATTCTATCTTCTGCCACCAAAATGATTCTTCTAAAAAATTTGATCTTGCCACGCCTCTGCTTTACATTTTTCCCATTGTCATTCAATAAAATCCAGTGTCCTTTCTTTGCATGACATATTAGGCTCTTCACAATTTGATATTGCCTGCTTCTGTAGCTTCACCTCCTACAGGTATGCTTATGCTCTTGCTCATTAATTTGCAATCTTGGTTGCATATTCAAATCACTTCTAAAGAATCGTCTATATAACACCACATACCTATAAAATTTAGATGTTTTGGACTAAATTCTAAGTGGTATGTGTTTCAAAAGTTTCATAGGCTATTCTGATAACGTATGTAATTGGTCCTGTTCCAACTCAACTGCTTGCAGTTCACAAATGTAACTTGCACTTTAGCACTTCAACTGCTTTTGTAATTTATCCCTAAAAATCCATTGCCTTGCCGGTTGCTCTTTTCATTTCTCCCATTCTGAGATAGCTTTTGCCACCATCAACTAAGAAGCATTAAATGCCCTTCCTTTTTATCCTTATGGTATATGCACGTGTGTAGGTGTCTATAGAAACTTACTTTTTTTATACTTATCGCTGTTGATTGTCAGACTATTGACTTTTATCTCTGATGAACAATAAATTTCTTTTCATTTTTATTCTAGAACTTAGCCCATCACAGATTTGATTTGTCCTATCATCTCTTTCTTATTCCTACCTTTAAAAGTGAAATCCTGGACAGAAAAAAAACAAAGAGAGAAATGAGGGGAGGGACTCTTTGGAGGGGTGTTTTTATAATACATAAGTTAATTTTCTCATGGTAAACCAGCTAAAATGGTTATGTCTATAATTCCCAGATCAAAAGACCAGAAACAAGAAAGATTTTTCTTTTTGAATGGCAGGTATGAAGGAATATGATTTCATCATACATTTCTTCCGAGTGTGCACCAAACACACTAACAACTTTATTTACCATAATAAAGTAGTGTGATATGGCACATAACAGACATATATCTTTATTTTTTTTCTTGTCTTTTTGTGATGAGAGACTATATAAAAGAAATTTAAGATCATTATTTGAGAATTAACAAAAATTTATGTTGCACTAGTATTTTTTAACCAAACTTACTAATTTGCCGTTTTAGGTCTTGCTTCTCCATTTAAACCAGTTATGGATACAAATTACTATTATTCAGGTCAGTGATACTGAAAACAAAATTTATTGATATATTTTACCTTTAGCAATTTCATCATTTCTCTCTTATTTTTATGCAGCTGTGGAAAGAAATAACTTGATGAGGTTATCACAGAGCATTCCATTCACACCTGTGCCTCCAAGAGGTAAATCCAGAAAACAGTGAAGAAGTAAATAAGGATCAGTAAACCCATCACTGAATTTTAATTGTAGCATGGAACATGGATCAGGCAAAATGAACATGAGTCATGTTAAGAAATGCCAATCTCATTAAAATTCTTAGTGTATTAGAAGGGTGAGGTATACTTTAAAGAAACCTGTATTTTCTATTACCATGTCCAGGAACAGTGGTTTATTTTAATTCATATGTATTCTTAATCCATTGTCTAGTAACAGAAGCATAGGTAATTACAGTATTGGGTCTATGGAAAAGATTTTTCTAGCTTCCTGATTAATGTTTGGCTCAAGAGTGTTTAGAATTTTAATTGCGTTCTCAAAATTTGTCGTAAAGGGTTGGGGAAATGGCTCAGTTTATAAGTGGAACTGAATTTATTCCTCATAATCCACATAAAAAAGCCAGGCATGGTGGTGTGTGCTTTTAATCCCACTACTGCGGTGGTGGAGACAGGCAAAATTGTCAAGATCCAGGCCAATGCAAGACCCTGTCCCAAACAAGTTGAACAGCTCCTAAAAGGCGCAACATTCACTGTTGTCCTCTGGCCTTCCCTGCAGGCATACGTGTGCACACTTCACTCTAAATTGTTAATAATTTGAGCTGGAGAGATAATCCAGTGGTTAAAACCTTTGCCTTGAAACCTAAGTTCAGATCCTTAGATCCCACATAAAAATGCTTTGATCGTATGGTGGCCACCTGTAATTGTAGCTATGGAAGGTTGAGCCTGGAAATCCTCAGAGCAAGCTGGTTAGTCATACTATCTCTAATGACTTGCTCTCGGATTTAATTAGAGATACAGGCTCACAACAATAACATGGAAGAGCAGTTGAGGATACCTGGATGCCATCTTTAGGCCTCCATAGACACACATATTCAAGTACACTTGTGTACATGCGTCCACCCCCATTAATGCGCCCTATTCACACATACATGAAAGAAAATGAAAAAAATGTTAATAGTTTGAAAAGTGCTTATCTTCAGACATAAACTCAGAGGTATTAAAGAAGCAGGTTTTTAAAGTCAATTTTTTTAAGTTAATTTTTGGTGTAGCATATGGTTTATGGCGTGTGTGTGTGTGTGTGTGTGTGTATGTGTATGCATGCATGCACAGGTGCATGTGCATAAAGGAATATCAAATGTCCTGTTCTGTCTCTCTCACCCTTATTTTCAGGGTCTCTTTTCTCACTGTTAGGCTATTGGCTAACAGGTGTCAAGTGATCCCTTGTGTTCACCATCTCTTCCACTCTCACCCTCCCCCACACACAAATACTCATCACTGGTTACATCATAAAATGACTGGTGACTTTTTACAAGGATTCTGGGGAATTGAACTCCAGTCCTTATGTTTGTGCAGCAAGCACTTTTACCCACTGAGTGAGCCATTTCCCCAGTCCAGAGTAGTGTATTTTTATTTCCTATCATCTATCATTCCATCTAAGCATTTCATAAAATTAAAATTTTCTGTTTTATTTTATTCTATATTTAATCTCAACCATAAATATTTATAAATTTTATTCTAATATGACATAATTTGATCTTAAACTTTATCCTGTCATGTTTCAGGTGAGCCTGTCACAGTGTACCGTCTGGAAGAGAGTTCTCCCAACATACTGAATAACAGCATGTCTTCTTGGTCACAATTTGGCCTCTGTGCTAAAATAGAGTTTTTGAGTAAAGAGGAGATGGGAGGTGGTTTACGAAGAGCAGTCAAAGTACAATGTACCTGGTCAGAACATGATATCCTCAAGTCAGGGCATCTGTATATTATTAAATCTTTTCTTCCTGAGGTGGTTAACACATGGTCAAATATTTATAAAGAAGATACAGTTCTACATCTCTGTCTCAGAGTAAGTTTCAGTGAAACTTATTATAAAATATAATTTGTGGGCTATAATTTGAGCTTCATATTTTTATATCTAGTGTGTGATCAAGGAATTTATTTACCCCCTTCTTTCTGTAGGAAATTCAACAACAGAGAGCAGCACAGAAGCTCACATTTGCCTTCAATCAAATGAAACCCAAGTCTATACCATATGCTCCCAGGTACATTTTGGAATATTTTAGTATTATGTGAATAGCAATCTTTTTTAATACCCATTAGTTAGGTTGAATATTCAATTATTACTAGTGTTTCATATCTGACTCTTAATAGAACTTCTAATAATATCTACAATTGTTTTTCATAAGGTTCCTTGAAGTTTTCCTGCTATATTGCCATTCAGCAGGACAATGGTTTGCTGTAGAAGAGTGCATGACTGGTGAATTTAGAAAATACAACAATAATAATGGTGATGAAATTATTCCAACTAATACTCTGGAAGAGATCATGCTGGCCTTTAGCCACTGGACTTATGAATATACTAGAGGAGAGTTACTTGTACTTGATTTGCAAGGTAAATCTATTAAATCATTACTCAGGTGAAATTGTGCAGTGTGTTCTCACCTGTATTAAGCATGTGCTAACTTAAAATCTTAAGTTGATAGAAGCTGTAAAATAAACCAACCATACTGGTACAGTTATCAAGGCTTCAAGTCATGGGATCTGTGTTTTTGTTTTTGTTTTTTTCATACAGGGTTTTACTATGTTTTCAAAGTTGATCTCATACTTGTGATCCTCCTATGTCAGAGTGCCCTCACACCCACCTTAGTGATTGTTAGGTTATAGATGTTTCTGTGAAGTCTATTACTGTGCTCTTAGATGTGGAACTTTTAGTATTTCACAAGTATAAAGACCATTTTTAACAACCACCAGTAACAATTATGTCTATTAATCTTGTTTTTATCTCTTACTAAACTATCTAAAAATTCAGTAAGTTTAAATAGCACCTACTTCACTAACTTAACAGTTCTTTGATTCAGGAATTTAGATGGATTATAGTAGAATAGCTATTTCTGCTGTCACCTTGGAGTGCTTGAATTGCTGAAGATACTGGATACCTCATCTGGGATCTAATATCTGAAGATTGCATTCACTATTAACCTAAATTCCCTAGTTCTTCAAATGATCTATCTGTATGGCTAACCAGCTTGAGCTTTCTTATTGTATCACATTTTTTAGCTGATCTTGTATAGCAGCTACCTTCACTTAGGGTTTGGCCCAGATCCCTTCAACCACATTTTACCTGTCATTGCAAGTTAAAAGGGCAGCCCAAATTCAGGGTTCTGAAAGTAGATTCTATCATTTGTGGGTAGAATAGCATGTTTATAAGGTAGAAGAAATTGCCATAGCCGTTTTACAAATAAGTGATGACATACATGTAAGGGGTAAAAAGAAAAAAAGAGTGATTGCAAGAAGGGAGTTTGCTAACTGCAAAAGAAAATCAACAAACCGTAATCCAGAACTTCAGAGACTCTATATCAACCACATAGAACTAGGCCAGCCTAATCTCCCCCCATCCTGAAGCTCAGGGACATTTGCGGAAGAAGGGGCGGTAAGATTGTAAGAGCACAAGGATGGGAGGAGCAATTTGCAAGATTCTCCACGCTAGTTAGGGCCAAAGCAATCATAATAGGACTTTGCATGCCCTGCGCAATGTCCAACACACTATTGACCTCACAAAGTCTAGCATCAGCCAGAGGTACCAAGATCCTTGGAGGCAAGGGATTGATAGCTACAGTAGTGTTCCTATGCTTAAGGGGAACACGAGAAAGGGTTCAGGGAAATGCCACTGGGTCCTTGTACGCCATCGGAGAGGAGGACCCAGAGGAGAGTTAGGCATACACAATAAAGGACTCTCTGGGAATTGGGGGGTAGGCACTGGGGGATGGGGAGGAAGGGAAGGGAAGCAGGGGGTTCGGGGGGGGGGGTGGAGAGGGAGGGAGGGAACTGGTCTACCTATTAAGTTTGTATGAGCGGAAATAATAAAAAATGTATTAAAAAAAAAAAAAAGAAGGTTGGGAATTTAGTTCAGTGGTAGAGCGCTTGCTAGACGAGGCCCTGGGTTCGGTCCCCAGCATCGGAAAAAAAAAAAGATAAAATTAAAAAAAAAAAAAAAAAGAAGAGAGTTTGCTTGAAATAATGTTTCTATCCTTAATAGTAGAGTTGAAGGAGAATTAACCTAATAAGATTTCACCACTTCTTGGCTGATACTTTTGTATGATGGGCTCCATTTTTCTTTTTAAAGAACAGTCTTAGTTTTACATGTAACTCAGACCAGATTTTTAAATTGTGTAAGAATTTCTTAGAATCTCTGTCATTCAGAGATTCCTTTCATTAGACAAAAACAAAAGAAAAAATGTGGATGCCTGTAGTCTCAGCATATAGGAAGATAATGAATTGAATCATGAATTTGAAGTCAACATGGCCCACATTAGTAGTGAGACACTTTGAATAACTAAATAAATAGTTGAAAAAGAAACAATATTGATTCAGTTTGAGAATTAGCATCTGTAAATGTAACTTGTTTTTTTTTGTTTTTTTTTTTAGCATTTATATGTTTGTTTGTTAGGAGAGAAAGGTGTTATACCATGGCATGCATGTGGAATTCAGGGGAGAGCTCCACAGATTTCTGTTCTCCTTCCACATGTGTTCCAGGAATCTTAATTTAGATCATCAGGTTTACACCTGGTCTTCTGGCCTTTTAAAAAACATACATACAGTGAAAACTGATGTACGTTACTACTCAGACAATCCAGTTAATTTTTTGAAATACTTAATATTCTTCTATAAACACCATTTATTTTCTATCACATGTATTCGGCAAGTCTTTGACCAACTAGAAGAGGGTTGGTTCTACAGCTAAGCTTCAGGGGTTTACATGCACTGTGGAATGTCAGGTTTATAGGTCAGAAAATTGAGCTTCGGCATAGCCTCGCCTACCTCTTGTCACCTACTGACTTATATGAGACACGTCAGTCATATATGTAACATCTCTAGGAGCAGCCCAATTCTTTTTTTTTTTTTTAAAGCTTAATTTTTTCCCTCAGGCCAGTAAGATGGCTTAGTGGGTAAAGTTGCCTGTTGGCAAATCTGGCAACCTGAGTTCTATCCCTGGAGCCCAGTGCTAAGAAGTAGTAAATAAGTTACAAATATCAAGAGATTAAAACCCACTATAATTTAATATGAATTTAACATTAAAATGTAATGCTGTAATGATGGGTGATGCAATAAAATCTCCCTAGTACATAATACATTATTTTATACACTTTTTTTTTTAAAGGTGTGGGTGAAAATCTGACTGACCCGTCTGTGATAAAAGCAGAAGAAAAGAGGTAATAGTTTTAACAATTTCATTAAGGTTTCAGTTTTATGATCTCAAGTTGCATATTTCCACTTGCATAAACTTCCTTTTTTAAAAATTGCCAATTCCGCAGATCCTCTGATATGGTTTTTGGCCCTGCCAATCTAGGAGAAGATGCAATAAAAAACTTTAGAGCTAAACATCACTGTAATTCCTGCTGTCGAAAACTTAAACTTCCAGGTAAAATTTTACTTGCTTTCTCCCTTTTCCTCTCTCCCTCTCCCTCCTTTCCATCTCCCTCTCTTTCTCCCTCTCCCTCCTTTCCGTCTCCCTCTCGCTCTCCCTCCTTTCCTTCCCTTCCATGTTATCTTAGAACTCAGAGAGTCCCCTGTCTCTGTTTCATGGATACTGGGATTATACACATTTGCTGACCCAAATTAGCTTGTATTCTCTAAAGCATCCTGGCATAGTATTGAATTCAAAGGGTTTGGTTTGGTTTGGTTTGCTCCCATTGGCATTTTGATTTTCTTTGGATTGAAGATTTATTAATTATAATTAGTTAGGGGTGGCAATAGTGTAAAGGTGTTTGCCAGTAAATCTAGGAATCTGAGTTTAATCTCTAGGACCCACATGGTAGAAAGAGAAGACTAACTCTATTTAACAAGTTGTCTTCTTATCTCCACATTTGGCACACATATCCCCATAGCTGCACATACACAAGATAAATGTGAAAAAAAAAAATAGTTAATACAGCTGCAAATTTGTTTGGATTAATGTAGGCTATTTTTCAGAAGTTGATAAAATAAAAATTTATAAGTAAATAAGTCATGTTCTAAATGTCTGTTCTATTTTATATGGATATCGAAATAAAAGGTTTTTACAAGATCATGGTTAGTTTAAATGATAGTTTTGCTATTAGCTGCAATATGTTTTCTAATTCTAAATGCTTCTCTGTAAAACTGTTCCTCTCACTAGTATTTTAACTAGTTGTTGGGACCTGTAGCCTAAAATTGTCCAGTATTCCCTTACCTTTGATAAGCAATTCATCCACTTCTCTCTGCTGTAATTCTAAAATTTTCTAAAAATTCCTTGTTTCTTGCATTTCTATGTTGCTTCTGACAAGCCTTCATAAGGCCATTAGAAGAGTTTAAAAGAATGCAGATTGTGTTTCTCTTATAATACTGCTTAAAACCTTACAGTAAATCTTCATCATAATCTGTGTTCCACATCAGCGCTTCCATCCACTTTTATCATCAGCAGCTGAAATCTCATTTGCTTACCTGATTTCTGTTAATATTGTGTGGAAGTTACCATACATAAGTAAATAACCTTGACTACATTCTAATATAATTGTATACAAAACTTGTAGCAGGCAGAGATTTGGCCCTCAGATGATAGTGTGATAATCCCTGGCTGTTCCTTGACCTCATTTTCCTCTACCTCTCATTCGGTACATATAAGCCACACTTTCCTTGCTATCCTTTAGAGTACACCAAGTCCTGTCAGAAGAGTCTTATATTTAACTTTCCCTTTGCCCAGAACATACTTCCTAGAATCTTTCCAGTTCATTTCTCAATCATCAAATCTTCCTTTGGCCTTTTTGCCAACCCTAGTTGAAAATCACCCTTATCATCTCTGAGCTGGCCATAATCATGTCAGTCACATTCTTCTCTTCAAAGCTCATTACTGTTAATTCGGTCATTTTTCTTGTTCACCTACTGGAATACAAGCTCTACAAAAGCTTGTCTCCTGTGGCCATTGCCGCACTATCATACTCATCATGAGTGCTTGTTGAAAGAATAATTTCAGTTCAGTAAATGAGATTTTTGTGACATTTAAGTATTAACAACTTAAGGAAATAAATCTGTTGTGTTTAGAGGAAAAATGATGCAGAAAGTATTTTTAATTCTCCATTTGTTAAAAAGTGACTTCTTTTTTCATTGGTGCCGGTGAATCTAGATTTGAAGAGGAATGACTATACGCCTGATAAAATCATATTTCCTCAGGATGAGTCATCAGATTTGAATCTTCAGCCTGAAAATTCCACCAAAGAATCAGAGTCAACAAATTCTATTCGTTTGATGCTATAATATTACTGAATCATTGGTTTTGCCTACACCTCACAAAATTGTTACTGTATCACTTTTCCTCCAGAAAGAAATTGGTAATATTGAAGGGTATGTGCCAATTGAATTTATACACATACACATTCAGTACAGTTTGAAAGTCAACATTCATTTCACTTCATTAGTCAGTTAAAAATCTCCTATAGGCTACAGCAGGTAGCAGAGAAGTTTTTTTTAAGCTTATGGGAATTGGTTACTTGTGAAAGATCTCTTCATAACAGAGGCTCTTGCTTGAATTTGCTCTGTGGAGAGTGACAATTCCTCTCGTGATAATGCCATTAACCAAAGTTATTATTTTTTGGCAGCCCTATAACTGGCATTCATCTAGAGAAATGAAGAAATCATGTGGCATTTTGGTTAAATGGCAGAAGTCTTCCTCAGCTTAGTGTGTTCAGTGATAACATTCACAAGGATGTTAAAAATCCTGTACTGAAAACCATTTTATTTTTTCTCACTTCTTTCAGTCCTCCGCTTTTTTCCTATAGTACTGAGGAAAACCCAAGCCTTGTGAAGATCATTTTCCACAAGGGACTTAAGAATCAACTTTATTTAGGCTGTATGTTTAAAGATACAGCCAGGTTTTTTGTTTTATTTTGTTAAATAAAGCCCAAATTGTGCAAAAGGACTTTTTACATTATCTAATCACAATGTTCACTAGATAAAAGCCATGAAGAGAGGGGAAAATCTCACTGTGCAGGGGACATTACCTGTGAAGAAAGTTACTCTTTTTTTCTGCATCTGTAGTAACCTGCAGTTATATATCTCCAAAGATTTTATTGAATACAATATCAAATCAGAATATAAATGTGAGCACTAGCTTATATTTAAATTTTGTAGGAGCATGTGAACATGAATGTTTCTGGTACTTATTTAAGAAATCATTCATTGGATTATCATTATAAATGTTGGGAGATTGAAATGCAATTTTATGCCAATCAAATGTAACTTAATCGCCCCAGATATTTTTGCATATTTAGCAACAAGAGAAGCTTATCATCTGACTAAAGTTATATGCTTTCTCTTTTGTCATTTTGTTTATTTCCTAGGTACTAATTTTAATTTGTATTTGAAAGGGAACAATGTAAAACTTATTTGTATACAGTAGTGTATCTCATAGATACAGACAAGACAAGCAGAGATAAGCTGTTTAGTGTTTTAATATTAATGGGGAAGAAAAATGTATTACAGATATTATGCTATATACATTTTGTATATCAAAAATCTTTAAAAGAAATTAAATAAATTTATTCTTGTTTACAGATGTCTAATGAGTCTGAACTTTTTAGGACTCATGTTGATTATGCTCTGTTAGCATATTTCAGTTGAAAGCAGGTATGTTGTATTCATCCTCTTTCCCAAAATTTTACATTCAGGTCTCTTTTCCTTTTTCCCTAGGAATTTCTATACAATTATGTGGCAAGGGAGTTTTTTTTCTTTCACTATAATTATACCTCAGTATATATTTCTAAAATATTAAGGATAATAATACTAATATTACATCTAGAAATCTAAATTCCCATTAGGTTATTGTTCTCAAATATTTCTTAATAATGTTGGTTCGATTCAGGTAAGGTTGTTGCTATTATTTTATTAATTTTATTAATGAATGTGTGCATGTATGAGCAGGGCACCCAGAAACTGAAAGAGGACATCAGATCTCTTGGAACTGGGGGTATTTGTAGAATCCCTGCTTTTTTGTTGTTGTTGCTGGGGTCTGAATTCTGGTCCTCATAGTTAATCAACAAGCACTCTTTAACTGCCAAACCATCTCTACAACCCTCCAAACTCTCCTTTAATATGTAAGTTCCCTTCCCTTTTTCCACAACTCCAATTTCTTTTTTGAAAAGCCAACTAACTGAAGTTTCTCATGTTTGAGATCTTGCAAATTATTTCTTTATCTTACACATTCCTGTTATTATGTCCAAAAGATTGGTAAGATTCAAGACTAAGTTGATTTTTTCCTTCATGGTGGGTATGCTTTCTTGGAAAACCTGTATCAAATCTGTTGGGGTTACTCTGCACTATTGGTGCCAAAATCATGATAAAACAGCTTGAAAGTTAGCAAGGTATTTTAATTTTTTCTTACAGCAGTCCAGTTACAGTTCCTTGTACAGCTTGGCAGGAGAGCCCATACCAACACTAAAGACCAAAGGAACTAGCCACACCATATTCACATAATAAAGCTGAGACATACTGAGAGGCAACCGTTACTTGCCAAACCAGCTAAGTTATATAGAAGGAATGTCAACTTTCTCAAACAGTTTCTTCCATCTTACCTGTCCAGGTACTAGTGGACCGGCCTTCCTCATCAACTAGACAATCTCCTGCATGTTTCCTCTGGACTACTAATTCTCTACAAATGTGCCCAGAGTTCAAACTCTCAGCCATCAACACCTGAATCTAACTATGACATAGTCTTTGGGATAATCTCCTAGATCTGTTAACTAGGTCACTAGTTCTGGAAACTTGACACTTCCATAGTGCCAAGTTCACTGTAAGAATATATATATATTTTGTAGTACTGAGGTGTTACTTGATTTTTTTTCATTGTATTAAGAATTTACTGGGGAGCTGGAGAGATGCTCGTTAAGATCTTTCCCTCAAAAGCAGAAGGTCTTAGTTTGGATACCAGGTCACACCTAAAAATCCCAGGTGGAAATGACAACATTCTGCACTTATGGCTCTGGTGGGCGAAGCCTGAGAGTGAAACAAAACAGAGGTAGAAGCAATCCAGGATGATTCCCGAAGTTATCCTTGGTCCTCCACAATGACATAAGTGCCCTCTGATACACACTAAATATGTAAGTAAAAGATAATTTCAAAAAATTTACTGGGGAAATATAGTTAAAAAAAATTACTGGGGAGAGGGGAGACAAACATGTCTGCATAAAAGAATTCTTAAAAGAATTTCCCGGTGGACAAAAGTATTAATTGTTGGAACTACTGGCTCTGTGGCATCAGTCAAAGTCACTGCACCAGACTATAAGTGATTGTTCTTGTCTTTACACACACGTTTAAAAAATTCATTGAATTTTAACAACTTTTAAAGAATGAGTTGATTTTTAATTTTTGAAATTTTAGTGTATGTTTTTGATGTATGAAGTAAAGAGAATTCATGAAAGTATGTTTGTCACATCACAAAGTACCATGAGCAGTACATAGAGAAACATCTTTATAATGTGCTTCATAAAAGGACTGATCACTTTATTTTTTCTTGTGTTGCTGGGGATGGAACCCAGTGTTTTACACATGGTAGGTAGGCAAGTCCTCTACCACTATGTGTATCCCTAGTTCTATTGGTTATTTCTCTTTGAAAAAAACGATCAAGAAAGAAATCAGTTATTCAGATTTGAATATTTGACAGGTTAAAAGTGTACCATTGCTAATGTTGGAATTTTTGAAAATATGCCTCCTAACCCCAGACTCATAGTATTTACCCATTTCTTCAATAATGAAATCAGTGGTATTATTAAAAACCACTTGGATGCTGAGGCAAGAGGACTTGGTAAGCTTGAGACTAACCTAGGCCATAGAATAAGTTACCAGGCCAGCCTGAACTACATAAGACCTTTTATAGACAAACATAAGAAAAAAAAAATGATTTGGATAGTGTGTCATTTGGAAGAGCTATGTAGATTTTTCACATGTATAATATAAAAGGAAAGGTTTGTTTACTAGACAATCTCCTGCATGTTGAAATTCTACATTGTAACACATCATTAAGACATTACCACTTCTCAAAATTTGGTTCTTCTCAAAGACTATTCACAATTACCTTTATTTTATTTTATTTTTTTATTCAATTGTGTGTGTATGTGCGTGTGTGTGTGTGTGTGTGTGTGTGTGTGTATAGAACCACGGGCGAATTTGGGATCCACCATGGACCGCCCCACCTCCTCCTTGTTTACTCTGCCCCGGGATTCACAGGCTCCGCCCTACCAGGACAAGAAACACAGGCCGCCCCTGCTTCCGCCCGGCATCTATACGTGGGGGGTCTAGGGTCCGTCGGAACTCAGGACCTTCCGCCTGCAAGGCAGAGGCTTAACCCCTGAGCCACCTCTCCAGCCCCCACAATTACCTTTAAAAACCGTCAGAATGCTCATCTTACAAGATTTCAGCCATCTAGAAGATTTGTTAGACTGATAAACATGTAGTTCAGTAAAATAAGAGAATCCAGAGATACACCTGTATATTAGTCAGTTGGTTTTTGATACAGGTACCAGTGAGAAAAGAATAGTCTTTGTTGTCGTTGAACAATGTTGGAACTGTCCATATGTAAAAGAATGAAGGTAATATATCACATATACCCAAAATGGATCCTAAAAACTAATCTGAGGGCCAAATTTACAAGACTTTGGATGAAAATGCAGGAGTATATCTGTGATCTTGAATTAAAAAATAGATTCAGATGTGACCAACAACAACCCTACAAAAAGATGAAACTTAGTCATAATTAAGAACACTGGTACTTCAAAGTGCACCCTTAATACTCTATGCAATTGGAAAGGATTCAAATTCTTGCAAATAGTCTACCAGGTAAGAGACCTGTATACAAAAGAACTCTTAGGAAATCTTTGGAGATGACTTAAGTGAGTAAAGTGTTTGCTGTCAAACAGGTCTAGCACCCATGACAGGTATAGCAACATGTTTTTAATTCCTATGCTGGGGAGGTGGAAATTTGGATCCCTGGACCTCACCAACTAGCTAACCTAGCCAAATTTGTAAGCTTCAGGCTCAGGTATATACTCTTGTTTAAAAAAGGGGAGGGGAACATGATAGGAAGACCACAGATGTTGACCTCTGGCCTCCACACACATACATGTGCATATAGCCACATGAGCAACATCACCACCACACAAAACCTATGCAGACTTTTATGTTTGCATTAGATGTGTACATATTAATTCGGTGGACTTCAGTAGTAAAAGAATGTATTGATACACCTGGTGGGTCTTCCAGTTCTGTTCTGTCTTTGATTTGTTTGAGACAGTTCTTATGTTGTCCAGGGTCTTGTATAACCCAAGCTAACCTCAAACTCACTATGTACTCAAGGATGATCTTTGTCTTTTCTATTGTGATAAAAGCAACTTAAGGGAGAAATTTATTACAGCTCACAAATACATCATAATGTAGAAGTTCAAATATGCAGAAATTTGAGGTAGCTGGTCATATCCATAGTCTGGAAAATATTTATGAAATTGTGCTGTTGCTCAATTCTGTTTCTCTGCTTATAGCAGCCAGGGAATGGTTCTAACCACGGAGTGTGACTATTCCCTTTTCAACATAATCAAGATAATCATTACCTGTATACCTAGAGGCCTGTTTTCCAGGTAGCTGGATTTTAATGCTAAACCTAACTACCTTGAAGTGATTCTCCTAAGTCTACTTCCGAAGTATTGGGAATTCAGGTATGCACTACCACACCTGGTTTTGTATGATGCCGGATCTTGAACTAATGGCTTTGTGCATACTAGGCAAACTCTCTGCCAACTAAGCCACTTCCCCAGTTTAGTTGCTGCATTTTATAACATCTATAGTGTATGTAGTGAATTGCAAAATAGAGCTGGATATACTTGAACTCTTTTTATTCTGCAATTTGTTCAATAAGTGATTGGTTTGTTGAACAAATATCTCAAACAGTATGTATTCCATGGTGATGTATAGATGTCATGAAGCAGATAGGTACTCAGCACTCAGAAATACAAATATCCCCAGAAGATAGAAGCAAAAAAGTTAGAATTACAAGTAGTGCATAGCCCAAATTGGCCTTGAAATTACAATCCTCCCAAAGGCTTGGATTGCAAACTATACCACCATATTTCAAAAACTGTAGACAGACACTTTTAAATAAAAGTACTTTTAAATATAATCCACTCCTAATCTCTTCGTGGTTTCTGTTAGTATGTTTTCTTCTCTTGAAGGAAAAAATTAGCTGATGCAAACAGTTTAAGCAGAAATTTAGCAAAGCAAAATGACAGTACATTCTGGAAAGAGACTGGAATGGTCTGGCTAAAAAAGGAAGGTATAGCAGCTCACTGGGTTGTGGATTTTTTTTATCAGTATTTATAAAAGGATGACGCATTTATGGGAGAAAAGTGATCTTTTTTGTCTTCTAAAACCATAGTGTACATGGTCTCCCTTTAAAGATATTTCCTTGACTGTCTACAAGAGGGATGTCAAAGCTACAAGACAAATACTGTTATGAAGTTGGGGAAATGCCTGGTGTCCTAGTTTCTTAAGTAGCAGGAAGAACTTAACTGCAGTTCCAGGACTTTTAACACTAAAGGAGCATTCTGACTGTAAAGATATATAACTATCAAGATGCAACTTCAATTTTCCTTAGTTGCTTATTTGAAGAGATGATAAGTAGATTCAGTTATCACGCAAAGTCACTATACACAATCCATAACTTAGAAACCAAATATGTCAAGCTAATATAGTATCCCTCGCTAGTCAAACCATTGATTCAAGTAGATTAAGGAAAATTGATTACATTTTTTTATATTGGAAAAAAATGTAAAGTAGAAAGAGTGAAAATACTGCACAACTTGCAGACAAGAAAGGAATCTAAGTGAAAGAAACATATCATTGAAAGAAGTGAAAAATTAACAGAAAGTCAGACCCTGTCTTTTTAGATGAGTCAGTCTAACCCATGAGGTGAAGCCATGGGCTGGGCAATAGTACCTTGGTGTGAGGAAAGATGAGCAATATGTGTGTGATTTGAGGTGGTGAGGCAGATTGGCAGCAGTTGCTGAAAGTTACATGCAATCAAGTTTATAAAATAAGGAAATAGATGAGGATAAGAAAAGTTAGTGTGTTGTATTTGTATGTTCTATATAAAAGTGGAACAATTCATTGATAGCTTAATAAATTTCCATAAAAAAAAGGAAATTAGTGTGGATGGATTAAAGACAAAATTTTGTACATAGGACAAAGTAGATCCTAATGGGTCTGGAGTTGGAATTATTAGGTGTGAATTTTGATTCTCAAAATATAGGGACATATAAATGCAGTGTGGACATACAAGGCATAGTGCCTAGTTTTTTTGTTTTGATGTTTTTTGAGACAAGATCTCATTATATAGCCCATCCTGACCTAGAGAACTTGCTATATAGACCAGGTTATTTTTGAACTTGCAATGGGTCTTCCTACCTCTGCCACCTTAATGCTGGTATTACAATCATAAGCTGCCATGCCTATTTTTCCCCAGTCCTTTCTTCTGAGACAACCTAGAAACAGAGACAGTAATATGTGGACATTGAGCTCTCAGTTCTTGATTCCTGAATATTCTTCCTTATCAGATGTTGCTGAGGATATTAGAGAAATGAATGACTTTAAGACTGTCATGATTTGAAATGTGTCACCCACAGTCTCATGTGTTTGGGAAGGTGTAACGGTTACTCTTAACTATCAATGTGAGAGAACACCTAACGTCAAATAACTTAAGGAAGAAAAGGAAATTTATTCATTTTAGGATTCCAGAGGGGAGAAACATGACTGGTGGCAGGCTATGTCACTGAAAACATCCAGTAGGCTAGTGGGTGATGACTGAAGGCTGGAGGATTCCAGTCTTATGTTCTGTATTTCCTTTTAATCTGGTCTGCTACTGGAAGGTTCCAGTGAAATCTAGGGAGGTTCCAATTGGATCTAGAACTGGCCTGTATTGTAAATGTATTGATCCAGATAATTTCTTCAGGTGGTCTCAGCTGATCTTAGTTAATGCCAGGCGTGCCACATTGACACCCAGGATTAACCATCACAGAAGGTCATGGCACCTTTGAGAAGTGTAGCCTTGCTGGAGGAAGGTGGTCGCAGGTGGTGGATTTGGGCTGGATTAGTCCCATCCTATCTCCTGGAGAAGTCTGCTTTTGCAGCAGACAGTCTAATAGCTCTCACCCTTCCATATGGATGGATAACCTAGGCCTCCTCCAGCTTCTGTCTCCAACCATGACACATCTGCTATAAGAAGACTGTTTCTCTCCCTCAGGAACAATAAGCTAAATAAATCTCTGTCTTCCTTAATGCTTGACTTTGGGTGTTCTCTCACAGCAACAGGTAAGAGTAACGAGTATAGAAATTAGTACCAAAGAAGTGGGTATTACTGTGTGAGACTAAGAATCTGGTACCAAAAAGTGAAGTTCTTTGTGAACCTCAAAAGAAGTTGGTACCCAGCAATATGGCCAATACTGTGATGTGGCTAGTGTGCCTTTGCAACTGTTTGTTGGGAGAAATATGAACTTTGGGACTTTGCACTGGGAAAGCCTTTGTGTCTTAGAGACAGAGCCAAATAGGCCTTTCTTGTAAAAGTTTAAAAGACAGCTAGACTGTAGGAGGAACGGACAATGATTGTGCCACAGAGGCTTCCATACAGAGAGGCTCCTTGGACTCCTCCCTCCTAAGCATACAAATCTCATGAGACTACAAATCTTGCGAGACTATGCCTTCTCCAGAGCAAAGACAGTTGGTGCTGTTAAACCGCCTGGCTGAGAGGACCAATCCGGACAGGACAACTCAGGGTTGGGTGTATAAGCAGCCTGATATTTAAAATAAATGAGCCACAAGCCTGAGAGTCTGCTTTGCCACTCCCCTGACTCCCAGAGTCTGTGCTGTTGACTCCCAGCTTATCCCCACCCCTATGAGCCCGTTACACTGTTACATTGTTACATCTGTAACAGTTACATTGTTTCACTAGACTATTAAAAAGAGTGGAACCCAGCTTATGATGGTCCAGAGGGGAACTGGATGAGTGGAAAATGGAGCCACTCAATTGCTTGGTGGAGGAAATTTCAAGGCAATGTAGTCTTGACAATGTGACATGGCTACTTTTTAGTGCTTTTTCTTCAGAATTATTAAAAAGAGCAAGAATTCAGAAAGAAGCAAAAACTGTAAGGTCCAATAAAGAAAAAGATAATGGTAGACTTAAAGAACCAGGAAGAAGCAGAGAGCAAAATGTCAGCTGTTAAGATTAGCTCCATTAGTAAATCAAAACCTGCTCTTAATTTGGATACTAGGAGAGGCTGCTCCCTGAGGACAAATTCCTCAGGGAAGCCTCCCACCCTTAAGAGTGCAAATCCTAGGCTGGAGAGGTGTTTTAGGTATTAAGATTCTACCTCGCGAACAGAAGGCCCTGAGTTTGGATCCCAGGTTCCATGTAAAAACACCAAGCAGAAATGGCAGTGGCCTGCACTTCCAGCTGTTCCCTCTGATACACAAACAACACACACACACACTCACTGAATGAATGAAGTTTTTTTTTTTAAAAAAAATGCAAATCCTACTTTTGGGCTTCAGACCTGCACTAGGCTCTTGGCTAGCCTTCCATCATTCCCCCAGGCTCTGGGATAACAGCAGGCTTTGGCAGATTAGATTTCCTCCCTCCTGGGGTTGAGTGACTCCACAAAAACTACAAACCTGGGACCAGTGCACCAACACCTTGCTACTATGGACCCTGAAGCTCCTTCCATCAAACAGAACCCTAAAATAAGCAACTCTTTTTACTTTCCTTCTCGCCTCAAATGACAGTCACTTCAGCTTCAGCACACTCAAGCCTCCAGATACACTCACCCCTTAGGATATTAACCATTCACCCTCTCACACCTGGAAGGAACTAATAATTTCTATAACATGTTAATCTCTAACCCCTGCCAACCCTATTTCATAACAATAAAGCTGATCTAATATTTAACCTAAATTGCACATAACCTGACACCTAATCTCAAGCATCTAAGCAAATATAGACCTAAACTTTGTCACCTCGAGAACCAGAATAGGACTTTCACACTTTTTTTTGTTAGCATAATCACCTTTCCCACAAAATAATAGCAAAGAACCCTAGACTGAGATCTTAAACACCTAGGTAAATGGAAACAATAGCTGTCCAAGTGCAGCAATTCTGTCTGACTCATAACAGTCATAAACACACAAGAAAGATTCTAGAAATCAAAGACAAAATGAACAGGTCACACCATATAAATCCATGACACCACCCCCAAAAAGAACATTGACTCACATACGATGGATCCCTTCCAGAATAACCTATCAGATATTAGTGAAGAATTCAATAACCAAGACAAGGATTTTTCATGCATGATCTTTACCATGATTAATACAATGAAAGAGGAAATCTGAGAGGAGTTAATAGCCGAATAAGCCAATATGAACAGGAGTACAACGAGCACTTAAATGAAATGAAAAAGGCAGTTGAAGAAATAAAACTAAAGCAGTTGAAAAAATTCAGCCTGGTTCTGGCTCCAAAATAAACACATAGAGCAATGGATAGGTGTTAAAGACCCAGATATAAGCCAGCACAATTACAGACATTTGATCTTTAACAAAAGGGCCCAAAAAACTCAATGGAAAAAGAAATGATGCTGGAAAAACTGGATATCCACATGCAGAAGATTAAAACTGGATCCATAGTTGTCACCATGCACAAAAACGAGTTACTATATGTGTGTCCAGGCACTACATGCATGTTAAGGTACAACATGAGTTTCAAGGTATTATACAGATGTCAAGGTACTACATAAGTGTCAAGGTACTACACAAGTGTCCAGGTACTACATGCACATCAAGGTACTACACTAGTGTCAAGGTATTAAACACATCAAGGTATTACACGCTTGTCAAGGTACTACATGAATGTCGAGATACTACACAAATATCAAGGTACTATAAATATGTAAAGGTACTACGCACATGTCAAGGTACTACATGAAAGTCCAGGTACATGTGTGTCAAGGTAGTACATGAATGTCAAGGTATTACATGAATGTCAAGGTACTACATGACTGTCAAGGAACTACATGAGTTTCAAGGTACTACATGTGTGTCAAAGTACTACACATGTCAAGGTACTACATGCATGTCAAAGAACTACATGTTTGTCGAGGTACTGAACACATGTCAAGAGACACAAGTGTCGAAGTACTAAACATGTCAAGGTACTACATTAGTGTTGAGGTGCTACATACATGTGAGGTACTACACAAGTGTCAAGGCACTACATGAGAGTCCAGGTACTACACAAGTGTCAAGGTACTATATGAGTGTCAAAATACTAAACGTGTCAAGATACTACACGAGTTTCAAAGTACTACATGAGTTTCAAGGTACTATACGAGTGTCAAGTACTAAACACATATTAAAATACTGCATGAGTGTCGAGGTACTGCATAAGTGTCAAGATACTACAAGAATATCAAAGTGCTGCATACATGTCACAGTATTACACACATGTTGAGGTACTACATGTTTGACATATTACACAAGTGTTGAGGTACTACATGCGTTTTGAGATACTGTACATGTGTCAAGGTACTACACTCACATCAAGTACTATATGAGTGTTGAAGTACTACATGAGTGTCAAAGTACTATATGAGTGATGAGATTCTACAGGAGTGTCGAGGTACTTAACACATGTCAAGTTACTACACAGGTTGAGGTACTATATGAGTGTTGAGGAACTACTTGAGTGTGTAGAGGTATTACATGTGTGTCAAGGAACTACAAGCATGTCAAAGTACTACACGTGTGTAGAGGTACTACGTGTGTCAAGATACTATTGTGTCAAAGTACTACATACATGTCATGGTACTACATGAGTTTTGAAGTACTGCAAATGTGTCGAGGTATTACTCCCATATCTAGGTATTACACCTATGTTAAGGTAGTTCACCCATGTCAATTTATGCCATGAATGTCAAGGTACTACATGCATGTCAAGGTACTACATGTGTGTCAAGGTACTACACAAATGTCAAGGTACTACATGTGTGTTCAAAGTATTACACATGTATCTAGGTACTATACACATGTCAAGGTACTATATGTGTGCCAAAGTACTACAGGAATGTCAAGGTACTGCAAAAGTGTTGAGGTACTGCACGAGTTTCAAGGTGTTAAATGCATGTCAAGGTACTTACTACATGTGTGTCAAGTACTGCACAAATGTTGAGGAACTACACAAGTGTCAAGAGTGTCAAGGTATTACATGCATGTCAAGGAACTACACAAATGTGAAAGAACTACATGAGTTTCTATGTACCACATGAGTGTCGATGTACTTCACAAGTGTCTTGGTATTACACAAATGTTGAGTTATTATGTACTTGTCAAGATATTACAATTTATAGGTACTACATGTGTGTCAAGGTACTACACATGTATCTAGGTACTACTGCATGTCAAGGTACTACACGTGTTTTGAGGTACTTCATATGTGTAAGGTACTACATGCTTGTCAAGGGGCTACACTCTTGTCAAGGTACTATGTATGCACTTGTCAACATACTACACGAGTTTCAAGGTATTACATGCACATCTAGGTACTACATGCATGTCAAAGTACTGCACTAGTGTCAAGGTACTACATGAGTGTGAAGGTGCTACAGAAGTGTCAAGGTACTAAAAGAGTGTCAGGTACTACACGAGTATCAAAGTACTACATGTGTGTCAATGTACTAAATGAGTGTCTAGGTATAACATGAGTATCGAGGGCTACACAAGTGTCAAGGTAGTACACACTTGACAAGGTACTATATGCATGTTGAGGTACTACTCACATGTCTAGGTGCTACACAAATCTTAAGGTACTACACACCTGTCAAGGAAATACACGACTGTCATGGTACTATATACATGTCAAGGTATTACATGTGTATCGAGGTACTACATGAGTGCCAAGGCACTACACATGTGTCAAGGTACTACATGAGGGTCAATGTACTACACAAGTGCGGAGATACTGCATGCATTTCAAGGTACTACATGTATATCAATGTACAACAGGTGTGTCAAGGCACCACACATGAGTCAAGTTACTACATGAGTGTTGAGGTACTACACACATGTCAAGGTACTACGTGCGTGTCAAGGTACTACATGTATGTCCAGTTATTACATGGCTGTCAAGGTAGTACGTGAATGTGAAGGTACTACATCTGTGTCAAGATACTACACGAGTGTCGAAGTACTACACAAGTGTCATGGTCAATTAAGACCAGATGCACCTGATTAGCACTTCCAATCTGAAGGAGTTAGTTGCTCATGATGCACTTCCAGTGTGCCTCTCCAAGAGATAAGTACACTAGGAAGTTTGGAAGTCATTCTGGAGAAATCAACCTTTGTTTACGAGTTGTCGTGACCTATGTGTAGGCAATCTAGGCCAGTTAATACCAGGTGTGCCAAATTAGCATGTTTGAAATGAAATAGCCAGTTGTTCTTGTGTTACATTCCATGTGTACCTCTGAGATATAAATATACTCAGGAAATTTGGGAGTTGTAACTCTTAATGTTCTGGAGAAATCAACCTTTGTTTAGGGTTGTTGTGACCCAGGTGTAGGCAATCAAGGTCAATTAAGACCAGGTGTACCCCATTAGCACTTTTGAATAGAATGAGCCAGTTGCTCATGTGGTACATCCAGTGCACCCCTCCAATAGATAAGTACACTGGGAAAGTTTGGAAGTCATTACTCTTACATTCTGGAGAAATCAACCTTTGTTTATGAATCATGGCGACCCATATGTAGGCAATCAAGGCCAATAAAATGAGGAGAGCCAGATTAGCAATTTCAAAAGGAGTAGACTGGGTAAGATAGAACCAAAAAACAGCAAGGTTGGGACAAACAGGACCAGACAGTAGTACACAGAACCAGACAAAGCCAGATTGGACCAGACCTGTCAAGACAATATCAGACAGAACCAAACACAGCCAGAAAATACCAGACTTGACCAGGAAGAAACACCCAGCAGAACCAGACAGAACTAGACAAGATGAGATAGGACCAGATAACACAAGACTGGACCAGACAGAACCAGAATGGACAGACACAACAAGACAGAACCATACTGAACAAGACAGACTCAGGGAGAACCATATATAGCTAGACCATACAGAGAAAGACTGCACAAGGCAGAAGCAGACTGAGGGAGACAAACATACGGGACCAGACAGGCCAAGAGAGGATCAGGCAGAACCAGAGAGAATCAGAAAGAAACATACAGGACCCAAATGGATCAGATAGGACCAGACAGATGCAGAATCAGATGGAACTAGACATGACCAGAAAGAACTAGTCAGAACAAGAATGGGTAAGACAGTAACATACAGGACTGGAGAGGTCCAGGGAAAAACAGATATAAAGAGACAGAGACAGATTGGACCAGATAGGACCAAACAGAACCAGACAAAACTAGACAGAGGCAAATAGTACCAAACAGGATCAGATAGAAATAGAAAGAAAGAAAAAGAAACAGACAGGACCAGACAGAATCAGAAAGAACCAGATAGGACCAGAACAGAGCAGACAGGACCAGAAAGGACCAGACAGGCAGAGAGGGGAAGACAGGATCAGATAGGACTAAACAGAAACAGAAAGGACTAAACAGTGTCAGGTAGAACCAGACAGTACCAGACAAAAACAGAGAAGAACAGATATGAACACAGAGAAAAACAGTACTGGACAGAACCAGACAGAGCCAAATAGGACCAAATGGCCAGACAGAAAGAAACATAATTAGACAGGACCAAACAGAACCAGAAGAACTAGACAGCATCATCCAGGACTAAACAGGTTCAGAAACACCTGAGAGGGGCAGACTGGGCTGAATAGGACCAGACAGGACCAGACAGAATCAGACAGGATTAGAAAGAATCAAATAGAACTAGAGAGGTTAAGACAGGACCAGACAGGAAAAGACAGTCTTATACAGCACCAGACAGAACCAAACAGAACCAAACAAAGCCATATAGAACTGAAGAGGTCCAGACTGTACCAGACAGAACCAAATACAACAAGAAAATAACACACAGAACCAAACTGGAATAGACCAGTACAGAAATATACAGGAGCATAAAGAAACTGAATGGACCAGAGAGAACAAGATAGGATGAGAGAGTAACAGATACAACCAGACAGGACCAGTTATGACCAGTCATAGCCTGACCTCTCTAGAGAAGACCCTCAGTACCAGATAGACACAGAAAAGCCCAGAGAGGACCAGACAGGGTCTGATAGTATGAGACAGAATCAGACAGAATGAGACAGGAACAGACAAAACAAGACAGAGTAAAACAGGACCAGAAAGAACCAGATAGAACTATACAGACCCAGAAAGAACCAGGGCAGAACAGAAAGTATGAGAAAGGACCAGCACAACTGTAGATCACCACACAGAACCAAACAGAGACAGACAGGACCAAAGGGAACTAGACAGAACAAGACAGGACAAGACAGGCCCAGAGAGACTCTTACAGAGCCTGACAGTATCAGATAGGACCAGAGAGAGCAAGACAGAATGAGACAGAATCAGACAGAAGCAAGACAAAATCCGAGGGAACCACACCATATGAGACAGGAGAAAAAAGGACTAAACAAATCAGAACATGATAGAACTGTACAGGATCATTCCAAAGCCAAAAGGATCAAAAAGGACAAGACAGGGCCAACATGGCCAGGTAGGACCAAACTGGCCAGAAAGAAGCAGACAGGAGCAGTCAAGTCCAAACAGTACCAGAAATACCAGAAAGATCCAGACAGAGTTAGGCAGAACCATATAGTACCAGACATTACCAGAAAGATCCAGACAGAGCCAGACAGAACCATATAGCTTACCAGACAGAGCCAGATAAGACCAGGTAGGCCTACACTGTGCGAGACAGAACCAAACATAACCAGAAAAATACCAGACCAAAACAAACAGTACTAGACTAAACAAGAAAGAGACAGAACCAGACAGAACCAGAAAAGATGCGATAAGACCAGATAGCACCAGAGCAGACAGAACCAGAGAGGACCAGACAGAAATAGACAGAATGAGATAGAACCAGACAGAGCCAGCCAGAACAAGACTGGACAAGACAGGACCAGACAGACAGAAACAGAAAAGGCCAGGACTAGATATGAAAAGACACAAGAAGACAGGAACAGATATGACCAGATAATGCCAGATCATACCAGACACAACCAGACAGGACCAGACTGGGACAGTCAGAACCGGATAGAACCAGACAGAACTATATAATTAAGAACCAGACAGAACTATATAAATTAAGTTTGCCTCTGGCAGGAGGAATACTTCCTCTGGGAATTGGGTGTGCCTCCTATAGGTTCTTAGATCTCTTTTATTTTTCTCAGAACTGGCTAGGCTATCACCTCCCCCTATAATCCCTTCCCCATACAGTTGATATATGTTAACACATAGACCAAATAACTCTGCTTTAAGGTGTCCATTCCCTCTTAGCAAATAAGTGCCATTCTGGCCTTTAATTTTACCTGGAGATTTCATGTCTAGTCCCACACAACAAGTAGATGTCACTTCTGCCTTTTCTTTGTTAGCCAGAATGTATATATGCTAATTATGGAGAGACTGGAGAGTAATTTGAAGAGTCCAAAACCATAAGTGGGTAAAATTCTCTCAAATATGGCTCTTGCTGAACTAATTCAGAAATTCAATGGATATGAGAATTATGCCATCTGTTAACAAGAATCAGTACACAACTATTTCTCATAAAGTACATAAGTTATTAGAAAGTAGAGAGAAAATGAATCCTAATACAGTTTCTACCATTATGACCAAATATAGGCCAGCTTACATGATAGCAGCTAGAATTTGGTATCCCCCAAAAGGAAAAATTAATGTATGGCATGTGACCCCTCCAACAGATTCATCTTTACCATTTACAGAAATATATAATAGATATGGCACATGTATAGTTAATTATAATGAAAAACATGTTCCTTATTGATCTCAAAATGAGTTCAACCTCTTTGGTGTAACTTAACTAAATCCCAAAAACAGTGACAACAGGGTGGACCTAGATTCTATAGGTATTTGGTGGAGCTTTATAGATTAGATAGATTTGGAGATAATGGGGGAATGATCCTGTTTGTGCTTTTATCCTCAAGCAATGGGTTAGGTTCTTGAAAATTGTTTATCCTAAAGGTGGTTCCTGTTGACTGGGAGCATACTGTCTCTGTTTTTCCTCTGTTTGTGGGTGTAGCAATGCATTCTTTGCACCTTGGATTTTCTAATATAAACCCACGAATGCTTCAATAAACGGGTTCAGATTTATTCAGCCTGGAGCTGTCTGTCTACTCCCCTTCCACTAACTCCTTGTCCACTTAGTGGGGGGGAGGCTGGATTCATGTTGCAGCTGGACTGCAACACAGGAAAAGATGGAACCAGACAGAAGTAGAAAGAAGCAGCTAAGACCAGAAAGGACCAGGCAGAACCAGACAGAGCCAGAAAGGACTAGACAGACACAGAGAGAACCAAATAGGATTAGATGGAACCAGACAAGACCAGACATAGTAAGACAGGACCAAACATAACCAGACTGAAGTATTCAGAGCCAGGCAGAACCAGACCAGACCAAACAGGACCAGAAAGTACCAGAAAGAACTAGAGAGAAACATACAGCACCAGATAGAACCTGACAGAGTCAGATAAGACCAGACAGGTCCAGATTATACCAGAAAGACACAATCACAACCAAAAAATACCAGACTGAACCAAATAGAATTGGATCTGACCAGAAAGAAACAGATAGAACCAGACAGGACAAACTAGAACCAGATAGTCCAGACAGGGCCAGAGAGAACCAGAATGGAGCAGACAGAACCAGACAAAACCTGAAAGGACTATACAGGACTAAACAGAACCAGAAAGAACAAGACAGAACCAGACAGGACAAGATAGACCAATGAGCCACACAGTAGCAGAGAGTGTCAGACATAAACTTGCTGGTCCAGACAGGATGAGAAAGGACCACACAGAACCAGAAAGAAATATACAGGACCACATCAGAACAAACCATACCAGAATGGTCCAGACAATGCCAGAGTGAGACCAACAGGACCAGACTGGTAAGAGATGGGCAGACAGGGCCAAATAGGACCAGGACCAGACAGGACCAGAGAGTATCAGACAGTACCAGACCGTACCAGACAGGACTTGAAAATACCAGATCGAATGAAACAAAAACAGATCCTACCAGAGATAAACAGAAACAGACAGGAAGACATAAGACCATATAGGACCAGACAGGACCAGACAGAACCTGAGCAGATGAGACAGAATAGAACAGAACTAGACCAAGCAAGACAGAACCAGACAGAACCAGACAGAATGAGGTAGAACAATAGCCAACTTTACAGGACCAGAAAGGTCCAGACAGAAATATTCAGAACAAGAAATAACAATACAGGAGCAGAAAAGAGCAGATAGGACCAGAAAGGGCTAGACAAGGCTGAACTAGGCCAGACAGAAACAGACTGGCCAGAGAGGGTTACACAGGGCTGGACAGGATGAGAAAGGGCCTGATAGGGCTAGACAGGAACAGACAGAAACAGACAGGACTACATAGGAACATAGACAGACATAGACAGAGAGGACTTGACAAAACCAGACAGAAGAAACAAACAGAAAAGAATTGAAAGAACCAGACAGAAGCAAATAGGACCAAACAGGACCAGACAGATCCAGACAGAAAGAAACAGACAGGACTAGGTAGAACCAGACAGAAACAGAGAAGACCAAACAGAATGAGAAAGAATCAGACAAGACCAGAAAGAACAAGACATGACTAAAAATAACCAGACAGAAGAATAGAGATCCAGATAGAACCAGACTGGACCAGACAGGACCAGAAAGGACCAGACAGGACATGACAGGACCTGATTGGGCCAAACAGGACCAGAAATGGTCATACAAGGCCATACAGTACTGTCTGGCCAGACACGGGGTCAAAAGGGCAAGAAAGTAACAGAGAGGGCCAGAAAAGACAATATAGGACCAATATGGACCAGACAATACCTGACAGTGACAGAAGTATCCAGACAGAAACAGACAGAACCAGAAAGGATGAGACAAGATGAGACAGAACCAAGCAAACAGAATTAGACAGAAACATATAGCAGCAGACAGAATCAGACAGAGCCAGATAGGACCAGACAGGTTCAGATCATAACAGATAGAACCAAACACAATCAGAATATAGCAGCAGATAGAACCAGACAGAACCAGATAGGATCAGACAGGTCCAGACTGTAACGCCAGAACCAAACACTACCAGAACATGAGATTGAACCAAGTAGAACAAGACCACATCAGAAAGAAACTGACTGAACCAGAAAGAATGAGACAGGATGAGATAAGACCAGACAGGACTAGACAAAACTAGAAAGAACCATGTAGGACAGACCAGAGCAGACAGGACCAGAAAGGGCAACACTGGGCTAGAACAGGCCAGACAGGAACAGACTGGCCATAGAGAGGCAGACAGAGCCTCTCAGGAACAAACAGGGCCACACAGGGCCAGGCAGGAACAGATAAAATCAGACAGAAAGAGACAGTCCCAACCAGGGTCTCACAGGACCAGTCAGGACCAGACCTAACCAGATAGGAACAGATATGAACAGATAGGTAGAGACAAAACCAGACAGAGCCAAAAAGGACTAAACAGGACCAGACAGAATCAGACAGAAAGAAACATAAACAGACTTAATCAGAGAGAATTAAACAGAATAAGCCAGAGCCAGACATGTGCAGACAAGCCAGAGAGAGTCAGACATGACCTCACAAGAAGACCCAGGGCCAGACAGGGCAATACAGGTTTTAGACAAGGACCAGACAGGGTCAGGACCAGAAAGGTCCAGGCCATACCAAAAAAAATCAAACACAATCAGAACACATACAAAAGGAAACAGAACCAGATGTGAACAGAAGGAAACATATAGGACAAGAAAAAAACAGGAAAGAATAGAACAAATCATGACCAGCTATGATCACACAATCTAACCAGACCAAGGACCTGTAAGGACCAGATATGACCAGAAATGACCAGACAGGCCCAGACAGGACCAGACAAGACCAGACAGGGCTAGAAAGGTGTGTACCAGACCAAACTGAACAAGACAGAACCACAAAGTACCAGACAGGACCAGACAGGATCAGATAACACCAGGCAGAATCAGATAGAACCAGACAGATACAGACAGGACTAGACAGGAAAAGATTGGCACAGACAGAAGCAGGCAGGACTAATCAAAAGCAGACAGAACAAGACAGAACCAGACAGTACAATTCAGACCCAGAGAGAACCAGAGTATGAGACAGAACCAGACAGGATGAGACAGAGCAATACAAAACTAGACAGAAATAGACAGGAGCAGAGAGAGCCAGACTGAACCAGATTGGACCAGACAGAACCAGACAAAGCAATGCAAGAATGAATTGTACCAGACAGAATAAGAAAGGGCCTGTACCAGACAGAATGAGAAACGGCCAGACAGAGCCATACTGGGCCATAATGGACAGTACCAAACACAATCGGAAAACCTCACACAAGACTAAGTAAAATCAGAGCTATTAGAAAGACACGATAGGACCAAAAAGAAATAAAATGGGTCAGACAGAACAAGACAGGACCAGATAGAACAAAACATACCTGATATGACCAAACAGACCTGACAGAATCAGACAGAACCTTACAGAATCAAATAGAAGCAAAGAGGATGAGATAGAACTAGATAGAAACAAGGAGAGATAGACAGCACCACACAGAACCAGACAGAACTAAACAGAACTAGACAGAATCAGTAAGGATCAGACAGGTCCAGATAGGTCCAGACAGCCAGACAAGACCAGACAAAGACAGAGAGTGCCAGAATAGACCAGACAGAACCAGACAGAATGACTGAAGATCAGAAAGACCAAGACAGGACCAGTCAGAGTCAGACTGGACCAAACAGAACCAGGTCGGACCAGACAGAACCAGAGAGAACCCAGAAAGATCCAGACAAAACAAAATAGAACCAAACACAATCAGATAAAACAGAAACAGTCAGTCAGGGCCAGTCAGTACCAGACAGGACCAAACAGAACCAGACAGGACTATACAGAGCCATATAGGAATATATAGGAGGAGACAGAATGAGACAGATTCAGATAGGACAAGAGAAGATCAGAGAAGACTAGACAGAAACAGACAGTACTAGACAACACCTGACAGGCACGGACAGGACCAGAAACTGCCAAAAAGGTCCCAACAGAAGACAGAGCCAGACAGGACCAGACAGGACAAGAAAGAGCCAGACAGGATCAGTAGGATCAGTAGACAGGGTCAGACAGAACCATGCAGAGCCACAGGGACAGACAGGAATGGACACAACTGGAAAGGAATGAACAGAACTGGATAGGACTGGACAGGGCCAGATGGGTCCGGACAGGACTGGAGAGAACTGGAAAAATCAAGATAGGACCAGTCAGGACCAGACAGAACCAGGGAAGTCCAGACAAGGTGGGACAGGACCGGACAGGAATGAACAGAGTTATACAGTAACAGAAACTACACAGTAACTACAAGAAAGAGACAGACAGAACCAGATACAACCACTCAGGACCAGACAGGATGAGACAGAGCCAGACAGGACCAGACTGGAAAGGATAGAACCATAAAGGACCAGGCAACACCAGACAGTTCAAGAAAGAACCAATCACAGTGAGACTGAGGCAGAAAGTACCAGACAGTAGTAGGCAGTACCAGAGCAGACCAGATGACCCGAAAAGACCACACAGGACCAGAATGAACAAGCAAGAGCCAAACAGGACCAGGCAGGACCAGACAGGGCAAGACAGGGCCAGGTAAAGGCAGAGAGAGACATACAGGAACAGACACTATGAGAAAGAGACAGTATCAGACATGGCCAGAGAGGATCAGGTAGGACCAGGCAAGACCAGTCAGGATCAGACAGGACAAGACAGAGCCAGACAGTACTGTACCAGACAGGACCAGACATAGCCAGACAGGTCTGGACAGGACCAGACAAGACCCGATAGGACCAGACAGGACTGGACAGGAAGTGACATGACCAGAAAGGACCAGACAAGACTGAACAGAGCTACTAAGACATGGGACAGGATAAGAGAATGCCAGACAGAACCAGACCACAACAGGCAGGATCAGGAAGAGCCAGAAAGTATCATCCAGGACCAGAGAGAACTAGATAGAACCATAGAGGACTGGAAAAGACTGCAAAAGACTGGAGAGGACCTGACAGGCCCAAATAGCACTAGGAAGAGCTAGACAATTTCAGGAAGGACCAAATAGGACCAGACAGAACCGGACACTACTAGATAGTACCAGACAGATCCAGAGAGACCAAAACAGGACTGGACAGTAATGGACAGGAACAGACAGTACTGGACATGACCTCACAGGAAAGGAAAGATCTGGACAGAACTGGAGAAGACTGGACAGTATCAGAGAAGACCAGACAGAAGCAGGCAATGCCAGATAAGAAAGGACAAGATAAGAAAAACAGACAGGATCTGAGAGGACCAGAGAGAACCAGCCAGGACCAGACAGAAACAGATAGGACCTGACAGAGCCAGACACTCCCAGACAGTAACAGACAGAATCTGACATTACCAGAGAGCAATAGACGATTCCAGAAAATAACAGATAGGACCAAGTGGGACCAGAAAGGACCAGGCAGAATAAAATAGAACCAAACAGGACTGGGAAGGACCAGACAAGATTGGACAGTAAAAGATAGGACTGGACAGCACAGGACTGGAATGGGTGTGCGTCAACAGAAACAGACAGAGAGGGACAGAACCAGAATTGTCCCAACAGTGCAGGGCAAGACCAGACAGGACCAGAAAGAGCCAGACATGATCAAATAGGATCAGAAAGGAACAAGCGGAACCAGAAAGAAACAGACAGGACCAGACACAGCTAGCAAATACCAGACAGACTGCAAAAGAACAGAGAAGACCAGAGAAACCAGACAGTAAAAAACAGGACCAGGCAGGGTCACACAGGGTCTGACAGTAACAAACAAGATTGAACAAGACCAGACAGGACAAGACAGAGCTGGACAGGGCCAGAAGAGATGGGAGATGATCAGACAGGATTGAATAGAATCACATAGGGCCAGATAAGACTGGGCAGAAACAGATAGGACCAGAAAGAGACAGAGTCAGAAAGGAACAGGAAATATGAAACTGACAGCACCAGAAAATATGCCAGACAGGGCTGAACAGAAAGAGACATGGTGAGGTTGTAAGACAGGACTAGAAAGAAAAAGGCAGAACCAGATACAACCAGACAGGATGAGCCAGGACCAGAAAAGGGCAGAACAGACCAGATGGAGCCAGTCAGGAAAAGATGACCAGATAGAGCTATACCAGAAAGAATCAGATTGGGCCAGAAAGCTTGAGACAGATGATATGAGACAGAAAATATGAGAAAGACTCAGAAATTACCAACAAGACCAGTTGAGAACAGATAGGACCAGATAGAACAGGAATGGAATAGACAGGACTGGACATGACCAGGATTGGCCAGAAAGGGGACAAGTTTTGACAGGACTGGAAAGAAACAGACAGATTCAGACATGACCAGTAATAGCCAGATAGGCTTTATATGGCCAGACAGAACCCGAGAAGTTTAGACAGAGCTGTAAAGCACCAGAGAGGACCAGATAGATCCAGACAGATCCAGACAGTACAATATAGGGCCAGACAGGACAGTCAAGGTATGAAAAAGAACAAACAGCTGGAAACAGCCTGGCAAGACTAGAAATAGTGAGGCAGGAGCATACAGAACCAGAGAAGATCAGTGTGGACCATACCATCCCAGACAGGACCTGACAAGACAAGAAAGAGCCATACAAGACCAGATAGAGCCAGACAGTTTGAGACAGGATGAGACAGGGCCAGACAGGAGTGGACAGAAAGGGGCAGGATAGGACAAGTCTGGATGCACGAGATCACGGAGTCCAGGCTTGGCAGCCACTGTGGCTGCTCTCCAAAACATGCAAAAGGAATAACACTTCTCTTGGTGGAGGGCCTGCAGTCCTCTCTGCCTCTAGGTGCTTTAGAATGACAGTCAGAACCTGTGGTCTGGTTTGCTCCCGAAAAGGGCCCCCTGTGTACGTGCCAGTGGCTGGATTGGCCAGCTCCCTATATATAAGTCTTTGCTCCTGAATAATAAAGTGGACACCATCTTTCCCCCCGCATGGTGTCTCCGCCTGTCTCTCTGTCCCTTAGTGGCATTGTCGTCCTCACCCCTGTTGTGTCCTGCGGCTAGGCTGCTGCAGCAACCAGCAGAGCTCCTGGTCACTGCTGTTGTCCCTGCCACTGCAACATCTGGACAGGACCACAGATGACTGGAAAGAGCCTGAAAGGACCAGACAGGCCAGATAGAGGCAGACAGTACCAAACAAAACCAGACAGGGCAAGACAGGACCAGATCAAACCAGACAGAATCAGACAGAACCATCCTGAGCCAGAAAGGAACAGATAAAATGAGATAGAGCCAGACAGTACCAGAAAGGATGAGAAAGGACAAGACAGGACCAGACAGAGCCAGATAGAAACAGACAGTACAGAAAAGAGACAGAAAGTACAAGACAGGACAAAACAGGGCCAGACAGGATCAGTCATGAATGGACAGGATGGAACAGGACTGGACAGGACCAGACTAGACTGGACTGGACCAGACAGTACCAGAGAGAACTGGAAAAGAATCCAGGGCTCACAAGACTGGACAATTCCTGACAGAGTTAGACAGCCCAAGAGTAGATGAGAAAGATCCAGAAAAAACTTGAGAGGATGAGACAGAGTCAGACAGTACCAGACAGAACCATATTGGAACAGAAAGTGACAGACTGTCCTAGACAGTTCCGGACAGTTCCAGACAGGACCAGAGAGGACCAGATGATAACATGTTGGGCCTCTTTACCAAGCCTGAGGCCTGCTGGAACTTCCCGAGCCTGGCTAGACTTTCAGGACCTGACTTTAGGTTTCGAATCTCATCTCTTTCTTTTACCTGGAATGATGTCACACCTATTCAATCACCTTCCGGTCACTTATTCACTTTCTATTGGTTACCCCATAATCACACCACCCCTTACCCTTCCCCCCGCTGCACACTCTATATAATTCACACCCCTGTTTAATAAAGTTGAGTTCCTGCTTTGACAGACCTCCCAGCTCCATTGTGTTTGTTGGGCCGTGACACTCATCACCCGCTCAGCCCCACGGGTCGCCCGGCTGGTCCAGTCGTCCCTAGCCGCACTACCTGCAGTGGCCCCAGAGTCCTGCAATAACAGAAAGGACCAGAGCCAGAAAAGAATGAACAGGAACATACAGAGCCTGACGGTACTAGACAGGACCAGGCAGACTGGACATGTCCACACAGGACCACATTGGACCAGACAGACCCAGAGAGTACCAGATGGGACCAGGCAGGACAGGATAGTACGAAGGAGGACCACATAAAACCAGAAAGAACAAGATAGGACCATATAAAATCAGATAGCAGCAGCAGCAAGAGCCAGATAAGACCAGATAGGGACAGAGCTTGACAGTAACAGACATATGAGAAAGAGGATAATTAGTCATTATCAGACTGCTCTGGACATGATGAGACAGTACAGGACAGGCCCGGAGAGGACTGTAAAGAATTGAACAGGGCTAGATAGAACCCAACATGATGGTAAAAAGCTAGATAGGACTGGAATTATCCATTCA
Source organism: Typhlomys cinereus (assembly GCA_023101885.1). Lineage (NCBI taxonomy): Eukaryota > Metazoa > Chordata > Mammalia > Rodentia > Platacanthomyidae > Typhlomys > Typhlomys cinereus. The sequence goes on from JALPQD010000044.1 coordinate 8,788,514, forward strand.
GTTCTGGATAAGACTGGACAGGATTGGACAGAACCAGCCAATACCGGATAGGGCCAGACAGGGATAGACAGGGATGGAGAATACTGGAAAGAGCCAGACAGGACCAGACAGGGACAGACAGAGTCAGACAGTATGAAATGGGACCAGACAGAGCCAGGCAGGATGAGACAGGACCTGACAGGACCAGACAGAATTACATAGAACTTGACAGAATCAGACAGTATCAAACAAGAACAGACAGAACCAGAGAGAACAAAACTACCAGACAGTCACTGAGAAAACCCAAGAGAATGAGACAAGACCAGACAGTGCAAGTCAGGACCAGAAAGAAACAGATTGTGCCAGACAGGAAAGAAAGGACCAATCAGGACCACATAGAATCAGAGAGGAATGGTCAAGATCAGACAGAATCAGACATGACCAGACAGGAACAAACAGTACCAGACATAGCCAGACAGGAACTAACAGGACAAGAACAGTTGGACAGGACTAGATTGTGGCACTATTGATTCAGGGAGGCCCTAGCCTGGGCTCCCAAATGCAGGAGGTCTGGCTACAGATAAGCCTGAAAAGGAACCATACAGGCAGTGGGATGGACAACTAATGGGAAAGAGGAATGAACAACCAATGAGAAATGGCCATCTAACCTGGACACCCAGTAAACAGCTGAATGATTGGTGGCTGCTCCCCCCCTCCCCTGAGTAGAGGGGTGGCCACACCTGATTGGACCCGGATCCTATGTAAGCCCAAACACTTCTTGAGTAAAGCTGAGTCTGTGGCCAACTCGTCGTCTGTGTGCTGCTTTTCGCCTGACTCCTGGGGTCTGGGTGGTGACCCTGTCACAGGCTCGCCCATTTGCCTTGTGCCCACAAGGCCCCGCCATTTCTGCTCTTCCCCTGGCTGGACCAGCGGGGGATTCGGCAACATCTGGCATCCAATGTGGGGTGATGCTGCCTTCCGTGTAGATGAGACACCCATTCTGGTAAGGTTTGGTAAGCGGCCCTTTAGTTTTGTGTTCCTGTGCTTATGGTGCCTGAAGGTGAGCAGGTGGCCCCCTCCTCTTCCCTTTTCCCTGTTTGTCCTTGGGAACATGGACAATTGCTCGCTTGATTTAATGATGATCAAGGAGCCCCTCTTAAGGTTAGGAACCCAGTTGCTCGCTTGATTTGCTGATAATCAAGGAGCCCCAATCATTTATTTGATTTCCCTATGATCAAAGAGCCCCTCTAAATTAAGGCTTTTCTTGGCAAGTTCATATGAGAAATTGGTCCCCTCAGAACTTGAAGCCCAGGTTTGGGGGCTGGAGAGGTGACTCAGGGGTTAAGCCTCTGCCTTGCAGGTGGAAAGTCCCGAGTTCGGATCCTAGACCCCACGTATAGATGCCAGGCAGAAGTGGGGCGGTCTGTGTTTCTGGTCCTGGTAGGGCAGAGCCTGTGAATCCTGGGCAGAGTAAGCAAGGAGGAGGTGGAAGTGGTCCATGGTGGTTCCTGATTTCATCCGTGGTTCTACATACACTCACATACACACACATACACACACACATACATACACTCATGCACACACATACATGCACACACATGCATACACACACAATTGAATAAAAAATAAAAAAAAAGAACTTGAAGCCCAGGTTTGATTATATTGAATCAGCCTGAGCAGGGGCATAGGGCCCGGGGGAGTAACAAACCCCTGAAATCCCTCACTAAGCACAGGATGCTTAGATCTAAAACATCTCTGCGTATGTTCTGCACTAGGTCTCTCCTTGAATGTTGGTTACCTTTAGGAGTTGTTTTCACTTTCACCTTGGTTCTAGTCATTGCTTTTTATTTTCTGTGCTTTTGCCTTGTCCCCTCACCTCCTAGTCATCTCTGCTCCATTAGGGAACCTTTCCTCTCCATAAGAGTAATTTACCACCCCATCAGAAGGCACCTCAGCTGACTGCCCTTAAGGCTCTACTAGACTTATGTAGGAGATGCCGAAGGACTTAGAAGATTTTTGGGAGGAAGCTTTAATCTTAGCTCCTTAGATTTCCCCAGAAAATGTCTGGGGCCCACAGATTTGGATGGGAGCATTCTTCTTGGCCCCTAAGAGGGAAGTCCAGGAAGGCCATATGCTTCTGGTCCCCTTTGTTCCCATCCTTCTAGGCATCATAAGATCCTCCACTGAGGAAGTGATTAGTTGCTACAATGTAACTTGTGGAGAGAACGCAAAATTAGTCCTTTGTTTTTCCTCCAGATCTGGATCCCTCTCCTTCCTGGTTGAGGACTCTGCAGAGGGCTCACAGGTCCATGTGGGGGGCATTTCACTCCCTGCTGACATCCCCTTCCTTCCGCTTCTTCCTATAGCTCTTGACTCCCCCTCTTGCCTGGCTATATGTTCTACTTCAGATGATAACTGGTCTCCTAATAGGTGTCTTAAAATCTGTCCTTGAGACTAGACTCAAGGTTAAGACTGTTGGCCTAGAGGAATTTTAGAATGATGCTATGGTTTTAGCACCTTAGATCTCCCCAGAGAAAATGTGGGGTAAGGATGCTTTTCCTTGCTAGATGTTTTTCATAATTAAGCTAAGCTGCCGGACTTAACTAATATGAGGTCTTATTTTAAATAAGGTTTTCTTAAATGTTAATCTGCCTTTGATAAAAGCTTTTTCAAGGGTAATTTTAAGACGGTTGCTGGTAAATTATACAGTTGCCAGTAAAATGTTGTTCATGTGCTTGTATGTTTATATGTTCTGTGTTTATATGTTGTGTGTCTTGTGTCTGTGGCCACTTCTATTTTTTATTTCTATTGCGCACTAATATAAAAATTTTGGCATGCCATTTTTAAATACATGTATGCATACTTAAAGATAAGAACAAATAATTTTGGTAACATCTAAGGCTTAACTACTTATGTTTTTCTAATAGATTGTAAGTTTTCTTTCATACAAGTTTTCTTACAGGTTTTTTCATATATTCCTGAAATAACAAAGCTTGCTTTCCAGGTCCTCAGATCATCCGTTCAGGCTCAGATCATCCATTCAGGCCTTGGATATTCCTAAGATCACCAAAGGCCCGTTGTAAGCCTGGCTGTCCTCTATGAAAGCTATGACTTCCTAACTTACAATTGTTAGTTTCTGATATATGTCTCCCCAGCTCTTCTGAGTCGTTTCTCCACTTGTCCTGCCTACAACCTTTCTGCCTGCCCCTGCCCTGACAAAACCTCCTTTTCTCTGCCACTGCTTGAGTTCCCCTTTGGGACCATGATTCCTTCTCTGCGATGGTCTCATGACTGGTAGTCAATGATGGGTAAGGCTCCACACGAGGGTGGTGACCAACCTAAGACAGGCACAGTCACTTATATTCCACGCAGTTGAAGAGGCTCGGGGTCACCCCAGCTATCATGGTCCCCACTGAAAAATGTTTATAAATAAAAAGGTGAAAATGTGGCACTATTGATTCAGGGAGGCCCTAGCCTGGGCTCCCAAATGCAGGAGGTCTGGCTGCAGATAAGCCTGAAAAGGAACCATATAGGCAGTGGGATGGACAATTAATAGGCAGAGGGATGAACAACCAATGGGAAGGAGGAATGAACAACCAATGGGAAATGGCCATCTAACCTGGACACCCAGTAAACAGCTGAATGATTGGTGGCTGCTCCCCCCCTCCCCTGAGTAGAGGGGTGGCCATATCTGATTGGACCCCAACCCTATGTAAGCCCAAACACTTCTTGAGTAAAGCTGAGCCTGCGGCCAACTGGTCGTCTGCGTGCTGCTTCTCGCCTAACTCCCAGGGTCTGGGAGGTGCCCCTGTTGCCGGCTCATCCATTCGCCTCATGCATTGACCTTACAAGGTTGGACAAGAGCAGACAGGACTGTACAGATCCAGACAGGATCAGACATGACCAAAAAGAGCCAGAGAGTGCTTATATGGCCAGACAGATCCTGACAAGTCTAGGTAGACTGGACCAGATAGAACCAGAGAAACCACACAGAATGAGACCAAGCCAGACAGTAAGAGACAGTACAGGAATATAGAGGGCAAGAAGGAACCTGACAGGACCAGAAAGGATTGGGCAGGAATGGACAGTGCTGGACAGGGTCAGACAGGACCAGAGAGTATCTGAAAGAGATACATAGGACCAGATAAGGCTGGACAGAGACAGAAAGGGGAAGGCAAGACAAAACAAGATAGAACCAGACACAACCAGTCTAAACCACATAGGATGACAGTGGACAAGATAGTCATGAAGTACCAGATAGAACCAGACAGGACCAGACAGGACTGAATAGAACCAGATAGGAACAGACAGAACCAGACAGATCCAAACAGGATGAGACAGGATCAGACAGGTCAGGACTGGACCAGACAGGAATGAGCAGGACAAATATTGACTGAACAAGGCCAAACTAGACTAGACAGAACTGGACAGGACCAGAAAGAGCCAGACTCACCATATAGAATCAGACAAGACTGAACAGGAACAGACAGGACCTTAAAGTTCTAGAATGGGCAGGAAATGGCCTGACATGTGTGGACAGGGCAAAACAGTATCAGACAGGACAAGACAGGACCATGCAGAAACATATAGGACTGGGAAGGGCCGTACAAGACTGCACAATAAAGAACAGGACCAGAAAAGAATGAACAGAACCATACAGGACCAGATTGTCCCTGACAAAAATGGATAGAGATGGAGAAACCCGGAATTGTCTGAAAAGGGCCAAACAAGACAGGACAGGATAAGAGAAAGACAAATAGGGCTAGACAGGACCACAAAGAGGTAGATAGGACTAGAAAGGACCAGACAGGACCAGACAGAGCCTGAAAGGCCCAGACAAGACCTGACAGAACCAGACAGAGTCTGACAAGACCTGAAAGGAACAGACAGGATTTTACAAGGCCAGACAGGACCGGACAGTTGTGGACAGAACCGGAGAGCACAGTAAAGAGACAGACAGGATGACACAGGACAAGACAAAGACAGATAGTAACAGAGGGGACTAGACAGAGACAGATAGGACCAGACAGATCTAGACAATACCAGACAGATCTAAACAGGACCAGACAAAACCAGAAAAGATTGGACAGAACTATATAGAGCCAGACAAGTCTGGACAGGACTAGAAGACTGAAAAAAGTCAGAAAGGAGAAGACAGGATGTGATAGTTAAGCCTGGATGTCAACTTGACACACCCGGTATTAACTAAGCTGGGCTGAGACCACGTCTGGAAAGGATCAACTGAGACTACTTGAAGGATTATACCCACCCTAGATCCTATCAGGACCTCCAAAGCTCTCAAAGGATCCTCCCAGTACTGCATCATATAAAAAGGAGCCACCAAGGAGAACAGATCCCTTCTTGCAGCTGTGCTAGGAATCCTTCCTCCTTCTGGCTGCTCGGTTCCTTCCACCTTCCAGTAGAGTAAGACTCTAGGAGTTCTCCAGCCTTCAGCCATCACCTACTTGAATACTGAACTGAGCAGCTAGCTGTTGGCAGCCATCGTTGGAACTACCTCGGCTACTCACAGCCTTTGCTGGACTACCTTGGCCATATCTGTAAGCCAATTCAATAAATTTCCTATATATATATTATATATATATATATATGTTCTGTGAATTCTGTGACTCTAGAGAACCCTAACTAATACACAGGATGAACAAAAGAAAGGACCAAACAGAGCCAGGCAGGAATAGAAAGTATGAGACAGATAGACACAGGGCCAAACAGAACCAGTCAAAAACAGACAGGAACAGACAGGACATGACATGATGGCACAAGACCAGAATTGAATGTACAGGGCTGGACAAGACCTGACAGGAAGAGACACAGCAATATAAGATCAGACAGGATGAGAAAGCCAAATAGGACTAGTTAGGGCTAGGCAGAGATAGATAGGACAATACAGGGCCAGACAGAACCTGACAGTGCTAGACAAGACTAGAAAGGAATGGACAGGCCTGGTCAGTAACAGACAGAACCAGACAGGATGAGACAGGAATAGACACAGACAGGAAGAATAGATAGTAGAAAACAGAGACAGACAGTACTAGACAGAACCAGTCAGTATCAGACAGTATCAGATAGGACAAAACAGAACCAGTCAGGACCAGACAGTACCAGACAGGACCAGGCAGGAATGGATAATAAAGGACACGACCATACAGCTACAGAATGATTCAGACAGGTCTTGAAATGTCCAGACAGAGTTGAGCAGAACTAGACAGGACTGAACAGAGCCAGACAGTGCATGGCAGGAACAGAAAGAGCCAGGAGCAGACAGGACCCCACAATACCAGAGTGGATTGTGCAGGAACAAAAATGATCAGATAGGACCCAACAGGAATGGACAGATCTGGACTGGAACAGGATTGTCTAGACATGGCCAGAAAAGGCTGGACAAGATGGGAGAGATACAGAAAGGACCAGACAAGAACAGGAACAGACAGACAGGAACAGACATGACCAGGGCACCAGACAGGAACTGACAGTATGACACAAAAACAGATAGTACAAGACAGGACCAGTCAGGAGCAGACCATATCAGACAGGACCAGTCAGTACCAGACAGGACCAGATATGACTGCAAAGGAATGGACAGGATGGTAGTGATGGAATGTGCTGGACAGGACTGGAAGAGTTGTATAGGACTGGGCAAGCAGACAGAAAGAACAAAAAAGAGGCACAGGGGATCAGACAGGTCAAGACAGGACCAGACAGGATACAAGGGAACAGACAGGACTGGACAATACCATAAAGGGCTTGATAGGACCAGAAAGAGTCAGAAAGACATGGACAGGAGAAAACAGAACCAGACAGGATCAGGTAGGACCAGACAGGATTGGATGGGGGCCAGACAGGCCTGGAGAGGCCAGGAATTAGCCAGACAGGACCAGACAATCCAACACAGGTTCAGACAGAGTCAGATGTGACCAGAAAGAAAGGACCAGAAAGGAACAGACAGGACTAGACATGAAGAGACAGGTGGGATGGTACTGGACAGGACAGATAGGAACAGAGAGAGGCAGAAAGGACCAGACAGAGCCAAATAGAACACGATAGGACCAGACAGGACCAGACAGGACCAGAGAAGACTCTACAGCTTGGGTATGTGCTGTACAGGAACTGACAGAAAGAGCCAGATAAGACTAGTTTGGATCAGAGAGGACAAGGCAGGACTAGACAGTGCCAGACAGGATCAGACAAGAATGGAAAGGACTGGATAACACTGGACAGGATAAGAAAGAGCCTGACAGGAATGGACAGGAGCAGACAGAAACAGACAGGAATTGATAGTATCAGACAGGACAAGGGAGAGCCAGACAAGACCTGACAGGACCAGACAATGCCAGACAGTATCAGCATGAACCACACAGGAATAGACAGGACCAGATGGGATTGGAAAGGGCCAGAAAGGACCAAAAAGAGACAGACAATACTGGACAGGACCAGACGTGGAAAGAAAGTACCAGACAGAACAAAACAGGACCAGACAGGACCAGACACATCCAGAAAGGACTGGACAAACAGACAGACAGACATAAAGGACAAAAAAGAGGCACAGAGAATCAGAAAGGACAAGACAGGACCAGACAGGATACAAGGGAACAGACAAGACTGGACAATGCCATAAAGGGACCAGACAGGACCAGACAAGACTAAATAGGAATAGACAGAGATGCACAATGCCTGACAGTATCAGACAGGTCCAGACAGGACCAGACAGGACCAGACAGGAAAGGACAGGACTGGACAGGATTGGACTGGGCTGGATATAACTGGACAGACCTATAAAGGGCTGGGCAGAAGCAGAGAATACCAGAAAGGCCCAAACAAGAGTAGAGAGGCTGGAAAAGAGCTACACAGAACCAGGCAGAGCCAAACAGGACCAGAAAAGGCCACACAGGATTCAGGATGGAGACAGGACAGGAACAGACAGGAACAGATAGTACTGGATAGAAACAAACAGGACCAGACAGATCCAAACAGGAGCAGAAAGTAAGAAACAGAACTTTCCAGAAATTTCCAGACAGCCTGACAGTACTAGATAGGTCCAGACAGGTCCTGACAGGACCAGACAGGCCTCAACAGTAATGGACAGGATTGGATAGGATTGAACAGTGCTGGACTGGGCAGGAACAGACAGGAACAGATAGTACTGGATAGAAACAAACAGGACCAGACATATCCAAACAGGAGCAGAAAGTAAGAAACAGAACTTTCCAGAAATTTCCAGACAGCCTGACAGTACTAGATAGGTCCAGACAGGTCCTGACAGGACCAGACAGGCCTCAACAGTAATGGACAGGATTGGATAGGATTGAACAGTGCTGGACTGGGCTGGACAGTGCTGGACAGGGCCACACAGGAACAGACAGTACTAAATAGGACCTGTCATAACCAGACAGGACCAGACAGGACCAGATACAAACAGGCTGGACCAGAGACAGAAGAGAACAGATAGGATCAGACAGAGCCAGACAATACCAAACAGGACCACATAGGATCAGACAGGACTAGACATGACGAGAGAGCACTGGATAGAACTAGACAGCATCAGATAGAGTTAGAAAGGAATGGAAAGTATGAGACAAAGTAGGAAATTACCAAATAGGACCATTCAAGACCAGACAGGACCAGACCAAGTTGAACAGGACTGGACATAGACACTCAAAACTTGAAGGATGAGAAACACCCAGGTTCTATGATGTAGGGGCAAGCAGGGCCAGGTAGGATCAGACAGGCTCACAGAGAGCTTGACAGTACTAGATTATTCCATATAGGATCAGACAGGACCAGACACGAAAAGGCTGGACCAGATAGAGCCAAAAAAGACCAGCCAGGACCAGAGCCAGACATTACCAAACAGGACCAGTCAGGACCAGACAGGACCAGATGAGAAAAGACAGGACTGGACATGCCAGGAAGGATGAGAAAGAGCCAGAAAGGATGAGCTAGGGCTAAGTAGAGCCAGATAGGACCTTACAGTACTAGACTAGCTCAGAAAGGACCAGACAGAATTGGAAAGGAATGGACAGGAACTGACAGGGCCAGAAAGGGCCCAACAGGAGTGGAAAGAGCCAAACAGGACTCAACCAGAGCAGACAAACTCAGGCAGGAACAGACACTATGATATAAAGACAGACAGGCCCAGACAAGACCAGACAGGAACAGACAGAGCCAGACAGGACCAGACATACCAGACATAACCAGAAAGGACCAGGAAGGAAAGGACAGAATTGGAAAGGAATGGACAGGAACTGACAGGGCCAGAAAGGGCCCAACAGGAGTGGAAAGAGCCAAACAGGACTCGACCAGAGCAGACAAACTCAGACAGGAACAGACACTATGATATAAAGACAGACAGGCCCAGACAAGACCAGACAGGAACAGACAGAGCCAGACAGGACCAGACTTACCAGACATAACCAGAAAGGACCAGGAAGGATGAGACATGGACAGATAAGTCCAGTTAGGACAAAACAGGATGAGAAAAAAGCAGACAATACTGGACTAGACAGTACCAGACAAAAAAAGACAGGACTGTCAAGGCCAGACAGGACCAGACAGAAACAGACAGTACCACCAGGACTGGACTTGACCAGACAGGATTGGACAGGGCCAGACAACACTGGAAAGCCCTGGATAGGGCTTGACAGTATCAGAGAAGACTGGAAAGAGCCTGAAGGAACCACACAGGATGAGTAAGAGATAGACAGTACCAGACAAGACTAGTCAGAACCAGATAGGACCAGACACACCGAAACAAAACCAGTCAGTAGAAGAGAGGATTGGACAGGACCAAACAAGACCTAACAAGATCAGACAGGACTAGATAAGACTGGACAGGAGTACACTGAACCATTCAGGATGGGAAAGGAAAAGAAAGTGCCAAAAAAGATCAAAGAAGATCAGACAGAACCAGACAGGACTAGACAGTTTCGTACAAGGCAGACAGTACCAGACAGGAGCAGACAGGACCAGAGAGGACTAGAGAGAACAAGGAAGTACCGGATAGGACTAGACAAGAACAGTCAGAACCAGACAGCACCCAATAGGGTGAAACTGAGAGACAGAAGCAGATAAGAACAGACAGGTCTAGACAGGAGTGTAAAAGACCACATAGTACTAGACAGGAGCAGATAAGACCTGATAGTGCCAGACAGGACCTTATAGAATCAGACAGGATTGAACAAGGCCAGAAAGTACAGAAGAGGACCAGAAAGAGACATACAGGAGCAGACAGGACCAGAAAGAATCAGACACATCCAAGCAGATCCATACAGTACCAGACCAGACAAGACAGGACCCGACAAGATTGGACAGGAATGGACAAGACTGAACAGGACCAGGCAGAGCAAGACAGGACTAAAGAGAGCCATATAGTACCAGTAATGACTAGACAGGGTGTGATAATTAATCCTGGGTGTCAACTTGACACATTTGGCATTAACTAAGATCAGCTGAGAATACCTGAAGAGATTATCCAGATCAACACATTTACAATACAAAGACCAGCCCTACATCTGAACAGAATTTCCCTAGATCTTATTGGAAGCAGTCAGTAGTGGATCAGGTAAAAGGAACCACAGAGCAGAAGACTGACAAGAAGACTCTCCAGGAATTTTCCAGCCTTCAGCCACATGGATGGGAGTGACTTAGCATGATAGCTTCAGCCACCAGTCATGTCGTATTTCCCCTCTGGAACCCTAAGCTGAATAAGCCTCCCTTTCTCCCTTAAGTTGTTTGAGTTTGAGTGCTCTCTCATAGCAATAGTTAAGGGTAACCATTCCACAGGGCCAGGAAGGAACAGACAAAAATGGACAGAAATAGACAAGACCAGACAGGATTGGATAGGGCTGGACAGCACCAGGCAGGTCCAGAAAAGACTGGACTGTTCCTGATATTTCCAGACAGCACTGAGTAGTACCAGAAGTCCCAATAAGGACCAGGTAGGGCCGCAGAGGACCATACAGGACCAAGCAGTGCTGAAAGTATCAGATGGGGCCAGAAAGGAAAAGACAGGACTGATCAGGATTGGACAATGCCAGATAGGACCAACCAGAGTGGACAGGGATGGACAGCACTTGAAAAGCCTGGAAATAGCTAAAGAGTACCAGACAAGACCAGACAGCACCAGATAGGACTAGTCAGGACCAGATAGGACAGGCCTGGTCCAGACGGGACCAGACAGGAATGGACTGAACTGGACAGGGACAGATAAGATCAGACAGGACAAGACAGGGCCAGAAAGAGCCAGAATGGACCAGACAGAGCAAGATAGGAATAGGAAGTATGAGACAGAAGGAGATACTATCAAACAGGAGCATTCAGGACCAAGACAGGATGGGAGAGGACTGGACAGGACCGGAATTGAATGAACAAGACTGGACTGGACTGGAAAGAGCCACCCAGGACTGGACAGGAAGAGAGATCCAGAGATCAGAAAGGGAAGGACAGGAGTGGAAAGAGCTGGAGAAGACTGTGGGGGTCAGCTCCTGGCCACCAGGAAGGAGAAAGGTGAGTGCACTGCCTGCCCTTCCACCTCCCAGGTCCTGAGAAACAATCAGGCATGGCAGGGAGTTAAGTCAAAGCATGAACTCACTTTGTTGTACACAGCGCAGCAGTTTATAAAGGCAAAAACTGTGAGGTGCAAAATGGGCAGCCAATCATGATCAACGTTTGGTGGTGAACCCAGTGCCCTGTTCCTGTCTTTTTGCATCCCCAATTTTTACAATAAAATTCCACGGCAGATATTTAACATGTGTGAGCATCCCAGATCATTAGGTGACCCGGTGAGAGGCAGGGTACAGCCCTTCTTCCCTTTACATTTAGGCCAGCAGGCATGTCCTTCAGTTCAGTCCAGTATGTCCCATGAGCCCCTGGCCAAATTGCCTAAGTCAAAAAGAAGGCCAGGGAACCAGGCGGTTGGCAGTTGGGTACTAGTAGTCTGGTTGACGATGTTGCCCGTCTGAGACTTTATAATCATCCAGTGACCTGCTGAGGCTTATGGGCACTGTGTGGTGTTGAGTTTATGAGGATCAGCAGGAACTGTAGTTCCTTTGAAATCTTGACTCTGGTTATTCCTTTTGAAAATTTAAAATATTGATTGTAAATAATGCTAGCCCTAACTGCTGATGTGGGCTTATTCCCCCCTTTTGTTTTTGTAATTGGGCCTTTAAGTACTGGTGGTTTCTTTCAATAATAGCTTGTCCTTGGGGGTTATATGGGATTCCTGTTTTGTAAAGTCTGACTAATAAAACAAGGGCCATTATCTGTCTTATTAATTTGTTTAGGCAACCCTAAGGTGGGAAAGCATTGTAAAAAATGTGATTGTGCATGTTTGGCCTTTTCCCCTGTATGTACAGATGCCCAACATGCTTAAGAGAATGTATCTATGGAAACAAAGACATATTTAAGTTTACCAAACTGTGCATAATGAGGAATATCTGTTTGCCACAGCATCTTAAATTTTAACCCTCAGGGATTAATCCCTGGTCCCTGCAAAGGTGGGACATGGAGAAAGGGTTGACATGATTTGCAGGTTCAAATGATCTTTTTAAAGTCCTTTATAGGAACTTGAGGGAACCTATGTAGTAAGCCCCTCCAATTTAGGTGAGTTAGGCGATGTAAATCAGAGGCTTCCTTGTGGGACTACCAATTCAGGAAGGCCCTAGCCCAGCTCCCAGCTACGGACAAGCCTGGGCATGCAGGTGGAGGGATGAACAACCAATGGGAAGCGGCTGTCTAACCTGCACCTGCAATAGACACCTAGTAAACAGTTAAATGACTGGTGGCTGTCCCCCCCTCCCCTGGAGGAGGAATGGCATCACCTGATTGAACCCAGACCTTATATAAGCCCAAAACACCCTTAATGACTTTGAATCAGCGGCATCTCATCCACTGCTGCTTCTCACCTGATTCCCAGGGTCTGGTGGTGACCCCGTCGCCAGCTCGCCCATTTGCTTCGAGGCCCTCCCCCCCCCCAGGCTAGCCTGGCAGGAGATACAGCAACAATTGGTGCTTCAACATGGGGCCGACTTCGGTGTAGACAAGACACCCACTCCGGTAAATTTGGTGAGTGGCCCTCTGGTTTTGTGTTCCTGTGCTTATCGCACCTGAAGGTGAGCAGGTAGCCACCTCCTCTTCCCCTTTCCCTGTTTGTCCTTAAGAACATAGTCACTCGCTTGATTTGCTAATGATCAAGGAGCCCCACTTTAGGTTAGGAAAACAATCACTCGCTCGATTTGCTGATAAGGAGCCCCAATCGCTCGTTTGATTTCCCCATGATCAAAGAGCCCCTCTAAAACAAGGCTTTCCTCCCGCGAGTTCACATGAGAAATTGGTTCATTGAATCAGCCTGACCCGGAGGTACCATATGCACATACAGCCCGGGGGAGGGTAGTAAGGAACTCCGGAAGTCCCCCACCAAGCATAAGACATTTGGGCACTATACATTCCTTGTCATTTGTGCCTCTTTTGGTCTCATCTCTGTTCTTTAGAAAAATGGGTAACCTCCTTTCACACTGTAAGGAGCCCCAGATATGTGTTTTAAAATCTCTCCCAGAGACTAGAGGCCTGGAGGTTAAGTGTGCTGGCCGAGAGGAATTCTGGAATGAGGCTGCGGTTTTAGCACCTTGGATCCCCCCAGAGAAAATGTGGGAACTGGACTATGGATAAGAATGTTTTCCTTGCTAGATGTTTTTCATAATTAAGCGAAGCTGCTGGACTTAACTAATGTGTGGTCTTGTTTTAAATAAGGTTTTCCTAAATGCTAATCCACCTTTGATAAAACTTTCAAAGGTAATTTTAAGGCAGTTGCTGGTAAATTGTACTGTTACTGGTAAAATGTTGTTCATGTGCTTGTATGTTTGTATGTTCTGTGTTTACATGTGTGTCTAGTGTCTGTGGCCACTTCAACTTTTTTTCATTTCAGTTGTGCACTGATATAAAAATTTTGGCATGCCATTTTTAAATACATGTTTGCATATTTAAAAATAAGAGCAAATAATTTTGGTAACATCTAAGGCCTTAATTAGTTATGTTTTACGTCGATCACAATTGTTTTTCTGATAAATTGTAAGTTTTTCTTTCATGAAAAATTTTCTCACTTGGTTTTGATCTCTAATGGGACTACAAATGAAAATGCCAGTGTTCTTAAAAGTTTTTCCATGTGTTCCCAAGCCACTATGATATTGCTTAATCGAACTTGCTCATTCCTCTGACTTCTTTTATAGAATTTTATCCCATCAAATCTAGCAGCTAGGAAAATATAATTTCATCTAAAAAGTTCATTGGAATTTATTCCTTCTGGTATGTATGAGCTCCCTTTCTTGGGAACAAATCTGCTTTCTAATTACATGCTCCCATGTATACGCCTGCTAAGGTGGAGCAGGACTTCAAGGCTGCACTTTAGTCAGACCCCTCATTCCTTTGAAACAAAGAGGATAAATGCTGAACCCAGCATAATCTTTTCAGGAGATTCTAAGTGCATTTGGATCAACTCAAGTTTATGTTTCCTTTTTCCTTGCAAGATTTTGACCTAAGTTACTTATAGAGTTTCTTTGAGGAGCCATCTGCCTAAAAGGATAGATAAACTACTAGTAGGCACACCCAAAATGACAAACCTGAAATTCCCTTCCTAGTAGGGAAGGAAAGAAAAAAAATGCTTTAAATGTGTCCTGAACACTGCTCTTTCTGACCAGTAAGAGGGAAGTTCAGAATGGCCATATGCCTCCTGCCCACCAATATTAATGGCACCTGGAATGTTTCAAACTATTTTTCCCCATTTTGTATTTGTTTTTTTTTTTTTAACTTTTTTTAAAATTATTATTTCTGCTCATACAAACTTAGTAGGTACACACTGGTTCCCTCCCTCCCTCCTCCTCTCCCCGACCCCCCTGCTCCCCCTCCCCTTACCCCTCCCTCTCCATCCCCCAGTGCCTCCCCCCCAATCCCCGGAGAATCCTTTAATGTGCATGCCAGTCTCTCCTCTGGGTCCTCGTTTCTGATGACGTACAAGGACCCAGTGGCATTTCCCTGAATCCTTTCCTGTGTTCCCCTTAAGCATAGGAACACTATTTTGGCTGTCAATCCCTTGCCTCCAAGGATCTTGGTGCCTTTAGCAAATGCTAGACTATGTGGGGTCAATAGTGTGTTGGATATTGCGCAGGGCATGCAAAGTCCGATTATGATTGCTTCGGCCCTAACTTATGTGGAGTATCTTGCATATCATTGCTCCTCCCATCCTTGTGCTCTTACACTTTTACCGCTCCCTCTTCCACAAATGTCTCTGAGCTTCAGAATGGGGAGAGATTAGGCTGGACTAGTTCTAGGTGGTTGATATAGAGTCTCTGAAGTTCTGGATTATGGTTTGTTGATTTTCTTTTGCAGTTTTGCTGCTCCTGCAATGCCCTTCACTCCATCCTGATGGGCATTTTATGTCACCCCCTGGCCAGAGACAAAAAGCTGTTAAACTAGAGTCTTGTTATACTAGCACATTCAAAAGTAGATGTAATAAAAGTAGGAAACCACAGTGAGGGAGGGGCCAATCACCCATTTGCAGAATGGTTACTTATTATCTGCCAGACTATATGCCCTCCCCTTCTGGTGAGATCATACCCCCTCAGTTGTAAATGATAAGGAACGAAAGTCTGTGAACTTAACCAGATGTCTCATTACTTACTTGCAGTCCTTGATGGAGGCCTATTATCTCTGCTGTTACATGGTCCCCTCTCTCCTTGTTTCTGGTGTGGCCCTCCTATCCCATCCCTCCTGTTCATAGTCCTTGCAAATACTGTAGGTATTACAGAGATTTATCTTCGAGTGTCTCTAGGAGGGCTGGGTGGGTTTGATACTAGGAGCCACCTATTAGGGAGTACATATGGCGCTTAATTTTCTGGGTTTGGGATACTTCACTCAATATAATTGTTTCTAATGACATCCATTTCCCAGCAAATTCCAGTAATTCATCATTTTTGATGGCTGAATAGTACTCCGTTGTGTAGATGTACCACAGTTTCCTTATCCACTATGTCAACTGTTGGACATTTGGGCTGATTCCATGTCTTTGCTATTGTAAACAGTGCTGCTATGAACATGGTCGAGCTTGTGCTATCGAGGTGAACCTCTGCTGTATGGGGGGTTATTCCCAGAAGTGGAATAGCAGGGTCATATGGCATTTCAATCTTTAATTTCTTTAAGAATCTCCAGACGGCTCGTCAGAGTGGTTGTATGAGCCTGCATCCCCACCAGCAATGTAGGAGAGTTCCCCTCTCTCCACATACGCTCTGGCATTTGTTGTTGTTTGTATTGTGGATTTTTGCCATCCTGACCGGGGTGAGATGATATCTCAGGGAAGTTTTGATTTGCATTTCCCTGATGGCTAAGGAAGTGGAGCATTTTTAAAGATATTTGTTAGACATTTTAATTTCATCCCTGGTAAAGTTTCTTTTAAGTTCCAGGGCCCATTTTTTAATTGGGCCATTCTTTTCCTTGGTGTTTAGTTTTCGAAGTTCTTTGTACACTCTGGATAGTAGAGCTCTATCAGATATGTGGTTAGTGAAGATTTTCTCCCATTCTGTGGGTTGCCTTTGAGCTCGTGTTACAATCTCTTTATCTGAACAGAAGCTCTTTAATTTCACAAGATCCCAACTGTTGAGAGTTGGTAGCAGTGACTGTGCCATTGGATGTCTGTTTAGGAAGTGTTGGCCTAGCCCAATCAGCTGGAGTGAGTTCCCTATCCTTTCAACTATGGTTTTTATAGTCTCTGGTCTTATATCAAGGTCCTTGATCCATTTGGAATTAAGGACATATCAAAATTAATGGGACTAAAATTCAAATTATTACTGCTGTGTCCTTCAGCAAACAATTATGGGACAGGATACCTGCCTTCTTTTCACCCGTAAATTTGGTAACTTGGTTAATTTTTGAAGTTGCCCTTTTAGTGCTAATTGTCCTATTTGGATACAAATGGAAACCAGTAAGGACTCAGCCTTTACAACACAAGCCTGCTTTACACAGGTCCTCTGGGCATCCATTCAGGCTCTGGACATTTCAAAGACCAACAAAGGCCAATTGGAAACCTGGCTATCCTCCACTGAAGCTATGCCTTGATAATTTACAATTGTTACGTTTTGATTTATGAAATTCCCTTCCCTACAAGAAAAATGAATGCTGGCTTTTTACTTAGATCTGAGGAGTGGTCCTAAGGAAGACTAATTCAGATTGTTCTGTACAAAAAAATCAGACAGTTCACATGGTTTTGGACAGGTTTTAGAATGAGATCTTGGAGATTTATAATAGGCAGAGGAGAAAGGTCTCCAATATATAGATTACTTACAGTTCTTAGTTTTTATACCTTGCAAGCATGTGTTCTTTACTAAGTCTTGCTTGTACCCACAGTAAAACTGCTAAGACTCTAAGGTCTTTGAAGGTCTTTGACATCCTTGAGGGTCATCCCCCACTGCTGGAAACACCCTGCAGGACCACTCTTTATGAGGAACTGACTTGAATCCTCCCAGAGAAAAGATAGCCAACTTCCCTATGTAGGGATTATGGAGCTCTCTGTATTCAACAACTTGATCTGTGGTTCCACCTGGATCTAAGGGCAACTGGGTTGGGCCCAACTGGTGTTAACCAAAGAGAAAAGAGCCAGTTTCCCTGGGCTTGCTTAGGTGTACAGATATACCTGGCCCTGGCAGCCATCTTTGGCCTTCTAGTGCTATGAGTTCATTTTTAGTTCCATGCCTGTTTCTCATGGATTCCATGAGTGCTTTTTTCTAGCTGCCTGCTTCTCATAAGTTAGTTAATAATTTTTTTGAGGTGGTTCAAAAATTCTTAAAAGACAAATTTTTAAAGATAACTTACAGATATTGGGGACTTTCTTGCAACAGAAGTTAGAAAGTTAAAAACATTAATGGACTAGTAAAGGCTCTACTCAGTATTGGCAACTGGAAAGGTTTTATCTTTTAGAGATTGTTTATCTAAACAGACATACAAGTATTCTCCTATGACCATGTGCTGCATACTTATTCCATATTTAATAATGTCCTGGTTTCTACAAAATTTAAAAAGCTTTTATTTACTTGTGTTATACTTACACTATACATTTGGCTCTAAAAGATTGTAAAGTACTAAAATTAACTGAAATTTTTATAAATCATTTAATATTTTCATTTCAAAATGAGATTTAAGGCTGTTTATCTTAAATCAAAAGTTTTCTTTTATGTTTATAAGTTTCATGTATTTTAAAAATACAAAACTTGTGGTTGCTTAGATACTCGACACAAGTTAGGGCCAAAGCAATTATAATAGGACTCTGCATGATCTGCGCAATGACCAACATATCATTGACCCCTCAAAGTCTAGCATGGATTCAAGGCACTAGGATCCTTAGAAGCAAGGGATTAATAGTCACAATAGTGTTCCTATACTTAAGGGGAACACCGAGTCCTTATACCTCATCAGAGAGGAGGACCCAGAGAAAAGTTTGATATACACATTAAAGGATGCTTCAGAGATGGGGGGGAGGGAGCACTGGGAGAAAGGGAGGGAGGGGGGAAAGGAATGGAAAAAGAGGGGAGGGAGCAGGGAGGTTCAGGGAGGGGTGAAGGGAGGGAGGGGACAGAGGTACCTATTACGTTTGTATGAGCAGAAAAATAAATAAAAAAATTTAAAAATTATATTTCTGTTAAAAAATAAAATAAAATAGCTATATATTTATGTAAAAATGCTTAAATTTGGACCAGAATAGTTATTTTTCAATATATCTCAAAATAAAAGTTTCAAGTTTGACTTAAAAAAAAAAACAAAAAAAATTGTGGTTGCTTAATGCTAAAGTAGCTAAGTAAATTGAGAGCTACAATATCTTAGATTTCAAAGTATACATTTATAAATGATTATATATGTATATTGTCTAAAAAAGTCTTACAAGTAGTTGATACTTTAAAAAAAAACAGTCTTAATGTTACAGAGGAAGAAAACTTCTTTTCAATTGTTTGTAGTGAATAAATTTGTGTTCTTAAGAAAAAACAAATGTGATTAACTGTAGCTTGAGTCCTGTTGTGCACTGGTTAATTATATTGGGGGAAAAAATCTACCATAGATGTTAGTTAATGATACAATTTATTTCTTGCAAGTTTGAAATATATACAATTTTTGTTTTTTGGGTTTATTCTATGATTCATAAATAGCTTTTTTTAGAATTGTTATTGCCACATATAAAATAGTATAGTAGAGACAGGGTCTGGTGGTGACCCTGTCGCTGGCTGGCCCATTTGCCTCGAGGCCTTCTCCCCCAGCCCTCCCCCCCTGGCTGGCCCAGCGGGGGATACAGCAACACTTTCTGAACATTAAGAGCCCACATCTCTTGTGAAGCTAATTCATCAGCATTGCTCTGAGTTAGAAATCCAGACAGGCCAGGACGACTCCTTACATGTTGTAAATATATAGGCTGTTCTCGTCCTTCTAATGTAGATTTTAGTTCCACCATAAGGGGTTATATAGGGTTGTTATCTAATCTTATATGAGCATTTATTATCCCCGGGGGGTAAATTTACAATATATAGACTGTCAGAGAATAAGTTAATAGCCTCTCTGTTTTCCTTTAATGCCATTATAACTGCCAACAGTTCTTTATATTGAGCTGATCCTTGGGCAGGTTGGTATTTTTGTCTGTATGACTGAATCAAATTTTCTTGGGCAAAGGCAGTATAAGTAGATCCAGTTTTTTCCCCATCTGTGAATATATATGGGGTGTCTGGTATACGTAAGTTTCCTCTTTTTAATGCGCTTCTTGCATAAGGGATTGTAATTTAGTTGAATCTCTATGTCTGATGATAATATACACATAAGTTTGACAAAAGGCTGGACTATTTGCCATTCTTTGTAGGAGCACCAACCATTCATATCTTTGATCAGGCCTAGAAACGTTCATAGATGGAACAAAAAAAGCAAACCTTTCACTTTCTGCAGGGTGCAGTGGAATAGAAAAAAAAAAAAAAAAAAACCCAGTCTTTAAGATCAACAACCAGAAGGGTAAAGTCTGAGGGGATGGTTGTCACCACGGGCATTCCTATGAGGGAGGTGCCCACTAGCTTCATTCAGTTTGTTGATCAACCTTAGATCTTGTAACATATGCCATTTCCTAGAGGACTGATACTAAACACTGGTGTATTCCATGCACTCATAGACGGGCGGATATGGCCTTGCTGTAATTGCTGATCCACAATTCCCTTAGGGCCATCAGTTTTTCTTGGGGCAGAGGCCACTGCTCCATCCAAACTAGTTTGCTTGGCTCCCATTCGATCTGGGGGCTGCAAGGGACAGTGACCCTTAGAATTGGGGGTGAACCTGAGGAACTTTTGGAGTTTCTCCCTGATAGTTATGAAAGCTAGAAAACTTGCTTTCAGGTACTGTCTCTATTGGCTCAGGAAATCCAGAGCCTTCCTCATGATCTAAAAGGTTGTCATAGAAAGCCTTGTTATCAGTGGTGAAAACCGCTTTCATCTGTCCCAAGATGTCTTGTCCTAGTAAATTGGCAGTGAGCCCCACAACCACGAGGGGTCGCACTTCTCCTTGGAACCATCAGCATCTTGCCACATCCCCAGAAGGCCATTTCCTTCCTACCCCAAGAGCTTTCAGTCTGGTCTTTAGGCTCCAAGTAGGGGGAATTTCCTCTTTTCTTAGGACCATATGATCAGCCCCAGTGTCTATAAGACAATGGAAGCATTTGCCATTTATGAAAATACTCATTTTGGGACAGAGAGCCTGCACCAGGGCAACAGTCCAATGAGCTTGGGGTTCTCCCTTTTTAGGTTTTCCTAATTCAAGGCTCCCATGGGTTCCCTTTTGTGGGTTCCCATTTAGTCCTCCTTTGGTTGATGAGGCTGGAGGCTGCCCATGAATCAGTTTAAAGGTTTACCCTCTAGATCAAATTTAGATCTACAGTCCTTCTTCCAACAGAAGCCTTTACGACATCATGGACATGGAGTGGGGTGGCCTGTTTCCCCCCACCTCCCTTTGCTCTTCTTTAGTTTTGTAAGGGCAGTCCCTTTTAAAATGTTGGGTCCCAACGTCCTGAGAAGCAGTAATCCAGGTACTCATAGATCTCTCTTTGAGCCCTGCATGTGCTATTTTGTGGTCCTCATTCATCCCTTCCCATACCAGTAATTTAGTAAATTCCTCTCTCAGGGGGCCCAGGGGAAGCTTGTGCTGAAAGCTCTTTTCAACCCAGTCAATAAATTCAAGGAGAGGCTCACCAGGCTTTTGTACAATGCCCACTATAGGTGGTTCAGAAGGACCTTCGTCTGTTTTTTTCCATGCCACCAACCCTATCAAGTGAACCTGATCCTGGTAAGGGGCTCCTATAGCAGCCAGCTGAGTCCCAGTGGAAAATTGGTCTGCTGTCCCTGATAACATCCTGAAGGTAATTGGAACCAGGGGTTGGGTGTTTTGATTGTGTTCACCCTAGACTCTGCATTCCTCTCTAAATAGCACTGTCCATTTAATGAATGTGGGGCTGGGAAGCACTGCTTTGGCCATAGCTGTCCAATCTTTAGCAGTGCAGGGTTGGTGAGCTAAATCTTGAAGAAGGGTCTCAACCCAAGGGAAATTCAGGCCATTCTCTAGAACTGCCCTCTTTAATTCCTTTAAATCTTTAGCCTCCCAGGGATACCATACTGTGGGGCGATTACCCCTAGGATTGAGGTTGACAGGATAGGCTTGCACCTGATGTCTCAGCATATGTGGGCTCCAGCTCTGGATTCCCTGCTCTAGCCTGATGGGGGCCAACACACCCATACATGGATTTGGGAGAGGGCTTTGTGAGATGGGCATACGGGGGAGGGGGCCTCATCTAAATTACCCCATCCCCTTCTCCCTTGAACAGCATTATGTCCGGATAAAGGGGGCTGGGTGCAGCCACCTCAGTATCCCTATCTTTCCCTAGTGCTTCAGGCGACATTACAACTTCACTTTCACTTTCAACACGGTGTGTCTGGGCTCTCTCCTCACCGAATTTCTCCCAGTCTGCCTTATCCTCCTCTAGTTTGGGGAATATAAGTCTCTTCTTTTCTTTTTCTCCCTGGTTTTTTCTCTGATTTCCATCAACTATTATTTTTGGAGGGAGCTGAAGGGCATCTGAGTGAAAGGACACCTTGAGAGCAGAGATTGTGAGATAGAACCCTAAAGGTGGTTGCACGTTAAAATAGAGTTCCCTCTTTCTTGCTAAATTTTCTACTCTGACCCATGTGGTTCAGGAAAAGAGATTGGAAGACAGGACCCAAGGGGCCAAATCAAGGACTGTTTGCCAGACCTTATCAGTGCTAGAGTCTGAAACTCTAAACCATGGCTTTCAACATGAGTCTCAATGCTTCAAGCACTGGGTCAGATGTGCTCATTGCATTACCCATACTGAGGGTTTCACTCACCTCAATAGACTGTTTGGCTCCAACCATTCTGGAAGATGTCCTTTCGTGGGGCACCAGATGTGCAGGAGTCAGCTCCTGGCTGCGGGGAAGGAGAGAGGTGAGTGCGCTGCCTGCCCCTCCACCTCCCAGGTCCCAGGAGACAGTCAGGCATGGCAGGGAGTTAAGTCAAAGCATGAACTCACTTTATTGTATGCAGCACAGCAGTTTATAAAGGCAAAAACTGTGAGGTGCAAAACAGGCAGCCAATCATATTAAAGGCTAGTGCAGCATGCAGGCTTCACGGGCTAGGGTCAGCATTACAGAACTCTTATGAACCAATCAGGGTTCCCTGTAATGCAAACAGGGTTATACCCTGCACACTAGCTCCCGGTGCCATCTTAGGCCTCATGTGCTCGACTATGCCTTGTTCCTCCCAGCACCATCTTGCCTGAGCCAGACAAGACTGGACAGGACTAGGCAGGAGAATGCAGAATCAGACAGGACCAGACAGGACCAGAAAGGAATAAATAGAGGCAGACAGGAGCAGACTATATGAGACAGATACAGGCTGTGCCAGATAGGAGCAGTCAGGACCACACAGTACCAGATAGGGCCAGACAGAGCCAGAGAGTACTAAATTTAACCAGACAAGAGCCAGGAATGACTGGACAGATTCAAACAAGACTGACAGGACTGGACATTATTGGACAGGGCCAGACTGCACTAGACAAGGCCATAAAGGGTTGTACAGCACTGGAGAAGATTGGAAAAAGTTTGACAGGCCATACAGGATGAGACAAATGCAGACAGTACTAGACAAAAATGGACAGGATCAGAGTACTAGACAGGACTGGACAGCTGCAGATAGGACCAGACAGTAGAATACAAGACAGGATTAGACAGATCCAAACAAGACCAGACAGGGCAGCACAGAACCAGATATGAAGAGACAGGATGAGAATTGACCAGATAGTACTAGACAAGACCAGACAGTACCAAACAAGACTAATAAGGACTAGACAGGACAGGCCTGGTCCAGAAAGGACCAAATAGGGCAAGCTGGATGAGACAGGATAGAACAGGAATAGACAGGACTACAGAACTAGACAGAGCCAGATAGGATGGGACAGGAAAAGAAAAAAACAGACAGGATCAAAGAAGACCAGAGAGTACCAGACAATATTAGACAGAGCTAGAGAGTAACATACAAGACCAGGCAGAACCAGACAGGACCATATAGTACTAAACAGAACCAAGCAGGATGGAAAAAACTTGACAGTAAAGTACATGAACATACAGGATTAAACAGGACCAGGTAGGACCGCACAAGATTGGACAGAACTGGACAAGACCAAACAGGCCCCAAAAGAAATGGACAGAGCCATACAGGACAGGAATTATCTGTACAGGGATGGAGACCAGACAGAATGGGAGACAGACATATAACACTGGACATGATGAGAAAGATCCAGACAAGACCAGAAAAGACCAGATAGAACTAGGCAGAGTCAAAAAGGTTCAAACAGGACTAGACAGAAACAGACAGGACCACACAGGACCAGAGAGAACCAGACATGATCAGGAAAAGCCAGACAT
Source organism: Typhlomys cinereus (assembly GCA_023101885.1). Lineage (NCBI taxonomy): Eukaryota > Metazoa > Chordata > Mammalia > Rodentia > Platacanthomyidae > Typhlomys > Typhlomys cinereus. The sequence continues at coordinate 8,812,498 of JALPQD010000044.1, forward strand.
GACCAGAAAAAAACAGACAGTAGCAGACAGAACTGTAGAGGGCCAGACAGGATCTGACAGGAAGATACAGGATTGGAAAAGGCAAGACAGGACTAGACAGCACCAGAGAGGGAAGGACAGGACCAGAGAGGACTGAAAAGAGGCAGACAGGCCCAGACAGGCCCAGACAGAGGCAGACAATACAGACAGGACAATGCAGAGCCAGAAAGGACCAGAAAGTACTAGACAGGACCAGATAGGACTGGACAGGACTGAACAGCACCTGAAAGAACTGGACAGAGTCAGAAAGGACTGGACATAACAAAGAGGATCAGAAAGGGCCAGATAGGACCAGACAAAGCAAGAAAGGAACAGGAAGTATTAAAGAGAGGGTGACATTATCAAAAAGGACTAGTTAGGACCAGATGAGACCCGATAGGACAGGACCAGACCAGACTTGACCAAATAGAGCCTGTAAGACTGGACAGAACTGGACAGAGCCACACAGGACTGGACAGGATGAGAAAGAAAAAGGCAGATCAGGATAGGTCTAAGAAGGGCTAGGCAAGACCAGAGACTGACCATACTTGACAGGTCCAGACATGACCATACAGGACCAGAAAGGAAAGAACAAGATTGACAGGGTGAGAAAGGGCAGCACAGGACCATAAAGAGCCAGAAAGGACAAGGCAGGAAAAGACAGAGCCAGAAAGGAACAGACAGTAAGAGAGAGAACGGGAAAAGACAAGGAAGGGCTAGACAGGATCAGACAGGACTGGCCAGCAATGGACATGACCAGACACTGTTGAAAAGGGCCAGACAGGACCTGATATAGCTGAACAGGGACAGAGAGGATGGGAAAAGACTAGAGAGAGTTTGACAGCATTTGACAGGGCTAAAAAGAGCCAGACAGAACCAGACAGGAATTGATAGGGACAGATAAAACAAGGCAGAGCCAGGCATAAACAGTTGGGACCAGGCAGTGCCAGACAGTGTCAGACATGGCAGACAAAAATGGGAAAAACCTTATAAGATTAGATAGGGCCAAATAGCATTAGGCAAACTGGACAGGGCAGGAAAGGACTAGAGAGTACTGGAAAGAGCCAGACAGTACTGGACAGAACCAGTCAGGACCAGACAGGAAAGGCTTGTGCCAGGCAGGACCCAACAGGACTAAACAGAACCAGATAGAGCCAGATGGTACCAGACAGGAAAAATATAGACAGACAGGATCAGAGAAGGATAGATGGAACTAGATAGGAGCATACAGGATCTAACAGTGCCAGACAGTACCATACAGTGCCAGACAGGAGCAGATAGGCACATATAGGACTGTAGAGAACCAGAGAAGACTATGTAGGACTGGACAGGACCAGAAAGCACCAGCTAGGATAGACAGTGTGATACAGGACCATATATGGTTGGCCTGGGATAGACATTATTGGAGAGGACTGGAAAGTGCCAGACAGGACCAGAGAGGACCAAACAGGACCAGAAAAGACTAGAAAGACAAGACAGGACAAGGCCATACAGAAAGAACAAACAGGACTGAGAAGGACTGAACAAGACTGGATAGTAAAGGACAGTAATGAACAGAACCATAAAGGACAAGAGAAGAACAGACAGGACTGTAAAAGACCAGATAACCCAGACCCGGAATTGTCTAGACACTGCCAGGGAAAATTGGACAGGATGGGAGAGAGACACAGTACTGGACAGGACCAGAAGAGCCATAAAGGAGCAGATAGGACCAGTCTGGACCAGGCAGAGCTAGAAAGAATCAGAAGGACCAAACACAGCCATACAGTACCAGACAGGAACAGAAATGAATGAACTGTACTAGATAGGACACAACAAGCCCAGATAGGACTGGTCAGGACCAGAGAGGACTAGAAAGAGCCAGATAGGAACAGACAGTACCAGACAGGGGCAGACAGAATCAGAGGTCCAGACAGGACAATACAGGACCCTAAAGGAGCACACATGATTGGACAGAGCTACAGAGGACAAAACAAGTCCACACAAAATTTGGCACTACCACATAGAAACAGACAGGAACTGACTGGGCAGAGAGGATCAGATAGGGCTGGTCAGTAATGGATAGGAATGAACAAGACCAGATAGGATCACACAAATCCAGACAGGACCAGGAAGGATCTAAAAGGGTCAGACAGAGCTAAACAGGACTGGAAAGGACCAGACAGTGCTGGACAATATTGGACAGGACAAGACAGAGACAGACAGGACCAAGCAAGACCTAAAAAAGCCAGACAGAACCACATAGACCCAGATAGGATCAGGCAACCTATAAAAGACCATACAGGACCAGAAACAGCCAGAAAGTATCAGATAGACCAAAGATAGGATCAGAAAGAACCAGTCATGGTCAGAAAGTCATGGACTGGACCTGATATTTCCAAACAGGACCAGTCAGGGCTGTACTGGAATGGACAGACCCCCACAGGACTGGCAAGGAGAAGAAAGACAGGACTGGGGAGGTTCAGAAAGAGACATACAGGACCCAGATAGGACCAGACAGATCCAGACACAATCAGACAGAACTATATAGAACCAGACAAGACCAGACAGGACTAGACAGGACTATACAAACCTTGACATGAATGGACAAATCCAGACAAAATAAAACAGATCTGGAGAGGATCAGATAGGACTAGACAGAACTAGACAGAACTAGACATGGCCTTCAAGAGCTAGACAGAAACAGACAGGAGTAGAAAGTATGAGACACAGCCACAGAGTACTAAACAAGACTACTCAAGACCACAGAGGAGAGTACAGGACCAGAATTGACAAGACAGGGCCAGACAAAAATGTAAAGGATAGGACAGAGCCATACAGTACAATGAAGTATGATAGGCAGAGCCAGACAGGACCAGACAGGAGGTGGCAGGGTCAGAAAAGGTTGGAAAGGCACAGAAAGAGACTGATAGGACTGGTTGGAAGAAGCCAGAAGCAGACAGGATCAGGCAAGACCAGACAGGAAGAGACAGTGCCAGACAGAAACACAATATTAGACAAAGATAGAACCAGAATGGACTTAACAGTGTGGGGGCCTCAGTCTAGGTGACCTCAATAATCTGGAAAGCTTAGACAAAGATGTTTTGATGGAGGAAGTCAGGAGCGGGCGGCTCAAGATGTTTTGAAGAAATTTCGCTATATACAGCCTGCATGCTGGCTTGACCTTTAAGATGATTGGTTGTCCATTTTCCCACCCTGAAATTCTTGCAGTTTCAGCCTTTATAAGATGGCTGCAGACTTGCAATAAAGGAATTCCTGCTTGACTAGACTCCCTGTCACATCTGATTGTCCTCGGAAAGGAGGGCTGGGAGCAGGCAGACAGTTTACTCACCTTTCCCCGATCCCTCTTGTGGAGGACCCATAGGACCAGCCTGCAGGATGGAGCTGCAATCCCCGGGGACCCCCACATCATGGAGTGTTGAAGAATTCGATTGGGACCAAGTGGTCTACGAGGTAAGTGAGATCCCAAGAGATAGGTAACACAAATAATAAGCCTAAAGACCTGGTGCTTAAAGTGCTGAGATATATGCTTAAGAGTAGAGGATTCTCTGTTCTTTAAAAAAACGGTCAACCTCCCCTCACACTGTAAGGAGCCCCAAGTATGTGTCTTAAAATCTCTTCTAGAGACTAGAGGCCTCAAGGTTGCTGGCCTAGAAGAATTTTAGAATGAGACTGGTTTTAGTGCCTTGGATCTCCCCAGAGAATATGTGGGAACCAGACCTATGGATAAGGGTGCTTTTCATTACTAGATGTTTTTCATAATTAATCTAAGCTGCCGGATTTAACTAATATGAAGTCTTGTTTTAAATAAGGTTTTCCTAAATGTTAATCTGCCTTTGATAAAGCTTTCAAGGGTAATTTTAAGACATTTGCCAGTAAATTGCAGATAAAATGTTATTTTTTTTTAGCTAAATTTTTTTTATTAAAAATTTAATTATACATTTTAAAATTTTTTACCAGTTCCCTCCCTCCCCCCTCCTCCCCCTCTCCTTCCCCCAGTGCCTCCCCCCCAATTCCCAGAGAGTCCTTTATTGTGTACGCCTAACTCTCCACTGGGTCCTCCTCTCCGATGACATATAAGGACCCAGTGGCATTTCCATAAGCCCTTTCTCTTGTTCCCCTTAAGCATAAGCTCACTACTATGGCTGTCAATCCCTTGCCTCCAGGGATCTCGGTGCCCTTAACAGATGCTAGACTTTATGAGGGCAACAGTGCGCTGGACATTGCGCAGGGCATGCAAAGTCCCATTATGATTACTTTGGCCCCAACTATTGTTGAGAATCTTGCAAATCGTTGCTTCCTCCCATCCTTTTGCTCTTACAATCTTACCGCCCCCTCTTCCGCAAATGTCCCTGAGCTCCAGGATGGGGAGAGATTAGGCTGGCCTAGTTCTATGTGATTGATATAGAGTCTCTGAAGTTCTGGATTGTGGTTTGTTGATTTTCTTTTGCAGTTTTGCTGCTCCTGCAATTCCCTTCACTCCATTCTGCTGGGCACTGTATGTCACCCCCTGGCCAGAGACAAAAAGCTGTTAAACTGGAGTCTTGTTTTAATAGCACATTCAAGGGTAGATGTAATAAGAGTAGGAAACCTCACTGAGGGAGGGGTCCATCACCCATTTGCAAAATGATTACTTTTTATCTGCTAGACTATATGTCCTCCCCTTCTGGTGAGATCAGGAAAGAACGTCTGTGAACTTAACCAGGTTTCTCATTACTTACTTGCAGACCTTGATGGAGGCCTATTTTCTCTGCTGTAACATGGTCTCCTCTCTCCTTGTTTCTGGTGTGGCCCTCCTAACCCATCTCTCTTGTTCATAATCCTTGCAATTACTGTGTTACATAGGTTTACTTTTGAGTGTCTCAATGTGGGCTGGGTGAGTTTGGTACTAGGAGCCACCTATTAGGGAGTACATACGGCGCTTAATTTTCTGGGTTTGGGATACTTCACTTAATATAATTCTTTCTAATGACATCCATTTCCCAGCAAATTCCAGTAATTCATCATTTTTGATGGCTGAGTAGTACTCCATTGTATAGATGTACCACTGTTTCCTTATCCACTCGTCAACTGTTGGACATTTAGGTTGATTCCATGACTTTGCTATTGTAAACAGTGCTGCTATGAACATGGTCGAGCTTGTGCTATCGAGGCGAACCTCTGCTGCATGGGGGGTTATTCCCAAAAGTGGGATAGCAGGGTCATATGGCATTTCAATCTTTAATTTCTTTAAGAATCTCCAGACGGCTTGCCAGAGTGGCTGTATGAGCCTGCATTCCCACCAACAATGTAGGAGAGTTCCCCTCTCTCCACATCCTCTCCAGCATTTGTCGTTGTTTGTATTGTGGATTTTTGCCATCCTGACCGGGGTGAGATGATATCTCAGGGAAGTTTTGATTTGCGTTTCCCTGATGGCGAAGGAAGTGGAGGATTTTTTAAGATAATTGTTAGACATTTTAATTTCATCCCTGGTAAAGTTTCTTTGAAGTTCCAGGGCCCATTTTTTAATTGGGCCAGTGTTTTCCTTGGAGTTTAATTTTCTAAGTTCTTTGTGCACTCTGGACAGTAGAGCTCTGTCAGATATGTGGTTAGTGAAGATTTTCTCCCATTCTGTGGGTTGCCTTTGAGCTCGTGTGACAATCTCTTTATCTGAACAGAAGCTCTTTAATTTCACAAGATCCCAACTGTTGAGAGTTGGTAGCAGTGACTGTGCCATTGGATGTCTGTTTAGGAAGTGTTGGCCTAGCCCAATCAGCTCGAGGGAGTTCCCTATCCTTTGAACTATGGTTTTTAAAGTCTCTGGCCTGATATCAAGGTCCTTGATCCATTTGGAATTAAGTCTTGTACATGGTGACAAGTACGGGTCCAGCTTTAATCTTCTGCATGTGGAGATCCAGTTTTGCCAGCACCACTTGTTGAAGATGCTGTTCTTTTTCCATTGGATTCTTTGGGCCCCTTTGTCAAAGACCAAATGGCTGTAACTTTGTGGGCTTATATCTGGGTCTTCAATCCTTATCCATTGATCTGTGTGTCTATTTTGGAGCCAGTACCAGGCTGTCTTTATAACTATGGATTTGTAGTATAGACTTAGGTTTGGTATGGTAATACCTCCAGCTGTGTTTTTGTTACTCAGGATTGTTTTTGCTATCCTGGGTCTTTTGTGCCTCCATATGAACTTTGAGATTGTTTGGTCAACTTCTTTGAAGAATTGCTTTGGGATTTTGATTGGTATAGCATTGAATCTGTATATTGCCTTTGGTAGGATGGTCATTTTTACAATGTTGATTCTGCCAATCCAGGAACAAGGGAGGTCTTTCCACCTTCTGGTGTCTTCTGCAATTTCTTTCCTTAGGGTTTTAAAGTTTTCATTGTAAAGGTCTTTTACCTCCTTAGTTAGGTTTATACCAAGGTATTTCATTTTTTTAGGGGCTACAGTAAATGGGATTGTTTCTCTAAGGGCTTTTTCACTTCTTTCATTCTGGGCATATAGGAAGGCCTCTGATTTTTGCACATTTATTTTGTGTCCTCCCACCCTGCTGAACTTCTCAATTAGTTCCAGGAGCTTCCTGGTGGAGTTTTTGGGATCCCTCAGGTATAAGATCATGTCATCTGCAAATAGGGATAGCTTGACTTCTTCCTTGCCGATTTGAATCCCTCTTATGTCCCTTTCTTGTCTTATGGCTTCAGCTAAGAATTCAAGCACAATATTGAATAGAAGTGGTGAGAGTGGACAGCCTTGTCTAGTTCCTGATCGAAGTGGGAATGCTTCCAATTGTTCCCCATTGAGCATAATCCTTGCTGTGGGCTTGTTGTATACAGCTTTTATTATATTGATAAAGGTTCCTTCCATTCCTACTGTCTCTAGCGTTTTGATCATAAAAGGCTGTTGGATCTTGTCAAAAGCTTTTTCTGCATCTATCGAGAGTATCATGTGGTCTTGGACTTTGGACTGGTTTACATGATGAATTACATTTATTGATTTGCGTATGTTGAACCAACCTTGTGTGCCGGGGATGAAGCCTACTTGGTCCCCATGAATGATCTTTTTAATATGTTTTTGAATCCGATTTGCTAAGACTTTGTTGAGAAGCTTTGTGTCTGTGTTCATCAGGGAGATCGGCCTATAGTTGTCTTTTTTAAGTGAATCTTTATTAGGTTTTGGGATTAAAACTATATTAGCTTCATAGAAGGAATTTGGTAGTGTTCCTTCCTTTGTTATTTGATGGAACAGTTTAAGGAGTATTGGTGTTATTAACTCCTTAAATGTCTGGTAGAACTCTGTGCTGAATCCATCTGGTCCAGGACATTTTTTGGTGGGAAGATTCGAGATTACTTCCTCAATTTCCTTATATGTTATAGGACTATTTAAATAATTCACAACTTCCTGATTCAATTTAGGTAAGTTGTGTTTACTTAGAAATTCATCCATCTCTTTTGTGTTGTCAAACTTCACAGAGTATAAGTTTTTGAAATATGATATTATAATTCTCTGGATTTCTTGGGTATCAGTAGTGATAACTCCATGTTCATTTCTAATTTTGTTAATTTGGGTTTTCTCTCTCTTGCTTTTGGTTAGTTTCGCTAGGGGTGTATCAATCTTGTTGATTTTTTCAAAGAACCAGCTTTTTGATTGGTTGATTTTTTCTATCGTTTTCTTAGTCTCGATTTCAGATATTTCTCCCCTTATTTTGCTAATCTCTTCTCTTCTACTGCTTTTGGGATCAGATTGCTCTAGTTTCTCTAAAGCTTTAAGCTGCATTGTTAAGTTGTTTATTTCTGATGTTTCCATTTTTTTGACGTGGGCATTAAGAGCTATGAACTTACCTCTTAGAACAGCTTTCATTGTGTCCCAGAGATTTTGGTAAGTTGTATTTTCGTTATCATTCACTTTCAGGAAATCTTGAATTTCCTTTTTAATTTCTTCCTGAATCCAGTTCTCATTCAGCATCATAGTGTTAAGTTTCCAGGAGTTAGTGTATTTTCTCTTGTTTGATGTGTTGTGGATGTCCAGCTTTAGGCCGTGGTGGTCTGATAGGGCACAGGTTAGAATTTCAACTTTCTTGTACATGTGTAGATTCATTTTGTGGCCCAATATGTGATCTATTTTGGAGAAAGTTCCGTGTGCTGCTGAGAAAAATGTGTATTCTTTGGTGCGTGGGTGAAAAGTTCGATAGAGATCTGTAAGGTCCATTTCTTTCAGGGTTTGATTAAGTTCCAAAGTGTCTCTGTTAAGCTTTTGACCTGTTGATCTATCCCATGTAGAGAGGGCGGTGTTGAAGTCCCCAAGAATTATCGTTTGGGGGTTTATTTCTTGCTTTAGACGCTGTAGGGTTTTCTTAATGAATGTGGAGGGGCCCGTATTGGGTGCATATATGTTCAGTATTGTGAAATCTTCCTGGTGAATTGTACCTGTGACTAAAATGTAGTATCCATCCGTGTCTCTTATAATTTTTTTTGGTTTGAAATCCACTTTGTCTGATAGCATAATGGCTACCCCTGCCTGTTTCCTGCTTCCATTTGCTTGTAGAATTGTTGACCAGCCTTTTATTTTTAGAGCGTGCCTATCTTTTGTGGTGAGATGGGTTTCCTGCAGGCAACAGATTGATGGATTGTGAATTTTAATCCAAGTTTGTAATCTGTGTCTCTTGATCGGTGAATTAAGTCCATTAACATTTAGTGTTATAATGGAGAAACTATTGTTAATTCCAGACATTTATTATGTTTAGTAGCTTTTATAAGTATATTGCTTCGCTTTTAATGGTGTTATATTTGCCTTCTCTTCTCCTGGATATGCCTGTTTTTTTCTTCACAGTTGAGTATCATTTCTAGCAGTTTTTGAAGGCCTGGTTTGGTGGCCATATATCCCTTAAAGTTGTCTTTGTGCTGGAAAATTTTTCTTTCTCCCTCGATCATGACTGATAGTTTTGCAGGGTAAATCAGCCTGGGTTGACATTTTTGCTCATTCAATACTTGAAGTATGTCTCTCCATGCTCTTCTTGCTTTTACTGTTTCGACTGAGAAGTCATTTGTTATTTTAATAGGTTTATCTTTAAAAGTGACTTGTTTTTTCTCCCTTGAAGCTCTCAGCACCAGTTCTTTATCTTGAATTGAATGTGGAGTGTTTTAACTATTATTTGCTGCGGTGTGCTTCTATTTTGGTCGTATCTGTTTGGGGTGCAGAATGCCTCTTGTATATGAATGGGCCTCTCTTTTTTTAGATGAGGAAAGTTTTCCTTGATGATCGTTTGAAAAATTTCCTCAGGGGTGGTATTTTGAGATTCTTGCTCCGGTATGCCATGAATACGCATGTTAGGCTTCTTCAGGGTGTCCCATATCTCTTGGATATTTCTCTCAAGTATCTTTTTGGCTTTAACAACCTCTTCCATTGAGCTGGTTAGTACTCCCACTTTATCTTCAAGGTCTGAAATTCTGTTTTCTGCTTCATTAGTTCTGTTGATAAGACTCTCTGTGGCGTTCTGGGTTGAAGATAACTTGTCTTTTAGCTCAGTTTTAAACTCTGCTTGAGTTTGTTTTAACTGCTCTATGCCAATTTTTGTTTCTTGCACTGTTTTTCTCAACTCCTCCAGATGTCTGTTGTGTTCCTCTTCAAAGATATTGATTCGATTATGTAATTCCTCCCGGATTTCCTCTTTCATAGTATTGAACATGGTAATGATCATATTTTGAAAGTCGTTATCCTGGGTCAGGCTTTCTTGGCCTTTTTCCGCGGGTTTGTTCTTGTTGGAGTCTAACATTATGGGATTAATTTCTTCAGTGGGAAATTTGTTTACTTGAGTGTGCTTCTCATGGATTTGCACTTTGACTTTGGCATTGTCATTTTAACTCTTAAGATCTCTCAATTTCACTAAACTGAATTATTTGGCCTGGGGTACTGGTGGGTGGGGCCCGAACGGGGACTTACCTAGGGCGCGGGGTGAGACCCGGGTGGACCGCGGCGTGTCCCGACCGGCGGAGCGGGGTGGGGTGAAAAGGGAGGATGGGCGCGTCGGCGCGGAGCTATTTAACCCGAGGGCAGCTGGGGCGGGGCCCGGTCGCAGGGGGAGGTCCTCCTAGTCCCTCGGCCCCAGCTGGATGGTGGGAGTCAGAGCCGGGTCCCTGTGGGCTGACCTGGGGTCCTAGGGCGCGGGGTGAGGCCTGGCTGGACCTCGCGTGCGCGTCCCAACCAGCGGAGCGGGGTGGGGTGAAAAGGGACGATGGGCGCGTCGGCGTGGAGCTATTTAACCCGAGGGCAGCTGGGGCGGGGCCCGGGCGCAGGGGGAGGTCCTCCTTGTCCCTCATCCCCCGCGCGGCTCCGGCTGGATTGTGGGAGTCGGAGCCGGGTCCCTGTGGGCGGATCTGGGGTCCTGGTGGGCGGGGCCCGAACGGGGACTTACCTAGGGCACGGGGTGAGGCCCGGGTGGACCGCGTAAAAATGTTATTCATGTGCTTGTATGTTCTGTGTTTACATGTTGTATGTCTTGTGTTTCAACAAAAAATCTGTGGCCACTTCAATTTTTTTTCATTTCTGTTGCACGCTAATATAATTTTTGGCATGCCATTTTTATTTATTTATTTTTCTTTTTTTATTTAATTTTTTTGTTTCTGCTCATATAAACATAATAGGAACCCCTGTCCCCTCCCTCCCTCCACCCCTCCCTGGACCTCCCTGTTCCCTCCCCGCTTTGTCCCTTCCTTTCCCCCCTCCCTCCCTTTCTCCCAGTGCCCCCTCCCCGCATCTCTGAAGCATTCTTTAATGATTATATCAAACTTTCCTCTGGGTCCTCCTCTCTGATGAGGTGTAAGGACTCAGTGGCATTTTCTAGAACTCTTTCTTGTGTTCCCCTTAAGTATAGGAACACTATTGTGACTGTTAATCCCTTGCTTCTAAGGATCCTAGTGGCATGCCATTTTTAAATACATGTATGCATACTTAAAAATAAGAATGAATAATTTTGATCTGTTTTCAGCCTTTATGTAATTAATCTCCTACCTGGGCTGCTAAATTCTCACATTTGCCTGGATGAAAATCCCATCATGCCCTTAATGATTCAGACCCAAACTCTCCTTATGAAAAAAACCCACCCAATCTTCTTACAGCACCTTAGGGGACATCAATGGCTACCTTGGTTTTTATCTCAAGGTAATACTGAAACAGATAAAATGGCTTCTGCCCATATTTTATCTGCCAACTTACAAGGGGCCCAAGGTCTACATGACCTCACTCATATTAATTTGAGGGGGCTTCACAAAAAAATTCCCTCAAATTCCTATCAAAGACCTAAAAAAAATTGTGTGCACCTACAAGTCTTGCCAGCCATTCTCACAGATGCCACAATTACAACAAACAGGGGTAACTGAGGCCCAATTCTCTATGGCAGACTGATATCACACATTATTCTCCATTTGATAAGCTTAAATATGTTTTTGTATCTACTGACACATTCTCCCAGGCCTGTTGGGCTCCAGCCCACAGAGGAGAAAGGTCTAAACATACTCAATCTCATTTTTTACAATGTTTTGCGACTACCACAAAAAATAAAAACTAATAATGGGCCATGCTTTATAAACAAAAGCCTATAGGACATCTTCACGTTATGGGGAATTCAACACACTACAGCAATTCCTTACAACCCACAAGGCCAAGCTATTATAGAACACAATCATCAAAATATTAAGGCCCAATTACAAAAACAAAAGGGAGGAGGAATAAGGCCCCACCAACAATTAAATATGGCCTTGTTCACTATTAACATTCTCAATTTTCCAAAAAAAATTAGAGTCCCGCTTCCAAAAACATTTGGGGTGACAAGAACAGTGACCTGAAATATAGGTAAGATGGAAAGATCCCATCATGGGACAATTGAGGAGCCCAGAACCATTATTAACAATGGGTTGAGGCTTTGGGTATGTCTGCCCTTTAGGAGACTCAAAACCCATATAGGTGCCTGGTAGAAATTTTAAATTCTATTGTCAGGGGGAAGATGACCCTGACCAAACAGAGTCAGACACCACCGAAGACTAATAAGGACAAAAAGAAAGAATGGTGGATATGCAACAGGCTCAGCAGGCTCTTGATTAATACTCGTAAAAGGGGGAAAAAGTAAAAAAGAGAAATAAACATAGACCTAACCAGATCCATGGGCAACAATTTCCCTTTAGATAGATTTTATTATCTCCCCACAGGGCATGAGGAATGCAGGATGGACCATCACATTGATCCTCATTGGAGGGGCCACTGTCACGGGACTTACCTTGATCCTGTTCCTGACTACTTGCACCTAATCCATCAGCTTGGAGGGAATCAACTCAACCCTTT